>BDMV01000004.1:26659191-26999616 GCA_008326285.1 Oryza officinalis | reverse complement strand
GCTTTGCCGTGACGCGTCTCATTCGTTGGGACTTCGGCTCATGTGTTGGGCAAGTCACGGAGTACGGGTAAAGTGTACATCCACTGCAGTGTGAGTAAATCAAATCTATTCGAATAGCCGTGCTCGCGGTCATTGAGCACCGGGACATGTATTACACTTGGCTAGACTCTAAATTCTTAACCTGATTGGGATGGGTATGCATAATGATTTTTATGTGCTGGTGGTACAACTTCTCGAGAAGCGAGAAGGGGTAGGCCCCAGAAAACCATGACGATACAATGGCGGGAAGCTATCCTTGGGATCACAATGGATGGTGGACAGAACCGTCGTTGCTTAATGAACTATGGTATTAAAACTTGATCAGTCTATGCTAGGTCTTAGGCTTGTGAAAAGAACTGCAAAACTTGCTTTACGCAAAAGAACCACAGCCATTCTTTGTTATCCCCCTATCATGTGCATCGTTGCTGTGGTGGCTTGCTGAGTACGGTTGGTACTCACCCTTGCTATAAACAAAACATTCAGATGTGGGCGATGAAGTTCCCGAAGACCCGTACGAGTACTACCAGGAGGGTACGGAAGACGATGCTGCGCAATAGGTCTTAGTCCCGGTCGTTGCCTGTGGCAATGGCGTGCCGCTGCCTAATGTTCCGCTGCCTTATCTAAACTCTGCTTTTGCTTGTATTCCGGACCAGTTGGTCCCCTGTTCTAGACTATTGCCTTCGGGCCTATTATTGTAATAATTTGCGTAAGACGATTGTGTATGCACTCTTGATAATTCGGCAATGTAATCGTGGGTACCAGACTACTTGATCCAGGGAAATGATACTATGAACACGAATGATTCCTGTTGGGTCCACAGTAGTGGCGATCGAGCACGAGCGGCTCGCCGAGATGAAGCTTGACAACTGCATCTGCGACACCGTCGAGCTCAGGCGGCTCCCGAGACTGAGGAAGCTCAAGTTCGGGGGCTGGGACACTAGGTCGGAGCGGTATCCCGTTGTGTTCGGCCACGTCCCACGGCTTCGAGTGCTGATGCTAGCTGGTGCCGGCACAGCTAACTGCAAGCTCTCTAATTGAGCAGGTTCCGTTACTTCAAAACACTAGCCTTACAGAACTGTGGTTGAACTTCGAAACGGAAAAGGTAAGGCATCTCGATCGATCATCGCTATTTGTATAATATTCATGTTGATTATTGTCGTTATTTCTTTCATGCATCTATCTTATGCAGATATAGATTCAGCCAGAAACCCCGAGACTCGTGCTTCCCGTTACAAGGAGTTTGACGTCTGTGTGCATCTCGACGACATACACCCAGACTATGGCGTCATTTGGACACTCTTCTTTCTGGAGGCTGCACCTCTTTTGAAGATGCTCAGTGTAACGGTACTGTCTTTATTTCTCATTTAATTGTGTACCAAGTTTGATGTTGTTTGCATTGCTAAGTACAAATTGACCATTGTGTCTTAATTCTTAAGTAGTAAAAGAGCAGATGAAGTAATTTTGAAAAAACAAATAATACTAGGTGTCATACCATAATTAGATAATTACAAAAATCTTAGTTCAAAGCTTGGTTATTTTAGATTAAAATAAAATATCCTTAATCATTTGGTGGAATATATTTATCATCTCCCCTACAAGGTTCAACAAAGAAAATCTAGTTGATAATGAAAAAGCTATTCCAAGCTTGTATCTTTTTTTTTTGAGGTAAACCTTGAGAAGGAGGATAGTGAATTCCTGTTTTATACTAAAAAGGAAAAAAAGCTGACCAGTTTATTAGGAAAATTGGTTAAAATCCCTACAACCTTACGGTTAATTGAATAGTAGAGGATGCTTCTTTTCAACTTTTATGCTGAAAATTGTGCTGCCTTTATGCAGGTAACGGACCATCGTTATGTGCCATTTGAAGATGAGATGTTCAATCACAAGAAAAATGAAATAATCAGGGAAACTTCTGATTTTAAGCACTGCAATTTGGCGGTGCTCACCAGGGCTGAAAACGAAAACAGTAATTTTCGATTATCGGAAATCGTTTTCGAGAAATCACCGATTTTTCTCCTTAAACAGAAACGGCGACGGTAACCGACGCAACGGAAACGAGAATGGTAGAGATATTCGATAATGAAAACGAAAACGATCTAGCACTCTTCCGATCGTTTCCGAAGAATACCGTATGTATTCGGTATTATGCCGTCGGTAATTACCGATCTCACGAAGAGACCAGACCACGGGCCATGGCAGCGCACTCTCGCGCGTAGCACCCAGGCCAAGCCCATTTGGCAAGCCCGCTGAGCGCCCCAGCCTTACGAGGCACCTGCCGGCTGCCCACTTCACCATTTGCTTCAATCTTCACGATCACGATCGACGCACAGCACGTAAACCTAGCCCTAGCCGCCGCCTCCATCACCAATCTGGCAATCTTCGTCTCTAGTACGGCTGACGGTTGACGCCATTCCACGGTGTCCACCACACCTCCCCGTGAGTTCATATCGACACTGCTGGGTGTTGGCTTCCTGGGCGTAGTCTTCCACTACTGAAGTACCGATCGTCCTTCTTCTTTAGACGATCGACGTCGTCGCGTCGACATCTAGAAGATGGCACCGGCTGGAGATGCAGATGCAACACTGCAAGGCCCTCGAGGGTGAGTGATGGAGGTACAACTCCCGATCGAAATCGCTGCCTCTCAAGACTCGGCAGCGGCCGCGGCTACGTCTGGTAAGTGTAGGACCGTATACGTGTGTGTGTGTATATATATATATATATATCACTCATTCACTGATTTATGCCATATGCGTATACATATCAATCATTTATTCACTGTTTATGACATATACGTATATATATCACTCATTCACTAATTTATGTCATATACGTATATATATCAATCACTCATTCACTTATTTATGCCATATGCGTATATATATCAATCACTCATTAACCGATTTATTTCTATGTGAACTTTATAGCAATATCTATGCAAGTGTAGGATCGTGGACTTTAATATAAATTTATTTGTATATATTACTGATGCACTATTTCACTGTGTAGAATTATTTCGACTATATGAGAACGTTTGCACTTCATTATCTATGATAGGATCCCATCAACGTGCAAGGCCAGCTGCAAGTGAAAATGCTACCATAATCTTGGCATGTCTACTTCTTCTGCAACACTTGCTACAGCACCTTCATCCGAGAGAATTTTATTCCCAAGTGGTGGTACTGGTACTGGTGGCACTGAAACAGATGGTGTTGATCCAATCGATGTGGATGCAGGCAGCGATGGCGAGGATGGAAATGAACCTACTAGCAAAAGGGCCAAGAAAAGCACATCTGAAGTGTGGCAGTACTTCACCAAGTACAAAGTAACAGTGAAGGTTAATGGCAAGGAGGAAACTCAGCTTTGGGCTAAGTGCAATGTCAAAGGTTGTGTAAACAAGACCAGCAAACACAGAGCTGAGAGCAGATTTGGAACAATTGGCTTTTGGACCCATCTCGCTAATTATCACAACATCAAGAAAGGACAACAACAGCTTACAACAAAAACTGGCGTCGCAGTTGTCCAACCTTACAAGTATGATCAAGAAGCTAGCTTGAGAAAGTTCTATGAGGCTATGATAGTTCACGAGTACCCTTTTAATATGGTTGAGCATGAATATTTTCAAGAGTGGGTCAAATCAATGCGTCCACATTATCCTCTAAAGTCTCGTGTCACAGTTAGAAAGGAAATAATGGAATATTATTTGGCTGAAAAGGATAAATTGTATGCATACTTTAAAACTGTCCAAAGTCGCTTTAGTGCAACTATGGATATGTGGACATCCAACCAGAACAAGGGTTATATGTGTATTACTCTTCATTGGGTTGATGATGATTGAAAAATTCTGAAGAGAATTGTCAATTTCTTCTATGTTGAAGGGCGACATACTGGTGAGAGGTTGTCATATACACTTACTTCTTCTCTTTTGAAGTGGTATGTGGAGAAAAAGATGTTCTCTCTAAGTTTGGATAATGCAGCGGCAAATGAAGTAGCAGTTAAGGATGTCATTGTAGAATTGAAGAGGCATAGTCCTTTAGTATGCAATGGGCTGTGTTTTTTCATGTGAGATGTGCCAATCACATCCTTAATTTGGTTGTTAAAGATGGTATGCGTGTGATTGGCTCTACAACTGAAAAGATTAGATCGTTTGTGGTTGTTGTAAAGGGATCGATGGTTCAGTGGGAGGAGTTCCTGAAATGTGCTACTGAATGTGGGCTAGATACAAAACGTTCTCTCTCACTTGATGTTTCTACGAGATGGAATTCTACATATCTCATGTTGAGGGATGCTCTTTATTATAAGCTTGCATTTGAGAGGCTCACTTCCGTCGACCACCGGAGGTATGAGTGTATTGCTCCTTCAAGTCAAGAATGGGAGAAGGCACAAGTTCTGATTCCTTTCTTGAAAAAAATTCTTTGATCTCACTGAGATATTTTCTGGTACTCTATATCCAACAGCAAACATGTTTTTCAGAGGTTTTTGTGAGATTAAGTTATATCTATCTGATTGGTGCAATAGTAATGATGCCACTCTTTGCCAAATGGCAAATGCTATGAGTGTCAAGTTTGACAAGTATTGGAAGAAGTCAAATGTTGCTCTAGCTGTTGCAAATGTGCTTGATCCTAGGTTCAAGAGAAAAATTGTAGAATTTTACTTGAGAAAGTTATATAGAAATTCCTATCAAGCTGAACTTGATAAATTCAACGGTGTCCTAAGGAACATGTTTCATTGCTATGTTTCCTCGGTACCTTCTTCCAAGAATACAACACTTGTTTCATCAACTTCAACTATAGATCAGTTTATGGATAGTGCGGAAGATGAGCTTGATTCATTCCTTTATGAAAGTGATGTTGGTGGTAATGATGAAGGAATAAGTGAATTGGATAGGTACTTAGCAGAACCACAATTGAAGGTTGCTAAAGCCAACCATAATACTTTTGATATTTTAGCATGGTGGAAAAATCAGAAGGATGAATATCCTGTGCTCTCCCTGATTGCACGTGATGTGTTGGCAATGCAAGTGTCAATTGTGGCTTCTGAATCTGCATTTAGTGCTGGTGGACGGGTCGTCGACCCATATCGAAGCAGCCTTGATCCAGACATGGTACAAGCACTTGTTTGCACTAAGGATTGGATAACTGCCTCTAAAAGAGGTGAAGTGTAAACTGATCTTTTGGTTTATATTAACAATGTGTTGATGTTCTTTCTACTCATGTTACTCATGTTGCCACCTTCTAATTTTCAGGTTCTAAGAATATTTCTTCTTTGCCTAGTGATCTTGAGGTTCTTGAAGCCATTAAGAATAGTCTGCTCATCGAGGTACAAATATTGATATGTACTGCAATAGCATATAATTTGTTTTTTTAGTACTAACATGTTATTTCTATTATTAATTGTAGGATTAATTCTCAGAAATGGGTGGTGATTATGTGCTTGGAGATGATCTCATGTCGGAGGTTCAGTTATAGGAGGCCTGCTGTGAAGAACTACCACCAGTCTATCATAAATCATAATTCTAGTATCCATTTTACATCTCGTCCTTTGTTAAGTTGAATTGTCGAAGTGTCGAACTAAGACCTTGGTTTAGTATTTCAGTCATTAGTATATTGGTACGTTTGAGTTTGTGAGGTTGTGACTACGCTTGTGTTATTTGTGTAATTGTGAGACCTAAGTATTGTTATTGTATTAAGTCTGTGATGTCACGCTATGCGGAATGGTGTGTTAATTAATTATTATTGTATTTTACATATCGCTTTCGTGATTTTCGATCGTTATCGATGTACTTTTGATCGAATAATTTTAGTTCCGAATTTACCGAAATATCGATACCGTTCTCGCTACCGACAATATCGTATCGATTTCGTTTTCGAGATAACAATATGAAACTGAAAATGATTTAACCTCCTATTGATCATTTCCGACCGTTTTCAGCCCTACCATCTACAGTTTCAAACCGGAAAATAAATTCATAGAGTACATAAGACGAGTTATGAAAACGACGGTGCGTCTAGAATACATATCATTGCACGATGAAAGCTGTGAGTTTTGCAACTCAAATCCATTTACACGATATGTGAGACCAAGGAAGAGAGAGATTGGATAAGGAAAGAAATCAACAAAGGGAGACCGTCCCCTATGAAAAGCATCCAGTTTTTTCAGACTTGTCAAACTGGAACCGTCAGAGCCATTGATTGAGTATTTGAGTTATATCATAAAACGTGTGGTCGCTTGCTGATCGGTTGAGAGCACGAAGGACCGTGTATTCTGTTGCAGTCAAACAGATATATTTATGTAATTCTTTTGTCTACAATTGTACTTTGTCCAACGATATTTAGGTCCCGTTCTAAGCTTTACCTTTTTCGTTTTTCGTTAACACGTTTTCCAAACTACTAAATAATATATTTTCTGTAAAAGTTTTTTATATAATTTTTTAAAAAAAAAATCAAAAGAACCCATTTTTCAAGTTTATAATAATTAATAATTAATTAATCAAGTGTTAATTGCTTGCTTTGATATCCGTGCTGCTTAAAAAGTTCCTATGCAGGAACGAAGGAAGCCTTAGGCTTTCTTTGGCACATGTGTGGATCCAAGATTTTTAGAGCTAGGTATTCCTAGCTTCATAAATTCATGAATTTGGATTTATGATTACGTCAATAACATTTAGATAAATTATTTTGTGCATATTTTAGATGAAATTTAAATTTTTAAACCTAATTTAATATATAAACTACAAATCTATCACGAATATGAGATCTGTAACTATGCCAAACAAAACCTTAAAAGCTTTTCACTATGTCAACTTACCGTGTCTAACTCGATCGAAATCGACAATATAAGAGGCAAAAAGATAGGATGAAAATGCTGAAAATGAAAATGTTGTGTATATTTGCTTTAGCTGCTCTATTGCTGTTTTCACTTGGGGTATTTGCAAATATGCTTGTGATTGGGCTAGATTTCTTTACAACAGTCATTGAAAATGATATGAGAATGATAGCTCCAAAAAAAAAAATCCTACCTCCGTTCGAGAATATAAAGATTTTCTCTATGTAACTACATGAGAAAAATTCTTTATATTCTCGGACGAAGGTAGTACTTGTTACTTGTGGCTGTGTATTGTTGCTTTGGTCTGTCAGAAATGATATGATTTTTAGATGCAAACTTGTCTCATCGCCATTAACACAAACTTGTCTCATCGCCATTAACAATTCCCCTGCGCGTGATTTGTCTGTTGTTGCTGTGGAAGCCACTTTTGAAGGCTGAAGAAATTCCGACCCTGAAGTCTTTGGTAGACAATATTCGTGAAGCTATCAACGACCTTCGTCCAGCAGGTTAGTGTTGTTTTCGACAAACCAAGTTCACTGTTTTGTTCTCTGTTTTGGGCGCTAGCTGTGTCCTTCAGTTGGTAAAAACTGTGGCAGGGAGTTTTGTTCAGGTTGTTTTTTTTCCTTTCTCAAGCTTTCAACGACCTTCGTCCAGCAAGAGTAAGGACTGGTTAGTGTTGTTTTCGATAGCCAAGTTACTGTTTTGTTCTCTGTCTTGGGCGCTAGCTGTGTCCTTCAGTTGGTAAACTGTGGCAGGGAGTTTTGATCAGGTTGTTTTTTTTTCTTTATCCAAGTTTGGGCGGTTTTGCTGGAGTCCCCAGCGATAAACATACGTAAGACTCTATTTTCTTTCTATAAAAAGCAGGGACCCAGGCTCCTTTCTAAAAAAAGGGACGAAAACACCTCGCGCCTTTTTGCTGTAAGAGCCAAGCCAGCAGCTCAGCACAGCACTACCTCGGAGGTTACTTTCAACCGCATGGCGGCGGGGCAATGTAGTCGGAGCAGAGAGCAAGCGAGCACTTGAGGCGATCAGACGAACAAGAATCCGTGCCGTGAAAAACAGGCAATATTTTTTCAGCAAACCCGTGCCGTGCATATATAAGCAAACTCTGAATATGAAACGAGCATCTACAGTCCACAGCGCAGCCAACTAAAGGTCCTTTGAAATTTATGAAGAAGTTTAATAAGATTTAAATTCTATAGGAAATTTTACCTTTTGATCCAAAAGATTAAAGTTTTTCAAATTCTATGAAATTCCTATGAAATGGCTTATTGCATATAGGTTTTAAAAAAACTTAACAAGAGATCTAATCTCTTAGAAAAATTTCAATGAGTCTATTTTATAATCCTTATAATCCTTAATTTTATACATGCATTCCTGCCAAAGCATTCCTTTTTTTTATTCTTTCATTCTTTCATTCTTTTATTCTTACAATTCAAACGATTCAAAGGGACCCTAATCCTTGAAATTATTAGTCTAACGCCTCTTGAACTTTCAAATTCAAAAACCATGATTTATAAAGTGCTGGAGATAAAGTACTCAAATTAACATTACACCGAGTTTTAATAAAACATCATGCGAAAAGCCAGCAAAACAAAAGGCAGCATACAGCTAACGAAAAGCTCTACTAGCTCGCAAAAGGTCGACTTATTTTCAGTAGCTCTCTACTCCATTTCTCCGAAAGAGTGACATCTTCCAAGCCTTTCAGTGATCTACTGGGTGTTGTACATGTGACGGATCAGGTCAACAACGCGAGAGCTGAAATAAAAAGGAGTGGGTTAATATACGAATTATTTGAACAGTATGGCAAAAAGAAAGAGATGTTCGGTTATATAAACCTACAATGTATGAGTTATTGAACAAACAAGGCAGAAAAGATACAGTGCAGAATTCTCTAATATTGAATCCAACTAGCAACAAGAAAGAGGGCACAATGAAGGGAGTGTTATCCAGTTGTGTTAAAACTACTACTAACCAGTAATACATTAGAAAACAAGGGTTCAACTTGACAAAGTAATGTAGTTCAGAAAACTACCATAGAACATGTTTAAATTCTCAGGATATGAACCAAATAACCAGTACTACTTTCTACTGGAGAGAGCCTACGCGATATGAACCAAACAACCATGAACCTCATAATAATGCACATAGCAATGATTACCTGTATCCCCACTCGTTGTCATACCAAGACACGAGCTTAACAAAGTTGTCATTGAGAGCAATACCGGCCTTTGCATCAAAGATGCTTGACCTGTTACACAGAGCAAAAGAGGTCAGGGGAATCGAGTAACTGAGTATCAAAATATAAGACGAATTTAACAGTAACTGAGTATCGAAGTATAAGACGAATTTAAACAGATCTCCACCTGTTGTCACCCTGGAAGTCTGTGGAAACAAGGTCCTCCTCAACGTAACCCAGAATACCCTTGAGTTTCCCCTCAGACTCCTCCCTGGAAAACAGAACAAACAAAGGTCAATTGCTAGTCTTAGATGACGTTCTGGTACCCAGTACTTTGGTCTCTTCACTTTCTGTAAGGGCAATTCTAATTTACGCTACACTTACTTGATAACTGCCTTAATCTGATCATAGGAAGCTGGCTTCTCGAGCCTGACAGTCAAATCAACGACAGAGACGTCCACAGTTGGAACACGGAAAGCCATACCAGTCAACTTCCCATTGAGAGCAGGAAGCACCTTGCCAACAGCCTAACAAGTTTATAGCAAAAGTTAAACATGTACAAACAATTCCCCAAAACAGGATTAGCACAATGGCGAAAAGGCTATAAACAAAATTCTTAAATAATGATCTCAAATTTCGAATTTACAACTTAGACGCATACGGTTGCACTTCCAGAGATCATGCTGAAGCTAAACAAACAGGATGCAAACAAAGAAGCATTTGGGGCAGAAACTGTCTTCGAATTAGTACAGTTGCTTCCAGAGATAGGAAGTCAGTAGCTTGAACTTTGATTATAAGTAAACGTGTTCAAAAGCTTTGTTTGACATGTCAAAGACACCAAAAGCTAATACATAGTTATTATGAAACATACAAGTGACAAGACACATGAGACAAATGCATTCAAGGAGATCTTCAACAAATAATTGTTGATGCTACAGAGGTTGAGCCTACCAACTCGAGTGAAGTTATTAACAAATAGTTGACTCTTCAGTGAGCTTTAACTAATCATTACTAACTAATGCACCTAAATTATCTGTACAGACAGAAATTGTCATGGATGCTGACCCAAGCATATGGGATAATATTAAATCTCATGCTTACCTTTGCAGCTCCAGTGCTGCTAGGGATGATGTTGAAACTGGCAGCCCTTCCACCCCTCCAGTCCTTGCTCGAGGGTCCATCAACAGTCTTCTGAGTTGCTGAAGAATTACACCAGTGTTACATAAAAGAAATGTTAGGCAACGCCTCAACAATGAAGAACATCACATCACAGGTACTTCACAGATCGTACCAGTGATTGCATGGACAGTGGTCATCAAACCCTCAACAATACCAAACCTGTCATTGATAACCTGCAGGCAGAAGATTTGATAAGGACAAGGCTTCATATGGTACTAGTGACCAATCTCTTAACATCACCACACAATTTGCAACAGCAGTGAAAATGAGTGAGGAACACACCTTGGCAAGTGGAGCAAGGCAGTTGGTGGTGCAGCTAGCATTGGACACAATGTCGATATCAGGCTTGTACTCCTTCTCATTGACACCAACAACAAACATGGGAGCATCCTTGCTGGGAGCAGAGATGACGACCTTCTTAGCACCACCCTGTAAATTTAAAACGCATATGAAGCCATGAGAATCATTCTTCATATGAATTGTTATGACATCACGATCCAACAGGACATGTTGGATTTCGCAATGTTGGATCATGTTGGATTTTGCAGAAAATACCTTCAGGTGAGCAGCAGCCTTGTCCTTGTCGGTGAAAACACCAGTGGACTCCACAACAAACTCAGCGCCAGTCTCACCCCATGGGATCTCCTCAGGGTTCCTGCACAGAGAAATTAAGCTTGAGCGATATGGTATACTGCTCATGATATCATCAGACAACAGCGGAGAGGTAAAATGACAAACCTGCAGCCAAACACGGTGACCTCCTTCTCACCGAAGAGAAGGGTCTTGGAGTCCTTCACCTTAACCTCGTGATGCTTCCACTGACCGTGCACAGTGTCATACTTGAACATGTATGTCTGCGGGAAATGGAAAAAAAGAAGTTGGCACCGCATTGTCGAGATGATTGGATCCACACTTCTTGGATGAAAAGGAAAATCACAGATATTTAAGAAGGCCCATAATCAAACAAAAACAAACTGGAAACAAATAGCTGGTGTGGTAAACATATCTCAGTAGCCAGTACCACAGCAATGCATTACAGTTGCAGTGCGAAATAGTGAAGCAACCAGTAGCCACATGGTTTTGTATGTGCAAATTCATCTGAAGACAGATCAACGACTAACTGATCGACACGCGGATATCTAAATTTCAAACTCGCAGATCTAATTACGACAAAAATATAATGAGCAGCCACAGAAAACTCGCATGAGTACGCTGGCTCTCACTCAAGCCACACTGTCACTCTAACCTCCTAATAACTCTTAAACCCACTAAACTAACTAATCACTGAAATAGATCTGAAACAAACCAACCATCCGCTCACATCTATCCACAAACCGGTGGAGATAACGAGATCAAAGCAAAGGCAGGAGGGTTACCATGTAGTCGGTGGTGATGAAGGGGTCATTGACGGCGACGAGCTCGACATCGTCGCTCTGCAGGGCCACCCTGGCCACGAGCCTCCCGATCCTCCCGAACCCTACAATCCACGACCCACCATCAAAACCCACTCCAAAATCCCGCAAAAGCCGGCACAAAACACAGATCTGGATACGAGGTGCAAACTCACCATTGATCCCGATCTTAATCTTCGCTGCAGAAGCAAAAAAAAAAAAAAAAAAACAACCAGCAAAAGGTCAGAAAAAGTTACCCAAAAAATTCACTCCAATAGACAGAACGGGAAGAGCAGATCGAGATCGGAGGAAGGGGGGTCAGATGGCGGAGTTACCCATTTGCGATTTCGATCTGAACTAAGCGAAGCGAGAGGGGGGGATGAGATGCGGGGGCCGAGAGCTACAAGTGCGATGTGGTGCGAATGTGCGATGCGACGCGAGGAATGGGTGGTGCCAGTTGGGGGGCGCTCGCCTTTATATAGAACTGGCTCGCCGGGGGATCCAGGGCGCTGTGCCCGCGGCTCCAAGGATCGGATCGGGGCCGTTGGTTTGAATCGGGAGGTGGACGTGGACGGTGGGAGATGCGCCACGTCGTTGGATTGGGAGAGGGGATAGAAAGGGCGTGGGTTTCCAGAAGGTTCCTGTGGGTGGAGAGACGTTTGGACCGCTGCTGGATTTGGGCCCACGAAGGATATCTGGCAAAGGTAGGCTTCCTCCTCAAGAAGATCGACGATCAATCAGCTGTTGAAGATCTCTCGTCCTGCTGATCAAGAAACATATGAAGTGCGTTATGAATATAGTTGATAGAATCATGTAGGGCAAGGTGAATGGTACTGGAAAGGATTTCTCTTGATAAAACGTGATTCGATCCGTGTATGTTTGGGTAAAAGAACAATCATTTCCTCTAGTCAAAATGAAAAGTATTTAATTAGAATATAAGAAGGGTTCGGTTGGTTTTAATTAGTCTTCAGGATCGTATGGTAGAATCATTTCCATGAATATATGTTCAAATCATTTCACATATACGGATCAAAAACAATCATACGATCGGCTTAATTATAATATAAACATCATTTCCTGTTTGCCAAGCTGGATGTGAAGATATTAAACAAATGCTTTTGAAATATGATAGAGCTAGAGAGGTGTGGACAAAGATGGGAATCTGGAACGATATTGAGGGCCTGTTTGGCATCTGTGTTCCTAACACTGTGCGCACAAAAAACATAACGGTTCATTAGCACGTGATTAATTAAGTATTAGCTATTTTTTAAAAAAAATGGATTAATTTGATTTTTTAAAGCAACTTTTGTATAGAAACTTTTTGCAAAAAAACACACCGTTTAATAATTTGAAAAGCGTGTGCGCGAAAAAAAAGAGAGGTGAGTTGGGAGCTCAAGCCAAAAACAAAGCCAGAAGTTTCTGAGTAACGATAGGTCAGGATCTGTTATACTAGAAGAAATGATTATGAGGGGAGATATCTTATCACTACTCAATAATTTGGGTCCTCATCGTTTGTCCATGTTTTTTAATAAGCCAAAATAACATATTAAAAAATAAAAATTAATTTATAGATAAAACTTTTATATATGTGTGCGTAGCGAGCCAATACTAAAAAAACGACATTAAAAATATTTTAAAATCAACTTTGTTTAAAAATTTAAATTTTGGCTTTTGGTTTGGTTTATTAGGATAACCAATGGGATGGGAGTATGGGTTTCGCTGAACTGAGAATGGTACGTTTGGTGGGAAAGGTGGGAAAGGAGGCAAGTGGTGAATGATGAAAGAATTCAGATGGCTGCTAGATCAGCTGCATCTATTGTTGCTTTTACACTAAATTATAGGATGGCGAAGAAAAAAGCGGATGTGAAACCACGGGAAGGATGTCATAAACCTCCTGAAGGAATCTCAAGGTAAATGTAGATGCTTGCTTTGACATCGTCTCGAGTACAAGAGGAACCGGAGCAGTGATACGAGATTCACAATGAAATTTTGTAGCTGGTTCTTGCAGGTACTTGCCTCGTGTTGTTGTTGCAGCAATGGCAAAAGCCTACGCCTCTGAAAGGACTCAGGTAATGTTTGAAAGTCCTAAAAATAAAGATAAAGACGAAGATTAAGTGTTTCACGTAAAATGAGATGATATTAACGTGTCATTAATTGAGTTTTAATTATTACAAACTTGGAAAATGAATTTATCTCATGTTTTAGAACAATTTTCATATAGAAAATTTTTGCACAAAACGCCCCGTTTAGCAGTTTGAAGAACGTGTCATTTTAGAGCAACTTTCATATAGAAAATTTTTGCACAAAACGCACCGTTTAACAGTTTAAAAAACGTGTCATCAATATGTTTATCTTTTATCAGGAGTAGCAGTGTATACGAACGCGGCCTCATTTTTGTCCAGCAGTTTGGTTGTCAAAATATTATTACCCAATCAAATTGTCTGCAGGTGGTAGAGATGGTGGAGATGAAGGCTTTTCGGCAACAACGTCTGCGACGCTTATCTATGAATGCCAGATTTCGATTTGTGTTTTCGTTAAAGTCTCCGTTGAGAGAATGTGGCACATGTTCTAGCTAATCATGCTTTTCTTGTAATTGGGTTGATGAGGCCCTTATTTTTTTTTGCTGAACGTTCTAGTGAACTTTGTAACTATGTTTGCAGATTAACGAAGCGCTCCAAATGGCTTCCCTAAAAATAAAACAACCGGAAAATTCTCTGTTTAGAGAAAAAAAAGGTTGTACCAAAAAATCAAAGAAAGCTTTCTCTGGAAAAAATATCTACCCAAACAATATAATCCTACTTTAGTTTTAAATATATCCAAATTAACTTTCAAATCAAAAGGCTAATACATGTTTGCAGTACTAGTTAGTGGATTTTAAGTATAGAAACAAAGCTGAAGTTCAAAAACATTAAAAGAACTATTCATATTTTGATTTAGATTATTAAACGATTATCTAATCTATTATAGTGATTAGTTAAATATTTTTTAAAATAAAAATAGAATAATTATAATATAGTAGTAGAAGGAAGTTTTTTTAACAAAATGCATTATTCAAATCGTGAAAAAAATAACCCGTTTCAAGAATTTGATGAATAAGCTAAGAATACTACTACATTAGTTTTGTTGTATATGATAGAACTTTTCTGCTTATAATTCGGCTGAATAAGCCCAGACAAACAAGAAACCTGCTAAGGGTAAATTGGGTTGTTGGCGTGGGCGGTTGGTTTTGGGGTCACGGAATATTCTATTTTCTGTACATACATGTATGAAGTTTGTATGCGTATGTATAGAAGTTTTTTATACATCCAAAGTATATACACACAAGTATTGTACCATACGATATATATATATATATATATTATGCGTACCGTATATATGTATATTACATATATCATATGGTACCCAGAAAATTTATCCGAGAAAATGGTGTTTCCACCGTTTTAGTACGGTTCTACCAGTACAACTTCATCAACGAAAGGAAAAAAAAGACGCGGAGAGAGCGCGCGGCTCGGGCGAATCGCGCCACCGGAAGCCCACTGGCCCACCTCCCACACGACCGTTGGGAGCGCCGGTCCGGCCCACCTTTAAAAGCTCCCCAAATCGACCCGCACGCGGCCACATCTCTCCCGCACCCACCACCACGACCCATTCGACAACGCTCCCGAGAGAGAGAGGAAAAAAAAGACTCAAGTTCCCAAGCGCCGCAGCCAATCCACCACTTCACTAGCCGTTGCCTTTGCCCGGCTTCCCTTTCTTCTCCCCCATCCGCCGCCGCCGCCGCCGCCGCCGCACGGGAGGCAAGAGGAGGAGGAGTTAAGGAGGCAAGGCGGATCAGGAGATGGCATCGCGGACGGCGTCCAAGGACATCATCACGCTGCGGGGCTCCGCCGCCATCGTCAGCGAGTTCTTCGGTAAAGCCGATCTCCGCCTCCGTTTCATTTTTTCGCCCTCGCTCCGCACGCGTGCGCCCGATAGGTGTTTGATCGAATGCTTTCTCGTGTGGCAGGCTACGCCGCGAACAGGTGCGCGCTCGCGCGGTTGGGGGTGCCAGGATCGACCGCGCCGCTGGTTTCCTTTGAAAGAATAAAAACTGTCGATGCGGATTCAGGCTTGGCTTTCTGATGGGGATTTGTGTTTTTGGTTTGTGCGTGCAGCATCCTGTACAACCGCGGGGTGTACCCGGAGGAGAGCTTCACTAAGGTGAAGAAGTACGGCCTCACGATGCTGCTCACGCAGGACGAAGGGGTCAAGACCTTCATCGCCAACCTCAATACCCAGCTCTCAGGTCGGCTGGCCTCACTCACCGGATCACTATCCTGTCTCCATTTGGTTTCTTTTGCTTTTTGCTGCTGATTGATCTTGCCTGTGTTCCCGCGTTTCCGCAGAGTGGCTGGAGGCCGGGAAGCTGCAGAGGATCGTGCTAGTGATCATGAGCAAGGCCACCTCCGAGGTGCTGGAGCGGTGGAACTTCAGCATCCAGACCGACCCGGAGGTGGTCGACAAGGGTGTCATCAAGGAGAAGAGCGACAAGGAGATCATGAGGGAGATCCAGGCCATCATGCGCCAGGTCGCCTCTTGCATCACCTACCTCCCCTGTCTCGACGAGCCATGTAAAGCTCACACTCTCCTGCTTCAGTGTTCACCTCTGCTTCCCTCAAACTCCTCCTCCGAGCTCATCCGCATTCATTGATTGCTTGATTGGGCAGGCATATTCGACGTGCTGGCGTACACCGACATGGACGTCGCCGTGCCCTTCACCTGGGTGGAGAGCGACGCCAAGCTCATCGACAACCCGCAGATGGTGAAGCTGCATTCCTTCGACACCAAGGTGAAACATTCACTAGCACTGTCACTGAATCAGCTCCGTTCTTTTTCGCTGCCTCCCCAAATTGCTGACGTTACAGCGCCGTGTTCCTGCCATGGCAGATTCACAAGGTGGACACGCTCGTCTCCTACAAGGTCGACGAGTGGGACGAGGAGTAGAAGCCGAGGTGGAGTTGGAGCCATGAGGAGGAGAACCGTGCTAGCTATTACTACTGCTAAGCTTATTAGCTAGCTAGCTAGCTTGCTAGGCGTGATGCTTGTGTGAATCGTTCGTTCATTCCGCCCTAGCCCTGTCGGAACTCATCTGCTCTGGGAGAATCCCTTTTCTTGTTCTTAACCGCATTTTGGGAGAATCGACTCTGTATCGCTGCTTCACCATGTCATGCGTGTGATTTTCTCACAGCCTTTGAAATCCTGGATTGAAATTTACCACTGGAGTGAATGCATCGTATGCAACAACTCCTCATCATTATGTTGTTCAATTATGTGTTGTTTCACAGTTCAGAATCTCAAAAGGATTCAAGGTGTTAAGTCATGCTCTGTGAAACCGTGACAAAATGCACTTAAATTAAAAAGTAATCCTGTCGTCAATCTCAAGACAACCGTATTACCAATTTTATCTTATATTGACCACAGTTTTTCTTATCTCAAAGAATACTTGCTATTAAATTAGAAGTATTTTGTACCATCTTCAATCTCAAGACAAAATGCATTTTTGCTGAATGAATTTATTCCAACTTCGGAACTTCCATTGGATATTTGCAACAAATATACAACCCATCAGTGATTTTGCACTTCTGATGAACGTATTTATTTCCAGCTTCCAAGGCTATTTGTAACAAATGTAAAACCCAGCATCATGGGTCATTGGAAACTAACTTACACCAAGATGTTACAGAGCTACATTTACATATAAATCAAGGGAACCTTACAGAGCTACATTTACATATAAATCAGGGGAACCCCAGGAACTGTTGGCAACTACAGGTCCTCATTTAGGCTGTAATCTTTGTACTCAGCCAAACCACCTAGGATCTTCAGAGAGCTTGCACCGTGATGAATGATCACAGTTCCAGCTTTCAAGTTCCAAGGCAATATTTACTAAGGATAACCAATGTATATCCATTATAACTTTTCCCCATTAGCTGCATGGACATTTGAAATTAGCTTAGGTCAATATGCCGAAAGCTAATTTTACGATAACCAGGAACCCATGATTTGCTTGGCTTCAATTTGCAATTAAAAGGTATGCTCCATATCTACTTTGGATATACTATATGCCTTGGTCAGGCAATGCCACCAAATCAATCACCAAGTGATCGCATTCCCTCATAAATCACACCAGGACGAAGGTCATCCAGGGTATCAGCGATTCTGTAGCCTGAATACTCCCTGAGGAGTGTCCAACCACGCCGCGAGAGAAAATCTCGGAAGTCCTCTTCAGTGTAGAATGTTTTATCTTCTGTCCGGACCTCATCGTTTTCGAACATACATAGTTTGATGGTCATTCCTGTGAACATTGAACACAGCAATGATTTAAATCAATAACACTCTCTCTGATTCCAAAATAAGTTGTTTTAGATCTGTGCACTAACTCAAATTGACCTTGTTGGCCTTCATTTATATAACATTGTAAAAGATGTATTATTTCTTTGTGAGAGGAGCATTTATTTTGGAAGGACAATCATGGAGGAAATTTTTTTGAATAAGTGTCTAGAAGTTCCTAAATGACTTGCTAAGGAAATTGTTGAGAAGTCTAAAGCAATCTATATTTGGAACAAAAGGGAGCAGGGTTGATGAACATCCTTCAGTAGAGTTTGAGAAAACAAACTTCAGAATAATACTAAATCTTTTTAATTGGTAATGTGCAGCTGGAACAAAAAACAACATAGTAAATTGAGACGTAAATTACAACTGACAAAACATGATATTTTTTAGAGTTTGCTGGTAATGAGAGTGTCACTCACTACTGGCAGCATCCAAACATAAATACCGACAAACATTACTTGTATACAAATACTCCAACAGAAATTTCTAGTTAGCACTAGTTAGATGTACATCGAACCAGGAACAATTGGTAAACAGTACCTCAAACCCCCCCCCCCCCCAAAAAAAAAAACACACACACACACATCTGCTACATACGGGAAATACTGTTACAAATCTAAATAATCTACTACAGTATTCCTAGTTGTGGAGAAAATAAATTCTTATCCAAAAGCAGAGGAAACATTTTCCAATTACCGTTATCGAGATGAAGTGTGTATGTTCCAACCGGCATATCCCTGTCTAAGGAACGGACAACCTCATCCTCATCTTCAAGCCAAAAGGCCCGTCTTGTTCTTAGACCAAATGCCGATTTGATGGCTTCTTTAATTGCCTCCGCAGTACCATCAATGCCTATTCTTTTAGTGTAATCACCCCACTTGACTAAAATGACTCTCCCACCAAAAGTAACCTGATTATCTCCACCTGTATGAGGCATGTTTCCCAATGCATACAGAATATTAAAACAAGGAGCTGGACAAATTAATCAACATAAGAATTTTATAGTACCATCTGAAGTTAATAACTTATAGCTTCATTAATAAAACAAAGAATATGGCGTATATTAACCGTATGCGTAGAAACAATAACAGTTAGAAAGAAAAGGTATCCAACAGCTCCTCCATATTTCAGGAATGACAACTATGACTAATTCGTTAAGTTCAGTGGTTTATGAAATATTTTGAAACAATATTTCTCAGCGGAACAGGACGCTCATGCAATCAAAATAAATATTATCCAATGGAAGTTGAATCAAGTTCATAAGTAAACAATCAAGCAGCAATATTTCCAACCAGTCCAATTCCTCTGCCATAAATATCCACATTATTATTATTATCATTATTATCACTTTTACTGTGTTTGGACTTTGATTAGTACCATTGGTAGAGGTGTCTCTCCAGTTCCATGGATTCACACCATTGGTTGCAACTGCATCAGCTGTTAATGCAAGTGGATGACTGTCAGGCTCTAGTCGATCTTCGACACTTAGCAGTGATCTACCACTTGCTGTAAAACAGAAAAGAGCAAAAGAATCAGAGTAAACTACATCTGATGCATTAATATGTATGATTTTGTCTTCATAACCGCAGTTACATCAGAGTAAATCATTGATCACAGGAGTTAGATAAACAAAATACATGAATCTGATAACAGAAATGGTAAACATGCAATTCTACTTTATTGGTGTTACTGGTCAAACAAATTATTATAAGTGCTGCTGTGCTGGTATCAGGTGCCTTTTTTCTCTTTGATTGTAACTTCATGTGAGAAAGCGAGAACTTCAACAATTCCACAACCACATTGAGCAATTCAAATTAAATGTTAGGTTCATCCAAAATTTTGAAAACAATAAATTATATGCCATCAGAACAACCAATGAGCTAGGACTAAAAGCTTTTGTACGAGACTAAGAAAAATGGCATCACTAAAAACTCACTGTTTTGGAGCACTTTTTTGGATGCTCAACCATAAAAAGGGAAAATGACTAGTCCACAAATGACTTTGTATCAAACTTACTATCTCAAAACAACTTAGCCAAGCAAGTAAACGACCATAGCATATCTGAAATTATTGCATGTGGACATTCCGGTACCTTCAACAGGGCCAAACGGAATGTTAGCATCTTCAAAACCTAGATAGAAGGGTCACAACATTAGTCAACGAGATAACAAAGAGATAAACAAGCAGAACTACAGAAGACAAGTACAAGCATGAAGACTGAAAACATTGCTGAAGTTTAATTTTCAGTTTTCCACCCTAACTTCAATGCTGTTTATTTTACATCCCTCCATTGTGAAAATCATGCCTTCATACTTTACAATGATCTCTACTGGTAGTAGAATCAATCTAAACCATTCATCTTTTCTAATCCAATCAGGGGCGAATCCACGTACAAGCGGTGTGATGCACGGCAGGCTAAACTTTGAAATCCCATTAATGTTAGCTCATGTACAGCATGTAAACAAAGTATTATATCCATAATTCATAGGTACAGGACACCAGGTAATTTTCGTCCTAGATTCGCCCCTGAATCCAATGGATCATATCAATTTATACTACTACCTCAAATACTGATAGTAGAATATTTTTTAGTGGTAATAGAACTCATAAATCAATGGTTGAGATCATTTCTACCAGTGATAATACTGGTAGTATACTACCAGTACTCATGGGGGAGCTATTTAGGTTTACTACGATGCAAATTTAGTTATATAGTGACAATTTATTCATCCCCTCGATGTGAATTACTGGCTAATTAAGCTGTCAGAAGTACACAGCATTACTTTCTGTGTAGTTCATTCGCTGACCAGTGACTAGTATAACTGTTAGTGCAGTTTAGAGTTTTATTCTAGACCTTTCTACTGTTTTGTTTCAGTTCAAGCGTGTTGGAGTTTGTCCAACAGCTCTTCTATTTTTCTGGGTTTTTTGGCTGGGTGCCCTACGAGTAGAGACCTGGAGATTTATTGTTCATATTATCTAAAAAAAATTGTACAGCTGTTAGCTCACCCATTCAAGCTTACTGCGCTATATGGCGTAAAGAAAACTCAATTCTGATTGCTAAGTTTAATGTTCTATTTGCAGTTAGCCTGTGGCTCTGTGATGAGCTATGAGCTGTGCATCAAGAGATTGAACAAAATGCAAAGGTTGTAAGCTGTCACATGCTCCTCAGATGAGTAGTTAGAAGTGCCACTGTTCGATCCATCAAGCAAGGCATGCTCATTTTAATCAGAAGACTTGTAACTCTGGAAGAGGAATACCCTTGTCCGCCGCGAACTGCAGGTAGGAGTCGATCTTGGATGTGACCGTGGGGCTCTTCACGGCGCCACTCCCCACGGCCGCGCCGCCACCGCCCGTCAGCTTCCCGCGGCGCTTGAGCAGGTCGTCGATCTCCTTGTAGCACGCCATCTTGGCGGGGCAATTCCCGCCGGGGCCCGCACCACCGGCGCCGCCGCCCACGCCACCACCGCCTCCGCCCCGCGCGTGGCTGCGCGCCTTCTTGAACTCCTTGAGGAGGTTCCGCCACTTGTCGGTGCACATGGTCGGGGAGCGGTCGAACCCTTGCTCCCGCATCCTGGCCGAGATGGCCTCCCAGAGGTGCTTGTTGGACTTGGAGGTGTTGAAGTGGGAGTCCATCTCCCTGCGCAGCGCGATGAGGCAGAGGGTCTCGTCCTGGACCCACGTCTCGGCGCGCTTCTTGGGGCCGCCACCGCCGCCCGACGCCGCCGCCGCGCGGGAGGAGGAGTCGTGGCCGCCGCCCTCGCCGCTGCTCTCCGGGAGGAGCAGCGGCGGGGGGGGGGGCTGCNGCTGCTGCGGCGACGGCCCGGAGAGGAGCATGGCCGCGGCGGGGCGAGGCGGGGCTCCGGCGATGGGGGAGGTGACCGGAGCGGAGCGGAGCGGTGGTGGCAGCAGTGGGGAGCGGAGACGGGGAGAATCGGAGGGACTCGGGGAAGATGCGGGAGGTCTTTAGCTTAATGACATTAAAAAAGATGGTGTGTGCCTCTGTGCCACTAAAAAGTTTAAGTCTTTCTCTATGTCATCGTCGAACTTTATCGTGTCTAGAAACCATTCCGTCCGTTTTTGCTCCTAATGGTGGGTAACAGCGTAGCAAAATGACCTAGTTGTCCTTAGGGTTGAGTGGCCATTTTTGACGCCAAAGGTGAGGCTGTTTGGCGCCAAATTACCCCTAGCCCTTCTATATATATTTCTTCCCACTTCATCTCCATCTCATTCACCTCTCCTCTTCTCACCTGTCATCTTCTGCAGCCATGTTCCAAGCATCCTCCAGCTATGGTGGTAGGGTGAAGCGGGTGTTTTGCCCTAACTGTCATGTGCTTGCAAACCGGTTCATCTCGACAACAGAAAAAGAACAACAACCGTGTCTTTCACAAGTGTCCTTATTTTACAGTTTGTGTTTTATTCTCTGCTCACCTCATTGCTTTGGGTTTTTTTGTTGTGAGTATCTTGCAAATACTTCATTACTTCTGGTTTGGCTGCAGCCATGGCTTGATAGTGCTTCTCAAACATGTATGGGCTCCATGCATATGAAGAAGCCCATAAATGATCATCAAATACCTTTTCACTATATCTTTTTTTAAAATTTTGAACTAGGTGATACATACACTCTCTATGTTCAGCAGTTGAAAAAACTTCACTAACCCCCTTCATGACCGTCTGCCCACAGTCTGTGCTGAATGTCAGCTCATCTGGGATACCTATTGCTTCCTTCAAATCTCTCCATAAACTACACCCAGTTCTCATTTGTCTCTGAGTCAATGACCCCAACAGCTACTGGGTACATCCAGTTGTGCCCATCTACTGCACAAGCTATGCACAATTGTCCCCTAAACCTTCCTGTCAAAAAAGTACTATCTACTGCAAAATATGGTCTACATCTTCTAAGAAATCCAGCAACACATGCTTTCAGTGCAAATAATAGCCTACAAAATCTGATTTTCTGGTTTATAGTGTGATGATCAATAACAAAAAATGATCCAGGACTTGATTCTTCTAACTGAGCCTTAAGCCTATGCAGGTTATTGAAACTCTTGTCCCAGGGCCCATAAATCTTATCCATACACTCTCTTATAGGGCACCTGAATTTTATGGTGTTCCTTCAACCTCCTCTGCAGTTTTGTTGGCCCAATATTCCTATCTTCCTTCAACCAATCAATCACTTGACTGCACACCCAAAATTGAGTGACCCCAACACATATTCCTTGCCTCCTAGTGCTCTGACATGTGTGAGGGTAGGGGACTTTTTCACCTGCAAACCAGACAAACCAGACAAACCAAACATTAATGAAAATTGGGTACCAATCAAAGAAAACAATGCAACACATCACCTGTATAGTGTTTTCATCCTTCCCAGTCGAGGCATGAAGTCTTCACTTGCAGCCATCACTCTTTTGTGCACAGTTCACCCTGTATCACCTTTCTCAATGTCATAGTTGTACTCATGTTTGACAGCATGGCTAGCTAAAGCAATCTTAAAAGCATCCATATCTGAATAAACAGTTCCTACTGACATAGGAGGGTCCATCTTATCATAAAAAGCATCAGACATATTTTCTGGCTGCTTGTCTTTAATTTCATCATCTATGTCTTCTACTTCCTTATCAGATGATTCATAATCAGAGTCATCCTGTTAACGGTGAAATTTGGTAATCGACTTGGAAAGAAAAGGGAAAACCGAAGCAGAGAAGACAGATTGGATTGGAGTCAGACCAGGCTTCGTATCGGACCCAGTAACTGTATCGGACTGTGGATGTGTTGCCATAAAGAGCGTATCGGCCGATACGAATTCGATGTTAACGTGGGCCGATATGGGTTGTGAGTTGATAGTGTCAACGTGGGTTTGGTCTGGGCCCGGAATAAGCTTCAAGGAAGTTGCCAAATAGAGATAAAGTTCGGTTTTAGGCAGTTGTATCTTGTAAATTAAGTAGTTTAGATCTAATCTGTGGCTTAAGTCTGCCGCAAGGACTTGTTTGTTAGTTGTAGATAAGATCGTGCCCTACAAGGGTTCTGTTGTAACCTCGGGTATAAATATCCCGATAGTTTGTACATAGAAACTCTCTCTCAATCAATCATACAATCAAACTAATCTACTTTCGGCGCATCGCCAACCCTCGCAAGAGGCTGACTTCTGACGAGTTCTTGCTTCCCACGAGTAAGGTAAGAACTCGTACCCGGCGATTTACATCGTCGGGGCTAGTGTGTCGCTTTAGGCACGTTAAGCCCTGATGATGTGATCGTCGTTTATCGTGTGTCAGCTAATCTTGACGCGGTTTTCTGATTCTGTCTCGTCAGCAGTTAACTCGTTTTAGGGTTTATTGCCGACGATGGTTGAATCAGTTTGCTCGTTTAGATTATCTAAGGCATTTACCATCCCCAAAAGCAATCGACGGCTTGATTTTCTTTGTGTTAAGTCTCGATTCACACTTTGAGTTGCTATCGACCTTAGTCCTGTTTCGAGATCTGACATGAAGCATGTTTTCGATTGTAATTAAGGATAGCGCCGGGGTTTCAGCCGGTCTTATCTAATGCATGTGATTATTTATGTTCTTGCATGTGTTTGCCACTTATACATGTGGATCGACGAATATAAACATATCGGTCACAGAGTGTTTTTAAAGACTTCTTTGTGGTTGGTGTATTTATGTTAGCCGATTGACTTGTATAAGTTTACACTAGAGTAATAGCTAGTGTAGTTATCCTCATGAAACCTTCATCGACTAATTCCATTAATTTGTCACATGCTTTTGGCATGGGCCGATGAGATTAGATCTCTTCAATTTGCTTATTATATTGAGTAAGCCGATACAGCTTTGCCCTATCGGCTGGGCTATAACAATGTGACATCGGCCTATCGGCCGATCGACCATTGTTTTCTGATATGGTTTACTTGTTTCTTGTTGATTGCAGATCAAATCAACTGGCACGCTCTGCGCACGACTAGGCAAGCCAATTTGGACCTGCACTGGAGTTAAGCAGATCTTCCAGGCCGCCGTGGAAATGTAGAGCCCGTCTTTTGTTGCGGGGCGGGTCTAAATTCTGCGCCAACACATCCTCATTGCATTCATCATCACCAGAATTGTGACCTTCCCTTTCTTCAGTCTCACCTTGGTTCTGAGGATTAGGAGGAGGAGTGGGATAGTTAAGACCCATCTCAATGTACAGACCTTCATCATCAACACCCACATGCTCATTCATTGGATTTGGGTTACAAAGGTGTTCAGTTTCAGCAGAATGACTCTTGTGGCACTGGTTGGTTCAGTAGTTTGATTGATTGTGGCATTGGTTGGTTCAACTAAGCTTGGACATGTAATAGAAGGGGTGAATGGGGGTTGTACAGGGTTCATAGTGCTTAGGGTAGAAGAATCCCAATCAGGAATCATAGGAGGCTCACTACTTGGGCTATGATAAGTAACAGTCAACAAACAGGTTCTTATAGCCTTATGTTTTGCAAACATTTCAAGCAAATCTTGGTCATTGCAAACTGGGATGTGAGATTTAGTCTCAGTGCAGAAATAGAACAAACTGATTTTGTCACCGTATTCATGAGGATACTTCTCGACCAAATCAGAAAGCAGGTCCTTGAATCGAGTGCGGTCTGCATCCACCACTTGGTTCAACGAAAACCACCGCGCACGAGTATTGCGAGAAACAATCTGGATTTCTAAGTTGAAGCTACTATCCGGGTCCATCCTACAGATGAACAAGGAGCACGTAATCATTAAACCCTAACACGAATCGGTAGCACTGGACACTGAACATCAATGCATCATGGGGAGGCAATCAAGGTGGCCTAAGTGAGCGAAATCAAAGGGGGAAACAAAGAACTCACCCGTCCAGAAACCAATCCGGACGCTCACCGGCGCCGTTCCACGCCATGGCTGCTCCTCCCTCTTCCTCTGTTCCTCTCGACGCACGGTCAGCTCCACGCTCCAATGCTCCTCCAAACCCCCGAATCCGCCACCGCCGCTAGGGTTCGCCGCCGCTAGTGTTTCGCCACCGTGGAGAGAGGAGAATCGAGTGAGAAGAGAGAGAGAGTGACACGGTAAGTGTCACGCCCGGAGATTTTCCCAAATTTCCAGACCATTTTGTGCATTAAGTCCCTGTCCAGGCATCAACCAGGGTACACAAAACGACAAATCAATAAACAGACCCAAACGTAAATAAAGCGATAAATACTTACAACAGAGGCACTTAGTCCTCACACCGAAAAGAAAACAGCAGCGGAAAGAGGCGATCCTAGCGGGGCTTCAGCTCCACTCCACAGGCAAACTCAACTGGGGTCTGAGCCTTGGTCCTCTATCTTCATCTTCAACTCAGAAGTACTAAACTTCTGAAAAGGGGGAAAAATAGCAAGATTGAGTACAACCACCGTACTCAACAAGCCACACCAATGATGCAGACGTGCACAGGGGAGACAAAGGGAGGCTTGCGGCTATTTGCAGAAAAGCAGTTGAAAACCTTTATACTTTAGAAACAGTAAAACAGTTGTTTAATTAAGGCAATATTGATTCTCCACTGAACAACGCTACCCCACGTTGAACAGGCCCAACCAATCCACCTGAACTACACCAGTTCATTGAGACAAATTATTAAGGGTGAGACTAATCATGGTGAATCTGGTCAATCGCCCATAACCGCGGGCACGGCTATTCGAATAGTTTTACTCTGATCAGAGGTGCGCAACTGTACCCACAAGACACGATCCACCGTATGTCACCGTGCCATGCCTGACACGTTACCATGCGAGTGATTGTGACAAGATCCTTCACATAACCCTCCCTAACCAATCGTCCCCACCACGGGTTTCGCCCCCACCTTTAAGTCCAAGGTAGGCAGCCCCCCCTCGTGCCACGGTGAATCCGGCAGCTGATCAACGGGTAAGTCCCCCGCCGACCCAACTCCATCACGCCCACCCTCGTCTGGTACGTCGGCTAGAGACGGGTTATACTACAGATCCAGCAGTTGCCCATTCTTGCTTGTGGTAAGCACTGTAAGTCTTCCAGGGTTTCCCATGAACCGGTCCTTAATTGCCATGGGCGCGACAAGCAAAACCATGCACCCACAGCCCACCATTAAGTCATATTTTAGTTAGATAATTACGACCAATAAAACATGGTCAGATGTTTCGAGCTCACAGCTCAGCTAGAAGCTAAGAGTAAAGGTGTATTTATCCCATCGAATGAGCTAGTGGTAATTAAGCATGGCTAAGCATATATAATTCTAGCAAAGTCAACATAAATGACATAAGCTAGTCAAATTATCACCCACAGTTAACAAAGGACGGTAAACAAGTAAACATGGCACAAGCGAACGGATAGGTAAACCCTATTCCCATGTAATTAGCAAAACATGCACTTTATTTGCAAACGTAAAACATTTCGTAAAATAGGTACAACATGCTCAAGGGGGAATGTGTGACTTGCCTTGCTTCTTCAAACAATCTTCCGAACTCTTTTCCTCGCGAACGCGAACTTCCGAAACGGCGGAATCTACACGCTGGCACGCAAAACGAGGAAAAACTCTAATAAAAACCAAGTAAACAGTACATAAAAAGTAAACAAACAAGTAGAGTTCAACTTTAGATGAATTTTGCAAGTTGAATGGCTCAATTTGGAGTTCGTATGAATTAAATATGAATTTTAGAAGTTTTGAGCCATTTAAATGAATTTCTGGAAATTAATTTGATTTATTGCGCAATTATTAATTAATTTTACAAAGGAAAGGACTACGTTGACATCATCAAAGGGAATCGGTGCCGGAACGGCGGGTCCCACGTGTCAACGGGTCAAGGACGGCTGATCCACGGTGGACCAAGTCCAGGCACGCACAGATGCGGACGCACCACGTGGCACTGACGTGGCGACCACTGCGGATGGAAGGGAGAAAGTAGCGCCGACGTGGATGCCAACGTGGCGAAGCCGCGGGCGGCCACGTGGTCTGGGTGTGGACCGGATTAAACAAAGGGGGCCCACGCGTTGGCGACACAAAAGTCGGCGAACCGGAGACAAAAAGGAGGTGAAAAGGACTTTGCAGGAGAAAGGGGGAAAAAGGCTGAGAGGGAGGTACTCCAGACCTGTCACTGGAATTGGGCCAGGAAGGAGATGTGGACTTTCTCGGGAAAAATTTAAAAGGGCCGAGAGACGTGAAGTGGACTTTGGGAGAGAGGACTAACGGGCTGACGGCCCAAAAAGACGAGGGACCAAGATTGGACTTTCGTGAGAAGATGCGCCCACGGGCCGAGCGGGGTAATGGGCCGGCCTGAGAAAAGAGGAGGGGGACGCAAAATAGACTTTTGCAGGGAGATGGGCCAATCGGCCCAACGGCCGCTGGGCCAGGTGAGGAGAGGGGAAGGAGAGGGATCCGGGCCAGGAAGGAATGGGCCGAGGCCACGGGAAGCGGGCCGAGAGAGAGATGGGCCGGCCCGGGGTGGCCTCTACGGCCGGGCGGGCGGCTAGGGTTTGGCCAAACCCTAGGCCGACCCGGTGAGGGCATGGCGGCGGCGGCTACGGCCGTGACGGCGAGGCGGCGGCGCGGCTACCGGCGGGGACGGCCCGCGAGCGGCGGCGGCGGCTCAAGGCGACGGCGGCACGCGGTGGCTAGGGCGGCGGCGCGCGGGAGTAGAGGAAGAGAGAGGGGACGGGGATCCTCACCGCGCGGCAATGGCGACCACGGTCGGCCGGAGGAGGCGGCGGTTCGGACTCGCGGTGCGGGCGGCCTTCCGGCGGCTCCCGGCGGACGCGAAGGGGCGGACGGGGGTCGGCGAGCGGCGGCGGGGCCGATGGTGGTGGCGGATTGGCGCGGCGGCGGCGCTAGCGGCGGGAAGCGGCGACCGGAGCGATGGCGGGCGGCGGCGGTTCGGGTGAGCGCGGGGAGCGCGGGAGAGGGCACGGCGAGCTCGCGGGAGTGGGGGAAACGGTGGAGGGGAGCACGGGGGTGCTTTTAATAGGCACGGGGTGGAGGATCGTGGCCGGAGATGGCCGGGAATCGCGGCGGAGTGGGGGGGTGGCGGCGAAAATGGCGGCGGGCGGTTGTTGGCTGGACCGGCCGGAGGAAGGAGGAGGGAGGCAAAGCGGACTTCGGCGCGGGCGCGGCCAACGGGCCAAGTTGGGCCGGAGGGAGAGAAAGGAGGGAAAAGGCCGCGTGGGCCGCGGGGAGAGAGAGGGGTTTTGGGCCGGAAACGGCCCAAAACAAAAGGAGACCTTTTTAATTGGTTTTTCTTTTATTTAATCAATTAAATGAACTTTGTGACTTTAAAATTATTTCTTTAGCTCCAAAAATTCACGAAAATTTTCGGAGAGTACTTTAGGGCACAGGGAATATTACAAAAAATATTTCCGGCCATGATTTTTAAAGGAAATTTTTGATTTCCTTGCTAATTTCACTTGTTTAAATTGCTTTTGATTTTTATTTAATTTCTGGAAAATGTATTATTAGGTAATTTTTATTCCCGATCGAAAATCGGGGTGTGACAAATCTACCCCCTTACAGGAATCTCGTCCCGAGATTCGGGGATGGCTAGAAAGAAAACAGGGTGTGGGTGGTGTTGAACTGGCTTCTTTCTGACTTTGACCTGGCTGATTGATTAACCCATCTTGAGCGACTGACCCTGTTGGCATCCAGCTCGATGTTCCGTTTCTTTGCCAAAACTGCACTGGTGGTTCTGTCTGTTCTGACCCTGATCTGGGTTGCAGTTAATCACAGAGTTTACTTTGGACTATATAGTTGACGTTTACAATTTTTGATGAACTGAGAATCGACTTTATTGACTTGAAACCGGTGGGGTTGTTCCTGAAACTTTGAAACTGACGTTCGTAAAACCACGGACTTTGAATTTTGCTCTGAACTACTCCTGATCTGAACGACAAGCATTTCAAGAAGTGGCTTGGTCTGCCTTTTACTTGAACTGCGAAGGCCTTAAGTTGTCGTTGTTTTCTGGCTGAACGGTTGACTGGCATTTTGGGGGCGACTCGAAACCCAACCTGTTAACTTGGGATTGGTGGAGCTCTACTAAAATCTTGCAACTGACTGCTTTGATTACAATCCAATCGGTTTCTCTTGGTTGAACTCTCAGACGAAACGGTTATGAGGTAAACCAAATTTTACTTCAAGCCTACCTTACCAAGGTAGTTGAGCTTTCGCCGGACGGAACGATTAAGCCACTAGCCTTGAGGATATCCAAGCTTCTCTGATTTCCAAGGAACACTGATCTGTGAATCTGATTCTTCATCGGTCAATCGAAATGAAGCACTGACATTGCACTTTCATTCCGGGGAAGCTTAGAACATAATATCTGGTCAACGATGGGTAGTCCCATATGAAAGTGACTGGCTCACCTTGACATTCCGGCCCTCTGTTGAGTTTTCCCATTAGACCTAACTGCTGCCATGACTGTTCTGCTTTTGGCCAGACTGTGGTGGTCAACTGCCTGAACGGGTTGCTTAGTTGATGTCCTTGGAATAAGCATTGATCACTTAACAGATCCCGCCCGAGAGGTTAACTCATTCACACAACATTTCACTTTGTCGTCTATCCTTTGTTGGGTCTTCCATGTTGATAAGCCATAGGCTCTGCAGTTGTCACTCCATGAATACTGAAACTTATCCAACTATTGAAACTGACGTTGATGTTACCAAGGGTTTCTGCTTTTCGGATCGCCCAAGTTCACTTTCAATCCTTGAGTAGAGATGAGCTATCCAGCAAGTTTCTCTGCCACCTATTTTGTTGGTGATGTGTTCCTTTTCTTTTGGCTCGACGTCTGCATTCTCTTACTTTAAGCAGAGGTGGTGGAACAATTCCTTGTCGTCTTCCTAGAAACATTGGGATAATTTTTGAAAACTGCAATGGTTGTCTTGAACTGAAGGTAACCATTCTTGCTCCTTATTCACCACTAGGGTGCAGTTGCATCTACTGTTCTCTTGGGGACCTCTAAGATTGAGAGGATGGATATTTTTCTCTGATGCCAACTTGTCAACTTGTCACTACCAAATATTTCATCATTCTTCTCATTTTATTGAGGTGCCACTTATACTGTCCTTCGAAAAGGCCTCATCATGTCGAGTGTTACTACGGTCTGACCTACTTGACCGACTTGTCATTTCCTGGATTGATTATTTTCTTTTCCAGGCTAGCGATTACGTCTTGAGAGTCTGACCAAATTGTAATGAGCTGATAAAAAGAAACTCTAGGTTTCTTAGTGACATTGTTAAATGCACATCTCCACCTGTCATAATTCATCTTGACAATCCAAACGCGGATTGAATTACTCAATATTCCCTTCTTATTACCTGACTGCCACAAGACTTCTGGGTACCTTATGGCATTGACAGGTACACAAGTGAATCCACCTTTTGGATAAACGAGATGAACCATATGAAAAGGAAATATTGCCTGACATATACTTTATTCAATTATCCTTCTTTCATTACATAGCTGCGATGAAGTTTCTATGTACAAGGAAAAACACTTGAAGACCAAACACTTGTGAACCGTGGCATGCCTAGGGTGGTGCTGCCTTTACTCCTGTGATTCAGGCCGGTTTGTCTTGATCTGTAACACTGCTTTACTCCCTCGCTTGCTAGCTGGTGTTTCAACGATAACACTGCTTTTCTTGCAGACATTCCTTGGGAAGCTAACAACCTTCTAGGTAGCTGCGGTCGGTAAGACTTTCTTGCTTGGGGTGTCGCCAATCTGCGATTGGTTGCCGGCCACGTGGATTGGAGCAACGTGGGGTGCATTGCTTGGATTGTTGGCAGCCACACGAACTGGTGCTGGAGACTCTTGCCGGGTTGCGGTGGAAGGATTGTTCTGTCTTCTTGCAATTGGAGCGGGTTGTTGTTCTGGCGTTGCTTCTCCTGCGGTGACTGGTCCTGTAGCTTTGGGACGATCGCCGATAAAACAGGAGACTTTCCTTTGGTGGCCTTGACAATGATCCGCTGTGGTCGGGGTTGCACAATCAGGTGACAGTTGGTTTCACTTTTCTTTTTAGCATTTTCTTGCTGGATCTGACCATGCTGTGCCGAGGCCGAGGCAACTGAAGGGGTTAGGGCGCTGTAGACAGTGCCGGTACCTTGAAGGTGTTGGCGTTTTGGCTTTGGACAACCATTGGATAAATGGTTTGCATCCCCACAGTTGAAACAACAGTGGACCCATTTCTTTGGTCTCGGGAGTGGACACTTTCTGAAGTGATGTTCTAACTGAAGGCAGTTGAAACAGTTCCCTCTGGGTTGATCGTACTGCCTATCCTCTTGGGTCTGCACCCTTGCAACTAGGACAGGGGTGAGTGGGGACTCACGAACCTTGTTGCTGGTGCTTCTGGTGCCACTGAAAGCCTCAATTGGAGGTGGAGCTGATTGAAGATCAGGAGCGGTGATGTTGTTAGCGACTGCCATAGGTTGACAAACAGGTTGGAGGGGTGTCCTTTGGTCTTCTTTGGTCTTAGCTAGGACCACATTCAGTTGGCAGTTCTTAGGCACATGATTTGTTCCCTCACACAAGAAACATGTGATCTTCCCCGCAGGGCATTCATCTGGCGGGTGGGTGTCTTCACCACAGGGGCAAGTGTAGGAGCATGCGCTAGTAGTATGTCCAATTTCTCCGCATCTGGTACATGCTTTGAACTCCAATTCTTTTTCACCTTTAAGGATCTCACCATCATCTTCATCGTCATCATCAGAGGACACTTCTTCAAATCCATCTGTACCGGGCTTAGGCGGACCATACAGCCTAAGGTGTTGAGTTAGCTGATGGGCACCACGGGAGGTGTTTCCTCTCAGACGCCTAGGTATCTTTGCCGCATCTTCTGGAGTAAATTCTGAACCAGTGATGGTCAGGTTCCTGCCATCGTCCATCTTCCATACTAATGTCTTCCTCTTCTTAGAGTTTGATGGTGGCATACCATAGTTTATGCAGGCAAGTTGACTTGGACGTTTTTCTTCTCTTTGGCACTGCGCCTCATCATCGGTTAGTGTTTTGGTATACACGTTCCAGGGACAGTTGGTCGCGCAATGACCTTGTTCCACACAATCCTCACAGATGACGTTTGCTTCGCTCCGGTATGAGAGTGGTAGAGGTGCACTTGTCTGGTGGGATCTCGGTGGCATACTGGCAGGAGGTGTAGGTGCTTGTATTGGAAAGTACTGACTTTGGCTCTGATTCAGACTCTGGGATTGCATCTGAGTTTGCATTTGTTGTTGTTGATACTGTCGTTGCATCTGCTGCATCATCATAGCCAACAGTTGCGTCTGGTTAGCCACCACTTGTGCTAGGGTTGGGTCTCCGGACGGTGGAGGCGGAATGTCCATGGGGTTGCTTGGAGTTACTCCCTGAGACTGTTGCGGTCCTGATCCACTGCCATTGTCTCTGACGTTGACCATCTGTTGCAGGTAGAGGAGGGAAATGAGATAGGTCGAACTAAAGGCAAGACCTTAACCCACTTAGCTACTGATCTGATGTGAGTACACTTTTACTGTTCAAGTTGATTAGGCAAACAACCTAGTATGGTCACATCCCCACCACTGATGTAAACCATACACCTGCACACAGCAAACAACACACGAGCTAACAACTACCGTTACTACTCTTCCAGGAAGGATTGGGTCTAGGTAAGCTCCAGGGAAACTCCGCTCGAACCTCGAGAAACGCTGACTCTGGACTGCTCGACTCGATCTTCTGGCTTGAAGTTCGACTCTTGGCTTGTCTTTCGAGAAGCTTTTAGTTTGTGCTCCAGGCTTAACAACTAGAGAGTTGGAGGGGAAAGGAGAGAAATTTGATAAGCTGTTTTGCAAAGACTCCCGAGGGAGAGAAGACACATTTTCGCAGATAAGGTTTTCGCAAAACTTGTCCTTAGGGATTTGACCATTTGGCTCAACCTACAGTCAAGATGGCTCTGATACCAACTTGTCACGCCCGGAGATTTTCCCAAATTTCCAGACCATTTTGTGCATTAAGTCCCTGTCCAGGCATCAACCAGGGTACACAAAACGACAAATCAATAAACAGACCCAAACGTAAATAAAGCGATAAATACTTACAGAAGAGGCACTTAGTCCTCACACCAAAAGAAAACAGCAGCGGAAAAGGCGATCCTAGCGGGGCTTCAGCTCCACTCCACAGGCAAACTCAACTGGGGTCTGAGCCTTGGTCCTCTAACTTCATCTTCAACTCAGAAGTACTAAACTTCTGAAAAGGGGGAAAAATAGCAAGATTGAGTACAACCACCGTACTCAACAAGCCACACCAATGATGCAGACGTGCACAGGGGAGACAAAGGGAGGCTTGGGCTATTTGCAGAAAAGCAGTTGAAAACCTTTATACTTTAAAAACAGTAAAACAGTTGTTTAATTAAGGCAATATTAATTCTCCACTGAACAACGCTACCCCACGTTGAACAGGCCCAACCAATCCACCTGAACTACACCAGTTCATTGAGACAAATTATTAAGGGTGAGACTAATCATGGTGAATCTGGTCAATCGCCCATAACCGCGGGCACGGCTATTCGAATAGTTTTACTCTGATCAGAGGTGCGCAACTGTACCCACAAGACACGATCCACCGTATGTCACCGTGCCATGCCTGACACGTTACCATGCGAGTGATCGTGACAAGATCCTTCACATAACCCTCCCTAACCAATCGTCCCCACCACGGGTTTCGCCCCCACCTTTAAGTCCAAGGTAGGCAGCCCCCCCTCGTGCCACGGTGAATCCGGCAGCTGATCAACGGGTAAGTCCCCCGCCGACCCAACTCCATCACGCCCACCCTCGTCTGGTACGTCGGCTAGAGACGGGTTATACTACAGATCCAGCAGTTGCCCATTCTTGCTTGTGGTAAGCACTGTAAGTCTTCCAGGGTTTCCCATGAACCGGTCCTTAATTGCCATGGGCGCGACAAGCAAAACCATGCACCCACAGCCCACCATTAAGTCATATTTTAGTTAGATAATTACGACCAATAAAACATGGTCAGATGTTTCGAGCTCACAGCTCAGCTAGAACTAAAAGTAGAAGTGTATTTATCCCATCAATGAGCTAGTGGAATTAAGCATGGCTAAGCATATATAATTCTAGCAAAGTCAACATAAATGACATAAGCTAGTCAAATTATCACCCACAGTTAACAAAGGACGGTAAACAAGTAAACATGGCACAAGCGAACGGATAGGTAAACCCTATTCCCATGTAATTAGCAAAACATGCACTTTATTTGCAAACGTAAAACATTTCTAAAATAGGTACAACATGCTCAAGGGGGAATGTGTGACTTGCCTTGCTTCTTCAAACAATCTTCCGAACTCTTTTCCTCGCGAACGCGAACTTCCGAAACGGCGGAATCTACACGCTGGCACGCAAAACGAGGAAAAACTCTAATAAAAACCAAGTAAACAGTACATAAAAAGTAAACAAACATGTAGAGCTCAATTTTAGATGAATTTTGCAAGTTGAATGGCTCAATTTGGAGTTCGTATGAATTAAATATGAATTTTAGAAGTTTTGAGCCATTTAAATGAATTTCTGGAAATTAATGATTTATTGCGCAATTATTAATTAATTTTACAAAGGAAAGGACTACGCTGACATCATCAAAGGGAATCGGTGCCGGAACGGCGGGTCCCACGTGTCAACGGGTCAAGGCGGCTGATCCACGGTGGACCAAGTCCAGGCACGCACGGTGCGGACGCACCACGTGGCACTGACGTGGCGACCACTGCGGAGGAAAGGGAGAAAGTAGCGCCGACGTGGACGCCAACGTGGCGAAGCCGCGGGCGGCCACGTGGTCTGGGTGTGGACCGGATTAAACAAAGGGGGCCCACGCGTCGGCGACACAAAAGTCGGCGAACCGGAGAGAAAAAGGAGGTGAAAAGGACTTTGCAGGAGAAAGGGGAAAAAGGCTGAGAGGGAGGTACTCCAGACCTGTCACTGGAATTGGGCCAGGAAGGAGATGTGGACTTTCTCGGGAAAAATTTAAAAGGGCCGAGGGACGTGAAGTGGACTTTGGGAGAGAGGATAACGGGCTGACGGCCCAAAAAGACGAGGGACCAAGATTGGACTTTCGTGAGAAGATGCGCCCACGGGCCGAGCGGGGTAATGGGCCGGCCTGAGAAAAGAGGAGGGGGACGCAAAATAGACTTTTGCAGGGAGATGGGCCAATCGGCCCAACGGCCGCTGGGCCAGGTGAGGAGAGGGGAAGGAGAGGGATCCGGGCCAGGAAGGATGGGCCGAGGCCACGGGAGCGGGCCGAGAGAGAGATGGGCCGGCGGGGTGGCCTCTACGGCCGGGCGGGCGGCTAGGGTTTGGCCAAACCCTAGGCCGACCCGGTGAGGGCATGGCGGCGGCGGCTACGGCCGTGACGGCGAGGCGCGGCGCGGCTACCGGCGGGGACGGCCCGCGAGCGGCGGCGGCGGCTCAAGGCGACGGCGGCACGCGGTGGCTAGGGCGGCGGCGCGCGGGAGTAGAGGAAGAGAGAGGGGACGGGGATCCTCACCGCGCGGCAATGGCGACCACGGTCGGCCGGAGGAGGCGGCGGTTCGGACTCGCGGTGCGGGCGGCCTTCCGGCGGCTCCCGGCGGACGCGAAGGGGCGGACGGGGGTCGGCGAGCGGCGGCGGGGCCGATGGTGGTGGCGGATTGGCGCGGCGGCGGCGCTAGCGGCGGGAAGCGGCGGCCGGAGCGTGGCGGGCGGCGGCGGTTCGGGTGAGCGCGGGGAGCGCGGGAGAGGGCACGGCGAGCTCGCGGGAGTGGGGGAAACGGTGGAGGGGAGCACGGGGGTGCTTTTAATAGGCCGGGGTGGAGGATCGTGGCCGGAGATGGCCGGGAATCGCGGCGGAGTGGGGGGGTGGCGGCGAAAATGGCGGCGGGCGGTTGTTGGCTGGACCGGCCGGAGGAAGGAGGAGGGAGGCAAAGCGGACTTCGGCGCGGGCGCGGCCAACGGGCCAAGTTGGGCCGGAGGGAGAGAAAGGAGGGAAAAGGCCGCGTGGGCCGCGGGGAGAGAGAGGGGTTTTGGGCCGGAAACGGCCCAAAACAAAAGGAGACCTTTTTAATTGGTTTTTCTTTTATTTAATCAATTAAATGAACTTTGTGACTTTAAAATTATTTCTTTAGCTCCAAAAATTCACGAAAATTTTCGGAGAGTACTTTAGGGCACAGGGAATATTACAAAAAATATTTCCGGCCATGATTTTTAAAGGAAATTTTTGATTTCCTTGCTAATTTCACTTGTTTAAATTGCTTTTGATTTTTATTTAATTTCTGGAAAATGTATTATTAGGTAATTTTTATTCCCGATCGAAAATCGGGGTGTGACAGTAAGCATCGGTCAACGGGGCTCAATATGACAGCGATTGAATGGGCAAGATGGACATTTTTCCTGCCCCGGCCCACATGTCAGAGCCGTTAAACGGTTTAACCCTAACAGAATAGCGACGGAATGATTTCTAGGGCGCGATAAAGTTCGACGATGGCATAGAGGGAGGCTCAAACTTTTTAGTGGCACAGAGGCAGACACCATCTTTTTTAATGGCATACGGGTAAAGACCTCAAGATGCGGTGGCCATTTGGCCCGGTCCGGCCCGAGTTCCCAGCCATGGCTTGCATGGACTAGTTGGCCAGGCCCATCAAAATGTACACGGCTAATGGCCCATAGGCATGAGGGGATTTCGAATTTTTTTTAATGTTTAATTTTATTTATTAAAATATTTACAAAATATAATTTTTGGTTTCAAACTTTTAAAAATCTACACCCCTATCGCTCTTTAGGAGGACGTTTTTAAAAAAAGCCCTCCCAAAGAACCTTTTTTTATGACGTGACACGTTCGTTGGTGTGTTGTAACGGTCGCGCTGAGTGAGGCTGGTCAATTTACAGGCAGCCCCTTTGCAGCCTTCTAGGAGGGCGGCAAGGGGCTACTTGTGAAATAACGACCTACGATATTTTGCAAGCAACCCCCTTGCAACCCTCTAGGAGGGGCGGCAAGGAGTCTGCCTTTAAATGGCGAGCCTCGGTTATTTTGCAGGCGGCCCTCTTGCAGCCTTTTGGGCAAAGGGGTTGCTGTTGATGAGAAAACACAGCGGCTTAGGAGTTCTGCTTAGCTCCAGTGCAGGTCTAAATCTTGCTTTCGGGTTCAGGGTATACCAGTTGGTTTGATCCTACAACCAACAAGGTATACAATAAAACGAGTTAGATTACGATAGTCAATCGACTGATTGAGCCGATGACGTATCGTGTTAACCCTAGGCAATGCGATCTGATCGAATCGGTTATGAGGTGTAAGATGGATAAAATTAAGCAAGCCTAAAATATATTCCGTCGGTAGTAGATGTAATCAAACATGTAATCTATGAGCAAAGATTATATTTGTTCATATCATAGCCGATGATACCATAATTAGGTTTAGAAAAGATATTGAATTGACTAATACTCCAATACAACCTTATATAAGAATGTCAATATAGCCAAATATATCAAGAGCAAACTTAATATATTTAAATAGTGTGACATGCTTATATAAAAGGCAAATATAACATGAAAAGCATGATTAAAAGAATTTAAACAAAGCTAAACGGTTATATCAGGTAAGATTGGCTGAAACCCCGATTCTACCCTTGTTAGCAATCAATAAGCAGGTTAGTTTCTATGATTCTAAGCATGACTAGGGCTGATGCAGTACAAAGTGTGAAAAGAAACATAGAGCCTAAACAATCAAGCTTTTGACTAATTTTTAGGGTGATGGATACCTTAGCTAATCTAAGCTAATGAGACGATTTAGCCGATATCGACATAACCTTAGGTAAGGCTTGGCTGATACAAGTAAATCGAGTCATCGATTTAGATTAGCTAAGATATATGATAACCAGCAGTTGTACAAGATAGATTAGAATATGTAAAATAATGCGCTAATCCGCCGATACAAGCCGTTGTGACAAGTCATATCTCTTATTGGAGATCAATACCGATGCAGCCCAACTCGAAACAAGAACTCATCGAGAAGTAAAAGTAAAATTGTGGCGATTCGCCGATAGTGTATTGAACTATTGTTGTTCTCTTACAAGACCCTGTGCATATATTTATACCCGAACATACAAGCCTTGTCCATATCGAACACTACTCAAAACTTGCCTAAACAAACAAATCCTAGGTGGACTCTTACCACAAAATTGTAAAAGGAAATAACTAACTCTTATTCCTAATTAATAGATACAATTTTCTATTTTGGACTCAATCCTTGGTTGGTAACATCTTCAAGCTCTTCTCCGAACTTGACACAAACTCAGGTTGCCGCCAAGTCCGATTCCACATCGGTCGATACGGCTTCCAGCCGATGCGCTGCCCTGTTTTTGAATATAATTTTATCCCTTCAAACCCGCCTCGGATCTAGCTCCATCCTACTTCATCTTGATGTATCTTTATCAAATTTTGCTGTTAATAGTTGCCCCCAATTCTATATTTTATAACAAATGGAGTAGTATTATGTAGAACTCAGCTTTGCCGATGACACTTGATAAGGGCAGGTCATAAAAAAACATCAACCACTATTTTCTATTACAATATATATATATATATATATATATATATATGATTTTATAGAAATACTTTCTAAGATTAACTTAACATATGATGTCAATGTTTGTAAAGTAAGTATTTTTAACATTATTATTTATAGTCAAAGTTTTAAAAGTTTCATATCAGTCTGGTTCAAAATGAAATATTTGTGAATTGGAGATAAATATTTGTGAGCTGGAGAGAGTAGATCGCTAAATACAGAATTTATCTTTTGAAGTATGCTGTTAGTCAATATTTGCACTTTCAATGTCAAAACCGATAATTATTTTGAACAGTGGGAATATTGACGAGCAAAGATTTTACGTTCAAGAAAAGAAAATGGTGGTAGATAATTCGGGAGCTGAACATTACATGTTCTCGTGAGGAACATTCAAACATGGACATCCAACCAACTGATTTAAGGGTCTGTTTGATTGGTGACTAACTTTATCACAACTAACCTTAGTTAAAGTGTGACATGACAAAAAAAAATGTGACCATGAATTAGTAGGCCACAAGTATGACATGAAAAAAAAAGTGAAAGACTTATGGGTCCGAAGTATAAAAAAGTGTGACAAGTCAGATTTATGACAGTGAAACAAACATTTACCTAACAATTGTGACATGACTAAAGTGTGATTTGACAAAGTGAAGTAATGAACCAAACAACCCCTTATTGCATTACCTCACTCATATTGATTTCAGATCATCGAGAACTGAGGAGAAGCTCGGTTATTCGATCGATCGGGTCGCAAAGGGAAAAAAATGAGTGGTAGATAACCAAACGTGTAAATGATCAGATCACGAAACGTTCTGCTCGGATCTATGGAGTATATATAGCTTTTGCCTACACCAAAAGCAGCTGCGGCAGCAGCAGCTGGCTGTTGGCCACCAAGGGAGCGAGTCAGGTTCAGCAGCAGAGTTTTTTTTTTTAAAAAAAACAAACACATTTCCACATGTTGTTAAGATCTTCTCTTCCCTGGTTGACAGTGACACTTGCGCCATTGACGCGGAGACGGTGGAGTCATTGACGCCAAAACGGCACTCGACTCGTCACCCGCTTCACCGGCTCGGCGACCTGGCCACTGCTCCTGCGTGCCAGCGCGCTGCGCGCGCCCAAGCCGGCCAAGCGCGCGCGTTCGTCAGCGCTTACCGGATGCGTGGTGAAAACCGAAAAAGGTTGCTCACCGAAGCGTACTTCGGCACGAAGGAATACACCGTAGGAAGGGTTCTCTCAGGTTTGCCGTCACTGGGCACCGAGCAAGGGAAAAGGTCGGGGGAAACTCACAGTACATGGACATTTTTTTTAAGGAAAGATATTTTTTATTTGGTTTTTACATTCAACCGAATATACATAATCATTTTAAATTAAAAACTTAATAACTCAAACAACCCAATCTGAAATTGACTCTTATAACAATTTGAACTCAAAACCTTATATGCTACTCGGGTCACTGTATCTGCAACTACTAAGTTACATGTCTTTTCACGCAGTACATGAACATGGCTCGTATATCCAACGCTGCACGTAGCCAGCACCCGCCCAGATACAGGTGTTTGAATCTCCTGAAGATAAAAATAAAGATGAAGATAAAATGTTTCACGTAAAACGAGGTGACATTAACGTACGATTAATTAAGTTTTAATCATTACAAACTTGAAAAATAGATTTATCTTAGAACAACTTTCATATAGAAAATTTTTGCACAAAACGTATTGTTTACCAGTTTGAAAAACGTGTCACGATAATCTTCATCTTTATCAGGAAGTTCAGAACTTCCGAACAGGGCCATACTCCCTTTCTTCTCCTTCCTGACAAACTCAGAAAATTAACCACATCTTCAAAAGGGGCACGGGTGGAAGATTGTGTTAAATGAATGATTATACCAATTGGATCAATACTTGTTGTACATAAAAGCACAAAAGCATTACTCCATCCCATCGAAAAAATGATCTGTTTCAGAATTTTTACTACCTTTATCCCAAAGTATAAATATAAGGAATTTTGCTCGTGTAACTGCATTTTAAGACAAATGCGGTACTAGTTTTGATCATTAATATAAATTAATTATGCAGATTTACAACATGCCACTAGTTTCATATTTTTTTTAAAAAAATGTCTCAATACATAGTTATGTTGGTTTGAAATGATACATCGTCTCTTATTCAAAAAAAGAAATGATATATCGTCATAGAAATCTCCACGCAAAGTATCAGCAGAAGAAAATAGAACCCCCAATGAAACAGATTACATGATATTATCCTTGGTACAGCCTCTAGAAATCAAACCCCCCTGAACATTGAAAATCAAATGTACCACCAATTAGGGATGGCAATCAAGCATAAGTTCTTACTCATTCCCATTCTCTAAAGAAGTGCATCTTTGTGGATAATCGAAAAAGCCATAAGCTAATCTGCAAATACTCTGGTGTTCCCTTTTCCAACAGCGTGCTGATTCATCTTGTCAATCATTATCGCAAACAGTTTACTCATCTGCATGAATTAGACTAGTATACAAAACATTGCTTGCGAGTAGCAAAAGATCTGGCATGTAAGCATGTATAACCGTAAGATTCAAAAAAGAGTATTGGCAAATTTCTAGCTCAAGACTGGTGCACCACGTATTGGTACAGGAAACAAGGGATGAAGGACCAAGCCTCATTATTGAACTTGCTCTTCAACTTGCACTAACCACTCTGGTGCATCCATTCTGAATATTAGCCCTCTGTTCCTACAAATACATAATGCAAATATTAATAGCTAGTCCAGGACAAAAACAATCGACAGTAGGGAGAAATAGTGCAGTAAGAAAATAAAGTCAATGTACTAACATACCACCGATTACGAATGCAGCAGCTGTAGATATAGGTCCCGGTGCACGGCCATACAGGCTGCAATTATCAATTGCCGGTGACAAGCTGCCACTACTGAGGTGGTATTTCACAAGTTGTCCTGAACCAATGTAGACAAGATTGTCACCCTTGACTGTAGGCAGTATCTTAGAAGAGACAGGCTGAGTACGTCATCTTTCCAACTCATCACTCTTTTTTTACACGCGCACGCTTTTCAAACTACTAAATGATATGTTTTTTTCAAAAAGTTTCTATATAAAAGTTGCTTAAAAAATCAAATTAATTCATTTTTTAAAAAAATTAGCTAATACTTAATTAATTACGTACTAATGAACCGTCCCGTTTTCCATGCGCACTGTGTGCACTGGAAACACACCCAAACGAACCCTACCTTATGTTCCTTTATTCAAGGAACAGGGTATTGCCTCCTATGCTTTTTATTGGGATAAACCTTCGCAGCACAAGGTCCACAAGTTTGCAAACTGAAATCCGCGACGGCTTTTGTTTCCTCTTAAATCGGAGGATAAAGTTTTGGATATGTGTGGCACGTTTTTCAAATTACTAAACGGTACGTTTCATGCGAAAACTTTTTATACGAAAGTTGCTCTAAAATATCAAATAAATCCATTTTTTAAGTTTATAATAATTAAAACTCAATTAATCACACGTTAATGTCATCTCGTTTAACGTGAAACACTTAATCTTCATCTTTATTTTCATCTTCAGGATATTCAAACACCACCGTAGACCAATGGTTGTAACCAAGCACCAGGATCTTTGAACCACATTCTGCCAGACCTTGAAGATGGTCGAATTTGTGTGCAGGGATTGTGGCAATCAACTTTGGCTCTTGTAGCGAACGACCTGCGCCCGAGCCCGACCCATCCTGAGGTGGTGTTTAAATTTTTCAAAGATAAAGATAAAGATAAAAATAAAGATCAAGCGTTTCACGTAAAACAAAGTGACATTAACGTGTGATTAATTGAGTTTTCATTATTACAAACTTGAAAAATGGATTTATTTGATATCTTAAAGCAATTTTCATATAGAAAGTTTTCATACGAAACGTACCGTTTAGCAGTTTGAAAAAATACCACGAATATCCAAAACTTTATCCTCTGCTTTCAGAGGAAACGAATGCGGCTTGAGCTGAACATGCGTTTTCAGAGGAAACGAAAGCGGCTTGAGCTGAAGATGGGTCAAACTGGACAACCTACTGGCAGCTTGTGTTTCCCGATGCATGAGTTTTCACCTCATCTCTCTCACCTCTCTCGTTTTTTCTCGTATGTACGTTTTTTAAACCGTTTTCTAAAAAAAAATTTTATACGAAATTTGTTTTAAAAAATTATATTAATTTATTTTTTTAAAAAATAGCAAGTACTTAATTAATCATGTACTAATGAGTCGTTTCGTTTTATATGCGTAGAAAATAATTTTTAACCTTACCAAAAGATCATAGCCCTGGTGTATCTTCACGCCACATAATCTTGGTGCATGCACCATGCACCATGTACAGCTTGCCCTGGGATGCAATCCGTGGAGAGACTGTTATGTATTCCCATCTTGACAGGGGAGATGGATTTTAATTTCTTCAGAGGACCTCCTCGGTTTCTTGTATGCCATCTAATCATAAAATTTTTTTAAAGTTGATAACATAGATTAATATAAAATATATCACTTCACAAATATGCAAGCCTAAATTCAACTTCTACAAGTTACGACAAAAAAATAAATTAAACTGAAAATAGTTAACGTACATTCACAATTATATTTGTTTTTTTTTGTTACAGAAGTTAAATTTGAAGTTGCATATTTATGAAATGATACGTTTCATATTAATCTATTATTTTATTTTTTTTAAATTTTTTATGACTATTTAAATGATATAAAAAATATATTTTCTTCAGGATAAAAACACTTTCCCGCTTGACAGACTCCATTGCCGGTCCAGGGAAGTAGCAAAGGCTACACGGGAGTACGGGACACCTCGGGGAGTGAAAGCACGACGGTGATAGCTCCAGCTCCAGTGGCGTTGCAGGAAACAGAAGCGCAGACGACTCTCGCGAGGCTTCTGATCCTGTACAGCGCAGGGCAGTCGAGGCTCGAGCAGCCGTGAGCCCAGATGCGGGAGGATTGTCCCTAGCGGTGGGAGCTAGGCGATGTCGCCGGCGAAAGGGTGGAGGAGGCGAACGGCGCCCTCCTGGTTTGGGTCCGGGTCCAACAGCAGCAGGAGGAGGCCGTAGACCGTGGCCATCACGGAGGAGCGGGATCCGGGCGCGGACCAAGGTCCCCGTGTAGAGGTTGAGGAAGCGGGCGCAGGGTGTGAAAAACCGCCGGTAACCGCGCGGTTACCGCGGTTACCGTCCGTACCGCGCGGTACGGGTACGGTTTAATAAAATTCGTCCAAATTCAAAAATTTTAAAAAAAAGAAAAAAATCAAAAAAAAATGGTGAAGGTAGTGCTTGATTTATAGTGTTTTATGGTGAAGAAATTTCTCAAAAAAGAGTAATATTTATTCAAATTTGAGAGCAAAACGGAGAATAAATTTGAAAATTGAAAAAGAAAAAAAATGGGCCGGCCCGTTACTGTGCGACCCATTACACATCGCGCGGTAACCGCGCCAAACCGCGCGGTTTGCCCGAATTTTTGAATTCAAATTTCGATTTGTAAATTTGTCGCGGTTTTGTGCGGTTACCGCGGTTACCGTCGGTAACCGCCGTACCGCCGGGTGACGGTAACCGGGCCCCCGGTGGTTTTTGAAACCCTGAGCGGGCGTACCCACGCAGGTTTGGGTGGCCCGGGTAGAGGCAGTGGCCCTCGGGGAGCATCTCCAGCGGCGCGGGTGGAAGCGGCCGCGCGGGGAGGCGGTGCCGGACCGCCAGCTGGTGCAGACGGCTCGGAAGCGGACGTAGTCCAGCAGGTCGTCGGCAAGCAAGTGTGACGCCACCAGGTCGACCAGATCTTCGGGCAGCGACGCCCAGCGAGGCCCGGGGCCCGAGGCGCGGCGGCGGCGCTTCCGTGTGCTGGCCCCCGGCGCCTGAGGTGACGACATCTCGAGTGATCAAAGCCCTCGCTCGCCAATCTGATCCACCAAGACGAACAGAAAGAAGGACACGAGATTGGAATCAATTCACGCGGCTTAAATTCCCCGAACCAGACCGGCCGTCGGCAGAAGCAGGCCGAATCGTGGTGGCAAGGAGTGACGGCAATGGTGGTTCATTTTCAGAATTAGAAACCTTACCGACCAGCGACGGCAGACGGGAACGGGCAAACGGCGGGTCGCGGACTCGTCTTTCGGGGTCACGGTGCCCGGGTGCCGGCCGATCGTCGGCGTCGAATGGGGGCGACGGCTGACGGGGCGGCAGGCGCGCCGCTGCGGGGCCTGCGGCGCTCCATGCAAGCGTCGGGGTGCGGGTGGGATGGGGAGTGGGGACGCTCGGCTGGGAAGCAAATTATACTGTGGGTCTAGAAGATCTCTTCTGGACACGCGCGACACGCCTCATATCGTTCTGTGCAGTCCTCTAACCGTGACGCCAGCGGGATTGCAAGTTTCATTAAAAAAAATCACCATATGAAGATCCGACGGCATGGTATGCCGTCTAAAAGTCGTCCCTAGACTGGAAAAGAATAAGTTCGTTTTAGGTCCCTGAAAGTCCACTCTAAACCCGAAAGGAATATTTACCTTAGGTATCTCAATTTATCGTCGAGTCTAAAAGTCGTTCCTCAACCGAAATAATCAGATATTAGTCCATCCCCTAACTCATAATATTGTGACAATTTTGTTCCTTTTCATAATATAGTGACCGATTTTAGTTGATGTGACAAGCTGAGTCAACGCGGACCCACATGGACTCCACATGTCACTGATTAATTTTCACTTCCTTCTCTCTCCATCTCTCTTCCTCTCTCTTCCCATCTCCTTCAGGGTAGTGCACAGCGGGTGGCGTGGAGAGGCGCAACGGGAGGCATGGAGAGGGACGGGGGACAATAAGGAAAGGGACGGCGGTCATTGACAGGAGGCTACATCGTGGTGATGGCAGTCGGACCAGAGTCACGCGGTCAGCTCGGGCGACAGAGAAGAATTGACAGTGACCTGCTCCCCATGCCAGTCCCCGCCTCCACTTCAAGCTCTGGATCAACATCTCGGAGGCAACGACGGCTAGCCCGACTTTCTTCCGTCAGCTTCCCAGCCTCCTTAGCGGCGTCTCACCCTACAGCATGTTGCCTCTCGATCTGACACCGCAATGTCAATCTCGCGCTCCTCCTTTGTTCAACATTCGTGCCCCAAGAGAGGATCTGACAGCCGGCGACGCGCTCATCGATGTACTCCGACCACCGGCGGCCCCGTCCCCTCTTCACCTCTCCGCTTGCCCTGTTGCCTGAGTTCGTCGGCTAGGAAACCTGCTTGTGATGGGACTTGCCAGGGCCCGCTTGTCCCTGACCTTCTCGCCTGGCCGATCGTCCTCGAGTCCCCTCCTAGGATCTGAAGGTTGTTGCCATCATCGACTGGCTCCGATCTTTGCTCCGACATCCACGCCTCCAGGTCACCATTGACTCCTCTCTGCCGCCCGAACTGACTACGCAACTCCTCTTCGACGGCCATCACCATGCCGTGGAGGTGGCGCAGCCTCCCGCCGGTGGCCACCGTCCCTCTCCACACGCTCTCCATGTGGAGAATCTAAGAAAAGAGGGAGGGAGAGAGAGAGAGGAAGGAGAAGAGTTGACCGCTGACAAGTGGACCCACATGGGTCACGTCAGCAAAAACCAGCCACTATAACGTTGAAAAACTAAAGTTGACACGATATTATGAGTTAGAGGTTGGGCTATATTTGGTATTTCGGTTTAGTATGAATTTTAGACTTGAAGACAAATTAAAGGATTTCAAGTGAACTTATTCCTTTTCGTGTTTAGCTACCTTGTCGGCTTGTTGGTCCTAAGCCTGTAGCTGTGAATTTGGCCCAACGTGGAGATGGAAGGGCTTTTACGTTCAAGAAAAAAAATGGCGATACACGTATAGTTCCGACCGTTTGAGGATGACAACTATAGGAATTTTCCGGTCGTACCGATGCCATTTTATGAAAAAAAATGTATTGTTTTTAGGTAAAACTTAGTCTTTCTAATTTATGATGCGTCGTATTAAAATTGTCACTGAATAATTAAATTTTAAAAAAACTATATTGATATTGTTTTCGATAAAATGATAAAAAATGACATCATTTCTGACCATCTTTATAAGTTTGGGAGCTGAACATTAGTTGTCGTATGTTACACATGTACAACTTAACTTTCTTTTAATTTTTGTCAGGAACTACTTAGGTTAAGTTCTAAAATGCATCTCGAAATAACTACCCCTCATTTATTATGAGTATATTTTTCAGATTACTACCATATAATGTCTTTTTTTCAAATACTTTCTATATAATTTTTTTTCTAGAGAAACAAATAAATATAATTTTCAATTTAGAATATTTAAGACTTAAATAATTATATATTAATAGCTCATCTTGTTTTCTATGTCGCTAAAAAGCTAAACAAACCGAAGCAGTCTTAACTAACTCATAATGACATGGCATACATATTGATATCAGATCATCGAGAACTGAGAAATACACGGCAACTCGATCGACCCGGTCGAGGGAAAAAAAACAAAAAATGGGTGGCAGATAACCAAACGTGTAAAAATTGCAGCAGCTGGCGAGCGAGGGAGCGAGTTCAGCAGCGGAGTTAAAAAACCGACTTTCTTTTGATCTGTTCTTCCCTCTGGTTGACACTCGACGCGGAGACGGTGGAGTACCCGCCAAAACAGCACTCGTCACCTGCTCGCCTCGGCGACGCGACCTGGCCGCCGCTCCTGCGTGCCAGTGAGCGAAAAGCTTTCGTGTCGGCCAAGCCGGCCGCTCGCAGCATGGTGCGCGGCGAAAAGTTGCTCGCCGAAGCGTACTTTGGCCGAAGGAAATCCACGGTAGGAAGGGTTCTCTTCTCTCCGGTTTCCCCCACTAGGCACACCGAGCAAAAGGGAAAAGGCCGGGAGATGCTCGCATCACACATGATGGCTCGTATATCCAGTTATCCACCGCTGCACGTAGCCTGCAGACAGATACTTAGGGTGTGTTTACATAGGGTGTAAAATTTTGACGTGTCACATCGGATATACGGACACACATTTGAAGTATTAAACGTACTCTAATAACAAAACAAATTACAGAATCCGCCTATAAATAGCGAGACGAATTTATTAAGCCTAATTAATCTGTCATTAGCAAATGTTTACTGTAGCACCACATTGTCAAAACAGATAGCAATTAGGCTTAAAAGATTTGTCTCGTAAATTAGTCGCAATCTGTGTAATTAGTTATTTTTTTTATTTATATTTAGTACTACATACATGTGTTCAAATATTCGATGTGATGGGTATAAAAATTTAGCGAAGGATCTAAACAGACCCTACTCCCTTTCTTGTTCTTCCCTTCCTGACACAGACTCACGAAATGCAAATCTTGGGCTTCTGCCACCCGACCGATGGTGCATTAATACGCAACAAATATCATAAAAGCACCACGTTTTCCACGACCTGATGATCCGTAGCACTGCCTTTGATGACCTGATGTATACCGTGAAACCAAAGCCGAGTTTTCGCCCGACAAAAAAAATGACGGGAAGGATCAGCTGAGCCATATCCAGCTTATCCTGGGCCCGTCCAACGCGAGACATGTGTGCGTACAGCCGTAGATCGACGCGTCCCACCACGTCGGCCGTCAGCCCGTGGCTCCCACGCGCGCATGACGACGCGGCCGTCTCGGCGCGACNCGCCCCCCCCCCCCCCCCCCCCCCACACACGCCACGGTGGCGGCTGTGGTGATGCGGTCACCGCGGGCGCCACGTGCGGGGCGGGAGCGGGACACGCGTATAGGTGGCCAGCGGCGGAGCGGCCAACAACCTCTCGTCCTGCCATCCGCTGATCCATTTATCTATCCACCCGTCGCGAATCAATGCCCTGCCTGCTTGTTGCGACCGGCTTGCTGCTATACGTGATCCACGGCTTGGATATGTGCTGTGCTGTGCTGTGCTTTGCACGCGTGAGCGTGAGAGAGAGAGAGAGAGGTGGGAAGGTTACATCAGCCGTGGCCCCGCCTTGTCAGTGGTTGGATCCTTTCGACTTTCGTGTCTGTGTGCTTCCGTGGGGTGCAAGCTGCTTCGTGTTTTTGTAATAAAGCCCCCTGGTTTCTGAGTAAATGCTCCTTTGTAATATGAGAAATGTTAAGAACCAATCCCCCCATGATTATTGTTAAAACCTAGCTATTAGCGTCTAGATGAGAGATAATGCATTAAACCTTCACAATACATGCTAGAAGTAGCTATAATGTTTTAATGTGAGACGGAGATAATACGTAGTTTCTAAAAGTTGGTTTTCATATATATAAAGAAATATAATAGATATCCGCATTTATTTTTAGGCGATAAGTCGTGACAAAAGAAAACTACTAACATATCTCAATGCATGCATTTTTGTTGGGTCCAACTGTTTTGGAACTGTCGCCAATTATAGCTCTTGAATATATTTTTTTTTATTTCCTCTCTTCTCGTTGATTTAACACGTCAAAATTTGGCTTATATAGAAGTGTAATTAAGTCTATAGAAAACATCATATGTGGAGCATTGAGACTGTCGTAAATATGGTATATTTTTTTCTTTTGGGTTTCAGAAGTTGTTTTCATACTTTCAATTACCTTAGAACTGTACGAGTAATAGCCTAAACATATGGACATTTTAGTTATTTTGCTAGTTTTTTTTTTCTCACTGCACCTGCAAATCTCACGTAATAGCTATAAGTCATATTCTTATCTTAACTCATGTAACCGTCGTAAACTATCATAAATCTAATACATCTCAACATATTATCCTTCCTCATAAATACTTTTTTTGTCAGTTATAAATTTGTTCATCATACGCGATTGCTATCCTGCACTAGTTTCATATTATATGTAATTATGCATGAAGCAAATGTCAAATCTGAACATATGTTTTACCAAGTCAAGCGGTAAAACCAACCTTTGTGCCCCAACCGTTCCAAGGGGCCGCCGATTCCGCACGGCCGTTCAAAGGAGGTTGCATGGAGGGAGGCAGTGCCGGAAAGCCCCTGTACTCTCGCTCGGAGAAGAGAAAAAAACCCCCACGAAAACGCAAGCGAAAAAGGAGAGGAGAGGCGACGCGACGGGAGCGATCTCGCCTTACCTTAGGCTGAGTTCGGCCCCTGCCTGAATTAATCTCTCTCATTTTTCGCGCGCACGCTTTTCAAACTGCTAAACGGTATATTTTTTATAAAAAGTTTCTATACGAAAGTTGCTTTAAAAAATCATATTGATTCATTTTTTTTAAAAAATTTAGCAAATACTTAATTAATCATGTGCTAATGAGTCGATCCGTTTTACCTGCCGGGAGATTAACTCCCTACACCAACGAAACAAACTCAACTCAGCCTTAGCCAGCCAGCCAAGCCCAGCCGCCCCCACCCAGCGCAACGAGCAGGCAGGCGCCCAAGGCCACCACGCACACGCCGTCTCTCTCTTCCTCCTCCTCTCTTCTTCACCTCTCCTCCCCTCGCGCGGCGCGGAAGCCAAGGGGAAGCAAAGGAGGCTTCGAGATTTCCGCGGAACCCCCACGCCACCACCATCCTCCTCCTCCTCTTCCCCCCTCCTCCACCTCCACCTATTACCCACCTCCTAGGGTTTCCCCCCTCCGCCTCACCTCCCAGTACCCCATCCTCCCACCGCCGCAGCCGCATTCGAAGGTGTGTATCCATCCCCGCCTACCCGCCAACTCCCCGTCCCGTCTCGTCTCGAGGAGCCTCTGGTCCGGGGATCCTTGGTTCCTCGCCGCCGCTGCTTGGTTTCGGTGGGGGGAGATTTGTGTTGCTCGGTGATCTGGAGGCGTGATTCGCCGCGCCGGGCCGTGGATTGGTTTTGTTGATTGGGGGGAGTTGGGGGTTTCGATTTGGGGTGGAGATTGAGATGGTGGTGTATCGAGGGGCCCTGGTTTTCTCTGCTATTGGATTGGCTTGGGATCCATGATCGAGATTGCTCGGTGAAGTTTTTGGTCCTAGGGGAATTTTTTTTATCGGCCCGGATCAGGAATGGAGGGTTCTCTTGGGGAGATCTAGGGTTGCTTGTTCTGTATCGTTTCCGTGTGTAGAAAATTAGTCGAAAAAAACCAAAAAAAATAGAAAGAGGAAAAAAAAGAGAGGGGGAGAGTGGAGGAGAGTTTGGAGGCTATGGCGCTGAATTATTCGTCGTGCTCGCTCACCAGCTCGTTCCTGATGAACGAGGACTGCGCTGGCATGATGCGTGGGTGCGGGTGCTGGTCGGAGGAGGCCTCGCCGCTGTCGTCCTGTGGGGTGAACTCCCTGTGGTGGGATGAGCTGGAGTTTGAGCTGGAGCTGGAAGAGGAAGAGGAGTTTGACCCTGTGGACCTCTTGCCTACCGACCCCTTCGGCATGAACCTGGAGACCACGTTCACCGCGGCGATCGCCAGTTGCATTGAGGACCTCACGGTCATGTCCAGTGCTGGGCGTTTTGGAGACAGCCGCGATGATGCTGTTTTTGCCGACCTGAGTTATTACTTGAATCAGGCTTTTGTTCTATCACCGGAGTTGCAGTTTGGTGACTATCGGGGTGTTTTTGAAGGCCCCTTGGGGTTTGGAGGCCTTTCTGCTGGCGAAGGTGATTCTTTTGAGTTCGTAAAGAACCCTTCTACCTCAGGAAATGCTGATGATTCTTTTGGGTTCGTGGAGAACCCTTTTACCTCTGGAAATGATGCATTGGTGTGCGGCGATGCAGTTGAAGCTGTTCCTGTCCAGGAGGGAGGTGTTCCACATGAGGGAATGATGTTTGCCCTTGGCTATCTTGGCATTCGTGACATCCTCTCTGTTGAGAGGGTGTGTAAGGCATTGCATTCGGCTGTCAGAAATGAGCCCTTACTGTGGAAGTCCATCCACATTGAAGGGGATTTGCGCCAGAGAATTTCTGATGCTGGTCTTCTACACCTGACACGGAAGTGCCCAGATACTTTGCAGTGTCTAAGTATCGCGTGCTGTGTAAATATCACAGACCAGGGGCTGAAGGCTGTTTTAGAAAGTAATCCAAGATTAACAAAGGTTAGTATGACTTATATTCTCATGAAAGTATTTCTTGGATCAATCAAACTTCTTCAAGTATTGCACTTATACCGTGTCAACAAGTTTACTTGTAAATGCTCATTGTCATGCCAATATACTTTTGATCTTAACATGCTCCCATCAATTCAATGTAAATGTTTACCATCTTATATTTTTATAAGACTCTTAGTTTGTTACTGTAATGGGAATGAAAATCTGCATTATAGTTTTGCATGTAGTGTAGGCTATTTTGCTATCTTATATGCCTTTTTGGTGCATGACTACTGTTTAGGCTATCCATTGTTTCTCTAGTGATCCCCCTATGTACACTCTTTCTTTTTTTAGCTAATATCATTCACTTATCTGTATGCATGCTAGATAATATTCTCAAAGTGAAACTAATTAGATGAGACAATTATGCATGGTCTGCAAGTGCTGTTGATTAGATGTTTTTGAGTAATAAATAAAAGCGAATCTGAATAGTGGCTACAGATATTTGCATTAATACTTTGATTACACCTATAGCTGATGGCAATTGCATGTGATTTCAAATAAATTGAACTTTGTTTTATATGACATGTAACATGATGGTGCAAAGTTGCTGAAGAGCACCTAGCTAAGTTCAGCACTGTGATTTCTTTAAGTTGTTATATTGTTTTAATTTTTTCATAGTTGGATCTAAAGAAACCTTCTACCATCAGTTTTGTGGACATCTTTGTTATATATATTGACATGTTTGTCAGTTTGACATTCTAATTTTACATGCATATTTGTCTATTCTGCCTTGTAGCTTAATAGAAATGCCTCTTGATTATTTTTTATCTTTAACACAAAATATTTCACACAGCTGAACATTTTGGGCTGCCCACGGTTAACTTTGGATGGCCTAATTTCCAATCTCAAGTCATTTAATACGAAAGCGGTGTTTGGAATTAAGCACCTCAGAGTTGGAACACTCTTCAGTTTACGGAAGGAGCAGTATGAAGAGTTATTATCCTTGTTGAATACCGACAAGATACAGGAGGTGCATAGCCGGGGGGCAAGATTCCTTCATGCTAATCGGTTTTTATCAGATTGCGATGATGGATATGCTCTTGATATTGAGATGTGCCCTATTTGTCAGAACTACAAACTTGTTTATGATTGCCCAGATGAAGGATGTGATGACAGAAGATCTGGTAATTGCAAAGGTTGTACTGTTTGCATACTGAGATGTTATGAGTGTGGGAGGTGTGTAGACAAGTTGGCATTCAAGGAGTCATTTTCTCTGGACTGGGTTTGCCCTAATTGTCAAGAGAAGAAGGATCTGTCTCCCCCAATGAAATAGAGGTTTGTCCCCCAACAAATACTCTTCCTCTGCTAACAGAGAACAGCATGCAATGCTGTCATGCAAGCCATCTTAACATATCATTTCTACTGAGAAAACAGAAAAAAAAAGAGTTTGTTATTCTTGAAGGTGCAGCCATCCTGACATGCTACATTTGCTTCTTGCAAGAAAAAAAAACAAAAAAGAGTAGTTAGTTTGATTCAGCAAAAAAAGAAAAAAAAAGATTGTTTCGCTACTATCGTCTGACTGGTGACATTTCAGAGGTGAGTTTTTCCTGATTGCTTTGATGTTATACATCCCATTTAATTTAGTCTTATGTGAGAGCTCATTTCCTATCTTCGGTTTGGGGTTGCTTCTTCCAGGGATTGCGGTTCAAGAGCGGAAGTACAGCGTGAACTTTACGTCAGTATTGCAGCAGCTGCTGATGTTCTTGGAATGTTAAGATGGAAGATGAACTGCTCTCCTCTCACGGTCTCACCAGAGCAAATAAAGAGAGGACTGCTGTAATTTACCTTGTACATGCGTGCCACAATGTTGTTGTTGTAGTTCTGAAAACATCTGTCACTACCATGTAATTTACAACTACTTGCAGAGAAATAAATGACTTCTAACCAAACTTTTGCTTGCTAATTACTCCTTGTTAGGACGTTTTAAATTACTATGGTTTGGTTTGTTATCCCATCATGCTGTATGGTGAATGGCCGTCCTTGTTGGCAACATGATCGCTTGATGGTATGCAAAAGGTTATGTAACGTTTGTTCCCCTCGTTGGGTTTTCCTTCTTTTTCTTAGCGATTTGCTGTGCGTACTCCTTTTCCCCCCTTATGTCTTGAAGGTATTTGTTTCGACATGTGGGCTGAGTGCCACGAGATCTGGTAATGGAGACGCCATGGCCATGGGAATCATCTCTTTTTTTACTTTGTCAAGCAGGGAGAAAAAACTGTCTCGTTGTCCAGTACTCTAAATATAGGGACCCTATACTTGTGCTAAATCATCCAAGTCTCGTCTCTTCTTTTTTTTTTTTTCAAGAACTAGGAAAACCACTGCATGACACCACAATGGTTTGACCGGTCAGACCACCCATCATCAGATCGGGCGTCGTCTCTCAGCACTATAATCAGAAAACTGGCTGCAATTAGCAGTGCTGAGAACGCGGGTTACCGGTCAATCAGGCCCCTGGTCTGAACAGGTCAGATACCAAATGGTCTTGACTAGGTTAGCCCCATACCTTTGCCTGTTGCCTGCTCCTTGAGTTGTATATCTATCATGGTCACTCTTGCTTGCTTGTCCCACATGCAAGGTAAGAACAAAGGATTCGTGAGAGCTGAGAAGCAACCGGCATGTCGAGTTGCAACCCGTTTTTTTGTCTCCCAGGATAGGATAGGAATATCTTGGAAGCAAGCAACACCTGTCGGATTGAATTGCTGCTGCTTCGCGTACAAGAGAAACAAAAAGAGAAGGCCGACTCAACAATTACAATTGGCAAATGAAAAGAAAAGAAAAACCAAAGTTCAGTTTGAGATCGTCATGTTGAGTTAAGCTTATAGCACATAGAGAAAAGCGCAAATTATTTTTGTGCCTCTGTTGTGGCTAATCTGCAAGTCTGCTTGATTCATGGCCACCCGTTTCAAGTATGAAAATCTGAGAAAACATGTGGAACTATGACAAGACGTATCACGGAACATTTTACACGCTCCAAAACCACAGCAAAAACACTAACGGTTTGAGAACTAGTCATTCAATTCAATGTTTTTGATTGAAAGAATAAATAATCAGAATACAGTGTGCAGCCATTGGCAGAGCTACTCATGGGAAGAATTCTACATGACCGCCAATATCCTTGCACAACAACTTGGCTTCAGAAGCTAGCTTCCTGCTTCTAAAAATCACCAGGTTTGTCAACCGGTGCTTGGGCTGTGGTTCAAAGGATCTAGCTTCGTCCTCCTTCCCGAGCAGCACCAGCTCCCGGGCTGGCATCACATTCCCCCACCAGAAATCGCGCAGGACTTCATGGATGAGCTCCCAGTACCCGCGATCTCGGGGCACTCGGAACAGGCTGCTTCCGTTGGGAGTCCAACAGTAGAGCTCGACCCAGTCTCTGCCCATTATCTCCATCAGGCCCTGCACCTGTGGCATGTAGTAGTATGGCATAGCACGCCATGGCAGAGCGAGCTCAGGCTTACCCTTGTTGAACGGGCACTTGACTTCTAGGATCCCACCGTCTGGGTCACACCCTAGAACGCCATCAGGTGAAGCTCCGAGCCACCCAAAGTTGGCCTCAGTGTGCACTGCAAAGCCAAGGGAACCCACTGACCGTCCGGTGATGCTTGTGTACTGCTCTATGGCTACACTTTCATTTACTGTGCCCCAGTTCATGGCAGACCTCGCTGCATCCTCCAACTTGATTTCTGTTGATCCAAATACTTTCTCACTCCACAGCTCTGACCGTCTGTTGCCAGCCCAGAAGCCCAAGGCAGTGCTGAAGGTGCTTGTGGTGAGCTTGTCCTTGCGGAGAGCAAACCATTCCTCTGAACGCTGAGCAACATCTGAAGAGTTCAGCTGGGAGGACACCATGAGAGCTGAAGATGGTGAGAGAGATAGCAGGGATGACCGGCTATAGATCTGCAATGATGAACCTGAGCAGCTCTGAGGGATATAGCCTTCAAAATTTCGTCTTGATGGCAAGAATGCAGGTGAGGTTAACCGCACACGAGTTGTTGAGCGAAAGGCTGTTGGAATTGGCATGAGTGTCCTGAACAAATAAGGAACTGCGCAATGGTTAGACAGCATGCTAAATGATGGTGCAGTCTGGATAAATATAGCATAGCTGAGAAAGCATATAGGAAGTGCTCAACAAGAATGGTTAACCTCTGAATGTGGCAAACATGAAAAAACTATACTTATTTTTATATGAAGAACATGCTTGGCTTTTTGCAAGAATAATGCAAGCAACTAGCAAGGGTTTATTCCTTGCTTGATTTTAGGAAGCAGGCTTGCTTGGGGCAAGTAAAAGTCTGAGATAAAACTAAGAAAAGGATCCTAGCTTTTGAAGCAATGGACTACAAAGAAGCAAACTCCAGGAAGATGTAAAACAACAACTTGTAAATAGCTCTAACCTCTAGCCAGACAACAAAAATTCCATTTACAGTTCGATCAAGGGATATTTGTCTCCTGCCTCATTTATCTATGCGTTTTCAAATTATATAGGCAGAGCATACTTCAGTCAGTATTTAACATTAGTCCAAGCCTCATGTATACTATTTAAACAATCTATTCAGGTGCAGTCCTGATGACAAGGTGTAGCTAAATTTAAGTCGCACCCCTGATAAAGCTGAAGCATTAATAAGTACAGCTATACACATTGTATGAATTAGCAGGACATTTTGTACAATTTGCTGAAGGCAAGCAAGAATTTCAGAAAACGAAAATACAGCTCATTGAGAGCATTGAAATCTTATAAACCTTAACATGCCCCTTATCTCTTCATACACCCTTTTTTCTCCCCAAATCCCTTTGTACGCGCCCCAAAATCAACGCTAGGAATGTGCATGCCCCCAATGTAACAATGCAAGATTCAGTTAACCGAAATGTACTATGTACCCTAATGGTCAATGGAACAATCATTTGGCTTCATTGGTAGTTTGTTTAATTGTTTTCTAGTTGCAAGTTCCCCCAGAGCTTCATGCCATCATTGAGCGTTTACTTCCCACCTAGTGACCACCAAAAGACATTGTCCTAAACCCCAATCTCCCGGTACTTCACCAAGCCCAACTAACCACGCAGCACCCAGGCACAGATATCCAGACAAAAGGCCGCAAATCTTCGCCCCAGAGCCATCAAGAACGACATGTCTACGGCTATGAGGAAGGAGCCAAGCAAAGGCTCCCATCACTTCCAGTACCTGAAGCGGCCGGGCAGGCGGCGGCGGCGGCGTGCCCGGCCACGCGCAGCGGTGGTGTCCTCCGGGTGGACGCTGACGCGGACGCGGTCGCCGGCGGCGCGCGCCTCTGCAGCATATGGTCAAGCACATAGTGCGCGTCCAGTAGAGTGGCACGGCAGCGGGAGTAGCAGCTGTGGGGAGGGGGTGCGCTTACCGCCGCTCTCATTCTGTCCCCCCCTTTTTCTACGTTACGGCCTGCGCGGCACGGCGCTTTGTTTGGGGATAAATAGGAAGTGTAGGACTATAGGAGAAGGGGATTGTTTTGCCTTTTTTCCCGTCTAGTCCACCAACTCCTCATTATTTCACTTCTACTAAACAAAAGCTTTCAAATCAATGCTCTACGTTTTTCGTTTTGTCAAATATGATAAGGCTCCGTTCTTATTAGATTGTGGCTACTAAATTATTACAGACATGGTTTTTAAGTCGCTAAACAATAGATTTTTTAATAAAATTTTGTATACAAAAAGTTTATTTAAAAATTCAAACAAATCCATGCTTTAAATTTATAATATTTAACACGTAGTGAATCATACGTTAATTGAGTGTCTTCTTCGTAACTAAAATGGCTACTTGCCTAAACCCCAAACGAACGGGGATGCCATCTAAGGATTTAATATTGAAAGGAAAGAAAAGAGAAAACTACGTGGCAAGGTTAAGAGATGCTCGACTGAGCTAGCCGCAGCTGCCACTGTCGTTGAGTTTTGCAAAGATACAGAGAACAAAGTTTGGAAGACCATAAATTTCTGGTCCAAATGTGCCAAAAAAGTGAAGGCAGAATCAGCTAGGGAATTTGCATCAATTTGTGGCTTTATAAGATTTAATACTACTAATCAATCTTCCCCTCTGTATGAAAAGGCCACATACAAGTTTTGGAAGAATTAACACATAGGAGACAACACAACACTCCAATTTAGTCATAACTGGTCTAAAGATCATTGTGAGGCCTGGAAAACTGATGCCTAGAAAACGAACTGAAAATATAACATTGTTTGTGTTTTGCCATGCACCCTATCCTTCATGATTATAAAGAACAATCTAGAGAAACACAAACCACTGCGCAAGGTTAATAAATGGAAGCCATCGTAGCCAATTGAGCATTGACTCAGTGTCAAACTCAAGCCTTTTCTGACAACAAAACAGTGATGAAAAAGATACTAACCAGGAAAGCTCAATGGTAGTGTTGTCAGCAGTACTGAAGATACCATTAACTGGTACCTAGGCATTAAGCTGGAACTACAATCCAGTGCTTTAGATTTTCTGTGTGGTGTCCTATCCTCGTAAGATTGTAAAGAATGGACTAGAGCCAGAACACACTTTTCCTGGTAACTCTTTTCCAAACATATGTCTTCCAATGCTCTACTTAAGATATCCTCAGGCTAGTTTTCTTGAACCTAAAATTCATGAGTTGAGAAATCATGCTGTTGTAAAATGTTAACAGACAGAAATTAGGTAAGATGATTAGTAATATACATTTTATTGACTAGTTTCAAATTATGATACAACAGTATTGACAAATCGGTGAAAGTATCTTTAAAATATTTGCATTGCTGGGATGGTTTTATGGTTTCATCTTCCAATACAAAGAGTGTCATTTCATCTCTTGATACAACATATGCAAGATATTACATCCTGGGTACGCAAAAAAGATATAATCAGAATATGAAGCAGGCAAGATGTCATTTCTGCAACATAAATTTTATACCCTGAAACAAACGTATGGAGAAACAAATAAGTAACTATTCAGTAACTCACACAGAATTTAATTCTTTCCACTGCAGAGGAACTGTAATAAGGATGAAACTGCTACCAAAACTTCTTAACTGCGTTGCTTCTAAATATTCCCTGCATTAATAAGGACAGGTTGAATAGAGAAATAGAGTAAGAGTAAAAGGCTTTGCATAGCATTCCATAAATACGAACGCAAGTATAGAACTTTAAACAGCCAGCAGACTTGCAACAGCTAATATGGCATCATTAGACTAGGATCCTCTTGTTATATGTGTGCATAAGAGATAATTCAACTAAAATGTAAGGAGTGAAAAAGTTAAGTAAAATCATAAGCCATTACAATTTCAAACCAACCTGAAAACCTGAGGCATTCTGTCATTTCCGATGCTCAAGTAAAACTAAAACAAGTATTGTATACACTCTAGCACATAGATACTCGCCCCTAAACTGCAAGAGGCTCTGCCTGTCTGACATACAGCCACCCAATGCATTGTGGGAATCTCTTCCCTACTTTTTAACTACGTTACAGATAGATAAAAGGGTTCACCACAAACCTGAAGGGATGAAAGAAGTAATGTCTTGACAATTGTTTCAGCCAAAGCAATCTAGTCCTACTACTCCATATTTCCATAGTGTGGCCTAGTTCAAGCTTGACTGTCTATGGCCAAGCACACACGAAAGGGTCTTTGAACTCAAGTCCATACCCCTTTTGCTACTGCTACACCGTCTCAAGTTCGGGGCAGGCATTCTCACAAACACTCAGCGCGCAGCGCAGGGAATACTCCGCGCGGCAGTAGCAACACGCAGCAGGTGAGTGTGGGTAGAGAAGCGTGGGGGTGGCGTCACCTCTAGGGAGCGGAGGAATTGGTCCCGGAGTAGCTCGGCGAGACCGCGGGCGCAGAGGTCTGCGATGACGGGGGCCAGGCGCGGGCCCGCCGAGAGGTCGCCGGCGCCGCCGAAGAGCTCGTCGAAGAGGTCGCAGAAGCGGGCCCACGAATCGAAGGCCCCGTCGGCGTCGTGCCGTCGTCCAGCTGCACCGCCCTAGCAGCCACGGATAGGGTATATTATTTTAGCTAATTTTTATTATACTAGTCCATAATTTTATAATTAGTATGTAGAACTTTTTTTTATGGTTTGGCCACTGCTTTTAGCGGTTTTTATCCCTAGAATCGTTGAGTTGAAGTGTGAAACTTTTGCCAAAGTCTATGCTCTCCGCACCATGAAAGATGATAACAAAGACACAGAGTAATTCAGCAACGCAGTTTGCTCAATTCTTTTGCTTTAATCAAAACTGTTGGTGAGCATATCCGTCTCACGGAATGTCAAATTATTAATTCGTCTCCCTGAGCCAAAAGGACGCGGTTGCAAAATTCTCCTCGGAAACCACACATGACCGTCCGATCTAACACTAACGGCTAGGATCCTCAGCCGAGTCAGCCCAAGGGTTTCTCTGCCTATCCACGCCTCCGAAAAGAAAAACGAAAAATCCGCACCTAAACCTCACGATTTCACGAGCAGCAGCGAGAGGAGGAAGCAATCAATCAATCAATCAGCGACAATGGAGAACGGCGGCGGCGGCGACGTCCCGGAGAACGCCAACGACCGTAGGGGCAAACCACTTGCTTCCGCAGGGTTTCTCGTGTTCGAGGATTTTTGTGGTTTTTTTGATCTTTTTATTATTTCTTTTTTTTTTTGGGTTTCGCCGCCGCAGATTGCCCGGGGACGCAGTCGGAGGCGGCAGGGAAGGCGGACGCTTGCGCCGGGTGCCCCAACCAGCAGATCTGCGCCACCGCGCCCAAGGGTCCCGATCCCGGTAAATCTACACTGCCACGCTATAGCTCACCGCTGTTTCCCATCTAATTAATCCCTTTGACCTGTGTTATTTTGGCCTTTGATCGCAGTATGTAATGCTTTGCTCCGTGGTGTGTCGCTTCGATGCTTTTTCTTTTAGTTTGATTTTTCTGCAATCGAGTGTGAATTTAGTAGAGCTTACAGCCTGTGCTTGTATGAGCATCCTTTGCAACATGTGTTTCAGTTGTGTGCAGGAAATTTCACAGTTTGGTAGTCAGTAGCTCATCTATAGCAAAGTCGCATGCTTCCAGCATGTATAAGTTTCTGTAGTATAACTGGCTGTGGCATTGATGAATCTGAAGAAGTTTAGATTGTCTGAGCTGTGAAAAAACAGTCTTGTGTGAAGTACGCAAAGAACATGAGTTCTCTGACAAATTCCGATTTGTTGGCCCATAAAAAGTTGGTTCCTTTATTTCTGACGATTGTAACATCTGCATTCCAAGTCAATTTGATCAATGGAAAGAAGTTCTATAGCTCTTAAATGATCAAGTGCTTGGAAGAACTTATTAATGCACGTAAGATTTTCCATACATCTACATGTTAAGTGAACCACTGTGTATGAACCTTAATGAATGATGCTGTATGAACTTACAGGTGTCATTACACGTAAACAACTGTATTTTAGATTGTAAATGTTTTTATCTGAGTGAATGTCCTATCACATTTACTATCCCCGTCCCAAGTTATTGTGAATCTGTTGTTCCTATCCATACAGTATTTGTTCTTCGTGAAACAATCTTACAAGTGGACATTTTATTTCCAGATCTACTTGCCATCATTGAGCGAATGAATACCGTGAAACACAAGATTCTGGTACTGTCTGGGAAGGGTGGTGTCGGGAAGAGTACATTTTCAGCCCAACTCTCATTTGCCCTTGCTGAGATGGACTATCAAGTTGGCCTTCTTGACATAGACATTTGTGGTCCTAGCATCCCTAAAATGTTAGGCCTTGAAGGCCAAGATATTCATCAAAGCAATCTTGGCTGGTCGCCGGTGTATGTTGAGTCCAACCTAGGTGTCATGTCGATTGGCTTCATGCTGCCCAACCCAGATGATGCTGTTATATGGAGAGGTCCTCGCAAGAATGGACTCATCAAACAATTCTTGAAGGATGTTGATTGGGGGGAGATCGACCATCTTGTGGTGGATGCACCTCCAGGAACATCTGATGAACATATTTCAATTGTGCAGTACCTCCAGATCGCAGGAATTGATGGGGCAATCATTGTGACCACTCCACAGCAAGTTTCTCTTATTGACGTGAAGAAGGAGATAAACTTTTGCAAGAAGGTCGGCGTTCCTGTCTTGGGAGTTGTCGAGAACATGAGTGGCTTGAGGCAGGCATTTTCAGAAATGAAATTTGTGAAGCCAAGTGAGGCGGGAGAAACAGATGCCACCGAGTGGGCGCTGAACTACATCAAGGAGAAAGCCCCAGAGCTTTTATCTGTTGTCGCATGCAGTGAGGTGTTTGATAGCAGTAAGGGTGGTGCTGAGAAGATGTGCCAGGAAATGGAGGTCCCTTTTCTTGGCAAGGTTCCCATGGATCCCCAGCTCTGCAAGGCAGCAGAGGAAGGAAGATCATGTTTCACTGATCAGAAATGCAGTGCAAGTGCTCCAGCTCTTAAAAGCATAATCAAGAAGCTGGTCAAGACGAAGTGAGAAAGTGGTGTACTCATGACCGTGAAGTTACGCCAGTAGTTTCAGCCGTATGGTAATGCGATCCTAACTTTGCCTAGTTTATCTTGCCGCATGCAAAGTTGATAGATATTCGTGCTGCTGTTTCTTACTGCAATGGTAAACAATTCAGTCTCTGTAGAAACAATTGAGTGCAAGGTTCATTGCTATTCCTTCAAGCGTTTCCGTTTCCGTTTGCTGTTCATTGCATGGTTTGCGTTTGAACTTTTTTAGTCACCTTCAAGCGGTGGTAAACGTATGTCAATATGTACCCGTTTTTCCATCCTTGTTCGATCAACGTCAACTCATGCGTTTCATCGTCTTCTCTTGGCATCTTTACAATGTGATGTTGCTAGTTGCTACTACCAGCTAATCTTACAAATGCAGTGGGCATACGGCATCCAACATTGAAAGGGTCACTTACGTCTAGAGGAGGATGAATAGACAATTTTAAATGAAAAGCGGAAGCTAAAAACTTAAACCAGATTGAAATGTCTGATACTAAATCGAACTATCCGATAAAAATCAGATAGTCCGAAATAGGATCAGACTGTCTGACCTGCAGAGAGACACAGAAGCTTGCTAGATTTAGAACTACTGCACAAGAGATATATGCTCAAACAGTGACTAAGCTATAGCGGCACAAAACAAGTCAACAAGTAAAGGAGATAGAATGAATATCACCAAGATTTCGTGCCAGAGTATTTCCCGGAGTTCAAATCCTTGAGGGGATTCTACTCACCATTGAGGGGCTCACAAAGAGCCGGGTCTTTTCCAATTTTTTCCTTTTGAGGTTGCACAAATGCACTTCTTTCACTAGAGGTATCTTTTTTTTTCGGGGACGAGATCCGGCCTTCACAGACTTCTCTTAGCTCACTACAAGTAGATCGGTGGCTCAAGAGCGACGCCTAGCCGTCTAGGAGTTCTCAACCTCCAAAAGTAACAAACACCACATAACCCTTGGAACAACCCTAGTGCTCAAGATCGAGTGAAGCACACACTAGGCTCCCAAACACCAAATCCACAATCACCAAGATCCAACACACCAAGAACAAGGACGGATTTGAGAGAGAGAAAAAAGAGCTTAAAATCCAAAACACTTTAGCATCAAGCTCAACCCAAAATGAATGAGAATGAATAAGTTGGGTGACCCTAGAGAAGGGTTAGGTGGGGGTATCTATAGATCCCCCCAAAATGTGGCCGTTGGAGGAGAATTTTTTCATCTCACGTCAGATAATCCGAAGTGACATCGGATAGTCCAATGTTTTTAGCCCCCAAGCAAGCGAGAGACAGAGAACGAAGTTCTGTAAAATTTTGGATACTTCGATCGATCGGATAGTCCAATGTCATGTCGAATAGTCTAATATTTTTAAGAGCGAGAATTTCATCCTCAATAGAGACTTAAGTTCCATTGAATTTCGGAGTCTTTAGATCATCGGACTATCTAATCAAAATCGGATACTCTAATTTTGACTTAGGAAAAATTCACTCAAGAGAAGTATTTCAAAGAAAGATAGAGAGTGAAGTTCCAAGAAATTTTGGATAGTCCAATATATCAGACAGTCCGAAGTCACATTGGATATTTGACGTTTTTTAAGCCAACACTCAGTTCAAAGACAGAGAGTGACATTCTGTGAAATTTCGGATTGTCTGAGGATCGGATAGTCCGACATAACATCGGATAGTCTGACTTGACAGCAACAAAAACACTTAAAAGAAAAGATTTTGAGCACTAGTGTTTAACTAATTATATGCATGTGATGTCCCTCTTAATAGTACGACATCCTAAACTCAATAAAAATAAGATTTATAAGAATTTACCATAAACATAATGCCGCTAAGTCTTATTCAACCTTCAACTCTTTTTCAACCTTGCATACACCTCAACAAACGTCATTAGTATATTTCTATTTATGTTATCATTAACACTAAAATGAATTAAGGGCTCTAGATGCACTTTCAAACATCCAGCCATCCATTCATCAGCATCGCATTGCAGGTGTCAACAATGTCCTAAACATGACACTGTTCATCGATCGAAACATGGCACTTTTATTTCACAATAGCAGTTGTTATACTTACGAAGCAAACTATTATTACAACGCCAGGTAGTCACTCGTCAGGCGTTATCGTGAGAATACGCAACATACATATATATCCGCAATAATAACAGTTTAGAGGCACTCTTCCTAGCTAAACAATACTACTGTCTATGAAGATCTGAAAACAGCCGGTCTGTCTATGCAAGGGTGGGTGGTATCCATATGTAACCATGGGTCTGCATATACCCAACCCTCTCGCTCAGTTCATCGGCTTCCTTGGGGCCTCGGCTGCCAGGCTGGTATGGAATAGACTTCACCTTGCCTTCGTCGATGTCATGCAGCAGGGGAGTGAAGATCTGCCAAGCAGCCTGAACACAGACATGTGCAATGTTAGGGAGAAACGGAAACGAAACGGCTCGGGAATAGAATTCAAGTTTCTCTTCAGAGGCTTCTAGGTATGCAGGGTGGTAAACCTTTAGCTCATCTCGGCGAACGAAGTGCTGTTGGTCTCCTCGTATCCTGTTGAAATATGGGTATTAATCAATGCATATGGTCACCAGGCATAAGATATGTCGGATTATGTCATCTGTGAAGTTGAAAAGATCTTTTTAACGGAAGAATTTTTGAACAATCAGAAGGATGATACACACGTATCCAATATGAGACGCTCGTATGCCTCTGGAATTTTGACGTTTTGGTACCGCATCCCGTATGACAGATCAAGTTCACTCTGCTCGGTGGCCATCTCCAATCCAGGTTTTTTGACCTGGAAGAATTCATTGGCTAATATAATACCACTAACATTCAAAATGTGATCAAATTTTACTGGTGTAAAGAAGTACTTTTAGGACCAAGGACAGGAGTATTATGTATTACACAAGTAGCTGAACTTACAGTAAGTTTCATGTACATGGCTTCTGATGGCTGGAGGCGTATGACAAACTCATTTCTTCCTTGCCTTTTGCCTTCACCAGGATATATTTAGTTCAAATGTTAGATCCAAATGCTCAATTAAGACACAAAAACTAACATACTGATAGAAAAAATAATAAAAGGCATATGCATTTGCACAACTGAATTTCTTGAGACCTAGGTGGTATCTAATACAAAGTATGGGTGAAATTTAACAGCCTAACACCACTAACATGCCATGGTAAGGTCAGGTGAACTTAAATTACAAAGCAACACAGTGAAGTTCCATTTTACATGTTTATCTACCTTTCTGGTTTGTACACAATAGACTTCCTAAAAACATAAAGCTTATCTCGATGGATCAATTCAATGCAAATTAAAAGCTTTCTCAGCTTCCATATCAATGCATGGATTTTCTGAAAGTGGTTATAGCTTTCTACTGCTTAGTTATGTAGAGGCATTAAGGCATTCTTAGTCATTTCATAAGCAAGTAATGGAAACATAGTTAGGCCATGACAATTGTCATAAAAGGGTTTAGTACACCATGACATGAACTGCACATAATTATTGCACATACATTTAAAAATGTCACCAGGGACATCCTTGAACTGAACACGGACTTCTGCTTTCCTTGAGCTCAGTGCTTTACCAGCTTTAAGAATGAAAGGAACACCTGCAGGATATGAATATTAGAGAGTTAAAACTGGAAATGAAGAATTATGGTCCATTGAAAGACAATCTGAAGTGAAAAAGAAAATCAATGTTGTCCTTCTCCAGAACTCTAATGTGTATATATACTGATGAGAGACATACCCTCCCATCTTTCATTGTGTACCCGAAGCACGACAGATGCAAAAGTTGGGGTGTTTGAGTCATCTGGCACTGTAGGGTCATCCTTGTACCCCTCGTATTGTCCAAGGACAACCTCATCATGCTTTATAGGGTTCACGGACTGCAGAACCTGGCATTAACAGGGAACTGGTTTTATTTAGTACTAAAGAAACGACCAAAACATAAGGTGCGCACCCTTGTTCAGACGGAATCAGATTACAACAAAGAATTGGCAAGCTGCAATATAGTATTGACATGTAAAGAATAGAGAAAGGTAAATACCTTGACTTTCTCATCTCTAATGTGCTCAGGCTTAAGAGAGACAGGCTTTTCCATTGCAACCAAACAGAAAACCTGCACAAGAAGCAACAGTTTTTTAAATTGTTATTGGAACAGTTAACTCCTAAAGGCTAAAGACATTGTTCCCATCAAGGAATTTATCATTTACTACTTGACCATATATAATTCAGCATGAAACTATCTGTGACTATAAATTTTAAACAAATCAATGAAAAAAGAGGCTTTTCTTTTCTAAAGTCACTAAAATACTAAAAGTTTTCTTTGTTAGGACGGGGTGGGGGTTATTACAATGATGCAAACCATATCATATGGAATATTGACATATATTGATAATACTTACCTGTAACAAATGGTTCTGGATGATATCACGAATGATTCTGCAGCAACAAGAGTAATCTTAGATACTCCCTTGGCGAACAATGAAAATACACGATGGAGGTGTAAACATGTTTAAGCAATAAACAATTATGCAAAAAAGAGAGAAGTATGATCCAGTATACATTATCCTTAAATGGTTTTGTTAACTCATAGTAGGAGAGGCATATACAAAGTGAATGCACTCTCTTCGAATTCAGTACTGAACACTTCTGTTACAGCAAAATTATAATTTTCATGTTGGCTTGCAAACTCAATAAAGCAAAATGTTCATTTCCACACTGAAATGCAGAGTACGCTTTTCTTGATCAGTAAGAATTAACAAAGAATTCAAATATTTCCAAAATTTATCACCACTTAGCTCTAGATAATATGCTGATATGTACACTTTTGATTTGTAAGGTTACAATTTGATAATAGAAAACTTAATGAAGAAAAATGCTAATGAAATGTAATGTTTCTACATACCCATATTGATCAAAATATCCACCACGCCCGTCAGTTCCAAAGTCCTCCCTGAATACAATCTGCAGGATTGTATTGATTATAAATTGCAGCTACTATGGCATGCCATGTTGTTGGCAGTACAGTGTTAAAATAGTACAAATGAAAAATACCTATATTTTTAGTTTCTTAGATTCAATTAGTCCATTCAGTCAATGATAAATTATACCAGTTGAACACGACAGTTTTCCACCAAAAAACACAAAGAAGTTCAGCAACCAATTGATAAGAGGACTACAAAACATTTCTTCTACATGATGCATTAACTGCAGTTTATAAAAGTTGGACTTCTTAAATCAGAACCTATAAGTTTGCCTACTGCTAAGTACCAACTATTAACCAGCTTACCTGTATATTATCAATATTGTCACGGTTCCAAAGAGGCAAGAATAAGCGGTTGGCAAAACGAAGCACAAGCTGTGAAATATGATTACTTCATAAGTAGTTAGTCAAGTATTCAGGGGAAATCATCTCATATTCTTGACAAAATTATAGCCATTACCAGGTTTTGGACCAACTCTTTTCCCAAGTAGTGATCAATTCTGTAGAGTTGATTTTCGTCAAATAGCTCCCCAAGTTGGGCACTTAATTCTTCTGCAGAGTCCAAGTCCTTTCCAAATGGCTTCTCAACAATTACTCTAGTCCATCCAGCTGCAAACAAAACATTTATGCAAAGAAAATAAATCCCGATGAAGAAATGATTCCAAGAAGACCTGAATTTTCCACTAACTTTGTTGCTTCATTGCTTTTGTTCAACTAGAGTGCATAGCTGGTGTAAACTCCAAAAAGAATAACGTATGGAATAGTGAAGAAACTTTACACGGATTCATGCAATATGTTCTGATCATTTTGCAGACTGAAGGGTAGACAGATGGAGGCAATGCCAAATAAAAGAGCCTGCGAGGGCTTTCTGATTTGTTTGACTTCTCATACTCTAAAATTTCCTTGTTCAATTTCTCAAATCCTTCTCCGCTGTCATAGGAACCACTGACATATTTTATCTGCAAAAGAAATTTATCATAATGACGTGTGTGCATCACAAAATCGTGGTTACATTACAAACAATAACTCACATGTTGCAAAAAATCTGAGAGATGTTCTTCTGAGGCTCCTTTGAGGTATCTGTAGCAATATACAAAAAAAGGCATAAATATGTGCAAAATTGATGATTGAACTTCATAGGACCCAAGGAAAAACAGATACAATTTCATGAAGATGCTGAACATATAACTGCCACCGCATTACACACAATGTATCTCAGATAACGTATTGTTTGTTTTCAGTACGTATTGACCATACTTAAGAGTAGTAAATGTTTTTATTGACAACCATCCTCGCTATAACATTCAAATTTAGTGGCTAGATATGTTTAAAAGAAGTTTAAATGTCCAAATACAGCAGCAATATGCCAAGATGTTAAAAGCCCAGCTTTTAGAAACCATACCCACGAATGCGTTCCCTTAACCCATCATCAGAAAGGTTTGATCTCGCATACCCAAATATATGCACTTCACCTGATTGTATAAATCCCTGTAACACATGGACATAATATCAACGATAACCTGGGAATTATAGCACTGCACACATTTTGCATGTCTGTAAAGACTAGGATTTTATGAGCGGGTTCGTAAAAACAGCTTGCTCTGCAGTTTTCCAGCATTCTTTTCGATTGTTCCTACATCTACTATCTGTATCTGGGAAGAAAAGAATAGTACAAGTGTTCAAGCTTTTACTTGTGATCAAGTATGAGTAACTGAACCTTTGCTCTGGAATGCCTCAAATGAATGTGCACTAGATTGTTCCTTTCGTAATGTAGATTTTGGAAATTTTACATGAAACAACTAGTTATTGTCAGGACTCAGGAGTCAAATTACCTGTGCAAAAAGATGGAAGAGTGCTGGGAAAGTTTTCTTCTTGGCTAGGTCTCCAGAAGCCCCGAGGACAACAACAGAGAGACAACCTTGCTCTGAAGGGAGTTCAAGATCTCTTGATAAAGAATTAAAACTGCTTCGTCTTGACGACGGTGAAGATCCTCCTGACATGATAAATAAGTTGGTGCTCTTCTTCCTTCAGCAATATACCTGACAAGGTGAGAAAAATGCAATCGATCTTAAGACTATGGGAACATAGCCTAAGAAATTTCATACAACTCGTTGAAATGGAACATCCAATGACAAGTACAATCGGCTAGCAGTAGCAGAACATATAAAATAGCTTCCCCGGTTAGGCTTATTCTATTCATTGACAATTTAAAGTTATGGCATTGTATTAGTATCCCCCAAACTGAGCATGACAAGGCCATATATGACACAATTTTTGCCATTTAGGTGAACTAACTGTAATAGATAAATCTACCAAACACTTCTGATAACAAAATACTATCAAATACTATCAACTTATCTCCAGACGCCAACAACACAAAAGGTCAACATAGCAACATCCAATCACATGGTACACTCGTGTGCAGTCAAGAAACCATTAAAATTGACAAAAGTGAGTGAATAACTTTTACCATTTGCAACCTCACAAAACTAGTTTTTCAGCAGAATTAGTTACAGCTAAATGACAATTTGGATAACTTTAGAACTGAAACTCTTGTTCATAAATCTGGAATTTATTTGTCCTTGCTAAACTTACTTACAGTGAAACAACTCTAGTAGTAGAAATGAAAAGGCCAGAGTATTTTTCACAAAAGGATCCACCATTTCCCAACAGAACAACATCCCAACGAAACAACCGGCGACGAAAAGAGTCAAAAGACTCCCAAAAGCAGGACAAATGGGTAGTTCCTGAATCCTAGCCGAGAACCCAGACGAAAATAAAAAACACTAGCTTAAGCTTAACCACAATTCACTATTTTCACTCCAACCAAGGCAGCCACTCTGCAGCAACGAAATCTCAGCCATGGCGGAATCAAGAGCTCAAGCACGAGATCCGCACCCGAAAGGCCGAAACAATCTAGCCGCAGCACATGCACGCGACGCGCATCGCCCACACGCCTGCCGCCGAAACGCTCGCGATTGAGGGGGGCCAAAAATTGAAAAAGAAAATCTAAAAAGAACCCAAGAAAGCGCTAACACAAAACCTCAAACCAAACACCACCGCAAAAAAAAAAATCCCCAAAACACTGCAACGAGCCGAAAACCCCAAGAAACCTCGGACTTCTCGGAGAAGCAAGAAAAGAAAAAAGAAGACGATTTTCTTTTTCGCGGTGATTAGCAACAGCGATCAGGTGGAAGAACTACTGACCAGCGGCGGCGGCGAGGGCTCGCGCGGGAGGCAAACCGGAGCGGTGGCGAGGATGGAGGTGCGCTTGGATGTTTTTATACCGTGACTGGTGCTGCGCCGGCCTCCTCTCCTCCTCTTGCCTGGCTTTCTCACGCCGGCTTGCAATCCACCTGTCCGCTACCTACCAACCTTTCCACCGTGCTGCGTGCTCTGTGCCACCAACCGTGAAAAACTCCAACGTAATTACTGGGCAGATACAGGGGCTTATCTGCAAATGACGCGGTAAAAAGCTAGGAGAATTTTACTGCATATGCTCGCTAATTGTAGCTTTTTGGAGACTCTATTAATTAATCATTAACACTTTCCCTTAGCATCTTTTTCAACAATATATTCGTTATGCTCTCTAACACACAACTCTTTAACATCACACGTATATATATTCGTAATGCATTATAAAACATTCTCAAAGAGACGGATAATAAACAGTAAATTTGATCTCTGTAAATTTCTACAAAAGAAGTGTTTTTAAGTGTATAATATTTGTAGATATTTTTATGAGAATCCATACTGACAAATACAAGCATGATTTTTTTTCATGATTAACTTCTTTTTTTCACTGTTTCCTCGTGGATAATCAAACATCTTTGCAATGGAGCAGCTGAATTGACAATTTGACATCGTTTTCTCCATGCGGTATGGACGTGGCAAGAGACATGTCCATGTGTTATTATAATTAAATATTTCTTTAATCCAAGAGCAAATCGCGCATAAATGTTTGAGCCATGGATTGCTGAAAAGATTCTCATATCTGGGGCTGAAAGTCCAAGGCGACGACTTATTCCAATTTCTCTGTTGGTAATTGCGAAATTCATTTTTAAACGGATTTTGTAATTGTTGTGAGAAAAAGAAAACGGTATTCAAATGTAAACGTTCGCAGCACATCGACGAACTGACGAGGTCGCTATCATGCGTGAAGAAAAATATCACGATTGATCGATGCCGATCCAAGTGGTTGCTTTCCCATCTCGTTGCTATTACGAAATGGACCGATCCGGGATTACTACTCGCCAATCTGCTTTGATGGGATGGATTAACCACTCTGAACCTGTGGTACAGTGCGTCTAATCGAATGGTTTTATCCATGTTTGCTACATGAAAACTACAGTTGTCACTGCATCATCTTTGACACATCATTTCTAATGATGTATTTCGTGGCTCGGTCTTGCTGATCCTTCGCGGTGTTGTCGAGTCCAAACGACGAAGAGTATTTGATAGTGATTGATAATTTCTTTTAAAAGTGTGTTACTGACAGAATAGTGAAAAAGCCGACGTTGGAGCCCTAGCCTAAAAGTTACATTCGTTACACCATGAATCTTTTACGTAAACATGTCCTCCCGTGACCATAATCTCCGTAAATACTATCCGTTACTGAATTCCTTCAATTTTAGGGGTAGTATTGTTGTTTCGCACCTGGTGCGTCCTGGCCTCACCATTCCAGGTTCCAGCACACAGATCTTCGTGCAGCCTGCTAGCTGGTAGCAGCAGCAGCACACTGGACTGATAACTGATTCAGATCTAGCGCCATCGGGCCAGAGCAATTATCCTCAAACCCATGTGATGTGATGTACTGTACCGGTGCAACGAGAGAGGTTTCTTCAGAGTTTAGCAGCTAAGGACAGTGATGGATGGAGAGTTGCCATCTGCCCCCTCTGAAAAATTTCGGACGAGCTCATCGCTCACAAAAGTTTGGGTCATGTGTGCAGAGGATACAGATACCTTTCTTTCCTCGCCTTTTTCTTTGTGTGATGTCGAACGAACTGAGCCAAAAGACCGATCTGATCTGCATGTGGTTGAGCAGAACAGAAATTTTATTGACAATTTGTCAACTTGTGTATGAATTACGACCATCGAATTGACGTCTTCTGGTCCAGTGATGACCTGCTGTGCAAGACGTCCTTCTGATGAACAGAATTTGCAACGCTGATCCTTCTTGTTTTTTTCGTCTCCCTGAAGACTGAGTTTTTGAACTGAACCTGAATCATCGCAGCAGAGTTCTCTGAAGAAAGCAGCACAAGAAGAAGTTGGGTTCTTTCTCTGACGGGGTAATTACGTTGTAGGTTCAGATTTCAGAATGCAAGAAGTTGTTCGTTTGCTGATGAAATCGAAATCTCTGGAAATTCGGTCCAAGCAGCCGTTCCATCTGACTACGACTTGGAAAACGGGGAGGAGTCAGTGTATCTAACCGGCTGCTATACTACCAACCAACCAACCTCTGAAAAATATCACAAAGAATCAGCACACATTTTTGCAGCCTAAACGGTCTTCAGAGATCAGACACTTCAGACCTGCTTTCCAAACCTCCTTTCCTTGGTCTCGATGCGATGATCTCCGAGATGTCAGCACAACAACATATATATTGAATAAAAGAAGTGTTGTCACGTCTGAGATAACATGATCTCAAACATGAAAAATGGAAGAAAGTAAACTGAAATTGGGGAAACTTGGCCAAGGAATTTTAGTACACACAGCTAATGCAGTTGCTGGGCCTGTTGGTGGTTGGATGTTCTTAACAGCCTAACTCCCACATGGCCACATCACATCGCAAATAGCAGTAGTCACTACTAGATGCCAAACTCAGTTTGCCACAACAAAAAAAGATGCTACAAGTCGATAGGTCTTGGATGAAACGGAAGGAATTCAGATAGGGCGAAATCTTCTCCAGCAAACTGTGACCTTTGTTTTGTTTCGAGTCTGCACCTGCGTTAGTTTCTGCGTCAGATTCAGAAACTGTTTCTGCTGCTGCCTGATGATCCTGTGACCCTATCAAGGTCAAAAGAATATATTAAATAAAAAAATTAATTTTTCTGGGGTAAATTTCATCCGGTTTTTCCACCGTTCACCGCAGTAACGCCAAGGTGGATTAAGACTCCTGTTACAACACAGGAAATTCAGAATAAGCATCTCGATTTCTGTATGAATATATACCACTCACATTCCAAACGAGGCCTAATTAGCAAACGCAAGACCACTCACATGATCAATACAGACCCTGGATAGGTACAATACAGAACGTTTCTTGACAGAAACGTTCTTGTCAAAAGCATCCATCCACTCAGCTAAGCACAACTCAAAGGCGATGTATTTAAGCGGTGAAGTGAACACAATTAGACACGATCCCTTGTCGTAATCATCGCACAATATCTTTGCTGGCCCACGGCCACTAGAGGCCGCTGCTAAAAACGCATGCACACTCTGCAACAAACTAGTCGCTGGGGAAATTGACGCGAGAAAGCAACGTGAGACAATATCATGGCGCAAAGAGGATGATGCGCAAGTGATTTTGAGTGCAATTTCAGTTAACTCAAGGGCCATTTTTGCAAGATTACAAGTTTTTTTTAAAAAAAATTGCAAGCAATTGTCAGCAAGTAAAACTACTCATGACCATGCTTTATGAGCATGACCATGAGTCAGTATCGAAAAATATTCAGACATCAGAAAATTAACGCACAGCCATATACACTCAGGAAAAGGGAGTCTTTGTTAGCAACGGAGTGTACAGTGTAATGCAGTGCTATCAGATGTAAAAAAGACATTCTGCAGCACTAATGAAATTTCTTTGGAAAGTTTCATTTTACAATGTGTATCCATCCATCAAGAAAGCCAACAGCACCCATTATTGTCATGCTTTCACTCTCTATCCCCTACATTAGAGGAGTCCTCTGGTGGTGCATTCTTGACGTTCTGACTGTCTCACCTCATCATCACCTGCAAGGCATACAAAAATAAATGATGAATCCATCAAGTAAAATGCACGGTGTAGCAAAGATTGTTATAGCAGTAATGTATAGTCCAAGAAAGCAGCAGTGTTACAAAAGAACATCTTCTTCGGTGGTAAATAGCATAAAATGCATGCATTAGTTGAAACTTAAACCGACTTTCTTAAACGTATACATGGATCTGTACAATTGGTCAAGAGTGAAAATGAAAATTCAACAAAATTTCATGACAAACATGGTATGAGCCTCTTGAAGTAACGAAATGTTACAAGCTGTGACAGGTGATTCAGACAACATATATAAACTAGGCTTGTTGCTCATGCAACCAAGCTACTTGAAGAGGGGTTTTTGTTACTATTGGAGTACTAACAAATTGATCGCTGCAAGATCACCATGATACTGCAAGATCTCTAGCACCCTAAAGCCAACGATAAGCTCACAGGTGTCTCCATGTAGCCATGTAGGTTCTTATTCTAAGACCTCAGACTGAGAACTCAGAAATGTATAAAATGGAAACAGAAATATAATGAACTACAGAACTATAACAGGGCAATAATTTAGTTTTGCTCCCCAAGAGAAGTGAGAAAACAGATAAATTTGAACCAAAAAAGGAGTAGTAACGTAGTAGCATAGCGTAGCAATGAATAAGATTCACTCTAACAGTATGGCACTAAAAGACAAGTCTACCTTTTGAACCACTTTGGTTTAGCTGGTTTCTTATTTGCTGGCGGCGCAAAATCTGATTGAGACACATCAGATTGATGAGCAGAAGAAGAGTTCATATTAGAATCAATTGGTTGGTGCACAGGTTCTTGGACAATTGGTAGTCCATCCAACATCCGAATTTCTTCACGGAGATAAGGTCCTGATTTTACACTGTCTGTATTTAACTCTGAACCTGCATGTGATTCAATAGAAAAACAGCAACAAATGGGAATGTCAGAATGTCTAATGAGTTCCCCAGGAACAAAACCTGGTACTAGTTATTACTTATTTAAGACAAACACATACCTTCCGGCAGATCATAAGAGAAGAAGACATTAGCCCCAGGAACAAAACCAATTGTGTAGAAATCCAGTGAAGTGTCTTGTATCCGCTTCTTTGGTGGAACTGTATCTGTAGTGGAATCAAATGATGGAGTATTACGAAATTATAACTGGTACATCTCTAAGGTATGATTGCAGAGAATCTATGGAAATGTCACTCAAATGATCTGTGCTCAAAGAATGACAGATGATTATGATGCTTACCCAAAAAATTGTAGAAGTTAAACCTGAAGCTATGTTTTCACATATAGGTTGTGTTGCATATTTTAACTTAAACATTTGTCAAAGCTATCACCAGACAGAATCAACTTGGTGACTGACGTTATTCAAAAAGGACATAACAACAAATAAATGTGTAATCCAAGTTTGGGCAACACGATGAGAAAAGTTGTTCTGTTTGTGCTACTGTCATGTTGTCATATGAACTCATCAAAATAGGTGTTCTGAATGTCATACCCAATTTTTTTATTAACTTGTATTACTCTATAAAGGGTGGTTGGTTGTAAAACCCTTTGCACAAAAGGATGCACTTAAATTTTACTCACATATACAGTAACTATAATGATGGAACTACTTAAGGGAGGTTAGTTATTTCCGATGTCATGATTGCCAACATATTTGCTTGCAAATGAAACAGATAAATAGTTCTTATCATAGATACAAGTATTCTCATTAGTCTTGATGAAAACCAAAGCAAACTGTAAACTGAAACAGATGGAAATACACTAACTGTAAGCTGAGATCACTGTTGATAGGATAAACAAAGGAGAGTAATTAAGGGGGGCAAAGAGGAGGTGAAACACTACTGTTTAAGCTCATCAGTAACTCCCAAGCAAGTGGACTTACAGAGATACAATGGCAGGTCTGGTCTAGAGATTACTTTCTTGAGAAAATCCATCAGACTTTGAACTGTTTCTGACGGATGAAAATTGGCCTCAAGTATGTATCCATCAGGGAATCGCACCCTCATTACTGCCTACAGTTAAATAGATAGTATCCCAAATTATATTAAAAAAGAAACACTAAATAGAGAGAAGAGCAGTGTGAATTATATCTTACCTTTTTTATCTTTGCTCGTTGGGCAGCAAGTTCTGCTTCACGCATTTTACGAGTCTTCAAAACTTTCGATTGTTCTGCAGTCAGTTTCATTGTTTTAGATAGTGCTACAATAAAAAAAAGAAAAAGAAAAGTACTCCGTAGTACAATTTGGACAGTACTACACAGATGCTAAAGTTCCCAAACAATAGTAAGTGTCAATATAAGTAACCTCCTATTCTGGTCGAAACCAAGTTGAAATAGTCAGCAGGCTGAAGCTCATAAAAGTCATCATCTTCCTCTGCATGAACCATGTTTTAGCATCAGAGCACAACCATAAAGATAGAGAGGTTTTTTGTAAAGAAAACCACAGAACTCAAAAAACCAAGAGATATATTGTACCCTCATCTGCCGCGGGCAAGTTGCTAGTCATTGACTCAAATGTTGCACTTGAAAAAACTCGGAACTCATGACCGTACTCATATGCCAATGCTTTCAGCTTGTCCTGGGACTATTGACAGAAAATGCATCTGTTAGACTTTAATGTATTTTTTGCAAAAAGGTTCAATGTGAAGCAAAAATTGCTATAAGTATTTTTGTTGATGATGAAGCCACAAATATCTATAGGAGGTTTATGGTAAGTTATCAAATGCACATGGAAGGGTATGAAATTGCCAATAATCGAACATATCTCAACAGGAAAAACAGAACCAAGTACAAGTGCTGCCAAGAACAAGTGAATGACATGTAGTTTTAAGCTATTACGCTACTCTGCAGAACTCCTGAGAGCCGCCCTCCAAACTTTTCCCGAGATATAGTACTGTTTCTCTGCCAACCGTACGAAGGATGAACAAGATGTCGCAACAAAAGAAATAGCTTTGTGTAGATGAAGCTGCCAATGGCAACCAAACATCTCCTGGCCATTGATGTCCAAGCAGACACAGCCAGCATTCATCTGAAATGCTAGCAATGCTAACTACGCAAGGGCTAAACTGCTAATCTTCCATTTCAATCGCTGAGGAACACTTGCAAAGAACTACTCAACAACAAAGAAAAAAGGAAGCTAAATTGCACTAATATTTCCTCAAGAAGGCTCATTCCTCATGATTCCAGCTTATAATGGGAACAGTCCACATCCAATCCATGGCAGTAACACCTAGGTCAAAGAAAACCATGGATTCCCAAACCACATGATCACTGCAGACGCAAGCAAAGAATATCTCTTTCCACGCACACACAACAAGAACCGCCTAAGAATTCTCGCACCACGCATTCGGCGCCAACTAACCACGGCCACGAAGAACGTCAGAAACCCTCGCTAACCCCACCAAAGCAAAGAATCCGGAGAGTCGCCTCCTCCACTCCTGACCTCCCAGGCACAAATCCTCGCACACAGCCTTCCCAAGAAATCCCCCCCGCCCAACCCAAGAACAAGAAGTCGCGGAGCATATCTGGCGACGAAGCAGCAGAGTTCATCCAAGAAACGCAAGAAAAGGGGGAGACGGGGAAAGAGATGGACGAACCGTGGGCTGCTGCTGGTGCGCCGCCGCCGCCGCCGCCGCCGAGTCGAGATCCATGGGAAACACGAGGTGGTGCACCGCCTCGTCTCCTCTCTTCCTGCGGCGCGGGCAGAGGGAGGTGGTGGTGTATGTGATCTGGTGGGGGTGCTCTGCCTCCATGGGGGAGGAAAAAAAACCCTTCCTTTTGTTTCTTGTTGCGAGAGATGCGAAGGGGTCGGGGGAAGAAGCGGGTTGGCGGGTTCAGCGTCCGGGTTGAGAGGGGTCCGACTCCGGATATATAGCCTGCACCGAGACTGGAAAGCGGGACCCACACATCTACCATTTTACCAGTTCACACCAGCAGTAAAAATATGAGGGTGCATCCATTCCACGGTTGGCAATTCCATGAACTTATTGGCATGTAATTGTTTCGGTCTAAAGCTGGTAAAGTGGTAATCTAGTATTTAAGAAATGTCATATGTCATTAAAAAATAATTAACCGTAAATATAAACCCTCATAATAAGTGTAGATTGAAATTAAATGGATATGTTTATAATAATGAACCTAACAATTGTACTTATTTTGCTCCCGCCGTTGAAAAGTGAATGTACATTTGTTATTGAGTTTGTTAATTCTACACACAAATTCAGTTTTGATGCATTTTAGGCAGATACTTGAAAAATGCCAGCCATTTGTATCCGTTCAGTTTATAGGCTGTGTGCACATCTTGTAGAGACCGGAAATAAAGTTTTTCATTATAAAAAAAATCGTTCATAGGTGCATTTCATCTATCAAAGTTCTAGACCCGATGATCGCTCCATAGCCTTTTTTAAAAAAAACAGGCAAAAAAACAAACACTCATATATTATATATACACATCTGGCCTCTATAAACATTTTTAAAAGATTGAGTGATATACTTTATTTATATGACAAAGTATCCAATGGGTACCTATAGGAAACTAGATCGACATATTTTATTTTAAGATTGATGAAATAAACATAGACTTTATGTTGTCGATATTGACTAAGTCACATAAGCGTATCTTTTAGAGACTGAATTGAAATATCTTAAGATTAAGATTATAGATTAATAAAGTCAACACATAGCGTCTCTAATAGACTGAGTTGGCATATCTTGAAATCACTATCAAGATTAAAAGAAGTCACCACAAAGAATCTCTGAAAGACCGGATCAGATATCTTGATATTGCTATTGAGATTGACGAAGTCACTATAGAGCACCTTCGAATTACTGGACCAGCATATTGAGATTGATGAAGTTATCACAAGTGTTTCGCTGTAAATGAATACGTTGTCTATCATAGAAAATTTAGCTCAATTATATGTATTATCACACATATGGTTATAGGACTTGAATTTGGGTTCCACTACAAAGAACACAACCAGATGAGCTACCTCCAGTTTGTGCTCAATCCCTAACCTAATTGTATGTATTATCTTTCATATTATTGTATTTTGTTATTAATTTATGATTTGGGAAAATGTTTTCAACACCGAATAGGGTGGGGTCGTCACTCGTACTCATCGATATCAATGGTAATTGCAGTAACACATCGATTGCCAACAAAAAAAACCAAATATTTTTACCAAAAAATTAATTTTATCAAATTCTTTTGAATTTTATCAAAATATCGAGTGATTTTCGCTACTGTACACTGTCGACAAACCCAGTTAATGCAATAACCGCTTGGAATCTATTCTCTTGATCTTAGAATAAGTTTATTTTCTCTTGTTGTTTGTTCCAAAAAAAAGTTTATTTTCAAGTAATCATTGCATTGAAGTTTATAAAAATAAAAGATAAATATATTGGGGTACATAAAGTGAGGAATAATTGTATTGAGATTTAATAAAATACGAGTAGTTTAGTCTTTTTTTTTGGTATGTATGGGATAAATGAAAAATAAACTTATTTTGAAATGAAAGGAATACGTCGACTAGACGGCATCAATCAATTTGCATAAATATGTTGACCTTATAATCTCTGAAAATGACAATCACAGCCCCTAGAACACTTCATCCAAGACTACAGTATTATCTACCGCAAGAAGATCTTTGCAACGAGCAATAATAATATTGGCAAAACTAACACAAAATTACATGAAACTCCGAGGTGAAAATTGATGGTTTCCTGTCCATTAAGTTCGATTCGGGAACTATTTTAAAATCTTTTGGTTGAGGCAGTGATTTTCAAACGGCATGCTTATGCAGACGACGAACAGCAAGACGATAAGTACAACTTCACCTACTAATTAATTTGCCGAAATTATGGTGTACTGTATGTATTTCTGACATGATAAACTGTGGACGGTCCCGGTTCTCGAATACTATACGATTATCGCTTAATTTTCCCATAATTATGTGCGTTGATGGCTGTTAAACGAGTCGTTGGCGCCGACGGAATGTATCAGGCCAGTCGACCGAACGATTTGGTAGACGGCTTAAGTCAGTGCATTTATTGGCGTGCATGCTTCTACTAATTGGCCTAGCATGATCCACACGATTATAGTATTCCTAGGTGAATCTATACGTGTTGTTATGAAAATTTAGTATGATAACGATAAAAAATAATGTATAAGATAGTTACACGACATAAGCCTACATAAGTTGATATGATTTATGATAATTTAAATAATATATAAAATGATGAACCAAATGTAAAAATAAAGTGACGTGGTTCTATGAGAAAAAAAGGGAGGTAATTTAGATTTAGATTAATCATCTAAGGACTAAAAACAAACACAATTCAGGTGATATGGCTTAATGAAAGAAGAAAACGAGGAAGATAATTTGGACCACAAAATAATCATATAAGGGCTAAAAACAATTGATAGGATATGACTTAATGAGAGAGAAAATAATATTAACTAAGTGATGATGAACTATATAGGTATATATACGATGTTACTAAAAATAATAAAAAGATATATTAAAATATTATGTGAATTATGTGGGATGATGATTTAACATGTTTGTATTTTAAAGCTCTAAGATTTAGTAAATTATAGAACTATAGATAATAGCATACTTGTATGATGTTTAAGATGTAATAATTGTTAGGGAATGATGATGTGATATTTTTGCACGTTGAGTTTTAGAATTTAGTGGGTTATAACTTTATAATAAAATAAGATTAGTAATGCAATATAGAACTTGATTATTACTCACTAACAGTGTCATTTAGGTGCCTTCCCTAGCTAGATTATTACCATCCAAAGATAATATTTTTTTATCCCAATATAAATACAATCTAATATAGATCTGGAGTTTTAGAATATGTCACATATTATGACAGAGGGAATACTACCGTCAGTACTTCAGGCTTGGCTTTGATAGTACTGATTGACCATTTCCCTTAGGGAAGGATATGTGATAATGACAAATATGCAATTAGTTGTAGAGAAAATAAAAATAATGATTCGAGTATTCAGCAACGTATGGCGTACACTTGGATGATTCAGGTACAAGCAAAGAGAGTAGTACTACTAGTACATCAAGACAATACTGGGGACACCTTTTAAATCGGCATCAAGTACCACTGACACCACATCTCCTAGCCACTTGACCTTGTTAGGACAACATCAATATTTAGAGTTTTTTTTAGAAATAATACTTTTTTAATAGATAATTGCAAAACCAGAGGTCGATTGAATGAAATTACAAGTTTAGCACCCCATCGAACAACCAAAGTTCGACAGGGGAAATATCGAACTGCGGCAGTTCGACAGACCCCTGTCGAGGACCTGTCGAACTGCGGCAGTTCGACAGGATTGTTGAGCCCGAGAAAATAGTGATAAACAGTGTCAAACAGTGATAAACAGTTAAACAGTGCTTCCTATCGAACTCCTGCAGTTCGACAGGCCCACATGAACAGTACAAAAACAACATCAAACAGTGATTTTTCTTTTTTTAAAAAACCTTTTATCCCCCTGTCGAACTGCCGCAGTTCGACAGGTCCTCGACGGGGCCTGTCGAACTGCCGCAGTTCGATATGTCCCCTGTCGAACTTTGGTTGTTCGATGGGATGCTAAACTTGCAATTTCATTCAATCGACCTCTATTTTTGCAATTATCTATTAAAAACTATTATTTCTAAAAAAAATTCTCAATATTTATCGTAACAATATTTAAAACAAAATTGATGTTAAGATGAGTCCCACATATATAAAAAAAAATCATACAGTAAGATATGCCTCACATACATAGAACCATTCTCATCCTCTCTCTAGTGTACATGTGTGTTTTCTAGTGTACATGTGTGTTTTATGTTATTATTTTATTTTTTAAAGTTGAGCCATAAGTTTATGGCTAATTTTAGCATTTAATGTCTTATGACTATTGCTCACAATGTATATAGCTCTTATGGCACATTGTGGATGTCTTATCCAATCCAAAAGTTTGACACAATTTTTTTCCTAGCTTATTACTTCTACTCGTTCTATTAAATATGAGATACAACATATTCTAAAGCATTTTAGTAAAATGGGTTAATTGATTTTTATATCATAGTCGTTTTTTTATATATAAACCAGCCTTTACAGGGCAGTGTTTTTTAGGAGAAAGTAGGGTAGGATGAAAGGAGGACGTAAACTACTCCAATTCCCATTGCCTCCATTTCTTTCTATCCAAAACATTCAGACCCTAATGAAAACAAATTCAGTTTAGTGTACTGGAAGATGACATAAAAAAAAAGAGTACTCGTACTCCTACTCCCACTTTCGAGTCAGTCATCAGTCTACTCCTATCTAGCACTACCCATCTTGTACTAGTGCACAAGATGGCCAAGGGACAGCCGCCTGTGTGTGCAATCAATTGCAGCTCACCCCCAGAAAATAGTTGCAATAGAATACTGCTGCTATTGCTATTGTTCACACTATCCTCTCCTCGTCTTCGCCTCTCCTCCTCCGCTGCGGCGCAAGCGCAAAGCTTTTTTACTGCTTTTGCTACTTTTGGGGGACCTCAAGGCCGCCTCTCAAATCCAGAGGAGAAAAAGCTAGCTCTCTCTCTCTCGCCGTCCAGCCAAGAAAAGGTTTTCCTCTTCGCTCTTGCTGCTGCCCCCATCTCCACCTCCACCTCCACCTCCTCACCCGATCTCGCCATTCGCGTCGGCGGCCGGTTGTTCCTGCCGCCCGGTTCTTGGATCCTAGATTTGGCTGTCCGGGGAGCGGAAAGATTGGATTTTTTTTTTGGGAGTGTGGGGGGCGATGGGGGCGTCGCCACCCTCGCCTGATCCGATGAGGCCCGGGCGGTGGAGTGGCTGTTCCTGGACCAGGTCTGATTCTCCGTGCTGGTTCAAATGATCTGGGCCGCGTGTTAATTGGGTTGGAAAGCGGCCGGGGTCTTCTTGGCTGGGTGGTGGATTCCTTCAGGTTGGAGATCTTTGCCTTGTTGGGCGGGTTGGAGGAAGCTGTGGGTTTGTAGATCCCTGCTGGTTGCTGCGACTGATTTGGGTGGAGGGTGGGATATTGCTAGGGTTTTGGTTGGCTGTGGGGGAAGAAGATGATCAAGCAGATCCTTGGCAGGCTGCCGAGGAAGCCAGGGAAGGCCGGCGATAGCCGGGATGCCGCTGGGCCGAACGGCAATGAGCCGTCGAACTCGTACAGCGTCGCCAGGAGCGTGGAGCAAGGGAACAAGAGGAGTGGAAATGGGGATTACGTGGTGCCGGCTGGGCCAACGCCTAATCCGATGATGAATGGGACTGTGGTGTATCACTCCAATGAGCCGCTGCCGGCGTTCAAGGATGTGCCGGCATCGGAGAAGCAGAATTTGTTCGTCAAGAAGGTGAACCTGTGCTGCGCGGTGTACGATTTTGCAGATCCAACAAAGAATCTGAAGGAAAAGGAGATGAAGCGACAGACGCTTATGGAACTTGTTGATTATGTCACTTCTGCAAATGGCAAGTTCTCTGAAGTTGTCATGTCGGAGATTACCAAGATGGTGTCGATTAACTTGTTCCGGAGCTCCAGCCCCACCCCTCGAGAGAACAAGGCCATCGAAGGAGTTGATCTGGAGGAGGAGGAACCTCTCATGGACCCAGCATGGTCACATTTACAGATAGTTTATGAGGTTTTCTTGAGGTTTGTAGCATCACAGGAGACAGATGCAAAGCTGGCTAAGAGATACATAGATCATTCCTTCATCCTTAGGCTACTAGATCTTTTTGACTCCGAAGACCCCAGGGAGAGGGATTATTTGAAGACAATCCTCCATCGCATATATGGTAAATTCATGGTGCACCGCCCCTTCATCAGGAAAGCAATCAACAATATTTTCTACAGGTTTATATTTGAAACAGAGAAGCATAATGGTGTTGCAGAGTTGTTGGAGATCTTGGGCAGCATAATTAATGGTTTTGCTCTTCCACTTAAAGAAGAGCACAAATTGTTCCTTGTCCGGGCACTGATCCCACTTCACAAGCCAAAATGTGTATCGATGTACCATCAGCAATTATCATACTGCATCACGCAGTTTGTTGAGAAGGACTGCAAACTTGCTGACACTGTTATTAGGGGCTTGCTAAAATATTGGCCTGTGACAAACAGTTCAAAGGAGGTGATGTTCTTGGGTGAACTAGAGGAGGTTCTGGAGGCAACCCAACCTGCAGAATTCCAAAGATGCATGGTTCCACTCTTCCGTCAGATTGCCCGTAGCATGAATAGCTCACATTTCCAGGTAAAATCTCTCATGCCAACAATCAAGTTTCAAAATTCAAATCCATGTCAACTTCAATCCTCTTTGTTGTTTTTTCACAAATCCAAGATATATGCAGTTCACTGCTTAGGTTTCTGATTCCATTACTGTGTATCCACATTGCTCTCTTGCACAGATGATATTATTATAATTTGCTTCATCAGTTTAAAAAATATCAAGCTTTAGTGTTCATGTATCTTTTCTGGTGAACCATGGAGCTTTTTTCGACATATGCTAATCTGGAATTATGTGTAAAAAATCACTAAGATGTTTTATACTTTTATATGCAATCTTGAGCATTTGTTTTCTTAAGAAATTCTATTGGTACTTGTTAGTTTGAAAATTTACAATGCTAGGGCATTTTAAACATCAGCATATCAATTTTTTTATATATGCCAATCTTCTGGAGGGTACATACCACCAATTTATTCATTTTTACAACACTCGTTTTTGTTATCTTGCTTCAAATCCTTATTACAATCGATATGTATCCTTGCTAATCATTATAGCAGCATGAAACTTCTTGTTTATCTCTATCCTGCTATCCTACCCACGTGTGTCCCCTGAATAATCTGTGAATTGCAGATTTAGGTACATGTTACCTTCTAGAATCTTACATGCTCCTCTAAAAAGGAAAGATATTTTGCATGCCAATCTGTAATTCAATACGGAGTACAAGATTAGAAAGGCATTCTGTACTGTGGAAACTGGTCGTTGAGTGCAAGCTGTTAATTTTATCTGAACATAGAACTACTACTACAAGATACTAAGTCACCAAAATTGGAACTTGGTGGTGTTAGGTTAAAGAGGAGACATGCCACCCAAATAACCCATATTATGTATGTCTATAAAAAGATGATGCAACTCTTTGTTGCCCTTTTTGTTTTGGTTTGTATTTGTATTAATTATGTTTGTTTTTAACATATTCTTATCCTGGTTTAGGAAAGTGTAATGTTTGTTTTACAAGAAACATAGTGTCTTATTAAAGTCATTCACTAGTTTTGGTTATTTATAATCTATACTTGCCAACTGCTGGTTGCAAATCATGCCAGAAACAAGTCTTAGACTTGTATGCAGGATTACCTTTTTTTATTGCTATCTTGCTATGTAAATAACATTTTTCTTGCAAGCTGCAACTCATCTAGCAAAATACTTCATTGCGTTTGTACCATCTGTTGTCTTGGAATGGTATTTTATATCTATCATGTTGGTCCGGTAGTTTTGCCTAGTTATATGTGATTTGCTGAAGCATTTTTGTAGCTTATTAAACATTTCCTGTAGATGGATGCCTAAATACTTGGTGACATCTGAGAAACATATTGAGAAATTAGTGTGTTTAGAAAAACATATATAGCCTGGCTTACCTTTTCTTCTCCTTGTCTGTTCCTAGGTAGCAGAGCGGGCACTGTTTCTTTGGAACAATGACCACATTGAGAACTTAATTAAGCAGAATTACAAGGTGATATTACCCATCATCTTTCCTGCGCTTGAGAGGAATGCCAGGGGTCACTGGAACCAAGCTGTTCGAAGCCTGACACTGAACGTACGCAAGATCTTCTCAGATCATGATTCTGCATTTTTCGGGGAGTGCACGCAGAAGTTCAACGACGATGAACTCAAGCAGGAAGAATCTAATTCGAAGCGAGAAGCTTTGTGGAAGCGCTTAGAGGAAGTGGCTGCCCCCAGATCTGACAATAACAACCCCGTGGGCACGCCTAATGGCAAATGCAGTCAAGCAGCCGGCTAGAAAATACCATAGCAATTACAGTCTTGCAATCCTTTGACCCCATGTGCGATTCTCTGGAACTTGGTTTGTGATTTAGTGTTGAAAATTTTTTGTTGGTGAGTTGGTTTCCCCCTGTTCTAGGCGGGTAGGATGTCTTTGGTTTCCTGAGAACTGCATTATGAAAAATGTACACATACAGAAGAATTTCTGCGAGCTTTGCCATATGTAGTCACATTAATCAGAATTATCATATAGTTGAATAAACATTGTTGAGTTTCTGTTGCGGATCCATAGTTGTGTTGCTTACTGTAATGGCAGCAATCGTTGTGTTGTGTTAGCTATCACTCTAAGATGAAATGTGTGATATTTTCTGATACCCTTTGTTTTATCTGTTGGCTATGGCCTTCCTCCGTTCTCCTGTTTGTGGTTCACCTTCGAAGCACGGTCGCGTGTGCTCTTGCCAAGGAAGTTACAGAAGAGGTACCAAGCAGAAGGATTTAAGATTTGAGATGGAATCACAAATGATCACCGATATGAAATAAATGGATGAATTCATCACAGAAGAGTCTAGAAACAACGGGTCTAAACTTTCATTTATCCATATAGTAGGTTACATAGGCTCAAATTCTCAGATAGAACGCTGATTTTGTTAAGCTCTCCTCGTGCGGGGGAGCTCGCGCAGAGTTTTGGCAAGGACCAGCTCCAACACTAACACCTACAGGTCAATAACTCGTGATAGCTTCTGGATGCGGTTCAGCAGGAAGTCCCCTTGCTTGATGGTTGCCTGGTAGAAAGCATTTCTGGCATCAGGCCGGTTCGTCTCCAAGACGCCAGCAACCTTATCGATCTTGCAGTGGAGCTTTCCAGCAGCAATGAAGCGTGACAATTCCCTGGATTCGAAGAAAATGTTAGCAACCAATGGCCATAAGTGCCTGTCATATGACGTGACAATCACCGCAACGGAACATAGGGGATGGCACTTACAGGTCTATGAAATCAACGGTCACACCAAATGCAGAAGCCATTGCTTCCATCGTCACACTTTTGTAGGACTCAAGGAATTGGGAATAGACAACAGTTCGCACTTCACGCATGTAGTAACGGAAATGAGGCTGAAGGTAACGGTCTAACTTGATCTGTTCCGTCAAGCCAGCTGAAAACAAATAGGAAACAGGAATAAGAAATTCAAATATTATCAACAATAGCAAGCTGTAGGAGCATTACTGCTCAATAGAGTATATGCAAAATCATGGCAAAATGATGTGATTTTGTTACTCACAGAAAGCGGAAAAAAATGACTTGTACTGGCAATTGTAGAGGGAGTTGAGAAACTCAGAGAGGTGAGGTACTTTGCCAATTACAGCCAGGATCTCAGGTGCATCTACAACCTGCAAAAATCTTTTTGTTCAAATGGACATTCAAGCTAATAAAGCAGACCTGACTAGGCAAAGACGAATATACCTTTGCCTTTAGGGATACACGATCCAATGAGATAACACTTGTAAGAACTGTGTAGAAGATGAATGTATCATAGGGAAACAACTCATAGGTCGTGAATGTTGAAATTGAATCCAAAAATAAGCTTGCAGCTTTCTGGAAGTTTCTAATAGCCATGCAGTACAAGCCCTCATACACTTTCAATCTGTTCTTCCTCTCCCAATCACCACCCTCCTCAAACAATCTTCAATCCAGCCAACAAATTTGTTCAGTATTAGACATAATGCAAAAAACAAGCAAAATATTAAAAACAAACAAAAAAAGGACTTCAGGCTTACTTTTTGGCTTTGTCAATAGACTTAGAGATGAGATCAAAATCCATATAGAAAAACCCAATCTGTAAAGTGTGGAAAACAAGGTCCATCTTTTGCCCAACAGCAACAGTTTTTCCTTCAGTAACTTTCAGCTGTTCCAGTGCCTTCTCCTGAAATTTCAGTTATTAAGACAGCATATCTATGTGATGTGGATTACATCCTAGAACAATGTTGAAGATACATGATATTATTACCTTCTCCCCAACCCTTATGAAATACAATGATTTGGCTAGATGGGCTTCACGCACTTCACTCTCACCCAAATTCTCTTCAGCATCAGCGATCCTTCAGGGATAAAGGGTGATTTTTAACAGCAAGAAGCTAATAACTGAACCACTTTGATAAGATATCAGAATAGTACTCTCAAGCAAAATGGTAACTCATGCATGCTAGAAGAACGGAAAGCTATCCATTGCAAGCACAAATTTTGAGCCTTTCAGTAAAATGTGTTGATAAAATTTAGTATGATGGCATGAACTAAAGTGCTTCCTCGACAGCATTTATTTTGTCCATGCTAGCATCAAATTTATATTTATCATCACTAAACATTTTGTTCTAATCTAGATGGTTAGATTAGATGACTCTACTTTAAATCGTCACAACTCGGCATGCCCTTAATACAGAAAAACAAATCTCAATTGGTAAATTCTGTCAGAGAAAACAGGACTAACCAATTGATGGTCAGAAACAGCTAAATCAAATTAAGCGCACTGAACAATTACAGATAAGAGACAAGTATGAAATTAGTGGGCTTCTAAGGCGAGGAGAAATTATCGCTTGTGCACCCCCACAAAGGTGAAATCGCGAGCTGCGTCATCTCCACGATTCTATGAAACCCTAGAACCTCTTCAAATCAGGAAAAGGTGAGCAGGCGAGATCTACTCACTTCTCGTCAAGCTTCCGGATCTCCTCCTCGATCCTGCCGCGCATCTCCGCGAGCAGCGCAGCGTCCGTCTCCAGCACGCCGGCGGTCCCCAGCGACTCGTACAGAGCCGCCATATCTGAAGCCAAGCACATCGATCAGATCAAATCAAATCAAATCAAGCGCCAAATTCCCATACACACACACACACAGAGTCAGAAGCATGCGGCAAGCGGAATCTGCCACGGTCATTGATTCGAGCGGAGGGGGGTTTGAGGTTTTCTACCATCGGATTTGACTGCGGCGAGGACGTCGGCGCGGAGGTCGACCTTGGCGAGGTCGTCGACGTCCGGGTGCGAGAGCAGGAACAGCTTGTGCGCCAGCACCAGATGCGGCTGCTGCTTCCCTTCCTCACCGACGCCGCCGTCCATCTCGCCGCCGCCGCCGCCGCCGCCGGAGAAGAGTCGCCTCGCTTCTTGCTTTGCTTCCGCCGCAAGAAGAGATTTGGGGGAGAGAGGAGGGAGAGAACACGAGAGAGAAGGAGAAGGCTAGTTTCGTCCTTCAAAGATTTTTAATTCGGGAAAGTATTTCCGGGCTACGTTGCAGAGCGACGTGGTCTTATCTGATACGTCTGTACCACGATCCGACGGCTGTGCGGGGCTGAGATCTAGTGCGGCACGTGTACAAGGGCAAAGCGCAACGCAAGTAGGAGTAGGCAACACCGACCCGAGTCCAAGCTCCATTCCGTTTCCGAGTTCCGACCCGCGCCGCCACGCCACATCCCGAGCTCTCACCGAGACCCAAAACCCCTCGAGGAAACCCTTTCCCCCGATGGCCACCACCGTCGCCGCCGCAGCCGCCGGCGGCGGCGAGCAGCCGCGGTGGAGGAGGCCGGCGCCGGGGAGAGGGGGAGTGGTGCTCCCCGCGGGCCTCTCGGAGGAGGAGGCGCGGGTGCGGGCCATCGCGGAGATCGTGTCGGCGATGGGGGAGCTCTCGCGGCGCGGGGAGGACGTGGACCTGAACGCGCTCAAGTCGGCCGCTTGCCGGCGGTACGGGCTGGCGCGGGCGCCGAAGCTGGTGGAGATGATCGCGGCGGTGCCCGAGGCCGACCGCGCCGCGCTGCTCCCCAGGCTGCGTGCCAAGCCCGTGCGCACGGCGTCGGGCATCGCCGTGGTCGCCGTGATGTCGAAGCCGCACCGGTGCCCCCACATCGCCACCACGGGGAACATCTGCGTGTACTGCCCCGGAGGCCCCGACTCCGACTTCGAGTACAGCACCCAGTCCTACACCGGCTACGAGCCCACCAGCATGCGCGCCATTCGAGCAAGGTGATTTACCTCACTGGCTACTGATGTGATGTCATTTGTAAATAGCTGAGTGCCCGTGCGTTGCAACGGGAAAAATAATTCACACCCAATTATGACTCAATATATAAATGATGCAAAATTGTTTAATCATAATACAGTTACAACTCCATTGCATAGAGACATGGAAGTTTCATGGAGCCACAAATACATTATGCCTACAAACACATGTTCAAAGTGCTACTACAATAAATGCCATAGTGAATCTAAATCATAATCATCTAGCTGCTAGCATGCTAGCTAGAAGTATCCTAGACATGAGATTTGTTTCTACTTCTAGCGAGATCCTAGCACAACAAATCACATTTACTTTGACCAGAGTGAATCTTGCACTTCTAGTAAGCATATAGCTAGAAGTATCCTCGACAAAAGATACGCATATACTCCCCTTTCAAGTATCATGGAGAGGATTTCTTGTAAGCTCCATCTTGAGCCTACAAAAGCATCCATAATAAACCATGCAACTGAAAATAATTAATAAAATAAATATTATCAAATGCAACTGCCATCACCATTAGAAGCTTTTAAAGTGGTGTAAATTATACCACCACCATTAGAAGCTTTTAAAGTGGTGTAAAATAGGCTATGTACAATTAGCCACTACTATCTTTCTGTTATAGCTAGACTGTTGAATCTTGGGCCGCTTGGTTGCTGCTGCGGACTGCTGATATAGGATTCGTAGATGGTTTTTATCAGCTAGCTGTGTTGCATGCATAAGTAATGTCGCTGCTGCTGAACTTCTAGGCTGAAGTTTTCTGCTAAGTTTCATTTCTTCTCTGAATGCACATGAAACCCAATGCATCAATTATGTCAATGACACATTTAGCCTAGTCCCAAAGGTTAGCAAAACAGAATTATCCTGTCCATACAAACTTTTGTGTAATGTACTTATGTTCATTCTACGAGTGTGGTTTCGTTATATATAAAAAGGTCAGAGCCTCATTCTGTTAAGTAACATCTATTCCGGTATTTTATAGTGTCATGTTAAAAGAAACAAATGAAGCTGCCTCTCCTTTCTTGGTGTCAGCCGCATCAACTGGAAAGCAGAGTTCATAGTTTAAAATTCCGGAACAAAATTTCGAAATTTCCAAAATTTTGGGTCTATCAGTGGGTTCCGATAGACAGTGAGCTCCAGTCAAAAGCAGTTTTCATGGTCAAAATCCCCAATTTCCAATCCCCTTACCAATCAACTGCCTGCTTCGTCTTCCTTCCCCAATAACTGCGCTAAGCAGGCAGCAGCACGCCATCCTACCAGCGCTCTAGCGGCGACGATGGCCACGGCGGCGGCGGCAACGGAGCATCAAGACAGCGCCGCTGGAGTCTGCAACGGTGCCTCCCCAGAGAGCTCAACGGTGGCTGAAGCGGCACGCGGTGGATCTCCGGCGAAGTTGACAGCAGACTCCATCGAGCATGCATGGCACGGTGGTGGCTGGAACAGGAGGTAGCGGGTTGGCTGGAGTGGCCGGCGGCGGCTTGGCGGCTTTCCGACGCGACGACGACGGTGGCAGCAAACAGCTAGGGCGGCGGCGGCGGTGTCGGTGACGGCAGTGGCGGCGGCTTGGGGCGTCATCGACAGCGGTGGTGGCTAGGGGCGGACGAAGCGACGAGAGAGAGGGAGAGAGACGGAGAGGTGGATGTGGTGAGAATGCGAGAGACAGGAGACTTCGCTCTCTGATTTTTCATCCCTGACCGACGTTGTGGCCCTATATGTCAGTTACAGGATATGGTGGAACGGACACCACGAGTAGTAACTTTTTAAGGAGTATAGACTATACCCCACCTGTGAGATGACCTGTACCGTGGACTATAAATCTGTAATGTGACGATGCTTTTACTAGTGTTGTTTTGAACTATGCTGAACTGCAAGTGAAGGCTGAGTGCTGTTATTTATTGCATATTTCACTTTGCGTTTGTTGAAAATTGGGCGATTATCAGCAAGTCACGGGGTAGTTATTTTGTCGAAATTGGAGACTTGCACTAGAGGAGTACAAATGATGCACAACTCATTAATTACTGTGATCAAAGTTCACTAGCTAATGAAACAAGAAAGTACACCAATGCCCACTAGTGATCTTTTGGTCTGGCAGTTCTATAGCAACAGATTGTGTTGGGTGATATAGCCATGAATTTGTCACCATTATTTTGACTGCTTCATCCCTTTGGGTTTCAGAACTTTCTGATCTGTCTTTGTACTTGTAGGTACAATCCATATGTTCAGGCCAGAAGCAGGATAGATCAGCTCAAAAGGCTAGGCCATAGTGTAGACAAGGTTTGCCCTTACCCTTGAGAGTGTTGCGTCTTGGTTTGAGTAATTCGATTCACTTTCTAGTTACGTTTGATTAATGCTATCATAAGTTTAAGATAATTCGAATACATTATGCAGGTCGAGTTCATATTGATGGGTGGAACTTTCATGTCATTACCGGCTGATTATCGGGATTATTTCATTAGAAATCTTCATGATGCCTTATCGGGACACACTTCTGCTAATGTTGAAGAGGCTGTTTGTTATTCAGAACATGGTGCAGTCAAATGTATTGGTATGACAATTGAGACGTAAGTGTCATTTGACAATCTAATCTGCCCATATGCTTAGGTTCCTTGATGATTCTGTATGATTTCCCCATGAAACATCTTTATTAACTTCAGTTCTAAAATATTGTTTTGTTTCCACAAAATTACAGGAGACCTGATTATTGCTTGGGGCCTCATTTGCGCCAGATGCTTTCTTATGGCTGTACCCGCTTAGAAATTGGTGTTCAGAGCACATACGAGGATGTTGCACGTGACACAAACAGAGGCCACACTGTAGCTGCTGTTGCTGATTGCTTTTGTTTAGCAAAAGATGCTGGTTTTAAGGTAGTCTCCTGAAATCATTAATCATCTTGTGTAGTCAACTTGTTGCTGCAGCAGTAGCAGCATTTGGTAAAATAAAGTGTCATCTTGTATGGTTGAACTATTCTAATCCTCTGTTGATTACCTTATGATAGGTGGTCGCCCACATGATGCCAGATTTACCTAATGTTGGAGTTGAAAGAGATCTGGAAAGTTTCAGAGAATTTTTTGAAAATCCAGCATTCCGAGCTGATGGTCTAAAGATTTATCCAACTCTTGTGATTCGTGGAACTGGCCTTTATGAGCTCTGGAAAACTGGCAGGTACTTACTTTATTTAGCACTTGATACTCTGTATTGCTAATCTTATGTTCACTAATGTGTTTGTTCTCTAGAACTTTTGAGTGGGAGCTTATGTACTGTTAATGTTTGTTGTGTTTCAGATATCGAAACTATCCACCTGAGCTTCTGGTGGATATCATAGCAAGAATTCTGTCCATGGTAGCACCTTGGACACGAGTTTACCGTGTACAGAGAGATATCCCTATGCCTCTTGTTACTTCTGGTGTTGAGAAAGGTAATCTTCGTGAACTTGCTTTGGCTCGAATGGAAGATTTGGGCTTGAAATGCCGAGATGTCAGAACTCGTGAGGCGGGAATTCAGGTCTGGAACATTTACTCTCACATGCTTGCAATTTAACTTAGGTCCGTGCCCTTATTATTTTCGTTGCTTGTCTTTGTGTAGGATATCCATCACAAAATTAGGCCTGACGAAGTAGAGCTTGTCAGGCGTGACTATGCTGCAAATGAGGGCTGGGAGACCTTTCTCTCATACGAGGATACACAGCAGGTATATATATTCTACCAGCATTTCATGTGATTTTGGAGCACTTGAAATATTCCGAATGTCTGAGCAGGCCTGTTTGAAATTATACAACCAATGTCTATCTTCTTGGTCCGGAAATTTTTACTGTTGTGTGTTTCAGACTTTCAGTTGTCCATTGAAGTGTTTGTTTGTTGTTTCTAAAATTAGATCGATACTGTTCTGCAGAGTTCAATGCTAGGCCTTACGTTCTCTCAATCTTTCGTAGCATTATTAACAGTTTGCCATTTTGCAAATTTTACAGGATATCCTTATTGGTCTGCTGCGATTGCGAAAATGTGGACGCAATGTTACATGCCCTGAACTAGTAGGGAGGTGTTCAATTATCCGTGAACTTCATGTATATGGAACTGCAGTCCCTGTACATGGTCGTGATGCAGACAAACTACAACACCAGGTGAATCATACTACATGTGATATCATTAGCATACCATGTTTGGGAAATGGATCAGTGCCATGACAGTATTACTAGCAGTTAGCAACACCCCATATTTTAGTCTTTGACTTTGCCATGGTTGCGAATTAGATATCCTGGCATGGTTGATAAATTGTAGTCACTGTTTAAACTCAAGCTTGGTGTCTAAACTTCTTAATAGTATGACATTCTGTTATGGTTCATTGTCACATGTCATCCAATTTCTTATCATTAGAGGAAATGTGCTGTTGCTCTATATATAGTGATTATTTCTCCTGTTTTGACTTGCAATTTTGGTACATGCTTGTAGATATACTTCCTAACTTGATTCTCCAGAAATATAAAATGTTTTTCTGATTTTTTTTAACTCAACTTCAACAGGGTTATGGTACTCTTTTGATGGAAGAAGCAGAAAGAATTGCTCGCAAGGAGCATCGTTCAAAGAAAATCGCTGTTATATCAGGAGTTGGGACTCGCCACTACTACCGTAAACTGGGTTATGAACTTGAGGGGCCTTACATGGTCAAATGTCTGGTCTAATATCTTTCCTATTTATGGATGCTTGTATTTCAGCAGCATTGTCACTGTAGTATGGGTTTTGTACACCTTATAGTCTAAATACCTGTGTAACTTATTTTGATATTAATGAGTAACATACCATTTGATTACATAGATCTCACAACTTAGAAACGTCATGTGAACATCCTGACCATCGGAAGACTACATGTTTTGAAGCTGCATTTATAATAGAAAAAAAATAGCCATCTCATCCAACTCCTCTTCGGACATGCTAAATTCATGTTCAGTTTTCACTGCTCCATCACATCAGATCTTTTTTTTTTCAGAGATGACTGTTTTTAACATGTCAACTTGTCAAGCGTAAACACGGCCACACTGTGTTCGGATGGATGCGTTGGGAAGAAATTTACCCCGCACGAAAAACGGAGCAACTTATTAGTATATGATTAATTAAATATTTACTATTTTTTAAAAAATAGATTGATATGATTTTTTAAAGTAATTTTTGTATAGAAACTTTTTAAAAAAACACATTGTTTAGCAGTTTAAAATACGTGCGCACGAAAAAAAAAGATATGTGAGTTGGAAAAGTATGATAAAGAACTCACCACGCGTTGATGAACCCACGGCCACGAGTGAGACTGATAAGTAAGCTGAGACCGAAGGGTGCGAAGGGTGCCAGTAGCCAAAAGGCATTCTGGCCATTGCCCCGGCCATTTTATGCCAGGAAGCCTGGCTGAATTTCTCTGTCATTTACAGACCGAAAAGATATGCATTTATCCACGTCGAAAAACAACCGAACGCGTTGAGAGCGTCGTGAAGCGTCATCAGTGCACTCAAATATACGCACAATAACAACATTCAAAAGCTTTAGGATTCCTGTGCTTCTCTACTTTCGTCATCGCCTCAGCAAGGAACAAAACAGCGAGTGCAGAATATTACTGCACGCAGTGAGGTGAATGGCGCAGGACGGGGCCTCCATTCTTCAGTTCCTGCAACAAGAGTAAAATGGAGTACATTTTAGGAACCAGATGGTCATAGTGTAACCATCAGATGATGATGGTGTGACTAGTTGATTACCTTCCATATATAGTCTAACAGATGAACAAGCTAATCCATATAACTCCTACTTCCTTAGCAAGTATGATCCATCCCTCATCTCAAGCTTTTCGTCTGACACTAGACCAGAAAGAAAACTCTGCAGTTGCTGCAGTGATTTATCATATGATGGCTCAGCTATGCAGAACATCTGAAACAAGCAATTTTGGAAGAAATTAACGAGTGGGTCAAAAGATTAATATAGAGAGAGGATGAATGGACAGTGTCCCATTTATCTTGCCTTCAGAGTGTTGTGTATCCGGTCCAGTGTCATGCTTCCAAAATTGGTTAGCATCCCGATGATGAATTTCTGCAGTACAGCGAATGGAGTTAAATGAATGATTACTTGGTTAGTGCAGGGAGAACTGATAAATGGCACAACTAGCGAAGGCATCTTTTTTTAACACATTCTTGAGATCTCAAGAAACAAACCTCATAAACTGTCATCTCTTTCCTAAGTTGTTCCTCAACAGACGCGATTGAACTTTCACCTTCCTCTTCAGTCATTTGAAACCTTTCAGAGAGTTGGTTCACGGTGCTGTTTTTGTTAAAATCAGATGTGCTATCAACAACGGTAAATGTGGGGTCATCCGCATCTGGACCAACTGATTCTGTCAGGACGCCCTACGATATAGCATGAAATTAGGTTTAAATCATAAGTTGGTTTAATCAAACTAAATTTGAGAGGTTCTCTTCAGGAATGCCTTACAGATGTCATGGAGCCTAAATCATGTTTAAAGATATCCTACATCCATTTCTGTTTTATAATTATATTAACCACAACTTATATGTTTCATGCAAACTCAAATATAGATGATATGATGTGCTAACTGTCTAGCCCATCTGATCACAAGTATAAAAAATTCACACTGAAAAAATCACAATAAAAACGATTGATGGTCCATCATCATTGTTAGGAGCACCAAGCATGAATGTGCTACAGTGATTTGGTCGAATACTAAATAATTCATAAGGTACTAACGACAATGCAGCATGCTAAGTATGTATTTGCCACACCTTGCTTGTCCAGAAACTTATCCTTCTGTTAAGAGAGTCCACAGGTACTCCGATAGCTGGAGCTAGGGTCTTTGAAGTCCAACTGAAAAAGAAATTGACGACCTCAATTAAGAGTAAATAAGAGCCATGTGCAGCATGATAGTTTTATTACCTTGGTTTCTCTTGAAATTGCATTATGATTGCAGCATGAACAGGAGCTACATTAAACTGCATACTCCTATCCTCGAATTGCAGTTCCAGCTGGGGAAAATAAAAGAAATTCTTAAAAAGGAATGATTTTTTATAGCTACACATTCAGTTTAAAGTTCCATACCAACCTTGACAGTTCCAAGATTTTTCTTCCAGAGTAGCTTGCGTGGTGTTTTTATCTGATGAAACCTTTTTGCATAATCAGACAGCAACTGATCAACTGAAGCAGGAACTGTGAGGTCTTCTGTCTACATTTGTTTTGAGAGGTTTAGTGAATCAAGACAGATTGTTGTACTCAAGTTAAGTAAAATAAACAGTAAAGATCAAACTTCAGTAATTGACGAAGTGCATGATTCTTGGTTGAGCAACAAGTTCAACATGATTATGGATTTCCAATTTACAATATCTGTGGATCAACATCTCCTTATCATATGAAATATTAGTATGAGAAGTTATATACACCGAAGACTATTTGAAAAATTGAATCATTAGTCATAGGTCTCCCCACGCCCCAGCAGAAAATAAGAAAGGGGAAGACATGACAGATGACACTAATTTAGCTCAAGAGTTACCGCGACGGTTTCGATAAAAGCTTAGTACCATACCTGAATTGGTGGCCAGAAGTTGGAGGATATTATAGTTGCATCAAGAACCTCATGAGACAATTCTATCTCCTCTTGCACAGTTCCTACTGACAAAAAAGAATAGAGTTTAAATGCAAACGCTGTAATGTTTGATCTGTTTTGTACAAGCACTTGCAGTTTAAGCAGTACCAGTTTGAGATGTCTTTGATAAAGATGTTTTGATATTTGAGTTGGTTCTCTTTGAGTCAATCAAGTCATTAAGCATAATCTCACACTTCTGCATGCTGCTCTCCCCAAAATGAATCTGCCAAAACAACAGCTTCATTAGAAAAAAAATAGATATAACAGCTAAGGAATAGCATCACATGCAATTCAATCAAATACACAGAAAAGGCATAGCTAAGAAGACAAAATCACAAAAGTAACAGTCCAACCTTAAGCAGTTCCAGTGTGCGGATATCTGAATCAATATCAAAATCAGATTTGTTGAGCAGTTTCTCTGCCAGCATTACACGATATTCATTGACTAGTTGGTCCTTTGACCCAATTATACTGACAATTAGTCCAAGAATATCAATTTTCCTTCTATTCCTGCTGCCTTTTAATGGGTCTGCTTCCACAGGATCAGGTTCCCAGCTGTAAAAGTTGGAATCACAAAGATAGCAGTTCTATTGATGTACTTAAAGGAGCAAATTATTTCTTATACTTCAAGAAACAAAGAGCAGATATACCTTTCAGCATTTAGCCATGCTTGCTTCTCATCAATGTTTGTATGGTCATCATAATCAACATTTTCCTGGTTTTCAGCATCTCTGTTCAATTCTTCCAGAAGATTGTCCCCGGCATTTCCTGTTCCATTCGTGTTTCCTCCAGATCCATCAGCGAGCATTGTTACTATGCATTTGATAGTGTCCTTTCTACCTCTCAGGTAATCCCTAATTGGTTCACCTACTGCTTCCAAGAAGACACCAGTGGGGTCAATTGTCCGTAATGCCTTGATAGTGGACACATACTGGTGTAATATATCATTGGTTGATGCACCAGCTGTCAGCAAGCGATATCTCAATGATGAGATAAATGAGTCAACAAGTTTAGAGTGTTGACCCGTGTACTCCAAACACTGTTTTAGGTCTTCAATGGCAGGAGAGCTTCATCATATACCCAAAAATATCCAGATTAAAAACTGTGCTCCAGTTAAGAACACATACATCATAAAGAATAAAACTAAATTAATTTAACATAAAAGACATATCATAAGCAACTCAGAAGTTTGAGATGGCCATGTGAACAGATTTGGTTAGACCTAACATGGAAAGACATAGTATGGCCCATGAAAGGAAATGCAGATGTTTGGTTCAAGAGCAACAAATTATTCACTGGTCATAAAAATAGATGACAAAATAAAAGCAATAACTAAATAAATTACATCATGGTAACCTCCTTCAGGTAAATGAGGATTGCTAGCAAGACACAGGACATCATAAACATTACCAATAAAACAAGTAATCTGCATACACTCCTAATCCTTACAGTGTAAAGAAAACTACAAGCATAACAAAGGTTGGAAATGATATTTGGATATTCAATGCCCAACAGCATCATATAGCAGACAATGACTAACCTCTCAGGGTAATCAACTATGATTTCAAAAAGTTTGCCGATTCGCAGGTCCTGCAAGGTCTCATAAGCAAAATATTCAAGGCGCATGTGCCATCTCACAAGGGCTTCCGAAGGAACACCAATCCCAGGGAAGGAAGAAGGGCGTGAGGCCAAAGGTGATTTGAGACCAGACGATCCACTTTCATTGTCAACAGAGTCCCCCAGATATGTCAATAGAGCATGCAAAAATTTAAGAGGAACAGCCTGGCAGGACCCAGAAATTATTGTCAGCAAATTATGCTGAGCAGCATTTACAGATGGAAATAAAGGCATAGTATATCATGTTACACTAAATTCAATGAACTTACAGAACTGGTTCAAAAGAGGTATTAAGCAATTGAAAGAACAATTAGACAAATTCAATATTCTGAAGGGCGCACTAGCTGATAGATGCACTGCTGGGACAGCTCTATTACATTAACACTAAGTCTTATTTCAATTTGAAGATGTGCAAGGGGAAAAAAAACTAAACCTGCAGAGAATAATGTATCCTTACAAGACCCAACTACTTAAGTGGGTATAACATGAAGCTAGAAACACATAATAAATTTGACAGACAGGGAGATGCTTCTCAATGAGTGTACCTGAATCCACTTTTTGACACACCCAAGTACAGGAATTCTATAATCATCACCAGCTAGTTCATGAACTTTAGACTGCAATATGAGAGTTGAGAGTTCAGATAAGGATACTGGCAGAAATTCAAGATTGTCCAAGCCAAAATTACATATATGGTATATGCTAGGTACTTAGGTAAAGAAGTGAGCCTGGACCTTTAAAAGCCAGATTATTGCAGAAGAGTATGAGTCCTCAGTCATTGATGTAAAACCAAGATATCTTAGATCACGAACAACTTTTCCAATGTTCTTAACCAAATTTCTACATTCTAAAATCCCAGGTTCTTGACCATCAATATCCATTTGAGAATGCCAAGCAAAGGTACTGTTCCTTTCTAAAAGATCATGATTGTCAAATGGATCACTGCCATCCGATCCAGCCATCATGATATTTAACTCTTCCAGTTTCTTCTTGAAGTATACATTTAATATCTCTACAGATCAAGTAGAAAAAATGACAAGTCACCAATATTAAAGTTTCAGGAAAATGTACTTGTTAAGTATAATAGCTTCTATTTGGATTAATTAGAAACTGTAGAATGTTTCATGTACAATATTCCTGAACTAACTGTGTCAGTGGGTGTGCGACAAGCATGCTGTGCTCTGGTAACTGAAAGAGGATTACAGTAGCTGATTTTATCATAGGGAGGAGAATAAGAGATCTGTCCATGATTCCATCAATCCAAGGAACCCTGTAAAGTAACCTTAAACAAAAACCAAAAAAAGGACGGCCACAACCCAACTATAATGTGGAAGATGAGTATGCATGCTACATGAATAGAAAAAAAAAACTGGATTGCTGAATGCTTTCCAATGGTTATGACCTTTTCCACAGAGGCTAATAAAATCAATCCAAATTGTTGATACAAGATACAATTTGCAATTTCATCCATATTCTAACTTATTATCCTAGCAATGAGTGATTACTCATATGGCCCCCAGATGATAGGGCCAAAGGAGCAAAGATACAGAGAACAAAGTTTGGAAGACCATAAATTTCTGGTCCAAATGTGCCAAAAAAGTGAAGGCAGAATCAGCTAGGGAATTTGCATCAATTTGTGGCTCAATAAGATTTAATACTACTAATCAATCTTCCCCTCTATGAAAAGGCCACATACAAGTTTTGGAAGAATTAACACATAGGAGACAACACAACACTCCAATTTAGTCATAACTGGTCTAAAGATCATTGTCAGGCCTGGAAAACTGATGCCTAGAAAACGAACTGAAAATATAACATTGTTTGTGTTTTGCCATGCACCCTATCCTTCATGATTAGAAAGAACAATCTAGAGAAACACAAACCACTGCGCAAGGTTAAATGGAAGCCATCGTAGCCAATTGAGCATTGACTCAGTGTCAAACTCAAGCCTTTTCTGACAACAAAACAGTGATGAAAAAGATACTAACCAGGAAAGCTCAATGGTAGTGTTGTCAGCAGTACTGAAGATACCATTAACTGGTACCTAGGCATTAAGCTGGAACTACAATCCAGTGCTTTAGATTTTCTGTGTGGTGTCCTATCCTCGTAAGATTGTAAAGAATGGACTAGAGCCAGAACACACTTTTCCTGGTAACTCTTTTCCAAACATATGTCTTCCAATGCTCTACTTAAGATATCCTCAGGCCAGTTTTCTTGAACCTGAAATCATGAGTTGAGAAATCATGCTGTTGTAAAATGTTAACAGACAGAAATTAGGTATGATTACTAATATACATTTTATTGACTAGTTTCAAATTATGATACAACAGTATTGACAAATCGGTGAAAGTATCTTTAAAATATTTGCATTGCTGGGATGGTTTTATGGTTTCATCTTCCAATACAAAGAGTGTCATTTCATCTCTTGATACAACATATGCAAGATATTACATCCTGGGTACGCAAAAAAGATATAATCAGAATATGAAGCAGGCAAGATGTCATTTCTGCAACATAAATTTTATACCCTGAAACAAACGTATGGAGAAACAAATAAGTAACTATTCAGTAACTCACACAGAATTTAATTCTTTCCACTGCAGAGGAACTGTAATAAGGATGAAACTGCTGCCAAAACTTCTTAACTGCGTTGCTTCTAAATATTCCCTGCATTAATAAGGACAGGTTGAATAGAGAAATATAGTAAGAGTAAAAGGCTTTGCATAGCATTCCATAAATACAAACGCAAGTATAGAACTTTAAACAGCCAGCAGACTTGCAACAGCTAATATGGCATCATTAGACTAGGATCCTCTTGTTATATGTGTGCATAAGAGCTAATTCAACTAAAATGTAAGGAGTGAAAAAGTTAAGTAAAATCATAAGCCATTACAATTTCAAACCAACCTGAAAACCTGAGGCGTTCTGTCATTTCTGATGCTCAAGTAAAACTAAAACAAGTATTGTATACACTCTAGCACATAGATACTCGCCCCTAAACTGCAAGAGGCTCTGCCTGTCTGACATACAGCCACCCAATGCATTGTGGGAATCTCTTCCCTACTTTTTAACTACGTCACAGATAGATAAAAGGGTTCACCACAAACCTGAAGGGATGAAAGAAGTAATGTCTTGACAATTGTTTCAGCCAAAGCAATCTAGTCCTACTACTCCATATTTCCATAGTGTGGCCTAGTTCAAGCTTGACTGTCTATGGCCAAGCACACACGAAAGGGTCTTTGAACCCAAGTCCATACCCCCTCTGTTACTGCTACACCGTCTCAAGTTCGGGGCAGGCATTCTCACAAACACTCAGCGCGCAGCGCGATCCGAGTCCCCAAAACCGTGCAACCGGGAAGCCCCAATACTCCGCGCGGCAGTAGCAACACGCAGCAGGTGAGTGTGGGTAGAGAAGCGTGGGGGTGGCGTCACCTCTAGGGAGCGGAGGAATTGGTCCCGGAGTAGCTCGGCGAGGCCGCGGGCGCAGAGGTCCGCGACGACGGGGGCCAGGCGCGGGCCCGCCGAGAGGTCGCCGGCGCCGCCGAAGAGCTCGTCGGAGAGGTCGCAGAAGCAGGCCCACGAATCGAGGGCCCCGTCGGCGTCGTCCAGCTGCATCGCCCTAGCAGCCGCGGCCCGCCTGCGCGCGAGCGAGAGGCGCAGGCGCGGGAGGGGAGACGAAGACAAAACTCTTGAGAAGGGAGGGAAACGCCTGAAAGTTGTTTGGATTTTGGAACATTGGCTTGGGAGATGGAATTTGACATGGTTACGTATTCACACGGATCGTTTTCGATTGAGGAAGACGCCAGGTTACAAGACGGGACACCCCGAGCAAAATGCTAAGAGCAAATTAAATATCCTCCTCCTACTCAATGCATCCAAAAACAACTCAAACTTTAACCTTAACCTTAGTACACAAAATAAGATAAAGAAAACAAAAATACATGTTATTAATAGAAAAATACTATGGGTGGATGGGTAGATAGACATGAACAATGTATGACACTCACACAAGTGGTCTGAGATGTCAAGTAGTTGTAACGGCAAGGGGGTCACCTGCAAAAATATCAGGCCACCCTCACCGTCCTTTTGCAGACGGCTCCTCGCATAGTAAAAACTGCCCTCCGCGAGGGTGACAAAGGGGCCGCCTGCGAATTTCCCCTTCCTTGGTGGCCGACCGTTAGGGGACGTCCAACGTTCGTCACGTTGGAAAAAAGCCCTTTGCGAGCGCAATTTTTAAAAAAGTCCTCCCAGATGGCATTGGATTTTATAAATTTTTCAAATAAAAAATTATTTTTATAAATCTTTTAATAAATAAAATAAAAAATAAAAAAAATCCCGTTCTCCCGGCTGCTCCCCGCGAGGGTTTTAGGCACGCCTCCGCCTCTGGCAGCAAGTGAGCGGGGGGAGAGAGAGAAGCCGGCGGCGGCGGGGGCGAGGCGAGATGGGGAAGAAGCAGAAGAAGCCCGGGAAGGGGAAGGAGAAGACGGAGCGGAAGACGGCCAAGGGCGAGGAGAAGCGCGCCCGCCGCGACGCCCGGAAGGTCGGCGAGGAGGACGACATCGACGCCATCCTCGTACGTGCTCCCTCCCTCCCGCCCCCTCCTTTGCGTCAACTCTTCTCGCTCGCTCAGTGCGCTCTAGCTCGATCAGCGTCTCCATGAGCGGTTTTGCTTGCTCACCACCACCTTCTGCTGGTGTTCAGCGTCTCGTGATGCACTCCGGTGGCTGAAAATTAGGAAGGGATTTTTCGCACTGGCTCACCTTTTTTCCCCCACATTTCGTTGCGTAGCAGCTATGGATTTTAGATTGAGTTTGCTGTTGCTATGTGTTGCTGTTTAAACACTTCTTTTTTGCTGATTTATCTATTTGCTCTGGTAATGTTTCATTGCAGAGGAGCATACAAAAGGAGGAGGCTAAGAAGAAGGAGGTACATGTAGAGGAGAATGTCCCTGCACCATCTCCCCGGTCCAATTGCTCGGTAAGACATTTTAGAGCTTCAAGTGCCAGCTCAAGAAGTTAATCTTTCCGTATTCTTGTGATTATGTACTTGAAATGGACTAGGTATCGTTTTTATGCTTGAGGTGGCCATGTTTGCATGCTTAGAATTTATATACTCCAGTAGGATTAATAAATTTCTTCAGGCAAGATGGATGTTTTTTTATGAAGTAATTTGATCAAGTATGATGATCTTTTGGTGATACAGAACCGATTGGTTTTTCAGTTCTGGGTAGGTGATGTCAAATTACAATTCAGGGGCAAAATGTGTTAAAACATAGATGCTCGTTTTGTTTTTTTATGTTAACTGTTGGGAAAAGTTTTTGATGTTGTACAGAGATCCTCCCTATAAATGTTAACTATAACAAATAAACCTGCATATGACCTTTCAGCTGACCAAGTTAATTTATTCTTAAATGCAGCTTACAATAAATCCCCTGAAAGATACAGAATTGATTCTGTATGGAGGAGAGTTCTACAATGGCAGCAAGGTGGGAGACATATCCTTCAGGATTTCACTGCTGGTCAAATGAGATATGCTCATTTAGAGTTCTTTTTGCCTCTATTCTGCTTCTAGAGGTTTTTGAGTACTGAAATAGTATTTTTTTCCCTTGCCACAATCTATTTCTGCAGACCTTTGTTTATGGTGATCTTTATCGCTACGATGTAGAGAAAAACGAGTGGAAGTTGGTATCTAGTCCTAACAGTCCTCCTCCACGAAGTGCTCACCAAACAGTTGCCTGGAAGAATAACATATACATGTTTGGTAACATAACTTAACTTTGGGAAGGCATTCTATGAGTTAAAATGCTGTTTCAGTATGTATGATTTACTTTTTTATTCTGTGTTGATGTTTCAGGCGGGGAATTCACTTCACCAAACCAAGAGCGTTTTCATCATTACAAGGTAGAAGACTAATTTTGTCAGTCTATTTCTTGTGACTGTTTTGAGTATCTTCTCTTGGCACAAGGCATTTGCACAATTCATATATAAGCAGTAGCTTCATGAGCAATATATATCTGCCATGATTTTTTCAATTTTAAACCAAGAGATAGGTACTGATACCCATGTTTTTACATAATTATAAGGTGAAATATGACTAATGGAGACTAATATGTGCAGTTCTTCTGCTATTTATTGATTTAAGATTAAGATGTGGAGGATGCAGAGCATAGTTCACCTGTCCTTTTATTTGGATTTGCACATTAACATCACTTTTTATTCCTGATTGCCTTTTTTTTTCTGATGTGATACTAATGGGGTCATTTCGAGATTAGCACATATCTTAGATGGAAAACTCATTATTATGGTTCTATTCAAATTTCTGGTCTGGTTTTGTACTGTAGGACTTTTGGTCATTGGATCTAAAAACAAATCAATGGGAGCAAATTCTTGCGAAGGGTTGTCCAAGTGCACGTTCAGGGCACAGGATGGTTAGTGGTTTTCCATTAAAATCAGTCATCAACTGTTCTGCTCCCCTCTTTTCACCTTAGTATTTCCGTATTATGAGCAGTAACAAAGTGTGTGGTTTTTTCCTACAGGTCCTCTATAAGCACAAGATCGTGCTATTTGGTGGTTTTTATGACACTCTTAGGGAAGTGAGGTTAGTACAGTTACATTTTATATGACTCTAACCTGGTAATCTTGTTATTAGAGTAGCATTTCCTTTTTTTAATAATAATATCCTTCTGCAGGTACTACAATGACTTAAATGTTTTTGATTTAGATAATTTCAAGGTGAGTACACCATGTTGATATTTCGTTTAATACTGCTGTAACACATGAAGTCATTTATTTCAATACTCTTACTGGGAATATTGGTATTTCAGTGGGAGGAGATCAAGCCTCGCCCTGGGTGCTTGTGGCCAAGTCCAAGAAGTGGCTTTCAGCTTATTGTATACCAAGATCAGGCAGGTCTTTTTGTTGATTTAAAGCTAGGACATTGATACTTCACAAATAGAGTTTAATTTAACTATAAACCAACCTTGTCTTTGACTACTTTTGTTTACAAGAGTATTAATGGCCCTTATTTCTGTAGATATATCTGTATGGCGGATATTTTAAAGAAGTAGTTTCTTCTGACAAAACTGCATCAGAAAAAGGAACAGTTCATGCAGATATGTGGACTCTTGATCCTCGTACTTGGGAGTGGAATAAGGTGATCTCTTGCAATTTTTTAGAACATTGTATCAACTTCCATCATGATAGTGTATCGATTTTTGCTTTAAGCCCAGCATATATCCACTGAGTGGTTTCCATATTATTACCTTCACTTGAATTCTTAATAGGTTAAGAAAACTGGGATGCCACCTGGCCCCAGAGCTGGGTTTTCGATGTGCGTTCACAAGAAAAGGGCTGTTCTTTTCGGTGGTGTGGTAGATATGGAAATTGAAGGTTACTTTCAGCTCAATTTTGCTGTGCTTAGCTACTTAGGTTATTTTACTAAGTATTTGAAAAACCACAAGTGTCAAGTTTGTTCCATTTCTGTAGAAGTTCTCAAGGCCTAACTGTAGAACCCAATTTTGTGATTGCAGGGGATGTCATTATGAGCATGTTTATGAATGAGCTCTATGGTTTCCAGCTGGACAACCATCGCTGGTATACTTCAGTACTCCATTTGAGTATCTTATATGCAACTTTGACATTATATGTTTTTAAGTACACAGGCTAGGTTTATCCCTGCTTATTTTGTTCCTTGCTATTTTGGTGTAATTTTTGCAACTTTCTTTATTATTATTTAACTAGATAGTGCAGCTAACTAATGTAACTTCCTATTCCAACATGCAAATTGTTATGCTTCTAACTAGGTTTAAAATTATTAAAGGTCCAAATCTTTCTCAACTGATTGATGGTTATGTTCATCCATCATTCAGTGATATTGTTGTTTACTCTTGGGATCCCTTCGTAGCATATTATTGTTTACTTCAGAGGAACTGTTCAGTGATGTTGGTTTTGGTTGAAACTACTGCTCCACGGCTCACATATTCTCCAATTTCAAATGTTGAAATGTTATGCTTTTTTATTTAGTTTCATTTTTGTGTTTCTATGTTCAACAGATTATTTTCCTTGCTGTCTCAGGTATCCTTTAGAGCTCAGGAAAGACAAGCCTGCTAAAAATAAGGTTATTCCTCAAATATAATCATATGACCAGCCATCTCATGTTTATAGTTTGTAGGTTTTAGGTACTAGATACATACTCTACTCTGCAGAAATCCATTTCATTAGTTCAGACACAAAGACTAAGCATGTAGTGGTATGCCTGTTGTTTTTTTAATAAGCATATGCAATATGTCGACATATTCACATATACTATTATACTGTTATTTTCTTAATAAGCATATGTGATATGTCAACATATTCACATAGACTATTATATAGTAATATTTGGATCATTGCTTAAAAGCAGTTTATGCTGATTTCTTTTTTTGCCATGTGTAGACAAAGGACATCAAAAGAAAAGAACCATCAAACAATGTGGAAGCTAATCTTGGTAATGAAGACGATGAGACCATGGAGGACTCAGAAACTACTGGAGGACAATCTGAAGTCCATGGGGTTTCGAATCACTTGACCAAGAGTCTAACCTTAAATAAAGTTGGCTCAGGCAATAGCTCTGATATTCTCTCTGATTCGACAACACAAGTACTCCCAGAGGTGTTGCAACTGTTCTTTTAGATGTTGATATTTACGTTCTAATGATCTTTTGTTTCTCATTATCATTTGCTGCTTACAGGCAGTGAAACCCGGTGGTCGGATCAATGCATGCTTGGCTGTAGGGAAAGATACCCTCTATTTATATGGAGGAATGATGGAATTGAAAGATAGAGAAATTACTCTTGATGATATGTACTCACTTAACCTTAGCAAACTAGATGAGTGGAAGTGTATCATACCGGTCAGTTGCAGATTGACCCCTTCTTTTCGCCATTTTGGTTTTTAACTAATAGTGTTGTTTATTTCAATCAGAGATAACAGAAAATTATCTTTTATCATTTTCAACTATTCCCATTTGTTTCTGAACTTGCCTTACTCGCCTTTCTTATGCAGGCATCTGAATCTGAATGGCTAGAAATTTCTGAAGATGAGGATGATGAAGATGAGGATGAGGATGATAATGAGAATGATAGTGAGGATGACGCTAATCAGACAGATGAAGATGATGAAGAGGTATGCAAAATTATTTTAGGTTTGGTCACACATGTTTGGGATTTATATCTTGCTAAGTTCATGATTAGGCTGTACTAGACAGAATCTTGCTAAGTTCACGTGGCTGAGGACTTTATATCTGATTTAGGCACGCTTACATTTTCTCTTCACAGTAAAACAGATTTTCAAAAAATGTTGTTTGAGAAAATGGGGAAAATAATGTTGACTTGATGTGTCCCACAATTTTGCCACAAACCAAACATCCTGTCTCTGGCCTGTTTGTTTCTAGTTGAATCTAGGTCTTTGACCAAAATACTGTATGATGGTTTATCTTCTATTAAGTAAGGATACTTGTATATGTTAATATGAAGTCCATGATATCTTCTGAGATGTATAGCTATTGTGTATCTTTCATTTCCTCCCAATCATACTGTGTGGTTATTAATTTGTAATCCTAAAACTGTCTTCATAGTCTGATGAAGATGCTGAGAAGAATGTCGATATGTCCACTGCTGTATCTCTAATAAAGGGTGAACGTAAGAACTTGCGAAGAAAAGAGAAGCGTGCTCGGATAGAGCAAATCCGGGTCATGCTCGGTCTTTCTGATTCTCAAAGGACTCCAATGGTAATGATGTAATCGACATTGTTTGTTTTATATTTGTGGTTATAAATTTGTTTGAAGCTGTGCCAACAAAGTGCATATACTTTGTTTACTCGGAGGAACTCTTGGCTGATAATGTGTTACATACAGTTAACAGGTAAAACCATATATCACTAATTCCCATTTTCATACTTTTAAAGCCAGGAGAGTCACTAAAAGATTTCTACAAGAGAACGGATATGTACTGGCAGATGGCTGCATATGAGCACACTCAACACACTGGAAAGGTTAGTTTCTGCTCCTTCAGTATCTTCACCCGTTATCATATTCTCTAGGTTGCAGGTAGTATGAGTTTGCTGTATTTATTCGTGCTCATCCAATGCCAGGAGCTCCGCAAAGATGGTTTTGATCTTGCCGAAACTCGATACAAGGAACTGAAACCCATACTTGACGAGGTAAAAGTGTCATGCCGTGTCCTCTCTGAGACAAAACGGTATTCTGACTTGTACATATTAACTCACTCTTACACGCCCTCTTCAGCTGGCTGTGCTCGAGGCTGAACAGAAAGCTGAGGAAGAGGCTAGTGCTTCGACTAGTTCCAAGAAAGACATGAAGAAAAGCAAGCTGAAGAGTGGCATGAGATAGCTTTGGTTCGAAATGAAGAGTGCTTTAGGCCAATGCTTGTCATCTGGGGAATTTTTCTCTGTTAACCATTCGGATGGTCAGCTTGACCGATTAATCCACACGGGGTGCCTGTAGCTACAGCTATCTGGGTAGATTGGCTATATAATCCACGGTCAAAATTTTCCAACGTACTGTATTTGCAATTCCTCGGAAGAATTCATGGAGATTGTACACAGTTCTATTCATCGGAAATTTGTTGCTGCAAGTTTGAGTTCTCTACTGTTCAGTGTTCACAGCCTGCGATGTAACACGGTACACCCTATCAGTATCTGCGTGCGGTGAAAGTGTTGCCCTTTTGTACGCATAATTTTTTTTTCTTCTCGAGTATATCGATCTTGTTCCAAAAAAAAAAGAGTATATCGATCAAGTTTTCTCCCCATACGCTCGTGCTATTGTTCTAAGGTCGAAACATCCATCTTGTACCTTTGTACGGTGGCCCATGGCGCCACTGCTCCAGTGATGGTTACTGCCTGCGGTGAGGTGATGCAACCGTGATGGTGGTGGTGGTGGGCGAGCAACCGATCGTGCAGCGACAGCAAACTACAACAACGAAGCGAGTACGCGCTTCACCTCACCAACAAAACAACGAGCTCCCGTTTTGTTCGCACGAAAAGAAGCTGAGCTCGCGTGCGTGCAGTGCATTTTGTGTGTGCGATGTTTGATTGTGTCGTGTGCGAGTAGTAGAAATCAGGCAGGGGGGCTTTTAATATCCTGCCGTGCCTGCCATCTGTGTGGGACTTCGGCTCATCAAACCTCAACAACCATAACTGCACCACCTGTCCGCCCAACGGCCCAACCCCAGCTGGTCCCGGTCCACCACGCCACCGGTGAACCATACATGCAACCTAATGTGATAATGTGTTCTTGGCACCTAATTTGAACGGTACGTGCACCCAAGGTGAGGTAAGGTGCGCATCGCTGCACAGTTTAGACTTTAGAGCAAGCAGTTAAATAAAAATTGATTTATCCCCTATAAAAATTATAGGGTTATAAAACCATTGGAGAGTCAAAACAAAATAATTGAATTCACATGCTCTCCGTGGGGTTTATAAAACCATTTATTAAATAAACCGCTCTCTAATGATTTTGTCAGTAAGCATGATAATCTAACCATTGTCGACGAAATTCGTAACTTATTTTAATTTCTTTGAAATAATAACTTTACCAGTTTATCGAGTCGCTTCTAAATACAAATCAACTCCATTACCATGATTCACGAGCGGTTATCACAATTATTATCAACCCTGTCTGTTACAAGTTATTTGGTTTTCAGTTTCTCACCCATATTTTTCTTGAACCATGAAGTAAACATAACTCAACTCAACTGGTTAACTCCCTTATGGTGAAACCAGTGTTTAAGTCTTAGACTTAACACATGTGTTCGTATTTACAACTATTTTTCTTTCAGTGATAGGTGATGTACCTATCGACGGCGAGACGCGTATAATAACTTTGTAAATCTCAATATATGTCGGCTTAGTATTTCGGATGTGCTTATAGGGATAGACCGATGGAGTGACTTTGTGAATCTTAAGATATACCGGCTCGGTCTTTCGGAGATGCACATATGGTAGGGTGTGCGTGTGTACGTGCGTTGTGAGCGTATGTATTTTTACCGTGTTTATAGGAAAAAATATTTTTCTTGAACCGTTCCACGATGGCGTGTCCATCCAGCCGAGGTGGCAGGCCAACTCCACAACACCCCTCCCCCCCCGGGCGATTGCAGGCCGCTTGCCATCCGTCCCCTCCTCTCCCCCGCCCGCGCTATATCTACCGATGAGCAGATCACGCTTGCCTCCGTCGCACACACCTCGTCACGGTCTCGCCACTGTCCTCGCCGCGGTCTCTGCCACTGCCCGCCCGTGTCCAAATGGACGCGCTGTCCGCGCAGCCGGCGTGGGCGCTGGCGCTGGCCGGGGTGGGCCTCATGGTGGCCGCGACCGCCTCGGCGCGCCTTGCGCGGTGGCTCTACGCGGCGTTCCTCCGCCCAGGGAAGCCCCTGCGACGCCGGTACGGCGAGTGGGCGGTCGTCACGGGAGCCACGGACGGCATCGGCCGCGCGCTGGCGTTCCGCTTCGCTGGCGCCGGGATGAGCCTCGTGCTCGTCGGCCGCAGCCCCGACAAGCTCGCCGCGGTCTCCGGGGAGATCAGGGAGAGGCACCCCAGGGTCGAGGTCCGCACGTTCGTGCTCGACTTCGCCGCCGAGGGGCTCGCCGCCAAGGTGGCCGCGCTCGGGGACTCCATCCGCGGGCTCGACGTCGGCGTGCTCGTCAACAGCGCCGGCATGTCGTACCCGTACGCGCGCTACTTCCACGAGGTGGACGAGGAGCTGATGCGCAACCTCATCCGCCTCAACGTCGAGGCGCTCACGCGGGTCACGCACGCCGTGCTCCCCGGCATGGTGGAGCGCAAGCGCGGCGCCATCGTCAACATCGGCTCTGGCGCCTCCTCCATCCTGCCGTCCTACCCGCTCTACAGCGTCTACGCCGCCACCAAGGCGTGAGTACTCCTCACTTCTTCACCTTTTAACTCTTCATTAGTCACGATTTTTCTCTGCGTGTTCTTGCTTACTACTACATAGACGAGGCAGAAAATTTTATGCTTTCAGTGAAATTTTTGGTACAAGCTTTTAGTTTTTGTGCTCTCTCAGATCAGTTGTTCTGGCATGGACCACAGAAATGGGGACTGGCACAGTTAGAATCAATTAAGCCCATACTTAATTATGTACTACTAGTATATAATTATGCTTCCATATTGTCATTTGGGTTTATTGATCGAGAGTTAGTGGTCATGTGGATACAATTTTCCACCAACATTTTAGGGGTTTCCAGCTAGAAGTCTAGAAAAGAGCACTAAGGTTTCTCCTGAGGGTTTATATGCCAATCTTGTTACATGTAGATGGAAGACTTGTTGGAGGGTGTATGATTATGTATATATTCAAGTATTCCAGCAGTTTTGTGAAAATTGAACTCAAAACATAGTTGCTTGATCATTTGCTCTGTGTTTGGTAATGTATACGACAGCATGTTTATGTTGTCTAATGTTTTACTTTGGGAAGCAACGCATATATTTAGCTATCCACAAGGTTCTCTTTCTTACACGCTTTTTATATGTTTCACTAGTTGGAGGATTGCTTGCCAAAATGCATGACAGATTGACAGTATGACAGAACATCTGAAATGGAAGTGGAATGTGGAATTCATGCTTTCTGATGTGGTCATTGGTCAATCTTTGCCTAGATATTTTCTGCAGCACAATTGTGTGACATCCAGCTACAACTGGATATAACTGAATTCATCTCAACATAGGGTCATATGTAGGCTTAAGTGAGTCATGCAACTCTGTTTTCAATATTTTCAGGTACGTTGATCAATTCTCGAGATGCCTCTATGTTGAGTACAAGAACAAAGGCATCGATGTGCAATGCCAGGTACGAAATAACCATTTTTGGCGGTCTATGAATTTCTCTAATTGTTCCCGGTTGTCTGCTATCCAAATATTTTTTTCATATGCACGAAGCCGTTGTTGATATCATTACATTTTTGTTTATGGACTATGAAGTAGAAGTTTTTATATGGTCAGTGGTTGCCTGAATTATACAATAGTACAAGCAATGTCCTTTCAACATGAACATGGTTTTGCCATGCTGTCCTAAGTCACTAACAGAAAACTTGTACTAGACTGTGTACTTCCGCGATCTGCTTGATCGCCATGGCGATGATGACATAACGCCCCAACAAGAAACTGAAACCTTCATGGCTGAAAGCTAAATGCGCTGCTGCCGTGCTTTCAATTCTCCCAACTGCTCCTAAGGCAGGCAAACAGTGCATGTGGAAAATTAATGGGCATGGCATGGTTTGGTTTCAGAAAAGCAGTAGTAGGAGGATAGGAGAAATTCATATACTAGTCCCATCAAGCCATTTAAAACAAATCTGTTGGCCAACCTCTACCTGTTTTTCATTTTCCATTACTTACATCCTCGCTGTCTCTGTCGGGAATACCATTTAAGCGTGTCAGCTGATCGGTGCTTAATTGTTTATCAAGATGTCTGATGTCTCAGCTGCTGTGCTGCATCAAAATCTCATGAACTCAAATGTTCCACCATGCATGCATGGATCATGCTTTGACACAGTTTGACAATTGACACGCAGTCACACACAATCGACTGAGACTGCATGGTGGTGTTTTTTTTTTTTTTTTTTGCTCATGTGCAACTCATCATCAGGTACCCTTGTACGCGGCGACGAAGATGGCGTCCATCAAGAAGGCGTCCTTCTTCGCGCCGTCGCCGGAGACGTACGCCCGCGCCGCCGTGCGCTACATCGGGTACGAGGCGAGGTGCACGCCCTACTGGCCGCACGCGGTGCTGTGGTTCCTCATCTCCGCGTTCCCGGAGCCCATCGTGGACAGGCTCCTCCTCAACATGTCCGTCGGCATCCGCAAGAGGGGCATGGCCAAGGACGCCAGGAAGAAGACGCAGTGACGAACCACGAAGGGGCATAAAAAATCGAGTGATCGATACTCTGTACTTCTTCTCCTCTGTGGCTTCCAAACATTGGGCGTTTAATATTTACCCCGTCTCTCGGATTAGTTTCTCCTGAGTAAGGTGATGAGCTGATAGTCAAACGGTGTGTCTGGTTTGATTAAGATTGAAGAGTTTAAGACCATGTGACACGAACTCGATCTGGCCTTGTTAATAAAGCGCGGGCAAAAGGCTTTGCCTTTTGCTAACATAGAGCAACTGAGACACCACAAAGTATGGTGTTCTTTGCGAGAAAGCGAGCAGATTGTTGGACGGATTAAGCTGACTCTGCAACTGCAATTGTTTCCCATCCTTGCTGAGACAGCCATGATTCCACGGATATATTGTCTTTTCAGCTGAAACAGCTACGAAACTTGCTGCTAACTATCCACTGTGAAGATGTACACGTGCAGGGCAGCATCGTAAGTTCGTGACGTTGTCCTCCTTTCTGATGGCAAAGCTCCTCCTTTGGAGAGGCTGGACTTGTTGGAAATGCAATTGGGCATTTAGGCGGATTTTCTTAGGATTCTCCCGTGACAACATTCGAAAAGGAAATCCTATACAATATCCGTTTTCCATTCCTCTCGTGAGCACAGGTCTCGGACAAGCCATTGGGCTTGAGGGGCAACGAACCACATCTGCGGGCTAATTCTTTTCTTTTTCTTTTAGCAACTTTGATTGAAAGTGATTTTCAGTGGAACTTTGTACTTCCACATTAAAATCATAGCCTCGAAAAGAGAGTTTTAGTTCTATGTTTTTTCAACGAAAAGTTTCTCCATTGTTTTTTTGGAACAAGATAATTTTGCAATGGTAAAATACACCATGTTCGTTTTGTACCAAGTTTAGCATATCTTTCACTTCACATTAAGGTTTCTTTAAATAAGTTTAACTTAACATTTTTTTAAGAAACAGCACAAATGCAGGCGTCCAAAACCAGGGTTTGCAAAACCGCCGGTAACCACGCGCTTACCGCGGGGTACGGTAAAAGAAAAACCGCGGTAACCGCCTTAAATTCAAATAAATTTAAAAAATAATTTAAAATTTTAATAAATTTTATACGGTTTTGTACGGTTTGCCACGGTTACCGCGCAGTAACCGTGCTTACCGTCGGGGCGCGATAACCGTGGCCCTGACGGTTTTGCAAACCCTGCCCACAACAAGCGCACACTCACCCATATGAATGCACACCCTATTTCTATGGACACATTCGAAAAACTGGATTGACATATCATAAATTTGAAATAAAAGCTATTCTCTCCATTTCAAAAGTCTGCACTTGTTTTACATCCAACCAAAATTCTTTATATTTTAGAACGAAGGGAGTATGAAATATGGTATAGATTCAAAAAGTTTCATATGTTCTACTCATATTTTACAAGATTTTATTTTCAACAATATGACGCAACTTAGTACAAAGTGAAGCTTATTTTAATATATCTTAGTTTAAAGTGAAAGTATGTGTTAAACTCGGTGAGAAAAGGAACTGCTCTTCCGATCTTTGAACATTGGAACCAACCGACGATTAGCAAATCCCTAAATTATTTCTGATCGAAATTTGGAAATGCAATTGAAAATGGTGACCCTGAATAACTGGCGTAACTTAATAAAGAAATAAGTAATAAACAAATAATAAACGCACCCCACAAAAACCCCACGCCGCTCCGTCTCCTCCATCCTTCTCCGCTTCCCCTTCCCTCCTCACTGGCGGCGGCTGCACCACCCGCAATGGCCGCCTCGCCGTTGCCGCCGCCGCCGCCGCCGCCACATGCGCGCTCCGACGGCGGGGAGGCCCTCGTTTCCCTCTTCATCGACACCGACCTCGGGACCCGCTTCGCCATGCTCGTCGCCGGCGACTCCACCATGCGCGACCTCAAGTGTACGACCCCTCCTCTCGCTTCCTCCCCCTCTTCTCAAATCCTAGTCGACTGATTCGTTTGTTTGTCCTGAGCGCAGCGACGGTGGCCGCGGAGCACGCCACCGCCTTCCCCGACATCGGCCCCGTCGCCGTCAAATCCTTCCAGGTCCTAAACTCATGGCATTGGGAACTTCTATTTGTTTTCCAGGATCGCTTTGCGTGGTCACTTACATTTCGCATATATTTGGTTGCTTACATCTATCATATATTGGGGAATGAGTTGATGTTTCGGTAGAGATTTTGCTGAGTGTTTTTTTTTTGTTGGCGATCAGGTGTTTTAGTCGATGGGGTTTGTAGAAATGCTGCCAATGTTTAAGAGTATGGGTCGCTTAAGGTCACATAAAGTCCACTTGATTTGATTTGTATTTACTTTGATGCACTGCTGCTCTGACCCCTCGATGTACCCTGCTACCAAAGGTACATGGGTTTTTGTTTCGACATAGGAGTAGTTATTTCACGTAATCTTCCCTCTGTAATGTTTCTTTTGTTTCCATCCCATCACGTGAGTTTCGAAATAGAGATGTTAATGTCTTTGTATTGCAATGTGGGACAACTTATAATGTGCGTATTGCGTGTCACACAAACTGATATTGTTGTAAAAGATTGCATGCTTATAATTCTTGGACGATGTATATTTTGATTCAGACAATCAGAGCGCATGATGTTTCCTCACAGTTTTGGACCATATAGCTTGCATGTGTAATCTTCAAATGGTGCAAATTATAGTGTAAGTTTCTAAATTAGTGTGATTTTCACCAGGTGCGACGGAAGGGTGCTCTGTATCACCTCTCTGATTTGATGACAATAAGGAGCGCCTTCGCCAAAATCAAGGCTGGATGCTTTCTGCATGTTAATATGGCAGTGGTAGTGACAGACAGTCACTGTTGCAGAGACACTTCTTCAGTGGAGGATAGAGGGAAATCCAGTGAAGGATGTCCTAGAGCTGAAGTTCATGTGGACAAGTGTGTTCTTAAGATACCTGCACCGATATCACAAATTGCAAACCGTCTTCTTCCTGGGCTGAAAAATTCCAGCATTGCTGGAATGGAAAAGAAAAGGAAAAGGAGTCAACCAGAGGCTACCAGGGAAGTTGTTTCTGCTCAGGAGATGACGGAACCATCAAGTGCAGTGGAGGTACCAGGATCCATTGATCATGTCCTGCTTCATAAAAACAACCAAGAGCTGCAAGGTAATAAAACACACGTATTCTTTCATGACATGCTAGAAATATTATAGGTTGGGATTCTTTTTTTTTGGAGGTACAAGAAAATTGGATACTGTGTGACATCCTTTGTGCTTTGCATTCAATCATAAAGATTGTAGAATATGGTTGACTTTACCAGTCATGCATCTTGATGTTCAATTTTGGCTTTGATGCACGTCCTAGACAAAGAATGCAAAATTGGATTTTTGAAATACATGTATATGTTGCCTCACTCACTTATTATGCTCTTATATTTCCTCAAATATCTGAATTATTTTTGTTTCCCAGGTGATGATGCTTACAATGTCGAATTGACTAGCAGAGACAATAGTGGACGTGAGGGGACTAAGCATGTTCAGTTGATGAGTGATGCTCAGGGAACTACTGATCTGGCTTCTGATCAAGGGATTGATGATCTTGTACATAAGGCATATAAAGATCCAACCACTCAATATATGGTTAATTCTTCTGGAGTTGTAGCTGGTGCAGAAAAATCTACACAAGGAAGATGTGATGAAGGTGCTGTTGAAACAAGTAAAATGGAGAAAGCCAGCACAAGCAAAAGCATCTTGGAGGAGATACAGTCAGCTGGCAATACTTCTCAAGGCAGGAAGCGAAAGAAAGCAAAGAAGGTTAATTCTGTTGACATGGCATCTCTGGACATTGCTGATCAGTGTGGAACTAAACATGTTCAGCTGATGAGTGATGCTCAGGCAACTGCTGATCTTGTTGCTGATCAAGGGATTGATGATATTGTACATAGGGAATATAAAGATCCTAACATTGGAGATATGGTTAATTCTTCAGAAGTCGTAGCTGGTGCAGAAAAATCTACAGAAGGAAGACATGATGAAGGTGTTGTTGAAACAAGTAAAATGGAGAAAGCCAGCACAAGTAAAAGAGTAGCGAAGAAGCGGAAGAAAGCAAAGAACGTTAGTTCTGTTGACATGGCATCTCTGGATATTGCTGGAGAAAAAGATCAGTGTGGTACTAAACATGTTCAGTTTGTGAGTGATGCCCAGGCAACTACTGATTCAGTTGCTGATAAAGGGATTGATGACCTTGTACATAAGGAATATAAAGATCCAACCATGGAAGATACGGTTAATTCTTCTGAACTTGTTGCTGGTGCAGGAGAATCTACGAAAGTAAGACATGATGAAAGTGGTATTGAAACAAGTAAATTGGAGAAATCCAGCAAAAGCATCTTGGAGGAGATACAGTTAGTTGGCCATACTTCTCAACAGAAGAAGCGCAAGAAAGCAAAGGAGATTAGTTCTGTTGACACGGAGTCTCTGGATATTGCTAGAGAAAAAGATCAGTGTGGGTATGGAGAGAATTTAGTCAAATCAGGTAAGCTTGCTACTCAAGGCAAGGTTGTTAATGACCCTATTGATCAACATATCTCAAGCAATGTGCTATCAGAGGGTCCTAATGTAATAGAAAACCCATGTGGTGATGGGAGGCGGAAGAAGAAGAAGAAGAAGACAAAACATCACTCAGAGTCGTCAAAGGATGTTGGTCCTACTCACGATGTGACAAAATCATTGATTACAAATGAAATCTCAATACAAAACACAAACGTTTTTCCCTTAGATCTAAAGCAAATAACACCGGCCACAACAGGAGTAGGAACAGTTGGTCACCAAAAGAAGTTTGATGTAAGCCTGGATGTAGCAGCAGCAAAAGTGATTGATGAGGTATTGGCAGATTTAAGATGCACTGATAACATAAGTAAGGATTTGGATCAATGTCAGTTAACAGGACAGAAACACCAGGGCAGCGATGTACTAGGAGTGCATGGAAGCACTGTGGATAAAGGTGCTCTTAGTGCAGTGTTACCTCCGAAATATCCAGCGGCAATTCACTCTGATGCTCCCATCAGCTCACTTAGTCATAATAAGGCTAAAGGAGAACAATTGGAAGTACTGCCAACCGTACATGACTCATCTCATTTTTCAGGTGGTGTACCTGAAGAAAATGCAAACGTAGAACTAAGAGAATCTGTTTCTTTGAGGCCTTCTGACAACACAAGTGTTTCTAATAATATTTCAACTGAAAATGTTGTACTGCAAGATGATGACAAAAACAAAGCCACTAAAAGTCAGAGAAAGAAGATTTCCCTAAAGCATGTCCCTACAGATAATGGAAAAACTATTGAGTCTTTGGATGAGCAAGTTAACCCGGTTGTTATTGAGGACTTAAACAGATCAAATGCTACCAAAGCAAATTTAGTTCAAGGAGGGTCTGTAATTGATGGTCCTGCAGGTACTGTTGAAAATGCACAGAAGAAAAGCAGGTCTACCAAGATTCGTACACCTAAAGTCCAACAGGCTAACCGTCCTGCACATTTCGAAGATAGTAAATCCGCCAAGGACAGCCAGGGCAAATGTGTAAGTTATATTGGTGAGAGTGGGACCCATAGTAATGAAACTGCAGTAGGAGCTCCAACACAATCGTGTGCAGTTCAGGAAGATGCCACAGCTCTCAGGACTTCAACCCGTAGTGCTCGAAAGGGAAGGAAGAAATCTTCCAAGACTGAACTTCAGAGTCAGAATCCTGCTTTGGATCATGGTTCTGATGTAGATTTGATGAACTACAAGGCTGAACGTATTACAGCTAGTCCTAAAAAATCTGTTGTTGCTGTTGAATCAAATGAAAAAATCAACTTCCTCGACCATTTTAGCCCCAAAGGGACTAATGATCAATATGTTTCTGCAGAAAATAAAGAAAACGACAGAGAGGAAACTGTAAGAGAAGTTGAGGATGAAAGTAACAAAAGAGAACTGGATATGCAGTCCCAGCTCGCTAATACTGCCAAACCAAATGATCTGCTACAATCGCATCATATAGAAAAAACTACATCAACCAATAATTCACCTGGTGATATTGGTGTTCCATCTGATTCAACACAAAATATGGACATAGCAGATGGAAATATGAAGAAAGGTAAGCAGAAGAAGCGAAAAAAGAAACCAGATTTGCTCAATTCTGTTCCCCAGAAGGTGGATCCTAACAGTGATCATCGAGACATTGACAATGGTGTACAAGATTTGTCGTTTTCTGTTGCACAGGAAGGAAGAATGGAGCATGACAGAAAAGAGAATAACAATAATGTAATTTGGAACAGTAGTATGCTGACACGGGACCCAAAAGATGCCACATGTGATAGCAGTCTTGTAAAGAAGCTCAACCAAAGCAAGAGTGGTTCTGATAACCAGGGTAATTTGCCAATTGATAAGGATCATGTGCGTATGGACAAAGAACAAAGAAAGTCCAGTTCTCAGACAAAGCCCCATGCTGAGAGTAAAAATTTGGCAGATCCAAATTCCAAGTCTATAAGAAATCTTGTTAAGAGCTTTTCCATGAGCCCACCAGCATCAAGTGACAGCACACAGGGCACACCACAAAATAGTCGATTTCGACTAGCAGTTCGGAAAGTTCCAAGAAAAAGGTATGAGCAAACCAGTGGCAAATCCAAAAAAGACAAAGGCACTGGTACAATTTTCAATGATGCCAGCAGTGATGGCTCTGACGATGAATTGGGCATCGGGAGTGAAAAGGCTGCCATTGAAACTTCATCAGATGATGCATCCTCATCAGCTGACTCAGGTGGGAACCTCATTGAAATAGTATCACTGAACATTCTACTTACACCAGTATTCTCTCTGATTGCATTTGCACTTTGTTTTACATTTGTTTAACCGTGGAATAAAAAACTATGCTCCCTTTGTTTATCTATTATACTTCTTCTGGAAAATACCCTGTTCTATGCAAAAGCGATGAATTAAAAGAAGTTAATGAGGACTTGATATATTGAGAGAACTGATCATACAGCAGCTAGTGTTGCAATTTATTTTCGTATATTCACTTGGAATTCTTGCATTAATATTTCTTTGGCTAGTATTATGTTCTATGTATCTTCAGAATATCATTTAATATTTTTAATGCTGGTTTAGTGCTCTGGTGATTACGATATGGAATGTCAGGAGCAATCTACTCTTTGTTTAGAGCAGACTTTTCATGATATATATTTTTTCCAACAGTGCAGCTGATATGCTAGCTAGCTTGCTTATGGAAGTGATCTAATTGATGTGACAGGTATTTCATCTGCAGCCCATGATGATAGTGGCGAGCCTGATGATGATGGCAATGCATCACTGTAAGTTCTCTAATTTACAAAGAGAATAGTCTGGAGTAGGAAATATGTTTCCTTAGATTTCGTTTATGTAATGTAGATGAGCAGGTACAGATATTGTATGGTACTGAATGTTGATGACCGTCAACAAATTGAAACTTTAGGATTTGCCGCTCCAATGAGCTGCACACTGGTTTAGGATCTTTCGCTTGTCTCACTGACATGCGGGCCTACATCGAGTGTAAATCGTTCTTTGGAGATGCAAATCCCAGAATGTTTTTCACATTATCAGGAGCGATTTCCAAAATTTTATAGAATCACCTGATGTATCTGTCATGAGAATCACTTAGAAGAACTAGGCTACCTTCTGGTCTTTTGCTCTAGTTGAAGACCGCTGACACCTTTTCTTTTATTTCTTTCCATTTGTTCAGATCACAGAAATCTCGCAAAGGGGGGCTTGGCTCCATCCTCAGAGGCTCTTGTAGTTACAAGAAGGCAAAGCAGAAACAAGCCGAGCAATTGGATGACACCGAGGTGCCTGATAGCCAGCCAATGGACACTTTCTGAGACTGAACTTGATACTTGAAAGAAGAAACACGGACGTCAGCTTTGGTTTTCCATTATTTTCATCCACCTGATACGATGAAGACGAGTTGTATGCATGCCCTGGAGTTTGAGCACTGCATATTAGTATCCCAACCAGCCTTGGTACCATGTAGCGGAAAGCAAATGCACTTGGCTGATTCTCATGTTACCACACAGCTTTTCTGCTCCTTAACTAAATGTTTTGCCAGTTACTACCGTGGCTATTTTTGATAACCGAGTGCAGTGTGCAACCGCTCGGGTTTTGTGTAACTTGCAACTCCCAGTTACCACCACCATATATAGTAGTAATTTATCCTTCAGGTATCGTAACAATTTCTGCACAGAAATTTCACAAACTTTTAGAGTCAGATCTGATCTGACCTGACTCCATGGATTGAACAAACCGGTTGTATTTTCTAGTACTTGATTAACAAAACCAGGCGTTGCAATTGTCATCACGCGTCAAAACCTGCATCAAATCAAGTGACAAACAAAGAATGTCCCATCCTAACGAGATAGGTTAGCGAGCGAGTTTGCCTTAACATATAACGAGCGATGTTGCATTGCAATTGCATTCACATAGTGTTCAAAACATGCAAAATTAGCACAGAAGAATGGTTAGGCTTAGCTCATATAGCTGCAGCATCTACTGATTTGTACAAAGCTTGTAGTTACAGGGAAATTTACTTCTTCTTCACTAGCATGTCCGGTACAAAGTAAAAAAAATGACTGTCTCAAACATGATATCACGGAGTGCGATCACAGCTTGTTGTTTGTGCTTCTGGATCATCTCTGGTGTTTGCCGTCTTCCCCATGGACTTCTGGCTGAGCATTCTGGCAATGCCGCCTCTCAAGCTTTGAGATTGGGACCCATTGGTCGATTGACCGCCACCCACCGTCCTCTCAAGCTCTGACAAGAGTTGCTTTACAAGAACATCGAAATGTCGCTTCGCGGTTGGATATCTTGATATCGACTTTGTGATCCCTTGCAATCTTGAAGCAAAAGAGTAGGAGCAGAAGAATTAGGGAACATCTATCATGGCTATATGGCATGCTGCATGCATCAAATCAGAGGTTCAGAGGGTGAAGGAGAGTAAGTACCTGCGAGCAAATGCGTCTATTTCGGCTTTTTTTCGCTCATCCAGTGATGGCACATGGGGAAGACTGCCCTTGACGCGATCGTGATCACCAATCAACAAAACTCGCATTTTGAGATATTTTTCCTCCTCTTCTGTAAAATTCTCGGCTTTAATTTGTTCTTTGATGACCAAAAGAGGGTCAAAGAACCATTCATAGAGTGTATGTTTAGGCCTATTGTCAGATGTAATCTCAGAGCCATCACCTGCAAATTTTTTCGAAGAAAATCAGAGTCAAGGGCATAACACATCTCTCTCAATGTAAGAAAATCAATTTTCTTTGGTGCACTTACTTAAGAGTAGGCCAACAGAATTAGCTTTTGCGGACCGAAGGAGTGCATTAAGGATTACATATGCTGGTAAACCAACATTAAGAACTCCAGTGCCAACTTTTCCCAACTTTGTCTCTTCGATGTCTTTCATTGTTATCACTCCTTCATTAACCAAAGTCTTCCCTTGGCACTTGCATTCGACAAATAGGTGTTCTAGCAACTGCAGAGCGGAACCATTCAGTTAAAATGTCCATATTCCATAAGTGCAGATATTTGTAGGATGCATTGATCATTGAAAGTTAAAAGATCGAATGACCTATTTCAGGCATTGCAAAAGGTAATTCGGGTTCAGAAACCGCTACACCAATAAGCATAGTAATTACGATTTACCAAATTGATCTGCTAATGAGTAGCACCAAAAGATCACCTTGAATGGATTGAACTCTTCAATACTGTTCTTAAAAGATGTAACACGTGCTGGAGGTTTCTTTCCCTCGTGCTTCTCCTTGTTGAATGAGGCTGGCCTGGATAAGCTACCGCCATGTGAAGAATCTTCTCTGTTCCGATATTTCAACCTAAAGTGTTCAAACATCAGGACCACAAACTTCAATTATTTAGGATATGGACTAAAGGCTTATGGTTGGTTATACCTCGGAAAACATGATCCCGGCGCCATGTCAAGCACGTCATTTGTGTATTCATCAAAGATGGACACAGATGAGACAACATAAGATAAGCCCATCTTTAGGGAGGATTCCTAGTATATCAACAAGAGTAAGCTCCATCGCTAACATAAGCTAAATTGGCTCATATTTGTCACTAGATAAAATATTTGCTACAAATATGTTCTTTTAATTACCATGAAAAATGCAGTGACATCGACATACTTGAAAAGGGAAAGTCTAGCCATATGGTCATACCTGATAAGCCACAACTGCACCAAATGCGCCTAAAGGAATACTGGATAGGATGGAGGCAAGAACAGCTCCCACTACGGCAAATGGCCAGAGAAGAATAGCAAGACCTGCGAACGGCACACAGGCTGTCTCCAGAAAAGGTCCCTCTCTCCCAATCATATCCTGGATCAATCGTTTCCATCCTTTGAAAAGCATCACAGGGCATTTGTAGATGGCAATCAGTGTGAACATTATACCATCCAGTATGAGTCCACATGCAGCAGATAATAAAGCGCCAGGAATATCGAGCAATCTGTAAGATAAATGTTCCTCGTTTTATAGATCATAATTCCTCACGCAACAAAAAAAATATTCATAAAAATGCCACGTACATGTATAGCATTGTGTTTTCCTAAAAAAGGGCATAGCATTTGGGGATCCTTTCACCTTAAAAGCTTAGAGGAATGTCTGAAATGCTTTTTTGGCTTTGGGAATGTTATCTTAAGTCTAAGTAGAAAGAGTGTTACTTGCATATTAAGCTGAGGTCCATAAGATAAGGAGGAAAGAGGAACGATAATCCAGAAAGGTTCGCGATTTTGAGTTGTGATGGTAAAATACTAAACAAGAACTGGAAGCATACCTTATCTCATATGGCTTGTTATCAGGAGGTGCCTGAAGACGAAGATCGTCCATAATTGAAAAATAGGAGTGGAAAAGCAAGTCTTTCACATCCCTGACTATCGTACAGCTTCCAGTGATAGTACTCCATGTTCCATCCTGCAATTTGAGATAATTAACACATGAAAAATAAAAGTTTGTAAAAATGAACATAAGGAAAGAAAAATCCTACCACAAAACAATGAACAAAGGGCTTTTCTTTCCCTTCTCCAACCGCGCCAAACGTTGCCATTATCGGTGCTAGAAAGCCATACACCAATCCAGCTAAGATGCTTCCAGGGATGCCAACTATCAACCATAGGATTAAGATTGCAGTGGCAGCAATAAAGAGCAGAAGCTTTACTACAGGTCCTACCAGCTTAGTTCTGTCTTCAAGGAAAAGGAGGACACAGAATATGAGTAATATCCTGATTAATTACATGAGACTGCTAAAATACAGGGGAAGAATATGCAAACTGTACCTGATAATGCAGTAGTATGTCCAAATCACATGCATGGGCCATAAGCCCAGGATTAGTGCAGATAATCCAATTGCCATAATAAGGCATGCCCAAGGGCATATCAAAATACCTTGCAGACAAAAATAATGTGAAATGAGGATTGCACATCAAATTTTAAGAGAATCAAAACAAAGATGAACATGCCGATAGCTGACGATATGTAAGTAGGTAACAACAGAGCAGCATTGTACTTTTGTAATTCATCATGTAATTAGGTAACAACAAACACTGGTGTAATTGTATTTTTTTTCTATTTTTTCCCTTCTAGCAATCATAATGCATGCAAAAATACCAGTTGTAGCAAATCCAGCCAAAATTTCCAAACCATAGAATATCTATAGTTACGGTTAAATCGACATGATTAATTGAAACCACGTCATTCAGCAATGTGATCAAATAACTGCTCATTTTACAAACACTGCTCCAAGCCAAGTCAAATTAATTTGGTTGTCACAACTGAAGTCAGAACAGTACAGCAAAAAAATTATTATTGTTACTGATCTCTAACTAGATACTCCAAGAAAGAGCAGAATCATGCATCTGATCCATAAAAGCAGAACAGAGACCAACATAAAGCATAAAGTAACTTCATAAGGACAAGAAAATGCACAAGGGTTGCACGTATGGCCCTTACCACCTCCCATTATTCCCAAATGAGACTAACACACATTAACTCAGTTCAACACAAAAATTACCAAAATGGACCGAGACAGAAGATCAGCAAGTCACCTTTGATGACCCCTAGGATGAGGAGACCGCAGAAGTAGGGCAAGAACTTGAGGAAGCTCCCCAGGGAGGCCCAGAACCCACTTGGTGGCTCCATTGGCAAACTCTCTTCAGTCTTCAGCCTCCTTCAAAGCCAACCAACAGGTGAGAGGCCAAGAACCAACACTCTCCTCTAAACCCCCGGATTCTGAACACAAAAGGAATTTCCAGTCTAACCAAGATCTCCTCACAAGCAATCTTTCCTCCAATCCAAAACGCAAGATGCCAAGAAATGCTACCACATCTTCTCGGGTGGAGAACCTGCAGCGAGGCTTTTCAAGAACCGGCCATCGTCCATCCGAGACCAAAAGATTCAGCAAACAGGAAAATTCTGGAGATGGATGGACCCAAGAACCAAACCCAGGACAAGCAAAGGACAACCTAGGGGAAGCTGCCAGCAGAGTGAGCAACAAGACAGGAGGAGTGGGGCCTCCTCCCTGGTGACACACAGGCTGTGCTGTTGTTGGCAGGAGCTTGGAGAAACCAAAAGGAACAGCAGGCAGACAAGAAGTTGTGGATGTACACCGGACAACAGCAACAATGGTAGTAGGTGCCAAGACCCAAAAAGAAACTGCAGCTTGATCCACCGGCGCCGGGAGAGAAAGGAAATGATGGAAATGAATAACCGGGTGGAGGAACAACCGCCGTGGGAGGGTCAAGAATCTGATGCTAGGCAGGATGGGAGGGGAAGAAAGGAAGAAACTTGAGCGCGGATTCTTGCTTTTTGGGCGAGGAGGAGGAAGGGATTAGGATTAGGCTGTGTGCTTTGTGCAGGTTCTCGGTTGGTTTTCGGCTTTGTTTAGTGGGAGCTTTTCGAGAGAGAGATCGAGGCGGTCGATGTGGAGTGGAGGATTTTTGCAGTTGGCGGGCGACGCGCGAAGGAGGGGAGGTGGCAACCGCGGCAAAGACACGGCACGGTCGACGCGTGGCAAATAGAACTATGTAGTTCGAGTACTTAACCTGACTGTCCACCAGAATATGTTGAAAAAATTCGCTTGCAACTGCCACTGATTTGGACTGCCGTGGAGTGGGCTGACGGATGAACAACTGGATCGAGTGCTAAGGACATTTTTTTTAGAGTAGGTAAAGTATGAAGGACTTTTGACTGGGATCCTGTGGTAAAAGCAACAGTTGTGCTTTACTGTCACTCCACGCCTGGATAATATTTACAATTACACATTTCATCGGGCCTTTTTTTTTAACATGTACAGATATACTACTATCATCATACCGTGTTTCTGTGACATGGTGGTGCCATAATCCCCTCACTCGTGCCTAACAACTTGGGGAAAGTCGGAAAGGAGTTTAGAGAGTTTAGAGCTTTGCCGACATGATCTCGCAGCAGTTTCAGAGCAAACTCGTCCCTTTTGTGGATGCGCGTTATCCCCTTCCTTCCTGAAATTGCAGATAGAGAACATATACCGACCGAAAATGCCGAGCAGTGACACCGGATTCGCCCGGAGAGGAAATGCTCTTCCTACTTGCAATTGGTAAAGCAACTAACTGTCACTGTGCACCTGGCCCGTGTTGGCTCCGCGCCTCCGCCGCGTCGGTCGATGGGATCTCTCGTTTTCGCCACGGACGCGGAGGTAGCTGGCCGAGCAGCGAGCACACACAGCACGGCCCAGGTGCCCACGAACACGTACGTTACAGACGTACTCCACGATCGATTCGATCCCGATCCCACACCACGGCGCCATCGGCGGGGCAAGTGGCGTCGAGGAATGAAAAACGCCAAAAGCGGACTGGCACACGGCGCGATATGCCCCGCGAATCCGCGATCCACTCGAGCGCATCGCGAAAGCAACGGATCCAACCGCCACGATCGGCGCGGCGGCGAATTTGGCATTTGGCAAAGCCGAACCGATCGAAATGACACGACCACGCCACTCCCTACCTAGGCTGAGTTAGTTTTCTTTTTCCCAACTCAGTCTCTTGTTTTTCACGCGCACGTTTTTCAAACTGTTAAACGGTGTGTTTTTTACAAAAAAAAAAAAAAAGTTGCTATACGAATGTTGCTTTAAAAAATCATATTGTTTCATTTTTGAAAAAAAGTTTAACAAATATTTAATTAATCATGTGCTAATGAGTCGTTCCGTTTTTCGTGCGAAGAGAATAAACTCCCAATATCAACTACCAAACACACCACTAGTACCTGATCATCGCTTCTCTCTCTTTTTTTGGCTGAGTGGAGTGTGACCTGATGGGCCGCCCTTTCTGGTGCGGGAGCAGGTGGTTGCATGCAGGGTTGGACTTACCGCCGGGGGCCCGGTTACCGCCACCCGGCGGTAACCGCGCAAAACCACGACAAATTTGCAAATCGAAATTTGAATTCAAAAATTCGGGCAAACCGCGGTATCGATCGCGCTTACCGTGTGGTATGGCACGGTAACCGCGCGATGTGTGACGGGCCGTACAGTAACGGGTCGGCCCATTTTTTTTTCTTTTTTCAATTTTCAAATTTATTCTCCGTTTTGCTCTCAAATTTGAATAAATATTACTCTTTTTTTAAAAAAATTTTCACCATAAAACACTACAAATCAAGCACTACCTTCACCATTTTTTTTTGATTTTTTTCTTTTTTTTAAAATTTTTGAATTCGGACGAATTTCATTAAACCGTACCGCGCGGTACGGGCGGTAACCGCGGTAACCGCGCGGTTACCGCCGGTAAGTCTAACCCTGGTTGCATGGCGTCAACCCCTGCGTGAAGACAGCGTGATGGCGCAACGAGTTCAGGGGAGGACCGCGACGGGGCCGTTCTATGCCGTTGGAACTATGTCATTCTCAAAAATGGGTTTCGTTTAAATGCCATATTGAGAATTGTCTTCGTTAAAATGTCACTGTCAAAAGATGATTACACACAACAATACTTAAACAGACAAAAATGCCTCCGTCTCTACCCTTCTTCCACTGTCGTCATCACGAGGAGGAGACTGCGGCGGGCGAGCGAGACAATGGTGGCCTCTTCCAGCGGACTCCCGTGCCACTAGCCTCCGTTAGCTCATCGTTGGCAGCCGCCGACAAACCCACGCGTTCATCGTTGATCGCCCTCCACCTCGTCGCTCGTCAAACCTAGGAAAGTGATGGCGCAGCCAAAGACGGATGAGGCGACGCCCGACAACCCAGATCTTGGGCTCTTTCTGCTTAAGCAAGTCCATGACGTCATGGCCTCTGAGTAGGGCAGGGGTGCCGTGCACGCACTCGAGTCCGCCGAGAGGGCCACCCGCGCGCACGAGCAACGTTGAGGGATGGAGCTCAAGCTCACCGTGAGCCTCCATGTTGCCGTCATGAGCTTGAGGGGGTGTAGGATGTTCGTGCCGATGGTGAGAGAGACGCAACGGTGCAGCCCCAGCATCACCCTCGCCATGATGCTCTGTCTCAGTTTGGAGCACACCATCCAGTTCGCTGAAGGAAAGAAAGAAAGAGGTTGTGGTAGAGAGGAAGACAAGGAGAGTAATTTTGTTTGGAACGATGTTTTAGTTTGGACGCTATAGTTGAGAGGGACATTTATTGATCCCTTTCTGAAAGGTATTTTGACGAAACCAGCGTCTCACAATAACAAAATCTCAATTTTCTCCTTCACAGGGTTTTTTAAAAAAACGAATAGCACCACTCTTCTTCACAGCGTTGAGCAGTAGTTCTACTACTGTGCAGGCCTGCAGGGGGCAGAGTCTACACACAAAGAAGATTCTAGTCCCAAACAATGATCACCCACTCCCCAACCTTTTTCCAAATTCCCAAACTCAAGACCAAAAATATCTTTGCTGCTACAGAAGCACCACAACATGATGTGGAGTAGTCGGTCCTCTTGTAGTTGTATAGCACGACAATGGAGTACGGTACAAGTACAGGGCTACATGCATGTGACACACTGACACCGATCCGTTCGACATTCCGACTGTAGAGATATGCTCGCAGCAAAGGAGCACACATGCCACACACACAAATGACACAAACGCAGGAGGGATGCCTGGCTCGCAAAACGCCACTCCGCCCCCAAGCCATGACATAACGCACAGAGCAGCTAGCGCGAGGCGTCCACACTGTACCACCATCAGCGACTCAGCGTGGAGAGACGTGAACGTTCTTCGTGTCCATAGAGCGATCGAGGAGGGGCCAAGGCCGCCAAAACTGAGCGCCGGAACGCTCGAGAGTTGAGAAACGCGATCGAACTGTGGGCCGCCGGATGCGAATTGTGCGTGGAGGAAAGCCATAGCGCGCTGAAACGGGTTTGCGACGATAACGACGACAAGCTTGCGGGATGCCGTCGGCCGGGGCGCCGGGCTCTTTTGTTTGTGGTTGCTGGTCTAGCGGTAGAACTAGATTGATAGTACCAACCAGCTGGCATAGTTTTTGTTTGTTGGCAACTTTTGCTCCAACAAACGACGACGTAAAATACAATTACAAATATTAACAAATGTATGAATAATCATTCAGAACGTGTTCTGCAACAGTGACTTCAGAAGTTAAATTTCATATTCCACTAACTGGTTCTTTGTTTGGCCTCTTTTAACATGAAGACTGGTTGTCTTAGTTTTCATAAAATTGGAAACTCAAAAAAAGTTTTGTGCTGAAACATCATTGCCCTTAACATGAATAAATGAAATAGTTCCAACTTGTTAATTCTGAATTTTTAAGTATTATCCATCAGTATTTACATGGTCTATTTTTATCACATTTATTATGATTTCAGAATGTTGAGTGGAGCCCTAAAGGAAAATGGTAGTTCATGGTTTCTAAAATTGTGATCTCTTTTCAGCAAATGAATTGTTTGATTGGTCAATCGATGCAATATTCTTCTATAGTGTAACTTTTTGGGGGATAATTGTGCTCATGATTAATGATTTGCTTAGTGCCTTGGTGCTGATGATAAGTTAATATCAATTATCTAATGAGGAAATCAGTTTTTTAATACCTGTTGTTTTTCTTTTTAACCTAAAACCGCCTTTGATCATCCTAAAATTGTTTGTTGTACTCTTTAGGAAAATATATGTTTCGTTTCAAATCATAATTTCCTCCTCCCAGTGACAATGTCTAGTTGGTGATTATATTCTGAGACAGGCATGGCATGTTCATTTCATTATGACAGTGTGTCCATAGTATTGCAAATGAATATGTTGATGCCTTGATGCATATGATATATCCCTGTTTTGCGTTACTGTTAAATTTTATGTCCTTTTGTTCTGTCATTCTTCTATGGTTTGGTAATAATGCACTGAATACTGCATCCAGTTAAGAATTTCAGAGTTATTTTGAGGGTGCACATCAAGCCGCTATAATCCAAAATTGAGTTAAGGTGCCATTTCTTAATTAGTTTGCTCAGGTTAGCAGATAAATTTAGATGTTCTTGATTTTCAATAATGTAAGGTTAATATTTCTAAGTCATGAATAGCAAAACAACTATTCCTCTTCTTTGCATCTTCTGGGAGTGGGGCTAGCAGAGAAAACGCCTAAGTTCATCATTTTTTTTCCTGTAGTGTCACTTCATTTTCAATGGATCGCATGTGTTCAACTACGCTGTTCCTTTATTTTTAATTATAGTTGAGATTTAATCATGTACTGATATTTAGGTTATTATATTATTTTTTTCATCTGGCAGTGACAAAGGTGCTCATGGAATGACAGGGATTTTTTAACTCTGAGAGGAACTAGATTTGTACCACCATTTTTTTAATAGAGCAATGTTTATATGCAAATTTGTATGTACCTAGTGTTTGATGTAATTCTGCATATTCCACCTGATTGATATGATGGACCAAAAGTTGTGCACTTGTTCTGTTAAATCGAGGAAGTCAAGTTGTGGACAGCATGGACTATTTATTTGTTTTAAAAGTTTGTCCTTTTTTTTTTGGACCATTCTAACAATTTACTAATTACTAACTGAATTCTGCACTCTTTTTTTAGAAGAATTCTGCAGTCATTTTAAGTCCATTCTTTGTTTTATTTTTTCGGAATTTTTGGGATTGTTTTATGCAGTTACCAGATTTTTTTTCTTATTTTCTGCAGAAATCATGGAACTTTTTTACAATATTTCGAAGTTTGGATGAAGTTATTTTTAAAATTCAAGACTACTAGTTTATGATATTTTTTCTGATTTTATTGATCCTTTCAATGATCTAAAATTTAAAATTTAAATAGCAGTGTCAAACTTTATTTGATTTGGGTTTGTCTGAACGTTAGCTTCCTTACCTTTCCCTATCAATCCAAATGGCCAAAAGATTGAACCCGTCTGGGGTAGATGGATGGAGGGGATTGGGTGGATCTCCATGTTGTTGTTTTTCCTATGAAAAATTATCCCCCCGGCCGAACGAAACCTTAGCGAGAACCACCGGCTCGAGCCAGAATTGGAGCTGCCACCACTGCCCCACTCGCTCGATCGCTTTCCGCGCGTGCCACCTAAATGATCCTAAATGAATATAACAACAAAATAATATATAACGTGAAGTATTGTAACTACATAAAAAGGTATTCCTCTGGTTAACAAATTAGATTTTGTTTTCAAGGAAAGAAGTGTTCCAACAGTTATTTCGACACACATGTAAATACAATACAGGCAAAAATACATTAATAATGAATTAAAAGAGGTCAGTTTAAAGGTTTTTTTCTTTACAAAAATAAGATACTACATGTTAAATTCGAAATAAAACCCCACAATAGGTTCTTCCAAATGTATATGGTCTTTGTAAAAATTTAATTTAAATGGAATTAATTTTCAAATAAAATAATGTTTAGAATGGGCTGTAAAGACGGCGCGCCAATGGACGCTAATTAGTTCTTTTCTCTTACTAATAGGGCATTGCAATCATGCTGTGGAGTCGAGCAACCTAGATCCTACCGGTGCCATCGACTAGTCAGGCCAATCCGAATTAATAGTGCAGCTGGGATCGTCCATGTTATGTTTCTTCCTAGTTATATTATTGGCAAAATTTGTTTCATAACATTTAAAATTGATATAATTTACCGATAGACATCGTAAAACATGTCACATCTGAAAAATATTTTAAAAAATTGGTAATTTACTGAAGAACAGATAAATTATTAAAAAACAGAAATATTCTTAGGGTCAAAAGCGTTTGAGTTAAAACTGGAGTGAAAATGAAATATGATTACTTGGGTTGATGACAAATTTAGAACTGTATAATTTTTAAATTTTTCTCTAACCCCATGTTTAAAGCATGTGGTTCTAGGGATATTCTCGTTTTTTTTAAGAATTTACCTTTCCAATTAAGCCAAAAGTGTCATTTAGTAAATTATCAGTTTTTAGAATGTGTTTCAACCTTAACATGTTTTTTCGATGTCTATTAGCAAATTACACAAATTTAAAATGCCCTTAACAAAATTTATCATTATTATTTTACTCATCGGTGCATCAGCTTCCACGGCAACCATATACAGGTCCACAATTGTGGATAGGAGGCAGGTAGGCAGGCAGCCCCCCCCCCTCCCCCTCCCAACAAAACAGTGGTCATCTCCCACAGGCCACAGTCCCATTTAGCCAAGATGACCAGGCTTTTCGTCCTTGCAACACCTATACATTTATGTTGCCTCCACGAGTCAGCAGTTTAAGTGTAAAACGAATAAACTATTAACACGTGATTAATTAGTTTTTTTCAAGATATATTAATTTATAATATCATGCATTCACGTGACTCTAACTGTAAAATCAAAATATGTTTGATTCTTCTATTGTGATGAACAATTGGCATCTGAGGTTATTGGTTTTGATATTTGGAGATTATTGGCGAAGTGGCTTGTGAGATGATTGAATTTTCAAATGATGAACAGAGACTATTGTTTTGTTGGGTCCAATCAGACCGGCCAGCCCGCAGTCTGACCGGCCGACCCTGTGTCAGTTTTGGTTTGGGTTGTTTCATTAGATATCCGTGGTTAATTCGTGTTTGTGGCTTCTAGATTGATACTATGCGTATGTAATACTGTTGTATGCTAACAATGAGTCAAGTTGGAGATAGCTTGTGCTCGGATATGATTTCTTTGTTTGATTCATGTGTAGGTAATCTTTATGTTTCGAGAGAGTATTGCCGGTGATGGATCGGGAGTCAACTTGGAGATAAGGTGATGTCCGAACGGTCAGATATCATGCGGGATACTTAGACTAAAGATTAATGCACGTGGTTTGTGAAGATTTCATATGGCATACAATGGAGATATTGTGTGCATATGGGATGCGAAGTCGAATTTGGAAGGAGTCCAAATTTGGTATAATTGAAATATGTAAGGTTGGTTTCTTGTACGGGAAGGTTTTCTATGTGGATTAAGACTTCTTGTATGAGTTTGGTTCGTGGCTTTAGGCTGCTTACCTCATGTATAAATAGAGATGGAGGGTGTGGCCTCTCGGTATTGTTTTTGAGAGCATTGAGTTGTGAGTTTGGTTAGGGTTTCGAGTTTAGTCGAGATTTTCATGAGGAGTGCTGTTGTTGCACTTTGTAAACATAGAGAGAAGTAATAAAGTAGTCATCTATTTTAATAGATCTTCAATTTGTATTTGTCCGTGTTCTGCGGTCTAACCGATGAGACATCGACGGTCAGACCGGCGACTTCACAGCGGTCAAACCGGCAGCTTCACGGCGGTCAGACCGGTGGGGACACGGCGGTCAGACCGGTGAAGGTGGCAAGAGGCAGACCGATCTACATCGATTTGAGGGTAACTTTTAATTCCACTAAAAGTTTTGGTTTTTGGGTACTACAACCATTCACCCCCCCTCTGGTTGGCTTAGTTCTTGCTTTTCGATCCTATAAGTGGTATCAGAGCCTCGTTTTTCTTCTTTGGATTTTTACCGATCTAGAGTTTTAAGTCATGGCTAACAAGTTTTCAACTAAGCCACATATTTTCGATGGTTCGGAATTTGTTTATTGATATGACAAGATGCAATCTTACATTATGACTCAAGATTATGATATTTAGCAAAAGGTTGATCTTCCTTATGTGATTCCTGATCAAATTTCTACTAAAATTTTGAAAACTGAGTTTAATAACAATTGCAAAGCTCATAATATTTTGTTGAGTGGAATTTCTCGTTCGGGTTTTGATCGTGTGTCACATCTTAAAATCGCCCATGAGATTTGGAATGCCTTGAGAAACTTTCATCAAGAAACTACTAACATTAAAGAACTTCGTCGAGATCTTTTCAAAAAGGAATACATAAAATTTGAGATGAAACCTGGAGAAGCTTTAGATGATTATCTTGGTAGATTTAATAAGATTTTGAGTGATCTTGGATCTGTTGATTCTGCTTATGACACAAATTACACACAATCTGAGGTTTCTTGTCACTTTTTGAATGGTCTTGATATGTCTATTTGGAAGATGAATGTTACATCTATTCAAGAGTCTGTTGATATGTCTATTTTGACGTTAGATTCACTTTACACAAAACTCAAAACTCATGAGATGAATATTTTTTCTCGCAAGGTAGATTCTATGTCTAGTGCTTTGGTTTTTCTCCCTCGACTTCTTTGGATGTTGGTGCTTCTTCGTCAAATTCCACTGCTCTTACTTTGATTAATGCCATGTCTGATGAGCAACTCGAATAGTTCAAGAAGGAGGACTTAGCTTTGGCTGCTAACAAGATTTCTCGAGCTATGAACAATGTCAGGTACAGGAAAAGAGAAGGTCAAACTCGTTGCTTTGAATGTGGTGCACTTGGTCACATTCGTTCACATTGTCCTAAGCTTGGGAGAGGCAAGAAGGAAGACAATGGTGAAGAGAAAACCAAGGACGACAAGCCCAAGTCGAACAGCACGTTCAAGGGGAAGAAATCCAAGGAGGTGGTCAGGAAGGTGTTGAGTCAAGTTTATGCTGCTTTTGAGCCATTAAACGACATAGATTTTGATAGTGATGAAGACAAGGAGAAGGAAAAGAACATCTCCGGTGTTTGCTTCATGGCTCATGGTGAATCGGATTCAGAGTATGAGGACAATGAGGTGAGTTCTCTTGAAGAAACTATTCTTGTTTAAAGTGCAAAAAATAAGAAGTGTGAGAAGATGTATAAAAAACAAGAGTTCATGATTGAATCTCTAAATGCTGAAATTGCTAGATTGAAATCTCATATTCTTGATGATGATGATTGCAAAAATTGTGAGATTTTAATAAATGAAATTTTAAAAATTAGAGAAATTAATGTCGTTCATGATTTGAAATTAAAATCTTTTTTCGCTCTTGGATTTGCTATGTACACACACTTTGGATGAATTGTTTTTAACTAAAAAATTGTTAAAAAAATATCAAGTTGCTTTTTATGCTAGTTTGATGTTTAACATGATTTGTGCTAAAAAGTTAAAACAACACAATATTTTAAATTGCTCCACATGTATACTAAACAAGATGAGATTGAAAGATGTTTTGCGTCGTGTTGAGTATATGAAAGATATTGTAAAATCTGATGAAATGCTTTCTTGTCCAAAATGTCGTAAAAATAAAGGTGTCATGGTAGATTGTGAAAATTGTGCAAATTTGAAAAAAAAGGTTTCTTATTTGAAAAGTTCTTTGGAAATATTTTCTGATGGTAAGAAACAACTTAACGTGATTTTGGATCAATCTAAAGTGACTAGTTACAATAGGGGTGTAGGTTTTGACGTTCATGATTATTTCACCAAAAATCAACCCAATGTTTTGAAAGTGACTGAACATGGTGAAATTTTGACAAAACCTAATGTTGTGAAAACAGTTTTTAAATCTGCTGGAATTATGCCCTGTCTTTTTGCTAGACTAAAAGAAATTAAAACTAATATTTCAATACCATTAACTGCTAGGGAAAAGTATACTTGTTCCTTTTGTGGTAAAGATGATCATCTTGTTGGTTTTTGTTTCAGATTAGCACGAAAACAGAAAAAAGAAAGAGATATTGCTTTTGCAAAATCTAAGTGGCAGAAATCTGGTTTTCCCTCGAAGAAATTGGTGAGACCGCAGTGGGTTGCGCGGTTAGACCGGCGACCGGTCCGACTGGCTACTGAGCGTCGGTCAGACCGGAGGTACAGAAGCGATCAAACCGGCCCCCGGTTAGACCGGCTACTGTACTTCGGTCAAACCGGCCTCGAAGAAATTTTTTTGAAAATTCTCAAACTATTTTTGCTCGTGGATACATGCCTATTGGATCTACTGGTCGTGTGTCTCAGTACTGGATTTCTAAATTTCTTTTATCTAACCCCAGTACTGAGGCTTCGACATCTTCTTGTGTGTAGGATTTGGTGGCGAGGAAAGAGAACGTGTGGATTATGGATTCCGGCTGTTCGCGACACATGACCAGCGATAAAAATTGGTTCTTCTCCCTCAAAAAGGCATCCAAGATGGAATCGATTATCTTTGGTGATGCTTCTACTAGTGCCGTTCTTACTACAGGATCTGTAAAGGTAAATAACAAGTTTGAATTGAAAGAAGTAGCTTTGGTTGAGGATTTAAAATACAATTTGCTTTCGGTTTCACAAATTATTGATGAGAATTTTGAGGTTCACTTTAAGAAAACTGGAAGTAAAGTATTTGATTCTTGTGGTGTCTCTGTGTTGAATATTTCTCGCTTTGGAAGAGTGTTTAAAGCTGATTTTGCAAATCCTGTTTCAACTATTGTAACATGTTTGGTTGCTAAATTCAACAAAGCTTTGATGTTTTGGCATCGTAGACTTGGACATGTTGTTTTTGATCATCTTACTAGATTAAGTGGTTTCCCTAAATTTAAGAAAGATCTTGATTTGGTTTGTACACCGTGTCGTCATGCTAAGATGGTTACTTCTTCACATGTTCCTATTTTTTCTGTGATGACGGATGCACCGGGACAGCTCTTACACATGGACACTGTTGGCCCAGCTAGAGTGCAATCCGTTGGAGGAAAGTGGTATGTGTTGGTTGTTGTTGACGATTTTTCTCAATATTCTTGGGTTTTCTTTACGGCAAGTAAGGATGAGGCTTTTGGACACTTTCGGAGTTTGTATCTTAGATTGAATTATGAACTTCCCGGTTCTTTGAAGCGAATCATAAGTGATAATGGTGGTGAATTTAAGAATACTTTTTTTGAACAATTTTGCAATGAAAAAGATCTTGAACATCAATTTTCTTTTCCTCGTGTTCCGCAACAAAATGGTGTTGTTGAAAGGAAAATTCGTTCTTTGGTTGAGATGGCTAGAACAATACTTGATGAGTATCATACTCCTAGAAAATTTTGGGCCAAAGCTATTAATACTGCATGTTATATTTTCAATTGTGTTTTCTTGAGATCAAAACTTGGAAAAATTTCTTATGAGCTTCGTTTTGGACATCAACCCAAAGTTTCACATTTGCGTGTTTTTGGTTGCAAGTGCTTTGTCTTGAAATCTGGAAATTTGGATAAGTTTGAGACACATTCTATCGATGGAATGTTTCTTGGTTACCCCGCTCATTCTCGTGGCTATCGTGTACTTGTTTTGAAGACTAACAAAATTGTTGAGACTTGTGAAGTTACTTTTGATGAGGCTAGTCCAGGAACTAGACCAGAAATTACAGGTACATTGTCACAGGTTTAGGGGGAGGATGGTCATATTTTTGAAGACGAGAGCGACGATGACGACAATGAGGTCGGCTCGGCCGGTCAGACCGGGCACCAGGCTAGTCAGACCGCCGGCACACCTCCGGTCAGACAGGCGCAGGAGACGCGGTCAGACCGGCCAGGGTCATTGGCTTCCGGTTCTGTTGATGCTGATCGGGATAGTCCTCCATAGGCTACAACTTCGACCAGTGAGGGTACAGAACGTGAAATAACTTCAAAAATCGCTGCTCCTTTGCACATTCAACGACGATATCCTCCGGAACAAATTATTGGTAATATAGGTGAGCGGACTACAAGGTCTAAGGGAATTTGAGATGTGCATGATGGATGAGTTATCGTACTTTTTGGGTTTGCAAATTAAGCAAACACCTCAAGGTACTTTTGTGCATCAAACGAAGTATACCAAGGATCTTTTAAGACGTTTCAAAATGGAGAATAGCAAGCCAATCTCTACACCAATTGGTTCTATTGCTGTGTTGGATCCTGATGAAAATGGTGAAGCTGTGGATTAAAAGGAGTATAGAAGTATGATTGGATCATTGTTGTATCTAACTATTTCTAGGTCAGACATACAATTTGCTGTGTGTTTGTGTGTACGCTTTCAAGCTTCTCCTCGTGCTTCACATCGGCAAGTGGTCAAGCGAATAATGAGGTATTTGAATCATACACTTAAGTTTGGAATTTGGTATTCTACTTCATCTTCTATATGTTTAAGTGGATATTCTGATGCTGATTTTGCGGGTTGTAGAATTGATAGGAAAAGTACTAGTGGAACATGTCATTTTCTTGATACATCATTGATTGCATGGTCTTTTAGGAAATAATCTAGTTTAGCTCAATCAACTGTTGAATCAGAATATGTTGCTGCTTCTCCGATTCTTTGGCTTATTTCAACATTGAAAGATTATGGTCTTGTTTTTGAAAAGATTTTTTTTTGACAATACAAGTGCTATTAACATTGCTAAGAATCATGTACAACACTCACGCACAAAGCACATTGATATTCGTTTTCACTTTTTGAGGGATCATGTTGAGAAGGGAGATGTTGAATTGAAATTTTTGGATACAAAATTGTAACTTGCAGATATTTTCACTAAACCATTGGATTCATCTCGTTTTGTTTTTCTTCGTGGAGAGTTGGGAATCATTCATCCTTTTGGCATGGTTTGAGGGGGAGTTTTTGTGCTCTTGGTTTTATCAAGCAACAATTGCAAGAAACAAATTGAAAAATAGCTTTGTATTATACATATAGTGTTTTCTTTGTTCATGCTAGCAATACTTTGAAGGTTTATTTGTCTATTTTATAGCTTGTATGACTTTTAGCATTTTCATAAGGTTTAGATATTACTTTTAAGGAAGATGATACATGACACTTAAATTTCATATTTGAATTAATAAAATATGCAATATTGATACTAATGCATAGGTTGGATTGGAAATGCTTATATATATGCTTTGTTGAATTGTTATTCCTCAAATAGCTTTGAAATTGCTCATTGTGCAAGAGAATTAAAAATATTTATGAGAGAAAAAAATGAATACACAGAATCCTTGGAAACAATCTTGACGACAAGGACGTATTCGATATGAGCAAAAATAATGGGTGCCGAATCCTTGGAAACAGTCTTGACGACAAGGACGTACCCGGAATAATTGAGAAAAATATGAGCAAAATTAGTCTCAAAAAATATGACAAATCTCTTGGTTGTTTTGTGCTAAATCTAATTTGAGAAAGAGTAATGATTACAATAGGTTTATATGTGTGGATTTATTTCTCAATCTATGTGTTTGTAAAGATGTTGCATTATAAATCTTTTGAATTCATGAATCTTGATTGCATTATTGACCTTAATTGTAGAATCTTTGGTTTATGATTATACTCTAGTATATGCTTGCTATATAATTGATGGGTTTATCTTCTCTTTGTTGCAACACATGACATAAATTACTATATGTATGTTATTAAACTCTTGAATATTAACTGAACAATGCAAGCGTTCTTCGTGGTTTTTCTTTCTTTTCAAAAGGAGGAGAAATTTTTTACTATTTTTTTTCCAAACACCAAAACAAACATTTTTGATGGATTTGCCAATGTGTTCATCAAGGGGGCGATTGTAAAATTAAAGTGTGTTTGATTCTTCTGTTGTGATGAATAATTGGCATCTGAGGTTATTGGTTTTGATATTTGGAGATTATTGACGAAGTGGCTTGTGAGATGATTGAATTTTCAGATGGTGAACAGGGACTGTTGTTTTGTTGGGTCCGGTCAGATCGGCGGTACATGTGCGGTCAGAACGGCCAGCCCGCGGTCTGACCGGCCGACCCTGTGTTGGTTTCGGTTTTAGATTGTTTCATTGGATATCCGTGGTTAATTCGTGTTTATGGCTTCTAGATGGATACTATGCGTATATAATACTGTTGTGTGCTAACAATGAGTCAAGTTAGATATAGTTTGTGCTCGGATATAGTTTCTTTATTTGATTCATGTGTAGGTAATCTTTATGTCTCGGGAGAGTATTGCCGGTGATGGATCGGGAGTCAACTTGGAGATAAGGTGATGTCCGAACGGTCAGATATCATGCGGGATACTTAGGCTAAAGATCAATGCACATGGTTTGTGAAGATTCTATATGGCATACAATGGAGATATTGTGTGCGTATGGGATGCGGAGTCGAATTTGGAAGGAGTCCAAATTTGGTATAATTGGAATATGCAAAGTTGGTTTCTTGTACGGGAAGATTTTCTATGTGGATTAGGACTTCTTGTATGAGTTTGGTTTGTGGCTTTAGGCTGCCTATCTCATGTATAAATAAAGAGGAAGTGTGTGGCCTCCCGGTATTGCTTTTGAGAGCATTGAGTTGTGAGTTTGGTTAGGGTTTCGAGTTTAGTCGAGATTTTCATGAGGAGTGCTGTTGTTGCACTTTGTAAACACAGAGAGAAATAATAAAGTAGTCATCTATTTTAATAGATCTTTAATTTGTATTTGCCCGGGTTCTGTGGTCTACCGACGAGACATCGGCAGTCAGACCGGTGGGGACATGGCGGTCAGACCGGTGAAGATGGCAAGAGGCAGACCGATCTACATCGATTTGAGGGTAACTTTTAATTCCGCTAAAAGTTTTGGTTTTTGGGTACTACAACCATTCACCCCTCTCTGGTTGACTTAGTTATTGCTTTTCGATCCTACATTAATCACCCTGACACCTTTTATTTGCTAAAACTTTGAAAGTCTCTGAAGTAAAAAGTCCAACCATAAACGTAGGATATACTTTATTTTTTTTAACTGCGCATCATCGGTAGTAAGAGAATAAGAATTAATAACACTCTTGATTCACATGGTCTCTTGCATAATCATCTTTGTAAAAAAAAGAGTGAAATAAAAGAACAGGTTCTATTTCCTTAAACATTTTGCTAAAACCAGTAATCTCACGTCAGAAAGACACTCGGCTATCAGTCATACATGTAGAAGAAGCTCTTGCTCTCAAAGCCAACTTCTTTAATTTGTTCATTACAGAGAATTGTTTGAGCTGAGGCATAATTCTGAGTAACCATTGATCTACTCCGATTTTGTAGTCCCAAGGATGTCCTGGTATATTTGATAGCCCCAAGGATGTCCTATTATTAACATCTAAACCAGCCACAAATCAAATTATTCATGGCTCTTCAATAATTTGATAAAAAGAACTATGCATAATGTCAACTAACCTCAAAATAACTTGAGAATTATATGACAGAACGTTTTCTTATAAGACCTCTGCACTATGAGCTATACTTTGCCACGGATTATATTGAAAACAATGTGACCCTAAAATATTATTGTCTTTTGCAATTCTAAATGGTAGCACCTGATTGAACAATATGTGAAGTATTACTTTAGGTTACTACACATTTGATTTTGGTCCATAATGTTTGTTCAGCAATTCAGAAGTAACATAATATAAGTCCTATCTAGACTAATGAAAACCTGAACTGAAAATTATAAAATATCAAAATTAAATAAAGACTAAAGTTGAACAATTAGTTTCAGCCCAACCAGGATCGAGTAATTTAGAAAATACACCAGCCTTTTATTTTTCTTCATGTGGTACTTTTTCCCATACATGGTTAGAGAATCCAATGTGCTTTCTATCCACTTTTTTTTTGTGATATGTGGGACTTTTTGAAACTTCCTGAAGGTTCCTTTGATGCGTGACAACCCCAAATCATCAAGAATGCTGGTCCTACTGAATTTATCTCAATGCAGTGTAGACACCTAAAGCAATTCTATGACATGATGGTCTAAATTTTAACAATTGGAAGCTCTACATGTACAATTGCAAACACACCAATAATCTTTCAGAGCAGGAAACAATTGGAAGCTCTACATGTACAATTACTTTCCATGAAATGAACTAATATTCTAGCCACCTATGCATTTGTAATGCTTAGCCACCAAAAACTTATTTCCCTATCCAAATAGCCAACTCTGTAAGCAAAGCTACTACTTCTACAGTTGTACTGCTCGGTTCGACATCATCAGAAATAAGACTAATCAATATGGCAATAATTCCCAATTACACGTTTCATCCCAGATTTGATTGAAGGGTTATTGCAGTTATCTGCTACATAGGAATCATTGTCATTCATTGTATCAGTACTTACCAAATTATACAGTTCTTTATATAACGTTAAGATTGTCTAGATGTAGGAATTCATGATACTTACAATCTTCGAGAATGATTGTTCCTCCTCCAGAACAGCTTTTATAATCTGCACATAGCATTTACAAATATTTTGGGAGAATGAATAATTCATGTACCATATAAGAAAAGGAAAGATAATGTGCATAATTAGCCTTTTCGTGTTTAAATCAGCGCATTACATTAGTCATCTTTTAATTTGTAGCCACCGGGGATTCAGAATCATGGATGATTGGAAACAACGGTGGTGGAAGCGCATAAAATATTCAAACTCAAGAGTATTGTAAATCCAGGAGAAAAGAAGATCAAAAGAGAAAAACACTTGTGTTTTCAGTAAATATATTTTTGGACGATTCTCATCACCTGCGATAGCTACCCTAATCACCCCCAGGAAAGCAGCGCCGCGGCCGGAGCAGGCACACATTGGCACTTTGTGGTACCATTGGGTGAAAGGCTGCGGTAGCAAAGCATTCATGGCAGTGTGAAGCAGCGGAATGCGGTGGAGCGTATGGCCTTCATGTGCTCCTGGCTGCTACCGAGACGGGTGGCGATGGTAGTAGGGGTCCACGCCGACCGGCGACATTGATGGTGGCGAAGGAAGCACCTAGAGCAACATCACCTTGTCCTTCCCATCTCCACCGCCGCCATATCCTCCAATGCTAGGCGTTGCTCTTTCTCATCCGCATGCCCGGCTTCATCTCATTTACTTGAGTACTTCCCTATCCTCTCCCCATCCCTTCCCACGGGGCCAGCTGCGTCCTGTCGATACATCATCAGGATGATCGGCGGTAGCAGAGGGGAGACCAGGAGAGGGCTTTCGTGTAGTTTTGGGGAAGGAGGAGAGGATGCGGGGAGATGATAGGAGGATGCAGTGGCTGTTGGGTAGGAGGAGAGGAGGCGACGCGGCGGAGAGGCGCGGCGACGGAGGACGAGGAGGCGGCGGTGTGTGGATGTGAGGATGCGGACACAGGCACATGACGGTGCCTGGAGGAGCGCAGGCGTCACGCACGCGATGAGGATTGAGAAATCGTGATTTTTTTAGGGACGTGGAAGGGGTCTAGATGAAGAGGAAGTTTCTTCAAGGACCGAGAAGAGGTTTCACCCAGTGTCGTATCCAATGGTTAGCGTCGTCTTGAGAGAAAATCGGACGGTTCAAGTTTATTAGATGACGTGGATGTGGTAATTTTGTAGTTTTGGATTTACCTTTCACTAATGTAGATGTAGATTCTTCCAACCAAAGCTTGTGTGCTAGAAATACTCACTTTCACTATACTTAGTTGCCAACTCTATTTGTTGTTTGTAGCGAGGTTAACAAAAAAAATGACCAGTAGCATTATGTGCTGGAGTAGTATTTATGTATGATTATTGGAAAATGTTTTGTATACTCTAGGTATGATTATGTCCATTTTGAACAGAGTTGGGAATGCGTAGCTTCGTATTTGTTTTTTTGCCATTCTAGAAAAGCTCACTTAACCTACAGCTAAATTGGTCTGACTTTTCTCTAACATCTCTTTTCCTGCTTCCTGTCCACTACAAAATTGTACATCAATTCTTTTTCCCCGTTAATTGTTCCAGAGAAAATGCCTCGTGTACTCTTGAAACTTTGCTCAATCCTCTTAAGTTTTGCTCATTCCTTTGTATATTCTTGAATTTTAGTTTGGATCTTTTTCATACCTTTTTCGTTAGTTGACCGTTACTTTTTTTTAAGTAAAAAGTCCATTTTGCTTTTTGGTATGAAGAGCCATATAAACTTATACAGAATAGAAATTTATTGTATGAGACTTTTATATTTAATATTTATGAGTTTGTTATGCAAGATATTATTTACGACAAAATTTATTTTTAGATATGACATAAAAGAATAATATTTATTTTTTAATTATTAAAAATTGTATAAGTAGCATATTTTTGTTAATTGTAGTATAACAAATTTGTTGTATAAGACATATCTATTTATATATGACATAAATATTTTTTAATAACCAATAAATAAATATTATTTTTTATGTCATATCTACAAATAAATGTTGTCATAAATAATCTCTCGTATAATAAACTCCTAATTATAATAGGCTCATACAATAAATTTTTATCCTCCAACAATATACTCCACAAATATATATGTTTCTTGATATCCAAGGGAAAATTTGACTTTTTATAAGAATTTAACGGTCAACTCATGGTTAACTAACGAAAAAGGCATGCAAGGAATCCAAACTAAAATTCGTGGGTATATAAGAGAACAAGCAAAACTTAAAGGCATAGAAAGGATTGGATAAATTTTGATGGGTACATGGGGGATTTTCTCATTGTTCTAGCATGTTGGAGTCAATGAATATGGGCTGAAGCGTTAAAGCTAGGGTAAAAATGGGACGGGTATTTTCTGACCGTCCGTCCAACCCGTGACTCACGAGAAGAATATGAGAGAGAAAATGGATTACCCAATACTATCCGAGTTCGAATTTGAATCTATAAAAAAGTATGAGTTAGGATACGAGGAGACTTAGTATCCGCTCGTATATTTCATATTATAAAACATGTATAAAAATCTATTATAAACCCATACAAACATGATAAAAGATTAGTTAATCACTATTTTATGAGCTCACATGTAATATTATATGATTTTTTTTCTTTGATGTATCTCTTTCAACACCTTAATTGCCTCCTTATATTTGATATTTATGAATTAGATATACAAATAAATATCCATTCTTCAATTCGATTCGAAGAAAATAATATGGGATAGGATATATGATGAGTGATATATTATCCAACACCATTGTACCCGACTTCTAATTTGAAAAAATTATAGGTTAAAATATGAGAGTGATAAAATCCGATCGTTACCTACCTGTTTTCACCCTAGTGACAGCCCACAGGACACCACTGACCACTGCCGTCATGTAAGGCCCAAATAATCACGCGCGAGGGCCATAGCTCATCTGGGCCGGAACGGAACTGACCAGCACGCGAGATGCGGCCGTCGGGTAGCTGGGCCACTTCCCGCGACGTGCCGGCGTGCGTGGCTGTGGCCGACTCAGCAACGCATCCGCCGTCCAGTCCCGATCGAATTCCTACGGATTTTTTTTATTTTTACATTTTTTATTAAAATATTTTAAAAAATAATTTTTTGTTCTAAAAATTTACAAATCTATACACCTCATTTTATTTAGAAGGACGTTTTTTTTAAAAAAAATGTCCTTCCTGAGATCGTTAAGGGACCTAAATGTAAAATTTTTTTTGGTATTCAAATCCTTTCAGTTGGTTTTAATTGCTTAACTAATAATGCTTATTCAACATTTTAAATAATATTAAATGAAAAAAATAATAAACTATAAAGTTGTAGATATCATCGAGATCTACAACTTTTATATAAAGTTTATCTCCATCCGATGTCGTTTGAAACGTAGATCTGAGATTTTGTTAAAATAGGTTTTGAATTTTGTAACGAATATTTGGACATTTAAACGATCTTAAATGAAAAAGTTGTTAACTACAAAGTTGTAGATCTCTCTATAATTTTGATATAAAGTTTGATCTCATCAGACTTTATATGATATTTTTAAAATTACAAAATCATATAGTTAACAACCTATACTGAAAATCTTACATTTAGACCCCTTAACGTTTTTTGAAAAGACGTTTTTTAAAGAACGCCCTTCAAAAGGGCGAGAAACGTCTATATTTGTAAACTTTTGAAACAAAAAATTATTTTTTAAATATTTTAATAAAAAATGTAAAAATAAAATATTCATTTCTTCCTACGTACTTACTACTGGACATACTACATTGCACAGGATGACAAGGTCAAATATGGAAAACGTTTCATGCCATTTTACTCTGTTTGTCTCCGTGCTTTTGGCTGCCTCAAGCACCTCATCATAAACGATGTAAGGTTTGGTGATTCAGACATCCCTAACGTGCTAAGCACATGCAAAAAGCTAAAATATCTATCCCTGATGAATTGTGACTCTGGGTTTTGGTCAGTTTTACAAATGGTACACCCGACGTTCATTTTACACTACATATTCATTCATGCACATTCGAAAGGGTTGATCTTGACTGGCTTCCAAAACTCACAACTTTGATTGTTCACATTTGGATGGATTCGGAAGAAAGTTACCCTTTATCACTGGGTTATGTTCCACAACTTTACGATTCGGCACAAGAATATCAAGCTAGGTAGAGTCCTTGGTAAAGCGGCTATAGGCGAAATGCATCTGAATTTTGAATGTGAAAGGGTGAGTTGAAACATACAGTGTCTATTTTATATTAAGAAAAAAGTACGTTTAGAATGCAATACTTTAGAAAAACATACGGTGTCCATCCAAACTCCATCACGCCACCCTTGCATGGGAATGTCAAAAAAGGGAAAGCTATACTACAAGTCATCCAACAGTTGCTCATTCTTGTTTGTGGTAAGCACAGTAATTCTTTCAGGATTTTTCGCGAAACGGTTCTTAATTGCCATGGGTGAGACAAGCAAAATCAGACACCCACAGCCCACTATTAAGCCATATTTTAGTTAGATAATTATAACCAATGAAACATGACCAAATGTCTCGAGCTCATAGCTCAACAAGCTACTATATGTAAATAGTGTAATTATTCTATTAGTGAGCCAGTGGTAATTAAGCATGGCTAAGCATATCATAATTCTAGCAAGGTCAACATAAGTAACACAAGCTAGTCAAGTTATCACCCAAGTTTGACAAATGATAGATGTCAAATAAACATGACACAAGCAAGCAAATAGGTAATGCCTGTTCTCATGTAATTAGCAAAACATGCAATTTATTTGCAAGCGATAAATTATTTTATGAAGTAGGTTCAACATGCTCAGGTGGAATGTGTGACTTGCCTTACTTCTTCAATTAATCTTCCGAACACTTTTCCTCGCGGTTGCGATCTTCCAAAACGATGGATTCTACATGCTGACACACAAAATAAGGAAAAACCCTAACAAAAACCAAATAAACAGTACATGGAAAGTAAACAAACATGTAGATCTCAATTTTAGATGAATTTTCCAAGTTGAATGGCTCGATTTGGAGTATGTATGAATTAGTTATGAATTTTAGAAGTTTTGAGCCATTTAAATGAATTTTTGAAATTAAATTTGATTTATTGCGCAATTATGGCTATTAATGATGTCATTCGAAGGGAGAGGTGGCGACGGTGAACGGGCCCCACCTATCGGTGACTCAGAGGAGGCAGTCCACGGTGGACCGAGTCTACGCATGTACCGTCCACAGGCGCACCACGTGGCAGCCACATGGTAGCCACGGCAGACGGGGAGGGCGAGGTGGCACCGACGTGGCGCCACGATGGTACCCACGGGGAGGCCACGTGGACGGCCCGGATTCACCCCAAGGTGAATCGGGCGGCCACCGGCAAGTGGGGCGGGGCTCATCGGCCAGCCGACCAGGAAACGGCGGCGCGCAGCCCAAAGGTCACCGACGGCGGCCACTGGCGTGGCAACGCGTGCGGGAGAATGGCGGAGAAGGACGGGGGGAAGGGGATGCTCACCGAGGGTGTGCTGGTGACGGGGGCGGCGCGGGAGGAGCTCGGTGACGGCGGCGACGCTCCTCGGGACGATGGTGGAATCGGCGCCCCGGCGACAGGCGGAGCTTGGGAAGAGGCGGACGGGATTTTCCTCGACCTAAGGAAGGAGAAGGCGGGATTAGGCAGGGAAAGGGATGCTCATGACGGCGAGGAATGTCGGCCGAAGGCAACGGCCGACAGGGAGCTCATCGGAGTGCGAGGAGAAGCGGGCTCCGACGACGGTTTGAGGCGGGGAAGCGTTGGCCGAGGGGCTCCTAGATGCTGCGAAGCCAGAGATGGCCACAACACGGCTCGGCGGCGACACAAATGGCGGCGAGCAGTGGCCGAAGGTGGCGGAGGTGGTGACGGGTTCAGGTTGGCGGGGAAAGCGGTGCTTTGGTGGCGGATTGGGGAATCGGAGCGGTAGACGGGGTAGCTCTCGGCACCGCGAAGCTAGCGGCGGGAGCGGAGCTAGAGGCGGCGGCGCTCGGCTAGAAAGCGGTGGAGCTCAAATGGCGTGGCGCGAGGGTGGTTTGAGGGCGTGGGGAGCTCGGGAGAGAGGGGGCAACGGACGAGGGAAGCTTGGGGAGCGTTTTTATAGGTTCGGGGCAATTGAGTCGTGGCCGGGATGGGTGGAATCGGTCGGCAGCATGGACGGAGGAGCGAGGTGACGCAGTGGTGGGTGAGCCTGATCCGGCGCCGAAATTTGGGGAAAATGGGGGAGAGCGTGGAGGAGGTGGAGGGGAAAACGGTCCCACGCATTGAGGAGCATGGGCGCACGGGGGGGGGGGGGGTGGCGCGGGAATGGCACGGCGACGTGGGAGGTGGCAACCAGTCCTCCCGACTGAAGGTTGGGGATGACAGGTGGGACCACCACCCGTCAGTGTGAGGGAGATAAAGATAAAATGGACTTGGCGGGGAGGGACGAACAACTGGGCCGGCGGCCCAAAGAGGGGGATGGGATGGGAGGCTGGCGGGCGAGGCGGGAAGGGGGGGGGGGGAGAGAGGAGGGAGAAACGAGCCGAGGGAGGAAAACAGACTTCGTGGGATTCGGCCCAAGGCTAGAGGAGAGGATTTTAATTCTTTTTTATTTTGTTTAACTGATTAAATGATGTTTGTATTTCTAAAATTACTTCTTGAGCTCCGAAAATTCATAGAAAATTTTAGAGAGTACTTTAGGGCATGGAGAATATTAAAAAAATATTCCTAGCCATAATTTTTAAAGAAAATTTTATTTTCCACATTAATTTTACTTGTTAAATTGCTTTATAATTTAATATAAATTCTAGAAATGATTTATTTAGCGATTTTTAATCTCCAACGAAAATCAGGGCGTGATAGGTATGTGTTTAATTTCCAAAAAAAACATACACGATAATCAAGTCTTTCATACGAATACATCAGTAGCTATGTAAATAAAATCATGATATATAGACATTATTGCATGAATTTCTTGTATTGAAAAAAGATTTAATAAGTGTCTCTGTTCAAGAAAATACCGATTCATAATAACTGCAAGTGTCAACCATTTTCTTCTACGTGTTCATTTGCATTGGCACTACAGCAAATATGGTACATTTGATTGCTTCGAATTTTGAGCTTAGATATTTTTTGTCTGCTTAATTGCTAATTATTTTTTCCTCATATATATGCAGATGTGGGATCATGAATGCGAGACAGGTGAGAATAAGAATGAAGAGCTATAGCAGAAGGGAGGCGATAAATTGTTGAAGTGGGAATCATCTCATGATTTCAAGCATCATAATTTGAATGTACTCAGTATTGTGGGCTTCGAAGTTGACGAGAAGTTTATGACATTAATAAGACGGGCAACTGAAGTAGCAATTAACTTGGAAGAAATACTACTCGTTGAAAGTCGATCCTGCAAAGACTGTCAGTTTCGTCCTTTTACAAGATATCCAAGCACCGTTGAGGAAAAACTTAAGACGAATAAACACATTTGCGAGGGGAGATCCTCACCGATTAAAATTGGTTTCGGCGATGTCACTGATTAATGTTGCTTCATTCAGCTAAATGTCATTTGTTTCTTGTTAGCTTAATGTTTGTACAGACTTACAATGTGAATTATTTTACCTGGAATATACTCCCTCAATTCTAAAATGTTTGACATTGGTTAGTTCAACGTCATAAAAAAAAAGGGAGTATTCAACCGATAGGTCCGTTTTCCTCCCTCCTTTTTTCATGTTTTTATGTTCTTTCTTTGTCTGTCAAAAAAAATCATCAGTCCATCAAAAACTCAAAATTGTTTGCCTTGTTCCGAAAATTACCCGATAATTTTCTCTTGGATTTTTACTTTCAGATTTTCAGTTTCACATGGTCGTCGTGCATATAACCTGATTACTCCGTTAAATCTTTAAATCTGTTGTCCTCGACATATATAAATTCTCCAGTTTCTTGGAAAGTGACACCAGGTCCACATGTTCATGGCTTGTTCTTCTGTACTTACTGCGTCTTGGTAATCATACATAATATGTTTGATAAACTTCTGAATTGTAAGACTACTTCTGCCAGTCAACTACTATTGATTGTTGCAAATGACAAGATAACTTTAGAAATTTAACAGCATGCTATTAACTAACTTTTGCTATATTTTTTTTGTTGTGTGCATAGTATGTTCTTCTATAGGAGCTTGCAACGAATTCAGAGTTGTGCCTCTTTCTGTTCCCAACAACGAAAGATCTTGTTAGAAAAATAAAAAAAATCTGCAGTAGTAATCTCTCTTGATTGCACGCAGTTACATCATTACATGCATAAAGGAGTGCCATTGTGCATGCCACTCTTCAGTACTCAAGCCTTTATCGTGCTTAACAAAGAACTTGGAGAATATCTATGCATCTTTAACACAAAAAGGTGTGTTTACTGCATGAGAGAAGACCCAAAAGGAATCACGACCCAATCAACTTTTGAAAGGAAAGAGAAAAGAACTAAAAAATTTAAACTTTTATGTTATCTTTGCAAAGATGAGAAATTTAATTTTGTCTGATCAAGAACAGAGCCTGCGCTATAAGTGAAACGATCTTTAATTTAAACTCACCAAAAGTGCAGGCTCCTATTTTTTATCGGACAAAATTAAATTTCTCCTCTTTGCTAAGACATAGACTTTAATTTAAACTCACTAAAAGTGAAGGTAGCCCCAAAAGAGACATCATGTGGCGACCCCCATACGCCCCCTCTCCCGTCCATCTTCTGTACCAGCATCCCTCAACATATTAGGAAAATGCCGTGCGTACGATTTTTTCTTACGATCGTAGTACGATCAAACGCAAACGACGCAGACGGAAGGGGTCAAGGGCCCATGCTGAAATTGAGGAGCTCATGGGCCTAGAAGCTGCTGATCTGTAAGAAATACTAACCCAGATAACATAACAAAAGATATGGTGATCTTATTTGCTCGATTTCTTTTGGCCTGACAAACATCTTCATTACCTGTGCAATGTCAAGACCAAGTAATGCTTGTATTTTTAATATGGATTTAATTTAATCTAAAATCTTGCTTCGCAAAATATGTCATCATTTTTTAATTGACTAGTTTCAGTAATGGAGACCAACAGACCATTATTTTTTTAAGCCTGAAAAAACATGCTCGACATTTTAAACGTACATCACACTATTCAACACCGAATTATCTATCAAAATCATCTGCTTTTCAACCTTGGCCTAGATCTAGAGTTCATTTCACTGTTTCTTCTTCCTGATTATATTTGTTTATTTCCCTGTCAATTTCTAACAACACACGTGATGACGCATCGATGGCTGGCTATGGGACACAGAGAGAACAGAACTGCTTATGGTCCTGTGCGTGCCGGCGCCGCTATACGCCTATACGTACGTATACGATGGCAGGCAGGAAGACGTGATGAGCTTGGGCTTTGGATATGGGCACAGTGGTGAGAGGAACTCATTTATGTGTTGGGACCAGAACCTGCAGCTTGGAACCTTTAATAAACAGAGAAGTGTTTCATCGTACGAATATCGTAAGCACAAAATCGTACGTATAGCGGCGCTCACATATATCTATATATCTATATATATCTATGTACCTATTATAAATATTCACAACTTTTCGTTCGTCCTTCATCCGTACGTAGCGAGGAAAAGGAAATGTAGACTTTTGCTACGATTTTTTTCTTGGCCTGATTGAAGGAAGAACGTAGACTGAACTACGAAAAGGCCGCGGACCGAACAGAGACAGAAAAAAAGGCTGGTTTGTCGAGGGATATAATCTGGAATTTTTGTAGAAAGAAGAAAGGTTAGGCTGAATTCGGCCCACATCTTAGAAGGACAATTAAATTAAATTTAAAAAGACAAAAAGTTTCCGTCGTTCGTCTGGAAAAAACTTGGCAAGAAAAATTCCTCCAAAATTCCTAAAATTCCTAAAAAAAAAGGTTCATGGAAAAAAAAGTTCCGCGCAACGTTAAAAAATGGTCCGATTTAAAAAAAACGGTTCGGCATTTTCTGCTTTTCCAAAAAAATTTCTCAAACTCAATTCAAAAATTTAAAAGCAAATTCAATTTTTCCTTTTTGAATTACTTTTTTATCAGTCTTCCCGCGTTCAAAATTCATTCAAATTCTCATATATCAAAATCCACCTAAAAATGCAAAAGTTTATATAAACCGCGCGAGAAAAAAATGTCGTTTATAAAAAAACCGCTCCAAAAAAACTGTTAGAAAAAAATACTGACGGAGCGTGAAACTCCTCACCGGGAGACCGTGCAGGTCCTCCTTTACCGGTTCGGCCGGGGGCGCAAGTTGATGTTCTTAGCCCCTGATCTGAGGGATCTCAGCGAGAAAGAACGCGTGGACACAGGCGGTTTAGACAGGTTCGGGTCGTTGAGAAGCGTAATACCCTACTCCTGTGTTCTGGTAGATCTGTGAATGTAAAGGGATCCAGAGAGAGTTCAGCCTCTAGACCAAATTAGCCAGAGTCCGATCCCGTCTCTCCTAGACCTGGGCCTCCTTTTATATGGCAAGGGGCTACTACATGGGCCACGAGCTGCCTAATAAAGAAAACATTCTTTTACAATTAGGGTTATCCTACTGCCGGAAGCAGCCTCTGACAGACGTCGCAGCACGCCTCTGCTCAGCCAGCTGACCCATCCGGGGGACGCCCGTTTTGACCTTCATTAAATGGCGAGCGACTTTCTCGTTTCGCCTGCGCCGGAATCCGGAATGCATCTGACCGGGACTGACGTACCAACTCCGGGAGTTGGCACGCCAGCTCCGGCTGAGAGACGAGAGACACAGGGCTCTCATCATTCTGACGGGACGGGGCGAGGCGTGCTGCAGGCCGCCTGGCACCACCTAACCCGCGATCTGACCGGTCTGTGATCAGTCACTCGCTGTGACCGGTCATGGACCGGATAGGCATGCGCCACGCCGCATTAAATGCGGCGTAGTGCGCTCGTCTGAACCGCCATAAATGCGGTTAGGTGAGTGTTGATGCAAAAAACACACACTGGCCTGGGAGATCTGCTTAGCTCCAGTGCAGGTCCAAATCTTGGTGAGATGCAGGCGTGCCAGTCAGTTTGATCCTGCAACTGACAAGATATACAAACGACAGATCGAAGAACCGATCGGCCAACATAGCCGATGTAGTAATTCCAGCCGATCCTGATAACAGCCGATAGCGATAGGGTTTTGAGCTATCGGCTATGTGTTCAATGTAGATTCTGACACTTGACAAAGAGACAATCGGCTGATGATAATATGCATTAGATCGGCAATGACTTGATAAAGTGAAACGAAAGTTAGACATACTCGATCGGCTGTAGATATCAATGATACATAATCTAAATCTCAAAATATATTTAAACCAAGTGATTGGGATAGATCGGACAGGGCGCCGAGACAGTATAAATCACTTATGTCTAAAAACATCTCAAGAGAGAGATTATATATATTCATAGCATAGCCGATGAAGTGAATCTAACATAGATCCAATGCCATAAAATCCACAAGATTAGATTAAACAGTGAAACCTTTGTTGTCATCGGCTAAATTCAACTTATATGCAATCCTTATAAGCCGATGCAACGTCCAGATAACTCATCGGCTGAAACCCCGATGAAACCCTTATCGGCAATCAAAAAGCAGGCTAGAGATTCATGATTCTAAACACGATTTAACTCTGAATCCAATGCATGATTTACCAAATTTCGTCGTTAACACATGCCCCCCAGTTTTGGAGTATGGGAACTCATGCTTCAAAATTATCTTCTATGACTCCAAAATTGATCCTCTTTTGCTTCTTGCAATCGGCCTTCATGAGCCGATACCGTCTGCATTAGATGAGCTAGGCTGTCAAACTTGTGGCAAAAGAATTTATCCTTGATAGGTGCTGATAACCCCTGGAATGCAAGATCTGCTAGCTGCTCATCGCTTAGATTCAAACTATAACATCGGCTGCGGACATCACGAAATCTTTGTATATATTCCATAGCCGATTCTCCTTCTTGCTGCTGCACTGATATCAAATTTGAAAGTTTCATCTCACTGACGCCAGCAAAGAAGTAGTCATGAAATTGCTTCTCAAGATCGGTCCATCTTCTAATGGAATTTGATGGTAGTGATGAAAACCATGTGAAGGCCGATCCAGTCAAAGACAGTGGAAAAAATCTAACTCTCAGAGCTTCCTCAGCCGATGCTTCCCCACATTGCACTAAGAATCGGCTGATGTGTTCCATTGTAGATATATCATCTTGCCCTGAGAACTTGGAGAAATCTGGAACCTTGTATCGATGTGGCAATGACACCCTATCAAACCACTCAGGATATGGCAGCCGATACACAGAAGTTTGTTCCTTGGGCTTTATTCCAAACTGCTCCTCTATTACCTTTGCAATTCTATCGGCCAAATCGTTGTTATATTGATGCCCATATTGATGAAGTTCTTCTGGCCGATGTTGATATGGCTCATCATGTTGATACTGATATGCTTGCCCCCCGAGCCGATATTGTTGCTGCTGATGATGCTGAAGTTGTTCGCCGATTTGCCCCCCTGGCTGATTTTTGTAAGCAACTACTTCAGGAACTATCTGCTTGATCAAATCTTGTAACGTACTCATCAAAACCCCAGACTGATCAAACAAAGTACGATGAACTGCTTCATTAATACTTTCTTGAATAATTTCATCGATCGGCTTAAGAGATTGTTCCTTCTCGGCATTGACTTCTTCTTCAGACATGTTGGGTAGAAAACTCGTGTCCCACCGGGCGTGCCAAAAGCGTGTTGATGCAAAAAACACACACTGGCCTGGGAGATCTGCTTAGCTCCAGTGCAGGTCCAAATCTTGGTGAGATGCAGGCGTGCCAGTCAGTTTGATCCTGCAACTGACAAGATATACAAACGACAGATCAAAGAACCGATCGGCCAACATAGCCGATGTAGTAATTCCAGCCGATCCTGATAACAGCCGATAGCGATAGGGTTTTGAGCTATCGGCTATGTGTTCAATGTAGATTCTGACACTTGACAAAGAGACAATCGGCTGATGATAATATGCATTAGATCGGCAATGACTTGATAAAGTGAAACGAAAGTTAGACATACTCGATCGGCTGTAGATATCAATGATACATAATCTAAATCTCAAAATATATTTAAACCAAGTGATTGGGATAGATCGGACAGGGCGCCGAGACAGTATAAATCACTTATGTCTAAAAACATCTCAAGAGAGAGATTATATATATTCATAGCATAGCCGATGAAGTGAATCTAACATAGATCCAATGCCATAAAATCCACAAGATTAGATTAAACAGTGAAACCTTTGTTGTCATCGGCTAAATTCAACTTATATGCAATCCTTATAAGCCGATGCAACGTCCAGATAACTCATCGGCTGAAACCCCGATGAAACCCTTATCGGCAATCAAAAAGCAGGCTAGAGATTCATGGTTCTAAGCACGACTTAGTAGGTCAAACTCAACTGATGCAGCACTAAGTATGTAAAGAAACACAGTATCTAGATGATCAAGCCCTTGACTGATTTTCAGTGTGGTAGATGCCTAAGCTAATCTAATCTAGTAAGACGATTTAGCCGATATCGGCAGAAACCCTAAAACGAGAAGCAGCCGATAAAACTAAATTGAGATGCTAATACTAGATTAACATAAGACATATGATAAATAGCCAGGCAAATATATTATCCAAACCAGAGCAATCCAAGAGGTCGAATGTACTGATGCAGCCTTGAACGACGCCGACGTAGATGATACAATTGCCTGAACCGACAGAACATTGGACTTACCCCTTCGCCGGAGATCGACAGCCGATGCAGCCCCGCGTCAGGTGCCAAATTCCGCCGGTTGATAAATAAACCGTAACAGAGTAAAAGGTGGCGATGCGCCGAATTGTATTGATCGAGAGTTGATTTATTACAATAACCCCGGGTGTACATATTTATACCTATGGGGAGATACTAGTTCTTGTAGGACAAGAAAGAAACTTTCCTAAAGATAAAAGAAAAACATAAAGTCCTTAAGGGACACTAAACTCACTTTCCCAAAGATAAAAGGAAACTAACAAATATTCTAATTAATAGATACAATTGCCTTCTTCGGACTCAATCCGCACGTGGCAATCCTCATGAAGCACACCAACCGAACCCGACAATGATCCTGCCATCTCCTCATCGGAATCGGCTATATCGACTATCCTTGTCCGATTCTGTTTCAGCCGATGCACACCGTAGCCGATTTGGCTTGCAGCCGATTCATACTCCGTTTTCTGTAATCGCTTATCTCCTCCAATCGGCCTCGGCTTTAACTCTGAATCCAATGCATGATTTACCAAATTTCGTCGTTAACAGTGAGCTCTGCCATGCTCACCTAACCTGCGCATGTGGCACCAAAACCACAGGGGGTCGGGGCGCCCCAGCCCTCGGGGCAGAATCGGGAGCGGCCCGACCCCTGGGGGAGACCGGGAGGGCAGCCGCCACGTCGCCCTCGGGCCCGCCCCCTCCGGGGGACGGGCCACGTAGATCACCGCGGCCGTCCTTCCCTTTGATCTCGACACCCCGGTCCCATGTCACCGACAAATACCATTTACAGAAAAAGATAGAGAAAACCATCTGACTCAACGCGAGAAAAAAAACCCGCCATTTATAAAAAAACGTTTCAAGAAAACCGTTCGACTCAACGCGAGAAAAAACCATTGTTTATAAGAAATCCGTTTTGAAAAAATCGTTCGACTCGACGTGAGAAAAAAAACACCATTTATAAAAAAAACCAAAAAAACAAAAAAAGCATCCGTAAAAAAATTTAAAAAGAATAAAAAATATTCGATTTGTATGGACTTCTATTTTATTTAGAAGGTATAAACTATTTATCCACTATATAACACAAGGTTTTTTTTTTACCCATAGCAACATATGGACATTCTTTTATATATATATATATATATATATAACCTACTTAAAAAATGGTATTTTTTGGATCTTCACATTTCACATTTGTCCGTATCGTCCGTCGTGTGCGTCATCGTGCGTGGTTTGGTACGTCATCTCTTCGCGTCGCGCGCCCGACGCGCATGCCTAAATCCGATTTTGATTCCCATGCGCGTGTTCGCGTCCGCGCCGCGCGCGACTCGCCCTGCTGGTCTCGCACAACATCGCACGCCGCTCGACCCTCCTTGACGTATGCCTGTGTAGATGGAGTCCGCGGAAGCCTAGCTGCTTCGAGGCGCCGTCATGGCCCTTTACTGGAGCAATCTGATTAAGACCAGATCCCACAACAAGCATCCATAGCTCAGCGTGCATGCAAGGCTACACCGGCACTGTCGTCTTTGGAGGAGCCGAGGGAAACCTAGCGGTGCGCGCCATGACTGTGGTCACGTGGTCCGCGAACTGCTCGGAGTGGCTCCCCGGCCCATGGCATCCTGCGAGAACCATACCAGTGAGGCCATACATGATGCTTGTCGGAGATGGACGTGCTCTGGAGGCGAGCTTGGCGTCGGCGTCGTCGCCATCCAGCGACCCATCGGATGACACGCTCTTCGAGTCTTCGTGTCCAAGGACGCGGTGCATAGGGAGTTGGGATGTCCACCGATGCACGCCGCAACATCGTCTCGTCGAACGCCACGGACTGGACGGCGATGCCGTGGAAACAATAGGGCCCCGCATTCGCTGCTGGCGATGCCACCCAATGGGTGTCGCACACCTTGGCCCTTACCACTGCACCAGCTGAGATAGACCTCTTCTCCAGTGACAGTGGCGGGATCGCCGTCCTCGAGCCACGGTGGCAGGCGACTTGAGCCTGGCCTTGACTGTGTCCAAGTAGTAACCGGCGCGTCGCCCCTCGGCAACAGAGCTGGCTGTCTCAAGTCAGTACTCAACCGGGGACGCAGTGCGGCAGCCGGCAGGTCATCGTCATCGAGGTAGTGATGGAGCCAGCAATGGCCAGCGAAATGGGTTTGGAGGAGGAAACGAGGCAGCGGGAGACGACGGCCTTGGTTTGTGCTTAGCGCCTACAGCATCCGAGTTGAAGGAGACAGCGCCGTGGCGGAACTGGCGGAGCAGCGGCTGTGCTGCAGGCGGACGTTTTCGGTCGAGATGCCACGACGGCGCCAGCGTCGGCGAACTTTTCAAGTATGTTGATTCCACGAACAAGATGAAAGACAAAGATTATTGTAGTAGCGTTCATGATGAATCGAATAGTGGCAGCTAACGTATTAATCCATTAATCAATCAATCGCTAATACTGCTACTTATGGTCCATGCATGATGATGACAGGGCGAGAAGTACTGCAAGTGCTGATTAATTCTTTGTACGTACGTATGTACATGCATTGTGTCATCTATATCTATGCGTTCAATCTTGCTTTTTTACTATAAATTACATGTGGTGTGTGCGTGCCGTACCAATGTGAGATACACAAAGGTCACCGTCTCCTTCTACCATTGAACAACCAACCCCCACTTTTTTTTTTACGTCTCCACCTTACTCAGCCTTCGGCTGAACATGCTCTCTCTCTCCTCGATTTTCTCATATTTTCTTTCCTTCTTTATTACATTTGCACCAAAATTATGGCGTATGATTCTTTCACACTATAACAGGGAGCGAGTGAAAATATATAGGCGATGAACGTTATGTCGACGAACCTATTTTAATACGTGGGTAAGTTTTCTAAAAAAACATTAGCTGAAGTTGTAACTGACATAAAAAAAAAAAAGAAAGTTGTCTGACAGATACAACACGACCAGCAGGTCGACATGGCGAATACTAAAATCTAATAACCTAATACTTATTATAATTTTGGTTTATCCAGTACAACGCACGAGCATTATATATATATATATATATATATATATATATATATATATATATATTCTCCAGTTTCTTGGAAGGTGAAGCCAGGTCTACATTCATGTCTTTCTCTCTTTTGTACTTGCTGTGTCTAGGTAATCATACATGATATATTTGGTGAACTTCAGAATTGTCAAGACTACCTCTACCAGTCAAGTACTCTTTTTTTTGCAAATGACAGGATAAATTTAGAAATTTAACAGCTTGCTAGTACCTAACTTTGAAAAAATATATAGTGCAAACCTAAAAACTATTATAGGATTGAAAAATATACGTTTGAGATCTGCCCAGATTTTACTGCGAATAAAAGTTTTACTCATGATGACATGAAAAAAATCTCATACGTCTTTTTTTATCCTACTGTAGTTTTTAGTTTTATACTATACTAGCAAAAATGCATGTCGTTATAACAGGTGAAAACAATTTTCACCATTAATAAAAAAATCATTCAATTTAAACGACAAACCAAAACAAGGTAAACAAAATAAGAGCAAAATAAAGCCAAAAATCATATATAGTATTGAACCCGGTTGCACTTGCTTCATGCGTCATCACACGAAGAATCTCATATGTACACATTTTTATAACATGACAAATCGATCGAGTGGCTATTCCATAAGTTGACGCATGTGCATTTTGCTATACCTCATGGACCAAAGATTAAAATTTTGATTATTCAATTAGTAAGAGTTTTTTTACTATAGATGAAAAGCATTTGTGAAAGAGCATCTAAGCGTCTAATGGGTTTTGGTTAATTGATGACAAACGATTAAGAGACTAATGCACTTATTGAGTGTATAAGCAAGAGATTAGTCTGATGAAGAGCCGATGAAGATGAGGAAAAAGAAGATGTAATACATTGTGGTTTCATTGTGATGCAAAGCTATAAGTGATGGAAGATGGCAAGATGCGGTGAAGGATTGACAAGACTTGGCTACGCAATGGACCATGCATGGGATAAGAGCAAGCGGAGGCTTGGCGCTGAAGGACCCGACGTAGTGGTAAAGGAGCAAGTGCTTGGCCAAATACCGACGAATCGATCGAGGCCATAGGATGTCACAAGCATAGTACAAAAAACCGGACCGGACCAGCGATTGAACCGAAAAAAACCAGAACCAGCGAGGTTCTGCTCAAAGACCGTCCCTACAATCGAACCGGTAAAAAATCGGTGAACCGGACGGTTTTTTGTTTGAACCGGTGAACCAGTGGCGGTTTTTTTGAATCGAGCCGGTTTTTAATTTGTCCTATGGTAGTATGGCATTATGAATTTATTATGTTACCACACTACATTTATTTTTTGATGTTATGGCCATATAATAATAGATATACTGGTTTATTTATGCATATTTTCACCAATTTGTGATGGTTCTATATTAAAAATAATGCAAATCAAATATAGTATTAATAAATAAAAAACCGGCGATTCGATCGGTGAACCGACGGCCAGAGCGGGTCAACCCTCGGTCGGTTTTTTGTACTATGGTCATAAGTTGTTAAGGATCAATCCTTAGTGAAGAAGAAGCACAAGATGAAATGTTGAAGATCAAGAAGGTGTAATTCATTGATGAACATCAAGCCAAATTCCATATTAGCATTGATTAAGGCAAAGAAAAAAGATGACGTAAAAGTATTCATGTTGGTATAGCTTTTCTATTTGTTCTTGAGTTGGTAGGAAAGCCATACTATTAAGTGAAATATTGTCTAATATCTAGTGATGAGTTTGATGATCAAAATCTTTATTGAAGTGGTTCTCTCTCTTAGATTTTTGTAATGGAGTTTTTTGGAGTTATCTAAAATAGAGTTCGAATTTTTTCAAAATGCATTTGCCTTTGAAAATTGGTACGGGTGTTTTTCAAAATTTTCCAAAGGTGCTTCGGAATTTTACTTGAGGGATGAGTCCATTGGAATTGCTCGCTCCATTAAAGAAGCTATGGCAAATAGAGAAATTGTCAGCACAAAGTTTATGATGTTATCAGAAATAAATGAACTACGGTGGACAGGGGATGACAAGGTCATATATGGAAAATGTTTCATGTCATTTTACTCTGCTTGTCCCCGTGCATTTGGCTGCCTCAAGCACCTCATCATAAACAATGTGAGGTTTGGTGATTCAGACATCCCTAACGTGCTAAGCACATGCAAAAAGCTAAAATACTTATCCCTAATGAACTGTGACTCTGGGTTTTTCGGTCAGTTTTACAAATGGTACACCCAACGCTCATTACACTACATATTCATTCATGCACATTTGAAAGGGTTGATCTTGACTGGCTTCCATAACTCACAATTTTGATTGTTCACACTTGGATGGATTCGGAAGAAAGTTACCCTTTATCATTGGGTTATGTTCCACAACTTTGGACACTAAAAATTGTCTTGTAAAGACATGATTAGCCACAAAAATATCAAGCTAGGTAGATTCCTTGGTAAAGCGGCTATAGACGAATTGCATCTGAATTTTGAATGTGAAAGGGTGAGTTGAAACATACAGTGTGCCTATTTTATATTAAGAAAAAGTATGTTTAAAATGCAATATTTTGATTTGATGATTTCTCACTTTGTATACTGCAGATTTGGATTCAGCCGGAACAACCAAAACTACTGGCTCCCGTGTTGCGAAATCTACAGATCGCTAGTCTTACTTGCATTCATGACGAGTGCGACCTTGGTTGGACATTTTTTTCTTTTAAAGGAAGACATGCACATAAAGGTATGTGTTTAATTTCCCCAAAAACATGCATGATAATCAAGTCTTTCATACGAATACATCAGTAGCTATGTAAACAAAATCATGATATATAGACATTATTGCATGATTTTCTTTTATTAAAAAAAGATTTAATAAGTGTCTCTGTTAAAGAAAATACAGATTCATAATAACTACAAGTGTCAACCCTTTTCTTCTACGTGTTCATTTACATTGGCACTGCAGCAAATATGGTACATTTGATTGCTTCGAATTTTGAGCTTAGATTTTTTTGGTCTGCTTAACTAATTATTTTTTCCCTCATATATATATGCAGATGTGGGATCATGGATGCGAGACAGGTGAGAATAAGAACGAGGAGCTATACCAGAAGGGAGGCGATAAATTATTGAAGCGGGAATCATCTCATGATTTCAAGCATCATAATTTGAATGTACTCAGTATTGTGGGCTTCCAAATTGACGAAAAGTTTATGACATTAATAAGACAGGTAACTGAAGTAGCAATTAACTTAGAAGAAATACTACTCATTGAAAGTCGATCCTTCAAGGGCTATCAGTTTCGTCCTTTTACAAGATATCCAAGAACCATTGAGGATGAACTTAAGACGAAGAAACAGATTTGTGAGGGGAGATCCTCGCCCTTTAAAATTGGTTTCGGCGATGTCACTGATTAATGCTGCTTCATTCAGCTAAATGTCATCTGTTTCTTCTTAGCTTAATGTGTGTTATAGACTTAGAATGTGGATGATTTTACCTGAAATATATTCCCTCTGTTCTAAAATGTTTGACATTGGTTAGTTCAACGTCATAAAAAGGAAACAGAGGGAATATTCAACCGATGCATTCTCTCCTTCTGTTATTCATGTTTTTTATGTTCTTTCTTTATCTGTGAAAAAAAATCGCCACTTCATCTAAAACTCAAAATTGTTTGTCTTGTTCTGAAAATTACCCGACAATTTTCTCTTGTATTTTTTTACTTTCAGATTTTCAGCTTCCTAGTCATGGTCATCGTGTTATATAACCTGATTTCTCCGTTAAATCTTTAATTTGTTGCCCTCCAGTTTCTTGGAACGTGAAGCCAGGTCCACATGTTCATGACTTGTTCTTCTGTACTTGCTGCGTCTAGGTAATCATACATGATATGTTTGATAAACTTCTGAATTGTAAGACTACTTCTGCCAATCAAGTACTATTGATTGTTGCAAATGACAAGATAACTTTAGAAATTTAACAGCATGCTACTACCTAACTTTTGCTATATTTTTTTATTGTGTGCATATGTTCTATAGGAGCTTGCAGCGAATTTAGAGTTGTACCTCTTTCTGTTCCCAATAATGAAATATCTTGTCATAGAAAGACCACCAAAAGATATACTTGATATTACAGTGATAAGGGACGTGTGATTTCAACCCCAAAATTCTATGTTTCATTCTCAACACGCTCATATTTTTTCTTAAAAATGTTTGGAGGAATGTCTCTCCCTCCAAATCTTGAAAAAGACCACAAAATAAAATCTGCAGTAGTAATCTCACTTGATTGCACGCAGTTACATCCTTACATGCATGAAACATTGATCCATTCCACATCAGAGGTACTACTACTTGCAGAAAATGGAGCATACATACACAATGCATGACACACAACCACACTAAGCACTCGCAAATTAAATCACTCAATTAGGGACATAACAAGTGGCAGGTACTCTAGCTCTCACATGAGAGGGCCCCTTTGCCCTTCCCATGGACTGGTACTCACTGCTGATCAACAGCAACAGTAAAAAATCACCATGATCAGGTCAATTCCAGACAGGAATTAAGCTTTTGGAGACCTGATCAGCTGATGGTGCGATTAATCTAGCAGTTAGCGCGATAAGATAGGCCGGACCGGGCTGGGCTAGGCCTAGACCTGGATAAAAGGCTGATACGGGCTCTGGACGGTGGCCCGGGCCGCGAGGGCGGCCCGAAGCTTCATATCCTTTAGAGCAGGGTCCTCAAGGAGCAGCACCTTGTCCTTGTCCCTCACACCAACCATGTGAAGGTAGTCACTGTCCTCCCTCTCCTTGCCCCTGAACAGCAGCCTCTGCTCCCTGGGCTCCAGCCCTGTCACCATGGACACTACTGCCTTCAGCTCACCTGCACAAAATGCAACATCACATGTTTAGATCTCGATGATCAATCCAAATCAGCACACATTACTGTTGTTCTAACAAAGAAACAACGAAACAAACTATGTTTTGTATGTAGCAAACGAAATGCAGGAAGGTTCAGGTCAGGTTCCTTCACATCATGTGGCTGTTGGCAGTGAAGGTAGACGGCCGCCAACTGTGATCAATATTCAGACATGTCCACGCCATTTTTTGTGTTTTCTATTGCAAGAACACCACCATAACCTCTAGTATTCTGGGCTGTGGAGTTGCTGGGAAGGAGAAGGTGACAGTACTACACGGTACTGCCTCTTCTCTTGTCAGGGTTTTTTTTTTCATGAAGCTGGTGACTGACCATGCTAGTTTTCTAATGGACACGTACATGTGTCTTATGTGATATATCTATGTGGTAAGTAAAACTCAAGAACTCACAAGGGTCACTTGGGAGAAGCGTTTGGTAGAACGAGTGAATATTAAGAGTGTAAACACCACAAGAGGGTGAATGGTTTATAGTTCTCGTCAGAGATTCGGAGCTGCACTTCACTTTCAGAAGTTAGTATATACATGAAGGGGACAAACCTGAACAATGGAGGCAAAGGTTTTCAACCGAAGCCTGGTAGGTAACAGAAGGCATTTAGGTCGTACTAGAAAACTAAATTCCAACTGAAATAAACTAGGATTTATATTATGCATATGGCATCAATATCTAAAACCAAAAGCGACTGAACTAGCAGCATCTCTACTGATGCATTGCTCTGCAAACTGAACTATGTTGACGTGTTGCACGGCATCAACTGAACTGTGTAAAGGAGTGCCATTGTGCATGCCACCCTTCAGTCCTCAAGCCTTTATCGTGCTTACAAAAGAACTTGGAGAATTATTCTTTTCAAGGCCAAAAGGATGTGCTTACTGCATGAGAGAAGCCCCCAAAAGGAATCATGACTGAATCAGCTTTTCAAGGCCAACATTTTACCAATCATAAAGTGCATACATACTGCTCAAAACATAAAACTTTTCTGTTATCTTTGCAAAGATGAGAAATTTAATTTTGGCTTGATCACCAACACATGACACTCACCGAAAGTGCAGGTAGCCCCAATGGAGACATCATGCCAGGAGAACCCGGTGGCGACCCTGACGGTGATCACCTCCACGCCGCCTCTCCCATCCCTCTTCTGAACCAGCATCCCTCCCGGCCTCACCTCCCACTCTATCTCCCCGCTTCCGCCGCCGCCGCTCCGGCCACCGACATCACCGTCGCTGGTGCTGCTACTGCTGCTGCTATCAGTGCTGCCTTTGGAGGAGCTCCTCCTGAACAGCCTCTTGGAGTACCTCAGCTTGATCATTGTCACAGCCGGTCAGAGACTCAATTCGCTCAGCTGAAAGGCTCGGTTCTTGCAACAATGGCAGGCAGCTGGTGATCGGTGTGGCCGTGGAAGGAGAGCTCGGTGGGTGGGGGTGTATATATAGGAGGAGGCGAGGGGTGGGAAGCCATGGGCATGGGAAAGGACAAAGCTTTAGAAGCGTGCGGCTGTTTGTCAAAGGCGCCAATGAGGGGGACACTGGGACAGCCGATCCTCGCAAAGTCCAAAGTTGGAACAGCTTGTGCATGCTGCTACACAAAGCCAGAGCTCGACAGCTTCCATGAAAGTATGGAACCACGGGGATGACATGTGGGCCCGGACCCCGTCTAATGCTCCAGCTGCTTCATCAGCTCTACCATTAGTACGTAATCAAGTGAAAGAAAAATGATATGTAACCATAGCTTCCGCATTATTCAATACTCCCTTTGTATTATATTATATGTCGTGTTGATTTGTTTTAGTCAAACTTTTTTAGATTTGATCAAGTTTATAAAAAAAATTTAGTAATATCTATATAACACCAAATTAGTTTTATTAAATATAATATTAAATATATGTTGATAATATGTTTGTTTTGTGTTAAAAATATTGTTATATTATTTTATAAACCTGGTCAAACTTATAAAAGTTTGACAAAGAAAAAAGTTAAATCGACTTATAATATATAAAAAAAAAGAGTAGATCACAAGATCCTAGAGCTCCAACATTTCGGTCAGATTAACATTCATCGGTAGTATTAGTACATTGGTTCTATCAAATTTTGTGTCAATTTACCACTGTCCAAGTGTCCATGCAACTTGGAGAGGAGTTTGGCATTTTGGTTGGGGCATTGCTGGGTAAAGTGGGTGAAAAGGCCTGGGAGAATCACACGGGCAAAGCATGTCAACAGAACAAAGAATCTCCGCATGCAAAATGCAATCACATGGGAGTTGGCAAAACGCATGCTAGCTAGCTAATCTCCTTTCCAAGCACGATAATTAGGGCGGTCGGGTTAGGCCATGAACCTACTTTGGTTATTCTAATAGCCGCGGCTGATCGCAAGTTTTCCGGCTCATGTCTCGCGTCTGCTCACGCACAGGAGAAAAAGGATGATGCTCATGGGGTCATAGCCTGATGATTAGCTGTTCCTGATGTGTTCTGTACGTGCGTTGATTGTGTATTAGTATTGTTAATTCATATCAAAGGTGTAGTACTAATGTTTGGTTTAATTTCAGCTTTTAGGGGGGCTGAAGTGGTTGTTGAGGGCATACGTGGGGCTTGGAATGTTTAATTTTGGGCTTGGGTTTTGGAGTTGTCTGAAACATCTGAAATAGATTAGGTTCGTCTTTTTCTTGATACAGGTGTACTGTTTTGATCCTTGTGTGACAATAATACACGTATAGATATAGGCTGGCTTGCACTGAGAAAAAATATGATCAAAATTTTCTTATATGAGTCAACTTGATTCCCAATTAACAATTAGCCTTTGACACAAAAGGGACGAAAATATGCTTAATCAAAGTGTTTCACACAATAGAAAATCATCTCTATCTATACTTAAAGTATTTCAATTCATGGCCTTCCTTGATAATGTGCTAAACTCCAATCTAAAAAAAAACTGTTTACAGAGAAGGAGAAAATTGGAAAACTAATCTTTGTCCTAAAGATAAGACTCCATGCTGAATCATCAAATTGATGATAAGTCCTAATTATGAAGTTAGCTAGCCGACATTAGATGCTGAGTCATCTAATCATCGTGAAGCTACCATCTCCTGATCCCTGATTAGCTCCGGAGAACTTCACCCAGATGCTGAACGAACGTGTGCAGGATATAATTAAGGGAGAATGCTTAGTCCTTCTGTCCTGATGCCTGGGAATTTCTCCATTTTTCTTGAGCTAAGCCTGCCTCTCCCGGTGCCACGCAGCCTCGGAACCCACATGCAAGTATGCAACCCTCGCTTGGATTGAGATTCCCCGGCGCATGTGGCAGCGACGATCTTGCCTGCTCATCTGGTCGACCGATCCAAGGCGTACGTGCGGTGTTCAGACTCTCACGGATTCACAGACCCATGTGATACATGTTCGTTAGAGACGACGAGAAGTAGATGAAAACTTGAGTATGTACAGATGATTGGTTAGGTACATTGTTTGGTGTGGATGGGTATAGATTTTGTTTTACACGCTTCGGTGTAGGCTCATTGCTCATTGCTCATGCGGTTGGACCTTTGACAGATTAAGCGTGACCGTGTGAGTGTGTGTGGACAGTAAAAGTTCAGAAAGGCATGGTAAAAACTTTGCAGGGGCTTCAGAATTCAGACTTCAGGGACACAGAATCTGAAACAAAAACGCAGAGGTGAACTTAAAAAACAAGGCCGAATACAAGCTGTCTACTCGAAATTCAGAGAAGAAATGCGCGAGAAAATGGGGGAGAAAGAAAAAACGAAAATAACGACGAAAACGACTTGGACGGGGGGAGGCGACAGGTACGCGTGGCACGGCTGCTTTCCACGTCTCCCTCCTGCAGAATCCTTCGTCGAGCCCGATCAACCACTCGCCATCCGTTTGGCGGCCGAATCGAAGAAAAATATCTGCCAATCCCGCCACATTCTTGCGGCCCAGCCATCCATCCAATCCCCTTTCTGCCCTTCCTGCACGAACCGCGCGGATTTCCGCAGCAGCAGCAGCAGCATCAAGCAGTGGCAAACATTCGATCGATCGATTGACCGATACGCCATGGCGGCCATGGTGGCGTCCACGGCGACCTCCTTCTCCTACCACAAGGTGAGCGGCGTTTCCGCAGGCGATTTGTTGTTCATATGCCGCCGGTCGTGGCAGACCATCTGATCAACGCTACTCGATTCAGCCGCGATTCGCGGTGGAGTGCAGGAAGAAGGACAGGGAGCGGCCGGAGCGGGAGAAGGAGCACAAGCACCCCTTCAAGGTCGTCGAGATCACGCCGCCGCCGCGGTGCCTCGGCGTCCGCTGCTTCCCCACCGTACGTCGTCTGTCTCTGCGGTCCCCTGCCTCTTGCCTCCTCCTGAATTCTGAATTCTCCGATGCGTTGCGTGCATATACGCTACCACGATAGATACGCTACGCTGAATTCGTTCGTTAACAAGAACAAAAAGGTAAATGCGTATGCACAATGCACAGGCCTGATCATAAAAAAACATTCAAATCGTTGCTTAAATTCGAGAACGAAAATACGCTATCTGGATTCTGGAGGCGGCTATTACCTGTGGAACAGGTTTTCCTGTGACAAATCACAACTGGTGTAGCATTGTTCCAGAATTCAGTTTTCACCGCAATTTCGGCTGCAGAGTCACGGTCTGCTCCCAATGTATAAATTTGATCCTAAATATTCTTCGCAGCTTTTGCAAAAATACAGATTGCGTCAGTCTACTGGAAATGCAGTGCTTTCCTTAGGGGAAAGAAAGAAACGTTTTCGACAACTTAGGTCCCGTTTGAATTTCCTTAGGACGAAGATTAAAAGTGGGCACACAAAACGAGAAAACTATTAACGCGTGATTAATTAAGTTTTAATTATTACAAACTTAAAAATGAATATATTTGATATTTTAAAGCAACTTTCTTATATAGAGTTTTCGCACAAAATGTGTCGTTTAGTAGTTTGAAAAACGTATTAATGGAAACCGAAGTAAAATCTTAATCTTAATGAGAAAAGAATACCACCTCAAATGTTTTCAGCGCTACGAGAACAACAAAGAATTTAGAGCTTATTCGATTATTAGGATTTCTAAATCATATGAATAGAAAAGGTAAGGAGTAAAGGATTAGGATATCACCGGTCCTTATGAATTTTTGAGCTCTCACCTCATGCTAAAAATCATATGGAACAAGGTTTTAAGAATATAATCCTTAGGAATTGGGTAGCATCTATTCCTATCAAACTAATAATGCATATAGAAAAAACCTAAGGTTTCAATTCATACAATAATCCTTTGTACATCCTTTAAAACGAATGAACCCCAAGGCTGTGTTTTTTTTAAGTAGTTTCACTACTACAAAAATGTTTATTGGTGTCGGTTCCAAAGACCCTATAGGTGCCGGTTTTGGTCCCGGCACCAATTGGTCGGCACCTATGCCTCCCGGGCATAGGTGCCGGATCTAGAACCGGCACCTATTGTTTTGAACAAATCAAAAAAAAAAGAAAAAAAATCCCGAATTCTCACCGTTGGCCGGCCGCCACCTCGCCCGGTTCGTCGCCACCAGGTCCACCGCCTCCACCGCCGGCCATCTCCACCGCCGCCGCCGCCACTAGGTCCGCCGCCTCCACCGCCTCCTCCGGCGCCTCCTCTGCCGCTGGACTCTCCAGATCTGGAGAGAGACGGCCGAGAGAGAGAGGGGGCTGGCCGGCGAGCCTCCTCCTCCGCCTCCGCCGCCGCCGCCTCCTCCTCTGCCTCCGTGCGCCGCCGCCTCCTCCTCCGCCGCCTCCTCCTCCGCCACGCCGCGCTGTGCTCCTCCTCACCATCCAGGGCCGCTGGGAGAGAGAGGGGGCTGGCTCCGCCGCCTCCACGCCACCATCGTTGCCGCCGCTACCTCGCCCGGCTCCACGCCCAGACGGGCCGGCCGCCGCGTCCTCCGTCGGCCGCCGCCACTCCTCCGTCATCCGCCGGCCATCTCCACCAGATCTGGGGCGAGAGAGGCAAAGGGAGCGGAGGGGCGAGAGAGGCAAAGGGAGAGGACGGAGGGGCGAGAGAGAGAGTGTGTGTGTGTGGTGAGACCGTGAGAGCGATGCGGCGTCCGATCGGATAAGGATCGGCGTGTGGATGCGGTTGCGCGCGCCTCTCTGTGCGACCGACCGGTTTTTTTTAATAGGTGTCGGTTTTTTAATAGAACCGGCACCTATATTTATATTATAGGTGTCGGTTCTAAAGAAAAACCGGCACCTATACTATAGGTGCCGGTTTTTTAATAGAACCGACACCTATAATATAAATATAGGTGCCGGTTCTATTAAAAAAACCGGCACCTATAGTATTGATACCGGTTTTTTCTTAGAACCGATACCTATATTGCTTAAAGGTACCGGTTTTAAATGAACCGACACCTATAAGGTCGATACCTATGAGGGTTTTTGTAGTAGTGTTTGGAACTCCTCTCCTATACACGAAAAACGAACCAGCGAATTAACGTATAATTAATTAAGTATTAGCTTTTTTTTGAAAAATGAATTGATATGATTTTTTGAAGTAACTTTTCTACAGAAAAGTTTTACAAAAAATACACCGTTTAGCAGATTGGGAAATATGTGTACGAAAAACGAGTGAGGTAAAGTTGAAAACTAAAGAACACAGCCTTACAGTGTTTTCCTAAGTGATCACTGTCTGACTGCTTATGCTATTGTTGTAACTTCAAGAACAACAATGTAGCTCCCGTGCTCAGTTAGGACCGAAGGAATACATAGTTTTCTGTAGCAGCACTTGTTTAGCCTGCTCCGATCGGTTCAGATATTCTGTGTGGCAACTCATGCCATCCTGTCAGGGTTTATTCCCATCAACAACTAGCCTTTTGATCCATGCTATCCTTTTCTTTTTAGATAATGGTGATCCATGCTATCTACTGGTTGATGTCCATATATCCTACTCTAGTTGTGTTTTTGTTCGTAAACCTTGTTTTAGCAGTTTTAAAACCTCGCAAGACAACGAACCCTTTTCCTGCTGGAAAGTCGAAGCAATGAAATTTGGTACTACTACCATCAAGGAATCTGCCAGATAACCATAATACGTGCACGAAAGCGCTGTCAGATTGTCAAAGTAATTCCCTCGAGAAAAAAAAAGTTTGTCAAAGTCAAGCGCCTCCCATTGTTCTAGATACCAAGACCCGACTTTCCAACGGGGAAAAAAATTCTGCTGCTTTTTCCGTGCCAGCGATCACTGTTGAACTGATATGTTGTCATGTTGACGTGGTTATTAAAAAAAAAGAAAAAAATGATCGGTAATTCGGTTATATTCTATCATAATATCATTAACATTATAACCATTAATATAACATTATAGCCATTGATATATGAATTTTTAATTTTTTATTATTGCTTCATATGTTAGTGTTTATAATGATAATATCATTATGACAAAGAATATGAATCGTGATGAAGTGGTGTTAGTTTGGCGTGATGATGCAGAACATCCACTGCGGGGAGAGCGTGACGATCGAAGGGCAGGCGTACACGGTGTCGGCGGTGACGCACCGGTACCAGCTGCGCAAGGGGCGTTACGAGCCCAGCGAGAAGCGCCTCGACGTCCTCTCCACCGGCAGATACCTCCTCAACCTCTACCTCGACGGCCTCCTCGACAAGTCCTGATCTGATTATGTATCTACTCTACTAGTAGTAGTATTTACATGAGCTCAGCAGCATAAACATCGATCAACTTTTTTTTTTGTCATGAGAGATGTATGCGTATGTATTACTGTGTATTAGTTAAGCACTGCCACTGTAATCGGCAAACACCTGTCTGATCGATGGACCACGGGTGGCGTGCTCCGAGTTCAGAGGCGGAGCAAACAGAAAGCGACCGAGTGAGGCTAATCAGTTTGTTTACTGCTCTGCTGTTCTGCAACGAGGAATCGATCGATTGCACGCATGGTGCCAGAGATGTGACGATGTTTATGGCACGCGTGCTTCGACTCATTCATATCCTGTACTTCCGATGACACGTCGACGCTCTTGTGTGTTGTGTTGATCATGACGAGGTAGCTAGCTTTGCCAAGCCGTATGGGTCGAGATAAAAACTTAACAGAGCGTGTAGATTAATATCACAACATGCCTCAGCTTAAGCAGATTCCATGTGATCGATCAGCCAGCACCAGTAGCAGTATATGAGTATATGACAAGTGACAACATGCACACGGCGCTGCACGCTGCAAATGTGATCAGTGAAACCTGGGGCGGTTTCGCTTACGGACAAAATCACAAAAGCGGCTTTTGCCACCAACGGACGGCCCGGATGCGTCCAGTGCGGTGGCGCCTTTACGCTACGTGCGCCATCTGGGACGACTGCCACGTGGACAGGACACGACGCGCCCCCCGTGACGTGGCCGCGGCACACCCCCACGCCGTCCATCCCCTCCTCCCCGTTGCTCCACCTGGGTTACGTGCACCGCGTCCATACGCCGCCCCCCGCGCGGGCCGTCCGTTCCACGCGCCCATCCACTCATCGGTCCATGCACCCGGTCTACTCAAAAGCAACTCCCCGATCCCCCGCTCGCTACGCGGCACCGACGCAACACACGCGAGCCCCGCACGTATGCCCACTGACAGGTGGGCCCGAGAGGGATAGAGGGGTCTAATCCCGCGGGTATTTAAGTGCGCGTAGCGATTTTCGTCGAAGCAGCCGACCTTTCTCTCTCTCAGTCTCACACAGTGCTTGAGAAGTGAGAGAAAAAAATGAAATATTTTGTGGAGAAATTAGATTAATAACAGCGTGGTAAAGGTAATTAGAGGCAGATAAGTAATAAGTGTGTCAGGAGAGACGGGAGGCAAAAGAAAGATAAATAAAAACTCTGCCTTTTCCTCTCTCTGTTCGCGTCCCCCGTTCTCGCCCCGCGCGGCCGCACCGCTCGCCTGAGATCCGCGTCGGCGCTCGCCGTCTCCGCCAACCCCGCCGCCTCCGATCTCCACAGGTATGTTCCTCTACTCCTCCCGTCGGATTCGTCATCGTATGTTCGTTTTGTTTTTGCTTAATTTTTTTTTGTGTGGCGGTGGTGATCTGATTGATTAAGGGTGTGCGTGGTGGTGCTGTAGGGCGGGCGGAGGAGACCGGCATAGGAGGGGAGATGGCGGCGGAGGAGGGGGCGAGGTCGCCGACGAGGATGCTGGCGGAGGGGCACCTGCGGGTGGCCACCGGCGGGGGCGCGCCGGCCGACGGCGGGATCGCCGTCCGCCACCTCCCACACCACCACGCATCTAAGAGAGGTGACTGGCTCGATCCCTGTGGGCGCCTGTACATGTCTTATCCGTTTTCTGTACCGCTGAATTATTCCATGGTGTGAGTTTTTTGTTCGAGAATTCGGACCGGGCAGGTTTGGCTCACTGTTTCTTTAGGGTTACTTGGGGTGGTTATGGCCTCTAGAAGGTGATCTGATGATGGTGCGTAGCAGAGATGAGGGATGTGATTCGTCTTTAGGGTTGCTAGATGCTATATATGCCAATGGATAGGCTTGCCTTTTTGAAGCACAGTATTTAGGAAATAAGAGTGTCAACTGTTGATGGGTTTGATGTCCATGGAGACATGGAGTCATGCCAACAAGAAGTAGTACATTGGTATTTGTTATGCTATTTAGTATCGTAGGCTCGGTAGTGTAGTTTAGAATGGCGGGAAGAACAAGAGGCGTAGGAATGGCGGGAAGAGCAAAAGGCATTCATTTGAACTCTGTTTGTTTGTCGGTATATCCGTGACGGTTTCTAGCAGTTCTAGGTTGTACTGTCCTTGTCTGTAACTGCCGAAACCCTAATTTCAATAAGGTGGAAAATCAGGTTCCGACAAAGTTGTGAAACGTCCAAAAAAAGACATTTACTGGTTTTTATTGGAAGCTAGTTCCTGCTTTCCTATGCTTGTTTGCGCACGCATTTAGCCATTTACCAGTTTCGATCTAGGTGACGCAAATACTGTCCTTGCACCTCATGTTTGGTTGGTATTGTAGTTACGTGATTGGAAGGGCTATGCTTGAGTTTAAAGCTTCCAAAACCGGCCGTTGGTGACAGTTTCTAATAATTTCCAGTTGCCTGGAATCCAAATCCTTATGGGTTCAGAAAAGTTAGGTCCTACCACGCTTTTAATTCATGCAATTAACATGCATTTGTCGCTTTCGATATAGTATCATACGAGGCCATGATTGGTCAGTATTTATGTGTATCTGTTCAGAGGGGCTTAATATTCATTTTAAAGCTGCCTAAAGCACAAGCTCCAAACCTCCAACCAAGCTCATTTTTTCTAATTTTTAGCAGAAATGATCATGCCATTTACTGAGAAAGTCAAACCATATGCACCTGGTTTACACTGGGTTGGGTGGTGTGTAATTGCTATGATTATGTGTGGTCTATTTCTCGAATAATCAGGTTGTTTCCTCAATATAACTGTTTTCTGTTTAGGAAGTTATTTATCATGTGAAGAATTCGTTTTTAGTAGGGCATATCTGTCCTTGCTTTGGCATCTGTTATACATAGCTGTTGTTGATTTTATCCTTCATTATTACACAACCCTGCCTTGGGAATCTGAACTGTGGACATCTAAATTGCCATCAAGTTATTTGTAGCTGCAGTATGAGTTGAGAATGATTTTACATGTATTAAGGCTTAAGATTATCAGTATGTTGGGCCATGGTGCTCTGGCCTGTGAAGGCTGTTAGTGTTGGACACAATAGGAAATACTTGGTAGACTTGCTTGATGTTATGGACAAAATGAAGGAAACGTAGAGTTCAATTTTTTTATTCTTGTTGATCTTTTACATGGTGGGCAATCAACGCAATAAATGTACTTAATCCAAATTACTTACTCTTTGTAAGGCATACTCTGTTCATTTACGGTATTACTTGTACCATGTGACTCTTATAGTCTATATTGATTTTGTTGTTTTTGTTTATACTGCTTTAGAAGGTGCTGGTGGGAAAAATGAACAAGACAACCTTGAAGATGTAGATTCTGTACCATCTAAGATGTCGAACAAACTAGTTAATGGGAACAATAAGGTTTGATCTAGCTGCTCCTATAATATTGCCTTTTTTTTTCTTTGTTGGTTTGACACTAATTTATCAAGAACTCAATGGTATTGCAGGTTCCTGCTACATTAGATGACTATAAAAGGCTTTTAGTTCCTGTAATTGAGGAGTACTTTAGTACAGGAGATGTGGAACTGGCAGCTTCTGAGCTAAGGAGTCTTGGATCTGATCAGTTCCACAGTTACTTTGTCAAGAAGCTCATATCCATGGCAATGGATCGTCATGACAAAGAAAAAGAAATGGCGTCAATTCTGTTGTCTGCCTTGTATGCTGATCTACTGGGCTCTTCCAAGATGAGTGAAGGTTTTATGATGCTTCTTGAGTCAACAGAAGATCTATCTGTTGACATACCGGATGCTATTGATGTCTTGTCTGTTTTTGTTGCTCGTGCTGTTGTGGACGAAATACTGCCTCCTATTTTTCTCGCTCGAGCCAGAGCACTGCTTCCTGAATTTTCTAAAGGTATTGAAGTTCTGCAAGTTTCTGAGAAAAGCTACTTGTCAGCCCCCCATCACGCTGAGCTAGTTGAGCGCAAGTGGGGTGGGAGCACTCACTTTACTGTGGAAGAGGCGAAAAAGAGAATCCAGGATATTTTGAAGGAGTATATTGAGAGTGGAGATATCGATGAAGCTTTTAGGTGTATAAGGGAGCTGGGCCTTCCATTTTTCCATCATGAGGTTGTGAAACGTGCTCTTACCTTGAGCATGGAGAATCTGTCATCACAACCATTAATCCTGAAGCTGTTGAAGGAATCAACTGCAGGTTGTCTGATCAGTTCTAATCAAATGTCTAAGGGTTTTTGTCGGCTAGCAGAGAGTATTGATGATCTGAGCCTTGATATTCCTTCTGCCAAGACTCTCTTTGATAAGCTGGTTCTGACTGCTACATCTGAAGGATGGGTTGATGCTTCATTCACTACATCTTCTGCCCCTAATGAAGATATGCGAAATGCAAGTGGTGAAAAGATCAAGCATTTCAAAGAAGAATCTGGACACATAATTCAAGAGTATTTTCTGTCAGATGATGTCCCAGAACTCATTATAAGCCTTCAAGAGCTTTCTGCCCCAGAGTACAACCCTATCTTCCTGAAGAAGCTTATCACCCTTGCTATGGACAGAAAGAATAGGGAGAAGGAGATGGCTTCTGTCCTCCTTTCTTCACTCAGCTTGGAACTTTTCTCCACTGATGACATCATGAAGGGATTCATATTGCTCCTGCAGTCAGCAGAAGACACTGCCCTCGACATTGTGGATGCTCCCAGTGAACTTGCCCTCTTCCTTGCCAGGGCAGTTATTGATGAAGTTCTGATTCCACTGAATTTGGATGAGATCGGTAACAGGCTTCGCCCTAACAGCAGTGGTAGTCAAACTGTCCAGATGGCCCATGCCCTTCTTGCTGCTCGCCATTCTGGTGAGAGGATACTGCGTTGCTGGGGTGGCGGCACTGGCTGGGCTGTAGAAGATGCGAAGGACAAGATCGCAAAGCTCCTTGAAGAATACTATACTGGTGGTGACTTGGGGGAGGCTTGCCAATGCATCCGTGACCTTGGAATGCCCTTCTTCAACCATGAAGTGGTGAAGAAAGCGCTTGTTATGGCAATGGAGAAGGAGAATGAAGCAAGGATCTTGGCTCTGCTACAGGAGTGCTTCGGTGAGGGACTGATAACAATCAACCAGATGACAAAAGGCTTCACTCGCGTCAAGGAAGGCCTCGATGATCTGATCCTCGACATCCCGAATGCGCAGGAGAAGTTTGGAGCTTATGTGGATCTCGCAACTGAACGTGGATGGCTGCTTCCATCCTTCGCCTAGGCGGTTAAACTTGATGAATCTTCTCTATGTACATCTCCACCCCTGCTGTCTTTAGCACCATACCAAAAGTTTTCCTGTTCCTAGTGTACCTGTTGTGTTACCGTATACCGGAGGATGATAGGTTGGTTGGCCGTGTTGGTACTTGTTGAGATAGTGTTCACCATTGGTTTGGTCTGGGAGTTTATGCCCTGGGAGAGTGATGAATAACCATATCGTTTCAGGTTATGACATGCCATGAACAATAGAGCTGTTCATGACCAGTGGAATTTTTGTAATTAGCTGGAGATGGGCTTCCAGCTTCTGAAGCTCCGTCATTGAGAATGTGCTGCCCATCTTTGCTGCTTAATTTCAACTGCTCTGTAGGATACTTTAAAATATCATCATCTGCCACATGTCCATCTTTTCTTTTTGTTTAGCCTGCTTAGGAGGATACTATTAGAGACAGTCACAAGCACTGCCTGCCTTTGATGATGTTGAAATCGGTGTCAGCATGCATGGCACAAAATTACGGGTAGCCTGTTATGTCCATCTGTACTTCTCTCTTGGATGAAAGCTACACCCTACACATCAGAAGGCACTGAAGCAGACTATGCCAACACAATATCAATACGCATCACATTCACGTTTGCTTTCAGGCTAGCAAAAGTACTCCCTTCGGGGGAAAAAAAACTCCTGGCCTTGAATCTCAACATAAAAAAAAAACTCCTAACCCATGTTCAGAATTAAAGTTAAGAGTTGAAGTTAGGAGTTGGTTTTTTTATGCGATAGGAGGAGTAAGTAGCAAGCGCTCAAAAGCTTCAAGCGAGAGCACTGTTCTTACCGCTCTAGTACATATCGTTTCATTTTTACCGTGCAAATATCATCTCATTTTATTTTTACAGTGCAAATAAGGACTATTTCACCTCGAGTAATTAGATACGACTGACGAGTGTCTGCACGAGTCAGAAAACTTTTTTCTCTGTTGGGGATGAAAAAAGCAGCATGGCACGACAACTGAGCTGCTGGGGAGAGTTCTTGCTAGTTGCTACTCCGAAGTATTGAACCTAATTAGGCGGGCCCAAACACTGAAAGGGCCCCGTTTTTACTAGGCCGTTGTATCTTAGGCCCAAACGGCCGAAACACGCTCCGGCCCATCCAGCTCTCCGTGAGATCCTACCGCCTGCACGAATCACGAGGCAGAAGAAAGGCGCGGGAGGCGATGCCCCATACCTGCCGAAGGCGTTAAACCTAGCAAACCAAGCCCCACCCCCCCCCCCCCCCCCCCCCCGCGGAGCCCACCCCGCCGCCGCCGCCGCCGCCGCCGGCGGAGCGATCCAGTGAGCGATGGCCGGGACGGGCGGAAGAACCGGCGAGCCGGAGGCCACCGGAGTGGAGGCAGCCTCCGCCCCAGAGCGTTCCCAAGCCAGCCGGTGCATGCCGTTCGAGGACTGCGTCGCCGGCATCAAGTCGGCTCTCAAAAGTACGAGCGCGCCGCCGTATGTGTGTTCGCCGTCGAGGTTTTCCTCTTTTTGTTCTTCTTCTTCTTCTTCTTCCTCTGCTAAGAGTCCCTTATTTGGGTTGCGAACCAGATCCTACGGTGCGGTTCCTGAGGGAGCGGATGGAGAAGGCCGGTTGCCCAATGCCGCCGGGGATGATCACGGCAAGGAACTGCGGGACTGCCGATAAGAATGGCTCCTACGGTCCCCGGATGGGGGTATGCGACACTTTCCCCTCCTCCCCTTTTATTATCCTTGTCAAAGAATCGCGGGAGGGCGGCGTCTGAGACGGGACTTTGTTCTGGCGATTTGCGTTGCCGGTTTGGAGCTAGGGAGAGCATGTATACGTGTTGTTGGGGAGGCGCCTAAAGTTGAACTAATATTTTCTTCAGTTGTTTGGTATTGGGAATACTGAAAAAGTGTTCAGTATACTCTGCTGTTTTATGTAGGTAGATGGAGTTCACCTTTGATTATGCGAGTATGTTAGTTTCAAATTTTTACCTCGTTTTAGAGACAATTACACCAAGGCCCCTGATTGTTGTAATCCATGTGGGTTATTGTTCATCACAAAGCCTGTTGATAGGATTTTCTATGGGTTCATCAGAGACTGCTTGGATAATTCATCGGCGTGCCTTTTGTCTAAAAAAAAAGGTTACTTCATCGGTTACTAATAACACACTAGTTCACTCAAATTTCAATATTTGGTCAGTATAACATTATCTCTATGTAGTATGGTATTCTTTTACTTGTAGAACAGCTGTTGAATCCTCACTTGACCCTGTTAGTGGCAACCTCTTGGTCTCAATAGTTCTTTCTTCCTAACCTAGATTCCTTGTGAAAAAAGAGAATTCTTGTCTTCATTGTTTTTCATGATTGGCTTTACATCTGCTCTAGGTTCTATTTCAAGTTATCTTCCAACAAGACTTTTCCTAATTTTGCTACTGTTTATGTCCAGATAACGGTTTGCTGTGAAGAAATTCGATATCAAGATGAGATAACTCAGCTATTAATTCACGAATTAATACATGCCTATGATGATTGTGTTGTCAAGAACATGGATTGGAAGAACTGTGCTCACCATGCTTGCTCTGAGGTAACAAAATTCTTACCATGTAAGCTGTAGTTATTGTCTATTTGGCATGCTAACATTACACACAAATTTTATGCTCGCTTATGAGTTACAGTAATAATGGACTGTGCATTTTGTTGTTAGATTCGAGCTAATCACCTTAGTGGTGACTGCCATTATAAACGTGAATTGTTGCGTGGCTTCATGAAGATGAGGGGGCATGAGCAAGTAAGTATTTTCACTGTCTTAGTATTGAGCTTATGCCAGTCTTTAAACATGAAACCTTATCTAGTTTAGTGTCCTTTTCTGTTCTTAAATGCATTCACATGTTTGATTACCCAGTTCAGACGAACATCCTCTCGGAGGAACTAGTTGGCCACAAACTTACAGTAGTGAAATACAGTGACATTTGGAGATTGCAAGCAAACTTGCAATAGTATGAGTTTGTTGGCCATTGTTTTGAGTTTCCGATGGTTACCTGAGTATTTGAAGCTAATTAAGTATAATATGTGTGTGTTTCAAAGGTACAAAGTATTGTGTATAAAGATCACCAATGATCACTCTAAAGCTACATTTGTTAGCAAGATTACTATTGACAGAATCCAGATTTGTTGCTGCTCCTAATTTTGATGTTCCAAATATTAAGAATGAGGAGGCAAGAATGGGAGACCATGGATCTATTATCAGGAGCCTGCCATTTAGCCAGTAACTTGTACAATTCTACATGTGATTAAACGTAGGATATCCAGAAAAAGTATGGTCCCTAACTGCTATGATTTGAAGATAATCTAGCAATATTGTTGTCTCGTCTTACGAAATGAGATTCTAAAGTAAACTTGATTTCAGTGAGCATAGATCTCCTTTTGTTTTTCAGCAACGTGTGTAACATGTGTACACTTGCTAAACCCTACATGAATTTATGTATGTTCTGACATTTTCTGCATTTCTGAAGGAATGTGTTAAACGGCGGGCTCTGATGTCTCTCAGGAACAACCCACACTGCTCAGAGACAGCTGCAAAAGATGCAGTTGAGGCTGTATGGAGTATATGCTACAATGATACACGCCCATTTGATAGGGCTCCATGATATTACTGGCGACATTACAAGAAGCCATGAATTAAGATTGGGCACCCCTGCTGGGGATAATTTTGTTCCCCTTCAGTCAATTGTAGTTAAGCAAAGAACTTATTTTTTTGCTGGAGCAAAGCTGTATTAGGCTTAGTCATGACTCGAGTTCATGAACATTGTAATGAATTAGCTCATATGATGATTCTATTATCTTTTACATCACATAGTTGGACAAAGTTTAATAAGCTCCTGCAAAATACTTGGGCCAGGGGCTACTTCTTCATGAGGTAAACACTGCTGTCTTGTTCAAGGTGTTTCTGTTTTTGTTTCTCTTCCGAAATTCAAAACATGTGTAAATGCGTTCTGCGCTTGTTTTGTTTCCACTTGTCTTCTACTTCAGCGGACAGTCTTCTTGTAGGTCGATGTTAGCCCAGGTGCAGTGAATTAAGATGCATGATTTTCATTAGCCTCAATGTGCATGCAGCTCTTGTTTACCATGGTCGAGGTGAGCTAGTTATATATGTCAAGAATACATCACTAGTATAATATAGGAAATGGTCACGGCATCATCATGCTATTATGTAATTGACAATCTTGATCGCTATATCATCTACTTTCGCAAAGCATATCCACAGGCAGCAACGAAATGTCTGCTCCATCTAAAGACAACTTCAGCATGGCCAATTCAAGTAGAATATATGACCCTATCAGCAGATCTAGCTACCCAATGATGTTGCATTCATCACTATTCTGTCTATGCATGCCGATACTGACGACAAGCTTCAAAAAAGAAAGAAAAGGGTAAGCAAAACGTATCCCAAAATGTTTGTTCTGACAGAAAAGAACAGGATCAAGGTATGATCTATCCTGACCATCACTGTAACTTTCACAAACTATCAGGGTACTTAAAGCAGCCGCCGGAGGCAGTAGCACAGCCTCCTTTTTCAGCTTAAAAACAGCTCTCAGGACAACGAACCTAAAGTGCTCACAACTAGCAGCTAGCTAGGTATACGTCAATCTAATGGCATTGCGATTTCTATTCCAGAGTTGCATGACACTGGCATCACGAATCTTGAGCAAATCCAAGCAGCAATTAACCTACACTCAAGAGGCCATGAGGCTAGCTGAAGTAGCTAGAACAATGTGCTAGCTAGTAAGTACTAAATTAAACGATAGTTTTTACGGTGGTCTTTACTAGTGGTTTAGACCTTCTATATTTTCCCTATCCTATAGACCGTATATATTATAATACCATCTCGATTACTAATAGTAGATTTGAGGGAGTATAATTGTTTCTGCTTGGGATAGAATTTGATAAATTGATAACTCATATCATTCTATCATCGATAATATTAGTAGAATACTACCGATAGAAACCACCGTAAAGGCACTCACCTAGTACTTGCATAGTTGCTCGATTGGTTATGGCTTACTGATACCTTTTGCAAATTCAAAACCAAATCCCTCGACACCCCACTAGTTACTACTAAACCACATATTAATCTCTGCTTCGGAATTCGCGAGCGTGCCAGGGGACTCATTAGACTAGTGCCATGTGGTTTTTCTCTGGGGCGAGTGGCGCTCACATGAGAGACGCCATTAAACTAGCTCGACGAGCTCTCGTCCCCAGGAAAGCCATGGCAAGCAGCCAATGCTTATAGATTCTTCCCCCATGGGTCATGCGATGCGTGGTTCTCCCGATGCCAAGCCCAGCGAGGGGGACAGGATGGAGGTAATAAATCTACACGAGCTCTCTCTGTACCTGCAGCTACTAGCGATATATATCTCTCCTGTGTCCTTTGACTTGTTGAGCTGTCTGCTCTCCATTGCCCTTGACTAGCTAGCTGAACTGAATAGCGATCACTAGCTTGAGCCTTGCTCTATATATACTCAGTTGCACACAGATGCAGGAGGAGGTGAGAGGTGGCACAGGTGATCACTGAAGATTAACTGAAGGCAGCATGAGGTTACCTGCAGGGATTGTGAAGCTGGTTGCGTTGGTGTTCTTGCTGATCTTCAGCTCATCACTTCAGCAGCAGGCAGGTGTCGGTAAGTCGTCTTCTGATCAACATGATTAGATAGCTTAATCTATCACTTGTTCATCCCTAATGTTACTTGAAAGATTACTGAGTTCTGAAAAACATTTGTTCTTTGTGGATTTGATCGAGCAGGTGCCATCAGGCTACATGACAGAAAACAGCACGGGGAGCAGTGGGAGGAGGAGAGGACGCAGATGAGGTCGTTCATGACCATGGACTACAGCAGAGTGAGGAGGCGGAGGCCCATACACAACTGATTCAGCTAATAAGCTAGCGCTGATTAGATTAGCATGAGAAACCATGAGACTTTCAGCTCTGCCAACATCTCCATGTTCCAGCAGCAGCAGCAACAACAACATCTACTGAAGCTTGATGCTAGGAGAAGCTGATCCATCATGTGTTATCTTTTTCTTTTTCGTTAACTTCTGTGATTCTGTCCTTGTACCTATGTCTCCAGCAGCATGCACGGACGTGTGCAAGCAAATTTTGCCCCCCTGACCAAATGTTATTATTAGGATATATATATATATATATATACACACGCAGCAATACTAGTAGTAGCAAGCAGTAGTGCTAATGCTTAGTTTTCGTCACATTTTTGTAAGGTGTGAAGGACTTGTAGTTTATCTGCTTCTTCTGTAAGTGAAATGGCAGCAGCTAGATAGCAGCCTGAAGTTTCAGGCATGGAAATTCATATGTACTGAGCTTGTCAACCATAATGGAAGAAGTATACTGAAGGATCATTTATGTCTACTTTGCACTTGGATGATCAGCTTATTTATCAAGCATCTTCTTTTTCAGGTTTTGAAAGTTAATATATTTTTTTTCAATGGTCTGTCCTCTGTTTTGAGATCTTGAGAGTTGAGATGACCACTGTGAAGTAAAACCTATATGTTTTATGAACAAATTAAGAAATATACAGTTACCGCTCCGCCGGATTTTGAGAACACTACTGTTAGGGTCCTTAACGTAGATGACATGTTGGCAAATGTGATAGGTGACATGTTCGGGCCCATTTGATTTGAAGGAAAAACATAAAAATTTTGGAGGATTTCAATCCTATAGAAAAAATTCTTATGAATGCATTTGAAACAAATGATTGAGTCATATCTTATCCTTTGAAAATCCTATGGAATGAACAATCCTATAGAGATTTTGGAGGAAATTTAGCAAGAGCTTCAATCTCTTGGAAAATTTTATTTGAGTCTATTTCTCTCATTCGATTCCTGTGTTTTTCCTGCGTTCCAATCAAATGGTTATTCCTGTGTTTTACAATCATCTATTTTGCACTTGCATTCCTATCAGAATCTTGTGTTTTTTTATTTCTCCTTTTTTTCATTCCTACAATTAAAATGGACCCGAAAAATTGAAAACCGTAGGGTTTAGCGTTACAGTCCAATGGCTAGCAGTATTTGCAGACTTCACTTGATTAGTTGATTTGAGTACACTTACATTCACACTCTTTCCGAAGTTGAAGTAGCATTAACGTGTCTGTCCTATGAGAACTAGTTTTAAAACTTAGCACGAAGACGTGTTTCCTTTTTGTGCTATATACTTTAGCACATAAATAAGACAATTCACTATATTTTTTTGGTAGATAATCACTTGTCAGCGTATTCAAGTCACTTCAAATTTAGATCAATTCTGCAAATCTCTTTTTAAGATTAAAAGCTGAGACATCCCTTCTAGTACCAGAAAAACCGGCCTAATGGCCGCTCCCAAAATGGATCGGAGGAGCGAACACTTGGGTCTCTTCCCATTACTTTTCACTGAATTTACTACGAAATCACCGTGTAAATACTTGTGCTCAGATTCACAGTTTCGCACCAAGTTATAGTAGCTCTTACTGCCGCACGCAGTAACTTGACATAAAAATGGTTGTTAGCACCGATGAAAAGCAGATATCACATGGGGATCATCTAGGGCTTTGTGGAAACTAACAAGAGTCCAGCAGAACGGCGATTGGGCTTTTGACCATCGGTTGTGTGCTCGCTCAGCTTTGACCTCCGGAGCAACACGGCTGCTTCGGAAACGCTGTTTTTTATTTGTTCACCTTCAGAAAATGTTCAGAGTTCAGACGTCGTTGTATGGTACGGCACGGTCGCCACAACTGTGTCTTTCTTTCAAGCAAGCGATTGGCGCCAGCATATACTAGCCTGCTACTGCTTGTGCAATCGCCATTTGCCAGCAGCAGCCCAGTTCGTAGGTGAAGTGCAGCACGTACGTACGTTTTGCCTGTCTTGCTGCAGGAATGCAGGTCACGACGCGTAATAAAAGGCAATTATATGCGCCGGGGGCAATCACAGGGTTGCCGGGCTACTGTGATAGGAGCGCGGCAGTAAAGCTGAAAAGTCCCGGAGAAAATAATACGGCGCACTGAAACATAGTGTGTCTACTTTATTAGCCCTCCAATTTGGACGCGTTTGTTGGCGACTTGGCGCCATGCCATTTCGCAGCAACAACCTTGCTACAGTTTTACTTACTACGGGCCAGAGTCTGGCTGCCATCCTGCCGTGCACAGCGGTGGAACGCTAGGCCGACTTGGGAGTTGGGAGTTGGAGAGAGGAGACGGGGACCGGACATATGCACGTACATACAGGCGGCGCGCGGTTAAAGAGAATCTTTACTGCTATCCCGGAGTCGGCGCGAGACGGAGGAGGACCACGGAACGGCACGGGACAGGATGCAGCAGCGGGTGATTCGGCCGAGGCAGAGGCACGTACGACGTGTGTGCCCCCCTCGCGCGTCGACGCTCGGCGACCTGCGTGGGTTGTGTGACACGCGCGGACGACCGGTTGGAGACCGAGGAGTGCGCGTACCTTGTCCTTACTCGGGATCGAGATCGGGGCGAGCCCTCGACACGAGGCCTGCGTGCGTGCGTGCTCGGCGCGACGCCCACCGGTGCGGTGGCCATCGGTGTCGTCGCGCCCCCGCGCCCCTAGAGATGCCGCTTGCGGCTTGCCTGCGTGCCGTTCCTCGGTTCCACGCGTGCGCGCCGTCTGTGTGTGCGTGCATGGAGAAGAGGTGGGGAGAAAAATCTGTGGCGGCCGAGCTTTGGGGCTTGCGATTTGCGAAGCGGGGGACCGGACCTACGCGAGTGTTGCTCGCGGCCAGTTGGACGTTAGCCTAGCCGCACGAGGTTGTCGACGGTGACGAGCGCTTGGGCCAGCAAGGCTGCTCCGGCCAACCCGCGGTTCCGTTTCATGGGTTTCTTGGAGCATTCCCCCAAGAAAGCTTAAATGGGCTATATCATGGATGGGCTTCCGTCCTTCCGCAATACGTCTGGCAGACGCCAACCTGGCCCCACCAATGGTGCCAAACTGCTAATGAAGGATCGGAGTTTGTTTTCTCCAAACGGAACTGTTACCTTTGTCTTAATATGTACTAGCACTCTAAAGTTCTAAACCTATTTTAAATCTATTTACGAATCTGAACTTTTATTGTAGGTTGTTATATATTAAAACGAAAAAAGTAGTAATATAGTTTCTAATGATGGAATATTTATCCCAGCTCTAGCATCACCTGCCATTTCTATTGTAAAAGTTATTTCCCTTTATTATTTTTCCGGCTCACTATAAAGTAACAACTAGTCTATTGAAAATAGAGACTGTTCGGTAGTGCTTGTTGGCTTGCTTCTCCTTTCTGCTGGCCGGCTGCATTTGATGTCCAGCATGAAGCCATGAATCTACTATTCATCATTTGCCCCGGAAATGTTACGTGCCAAAATCCCATCGGGACAGGATACCCTTATCCCAACGAGCAGAGCAGCGAGGAGGAGGTGGCCGCCGGCGAGGATCTTTGGTTCGGCGTGGGCCAGGAAAGAGGACCTGCTTAGCTAGAGGAGGACACGACCGCCGGCGACAAGCTTTGGCGTGGCATGAGGCGTGGACGGCGGAGGACCTGCTCAACGTGAAGGACATGGCCACCGATGACGACGCCTCAGTGCCTAGCTCCTGATACCTAGCAGGAATCATCTGATATCTGATAGGTATCACTTTAGTATTGATGAGTATCAGATGGTATCAACGAATATCAACATCTGGTATCAACGGGTATTAGTCAATACTTATAGATATCATCTGATACCTGATAGAAATCGTCTCATATCTTATAGGTATCACCTGATACCGGTTAGGTATCAGGTTATACCTTATAGGTATGAGGATACAGTAACTAACCAGTATCATCCCGTCCGAACGTAATTTATTGTATAGCAGCCCCCTTTCTTTGTTCATAGTTGGATACAACTGTCTTATATCTTATAGGTATCACTTGATACCGGTTAAGTATCAGGACATGATACCTCAGAGGTACAAGGACATGATACCTAATCAGTATCATCCTGTCCGAACGGAATTTATTGTATAGCAGCCCCCTTTCTTTGTTCACAGTTGGATACAACCCAGTTGTTTTCAGTATACAGGTAAACTCTATGTATAATAAAAGATAATGTATTTGTACGTAATCCATATATAGGTAAACTTTAGTTCCAAACAACATTGTTTATTATCTATAGATTGCCTTTATATATATGTACAGGTCTTTGATCTTCGAACAGATAAAAATATTTTCTTTGATGAACAGCAATACTGATTTCCTCTTAATACACCAGTTCCCCTTGAATTCATTCAAGCTACAACAAGCTTGAAACACCGACAGTACACGGCCTAAATCAAATTGTGCACCACCTTCAATTCCCCCCTGACGTCACACAGGCTTATGGTCACACTCCTATGGCTACGAGAGGCCACCAACCCATGGCAGCATGGGCATGGCACGCCATTTTCCGCGGTGTTCCCTCCCACGACGAAAAATGCACGCGAGGAACACACGAAAAGGACCTGCACGCCATCCACATGGCCCTGTGTGCGTAACAGTTCTCGCCTCATCTCACCCTGTACATCGCCCACGACGCGGCCACCACCTCCGGCACCACCTCGCGCTCCGCCGCCAGCCGCGACATCACCCTCGCCCTCGTCACCTTCTTCACCAGCAGCCGCCACGTCTTGTCCGCCTTCTCCGCCCGCATGTTGGCCTTGAAATGACTGCACAGAATTTTTAACCAACCGAGAAACGTTAGTTACGAATCTAAAATGTTCGTGTGGGATTGGATGTGGAAATGGGAGATTTTTTGCGGCGTCGGCGTGGCCCAATCGTGTCGTTTTCGCGAAAGCGAGTCCAGCTCCGTCGTGGGGAAGCTGGTGGCACGAACGGGTGAATTCCGTCCATGGAATGGGGCATCTGACGTGACGACGAAACAGGCGTGGTTGGCGATCCAAGTGACATTTTCACTGACCGCCGTACTCTCGCCGGACTGTTTTGTAGCGACGCGTGACGCTCGTGCGCAAATATCTCCGGAGATGGTGGTGTCAAAATCCGCGTGTTTACGGTTTACCACGTAAAAAAATGTGTCCTTTGGGTCCGTGTCTCACCTGCACAGCGGCACGCGGCACGGAAAGCCGTCGTCGTGCGGCGCTGCCCGGTCGCAGACGGAGGCGTGGAGGCGGAACAGCTGCACCATGCGCTTGCACCGCGTGCACCCGCCGCCCGGCGCGGCCTTGCGGGCGCCGCACGTCGCGTAGTGCCGCATCAGCAGACGCAGGCCGCGGCACGGCGGCGCGTCGGTGTCGGTGTCGGCGTCGGCGCAGGTGCAGCCGTCGTCGGAGAAGATGTGCTCGAGGGAGTCCATGGCCTCGCCGAGCTGGCGGTACGCCTCGCGCGACGCCCTCTCCCGAGCCCACCGCTCCCTCCGCTGGTCGGCGTCCTCGAGGAGCTGGAGGATCTCGAGCTCCAGCGCGGCGTCGTGGCGGCGCGCGAAGCGCCAGCCGTCGGACCGCTCGACGGCGGCGAAATCCTTGGCCGCGAGGCGCGCGCACCGCAGGTACAGCCGCGGCGCGTCGCAGAGCCTGGCCAGCTTCAACATGTCCACCGCGAGCCCCGGCGTGAGCCTCGCCGTCATGGACGCCTCCGCCGCGCGCTTCAGCCACCCAATCCTGTACGCGTGCGACAGCGCCAGCAGCTGCGGCCCGTGCACGGTCACCACCTCCTCGTCCTCCGGCGTCACCCTGCGCGCCCCGCGCACACGCCCAAACATGTCAGACGATCAGATCTCGATCAAAGCCAAGGATGCCAAATCTTCGATCCTAATGAAATGGCGTTCTCCCAATCACCTGGAAGCATAGAGGAAGCGGAGGAAGGAGAAGACGGCGTCGGAGGAGACGCCGAGGACGCGGATGGTGCACTCGGCGTTCCACCCCCGCCGTGCCCTGTCGATCATCCGCTCCAGCACCGGCGACGCCGTGCCCTTCACACCAAATCCAAAAAACCAAAAGCCATCAGCCTCGATGTCATCAAGCACCCCTGATTCATCCAGAATTCACCACCAGAACAGAGAAGAACCAAGAGGACACATCAATCTGCCTTACAAGAACGAAGGAATGCGCCGCGATGCTCTTCCCGTCTGATGTGACGACCTGCACGTCGGCGGCCACCGCCGGCCGGAGCGCGTCCAGATCCGCCCACCGCGTCATCGATCAACAATTCAACAGGCCGGCTAACCAAGAAAAGATCTACGGAAACCAAACAGCGCAACGCAACAAGATGGATCGATCGATCGATCAATCGGTCTCGCAACGATGATCTGAGCTGGAAATGATAATGAGAGCTCGAGGTCTCAAGCTCAGCGACAGCTATATAATGGCGTGGAGGAGGGCGCGGGGAAGCCGACGACGAGGCGTATAGTACGCACAGTTCACTGCTAGCCGAGAGCGGACGCGCTCACACGCGGTGACCGTCGGATTTCGAATAGACGGTCAGATATGATCAGCGAACGTGGCGCACGGTCAGAGAAGCGGGTGGATCCGAGTCAGCAAGCCGATCGCTGGAGCCCGCGGCGGTTGGGCCCACCGGCAGCGACCTACCGTGACGTGCTGACCCTACCCGGAGGCGCGGATGCCTTACGCGTGGCAACACGGACGGCTCGGATGCGGACACGTAGGCGGTCGGATTGCCACGAGCTGGATTGGAGAGAGAAGGGAAGAGAGATTTTGCTCGGCTGTGGTGGAATTGGTGACTCGGACACACGTTTAATTCCAATCTCGTATCCAATCCAAACGCGGCATTCTAATTTGCTAGCTATTTTATTCTCATAGCGTTCGTAGTTATCACATGATCATCATCGATCATTACTCCGTCAGGTAGGATACTCCCTCCGGTTTCATTTTAACTGACGTTGAAGAGTCATTGAATGTAAATTATTGATATTTTAGCTATTAAAAAGTCATTCTAAAGTAGTATACCACTGCATACATGCAAGCTGTGATGCTTCGCATGTAGCGCTTAAACCGCGTGGACTGCTACATGACTCGCTGCTACAATCAGTCAATCACCAAGTGCCAAAGCGATGGTTATCATCAGGGTAGCTATGAGGGAATAATATTTAACTATGTCACACCACCTTATTTATTATGAGTAAAATAGAAAATATGCCCAACAATCACTCATTGGTATACATAACAGTTTTATATACATAACAGTGGTAATTTTATAAGGTCGTGTTTATATAAGAAAAGACACAAACAATCCACAGTACAATGTAAGACCAAAAATTAAAGGTCCACGAGGAAATACAAATACATCCCTCATGGCACAAACCGTCACATAAATCACGCAAATAAAATAAAAAAACTAATCTTTGAGTCATATGGACGGGCAAGAATTAATCTTGATCTGCCTTGTTTCGTCGTCTCGCCGATAGCCAATAGGGTTACAGAAACAGATCAATAGGCGAGGTAGGATATCAGTTTCAGTCCCCATCATGGTGATAAGCAAAACCAAAGCCTGTCTCACTCTCTCAAATGAACGGGACGGCCTACGTAAGACGATGATTAGCACAAGTGACGGCTTTAACATGGGTAGGTTTGCTTGCACGGGTGTACTGTAGCACTGGTACATTCGGTCTTGGTGCACCGTTCACGTCAATGTCGGAGCACTCGCAAGTTGCAATTGGGTGTCAGCAAGAGAGGACAAGGCGATGTAGTGTGTACTGCATGCATGTTAGTGTTGCCTTCTCCTTCACAGATTTTTTTTTTATCTCTGTGATATTTTTCTGAAGTCTTCGAAGTCATTTGTGCAAGAGACAACACGAGACGCAAGACTCTCAGGGTGTCAGCTAGTGCAATTAATCAGTGGTGTCTAGATTCACTGGAAGCTTTACGCTCTCTTCAAAGGCCAAGGGTGACGGCGAAATTGCCGCGGTATATATCGCTATCGGCTTGTAAAATACGTCGCGGTCGAGCAGACGATCGAGCACATCGCTCGCTTTGGACATGGAGAGGCGAACTGGTTATTCTCCAGTGGGAGACAGGACAAAATTAAGATGGTGAGTTGGTAATGGAAGAGGAGCCGAAGATTCCATCCAGAAATGATGGCGAGGATGTTCAGGTTCGCCGCCTGCCTAGGTGTGTGTACACGGGATTTTGATCTGTCACCGGCAGATGCACGACGCAGAACTCACTGTTTGAAAGTCCTGAAGATAAAAATAAAGATGAAGATAAAATGTTTCACGCAAAACGAGGTGACAATAACGTGTGATTAATTAAGTTTTAATTATTACAAACTTGAAAAATGAATTAATCTAACATTTTAGAGCAACTTTCATATTAAAAATTTTTGCACGAAACGCACCGTTTGAGAATTTGAAAAGCATGCCACGAAAGTTTATTTTTTATCTGTACCGAAGAAACGATCACAGATCTCATCTGCACAAACGAAAAAAATATTTCGATTCCCAGCTTGGAGGGAGATGTGTCATGTGTAGCTAGCCGTGTAGGTGTGTGTCTAACGCCTGTACATGCATGCGTGAATCGTGTCGTTTCGCGCAATGTCCGTTTCATCTCGGGGAGAAGGGAGAGATCGAGTGGAGTTGCCGTGTTGCGCATGGTGGTGGCATGGGCGCATGGATGGAACGGTGCACAACTGCACACATACACATCGGCTGATGAGCTGATCGATCTGCGCATGGCTGCATTGGATTGCGGCGTTTAGGGATAAAAACAGAGCGAACATGGACAGATAATGCTCATACTATATTCATTTTTATATTTTTTATGGATACGAAAACGAATACGAATAGCTTGGATACGGAAATAAATACGAATTATCTCGAATACGAATAAAAATCGAATATGATCGGACACGAAAACGGAAACAAATTTTTCTCGAAACACGAAAACCACCTCAACTTCTAATAAGATCAAATATCATAATATATAATTAGCTCATTTTATATAAAATATAGTATAATTTATAAAAATACTTAAAAATTTAAATAATATTAATAGTGTGGACTAGTGTTAAAAAATGGGCTACTAATAAAATCTAAAAAGATATATTAAAGGTCGTAGGTTATAAAAAAATAGGATATATCTCATAGTTTCATCGGATATTCGAATAACACTGTTCACTAAATATCCTTATTATTCGTATCCGTCGAGAACCCCGATATCATATTCGTATCTGTTAGAAAACGATAGGCAAATAAACGATTAAGAACAATAGATCAATCACAGAAGACACGAGATTTAACGTGGAAAACCTTCTCAAAGCAAGAGAGAAAAAACCACGGGCACCAGCCAGTAAAATATCTTCACCATATCGGGGTGAGGTTACAACGCCGAACGACGGCTTACAAGAGGTGAAAATCAATCACAGTAATACCCTAAAAGGGATATATATATATATATATATATATATATATATATATATATATATATATATATATGTATGTATATATATATATATATATGTATATATATGTATATATATATATATATGTATATATATATATATATATGTATATATATATATATGTATATATATGTATATATGTATATATGTATATATGTGTGTGTGTGTGTATATATATATATATATGACAATCCGTACAGCGGGGGTGGAGCCCCCGTACCCCCGGGCGTCCCAAGGTGCACAATCCAATGGGCCAGCTTCAGCCTCTACTGCGCTCCGGCAGAAACTTGGCCTTTATTATGTGCAAATGAATTTGGATCACAACTCAACAAACTCCACGTTAAGACAAATTCCTTCTTGTAGCATAAATCAATCTTCACCCTGAACATAATAAAAACAAAAAACACTTTCGGCGCCAATTAGCCTCTTGGGCTAAACCACTATACCAACTAAACTTGAGCAAAACTCAAACTTAGCAACAGGAACAGACTTTGTCATCATATCAGCAGGATTATCATGAGTGCTTATCTTGCATACCTTTAGCTTACCTTGCGCAACTACATCGCAAACATAATGATACTTGATATCAATGTGCTTTGTCCTCTCATGAAACATCTGATCTTTAGTGAGGTATATGGCACTTTGACTGTCACAAAATAAGTTAATGCAAGAATCAGCTCCACAAAGCTCTGCAAACAATCCTTTCAACCAAACTGATTCCTTACATGCTTCAGCCATAGCCATGTATTCTGCTTCTGTGATAGATTGGGCAACAACAGGCTGCAATGCTGCCTTCTAACTCACAGCACAACTACCAATAGTAAACACATAACCTGTGAGTGACCTTCTCTTATCCAAATCAGCAGCAAAATCTGAATCCACATAGCCAACAAGCCTCTTATCAGTCCTGCCAAACTTCAAGCAAGCATCGGCTGTGCCTCTGAGGTGCCTGAAAATTCACTGAACAGCCTTCCAGTATTCTTTACCAGGATTAGCCATGTATCTACTAACCAAACTCATAGCATAAGATAAATCCGGACAGGAGCAAACCATGGCATACATCAAAGAACCAACAACACTAGAATATGGAACTCTTGACATGTATTCTACATCCTCATCGGTACTAGCACATTGTAAAGCTGATAATTTAAAATGAGGTGCAATAGGAGTACTAACAGGCTTTGCATCATGCATGTTTGCTGACTAAGAAATAACAAACCAGAATTTCTGTCTCTAATGATTTCTATACCTAGAATTTTCTTAGTAGCACCAAGATCCTTCATCTCAAACTCACTACTCAACTGTTTCTTCAATATAGTGATTTTTTCCTTACTCTTGACAGCAATCATCATATCATCAACATATAACAGCAAGTATATAGATGATCCATTAACAAATTTAATGTACACACAACTATCAAATTCAAACCTCTTAAAGTTATGTGACAACATAAATGAATCAAAACTTTTATACCATTAACGAGGAGACTGTTTCAAACCATATAAGGATCTTTTCAACTTGCAAACATAATCCTCCTTACCAGGTATTATGAACCCTTCTGGTTGGTCCATGTATATCTCCTCCTCAAATTCTCCATGTAAAAATGATGTCTTAACATCTAACTGCTCAAGCTCAAGATCATGTATAGCAACAATAACTGTCATCACATCTAACCGCTTCGCTCCGGCCCAAGCCTTCGGCGACGGGCCTCCGATGTGCTCCGGCAGAAGCTTGGCCTTTATTATGTGCAAATGAATTTGGATCACAACTCAACAGTATCCGTATCCAAAAAAAAAATATTTGTATTGAAACTATTTAAAAATTATCCGCTCCGAAAGGTATTCATGTTCGTTTTTCTTTGGAACGGACAAAAACTATTTGCTCTGTTTTTATCCCTACCGGCATTGCACGACCCAGCTAAGCTGGAGCTTGGAGTGACCTGGACCAAGGGGAATGGGCGCGATATGTGGTCGTTGTGTTGGTATCGAGGACTCAACAACTCTGGGGTCGTTCATCTGTGGGATGGCAACATTGTCAGCCGCTCATGCGTCGCACGTGTACCGCTATTGAGTCTGCTGTTTGCCCATCGTGTCTTGTGTGTACAGCACTGGGGCCGTGGTGGTGTCTCTCCTCTGCTTCACCGTGAAACACGAGAAATAATTGGCATGTTCGGCAAGCCGGCTGCGGCGGCTGTGGCTATGTCACGTGCATGCGGCACTATTGATGTTGGTTGCGTCATAACCACGAACCAGCATTTGAACATGCCCAATATAAAAAGCATGGATGTTCAAGATAGAGGATTGGTTGATGCCATTACTAACGTTTGTTGAAAATCTCATCACTTGATACAGCAGTACGGTTGAGATATAACAGCCTGTGCCACCGCTGAAGTGAAAGTGAGGGAGAGAGGGAGGCAGCGACAACGGTACTAGTACCTCACAACCTCACATTGGATATCATGATATGTCATCCCCTGAGAGGCAGACACTTGAAATAAGTTCATTTTAGTCCCCTTAATTTTTTAGCGAGTCTGAAATTTATCCTTGATCTATAAAATCAGATATAATGAATCCTTTAACTTACAAAAACCAATGCAAACGAGATCCTCGACAGTATTATCTTTGATTTTGGCTGACAACCAATGCAAACGAGATCCTCGACAGTATTATCTTCGATTTTGGCTGACATGATACCTACGTGGTTCCTTTGACTAGATCTTCGTTTCACGTGATATTAGCGTGATGTTTACGTGAGAGTTTGATAAAAAAAATAAAATGAGCAAAATTGAAAACTAAAGAATTAAAAAAAATTAGGATCCATTAGTCAAACAAGACGATAAAAAATAAGGGCCACATATGTCAGTGGTTCCCCTTCCTTCAGCTCACCCTCTTCGTTCTTGGGATATTGGGAGGTCTGTTAGGGTTGGTCTCTGTATGGAGGTCTGTTAGGGTTGGTCTCTGTATGTTTGTTGCTATGCGAATGGTGGCGCGGGGGAATGGCGCCGGGGTTGTTCTCCTGCGCCGTGGCAATCTGTTGAGATGTTTGTTGATGTTGCTGTTGCTACGTTGTGTCGCGGATATGTTTGTTTGACCAAAAGGTGCTAATCCTTTTCGGAAAGTTGGGTCGGGGGATTTGTTTTTGTTTTTGATTATTAAGTTTGTTCCTTTCTGTGATTCGATTACTTGCCGCGCTAAATCTTGGTGAGATTTTTCTCTGCCTTGGTGTGAGAGCTTGTTGCTGGATCCTTTGCCTTGGTGTTGAGTACTTCTTGGCTCTCGATGATTGAATCTTTGGAGTTCTTGGTGAGGATTTTTGGTGAGATCGAGTGTTTGAGAAGGATCTTGGTTTAGTGGGCGGGGAGATAGTGTCGAGATCCTACTCCAACTTGCTGGAGCTCGCCGCCGGCGGAGGGGGCGGCGAGCCGCTGCCGTCGCTGGGGCGGCGCAGGATACCGCGGGTGGTGACGGCGTCCAGCATTGTGCCCGACCTGGACTACTCCGACGACGCCGCCGACGGCGTCTGACCACTCCTCCTAGTCCCACGCGCCACGGGAGCGCGCCATCATCGTCGTCAACCAGCTCCCTATCCGCTCGTCCCGTCACGCCGGCGGTGGGTGGGATTTCTCCTGGGACGAGGACAACCTCCTCTTGCAGCTCAAGGACAGCCTCCGCGCCCACGCCGACCGCGGGACATGGAGTTCGTCTACGTCCGCGGCTACCGCAACGATGTCCTAGCGGCCGAGCCGACGACGTCGCGCACCACCTGCCTCACATAATCGCTACGTCAATACCACGTGAAACATAGACCTAATCAGAAAAGTCACATAAGTCACATAGACACCACGTCAGCTAAAACTGAGGATAATACTGTTGAGAGACCTCGTTTGTACTGATTTTATAAGTTCAAAGATATGTTATATCTGATTTTACGGTTTAAGAATGAATTTTAGACTCGACGACAAAGCAAGAGAGCTATGAACTTATTCCCAGGCACTCTGCAGGAAAGCTGAAAAGCCTTCCGGGAGAAAGCCCTAGAGCCTGTTTAATTCTGCCTCTAGGCCTAAAACAAGGCCCAGTTTTGTTCGTGCGTACACTGACTTACCCTGAGTTCGTTTGCTTATTTTCCACGCGCACAGTATTTTTTTTTCACGCGCACGCTTTTCAAACTACTAAACGGTGTATTTTTTTACAAAAAATTTCTATACAAAAGTTGTTTTAAAAAATCAAATTAATTCATTTTCGAAAAAATTAACTAATACTTAATTAATCATGCGTTAATGGACCGTTCCGTTTTTCGTGCACGAATGGAACTATGCGGATGTCTAGCCGGCGCACCCCTGCGACACCACTGCTCTTGGACTTGGAGACCCTGCAACAGTAAATTAAATTGCTGATGCAACCACATTGTCCGCTTCGCTTCATGGTTGGCCCCTTGGCCGTGCCGCTAGCCAACGAGAGTCGGGAGCAAAGCGCAGTGATGGGAGTTCTTAAGATTCTACTGACTTCTTTGCCGCTGGATCGATTTGTTTTTCTATACAAGTTGACTCTGATCTTTTTTAGTGAAAGATCTTGACTCGAAAATTTTCAGGTCAATGATATGATACTATGATACATCTTCATTGAAGCTCCTTTTCCCAAAGAGTTGACTTGATTTTGTTTTTCTTAGATCTTGACATGAAACTTTTCAGGTCAATTATACAATGATGCACGTATATTTTTGTTGGGGGCCAAGATCTAATCAAGGTTCAAAGTTCCAACCATCCAGCTTGCACGACTTGTTTATAAAAACCCCGGAAACCAGGAGTCCAGGACCCATTCGTTCACCGCGTAGTGCGTACTCCAATCCCAATCCCGAACCACTAGCGCCAGATCGGCCGCCGGCCGGCCACGAAAGCCCCCACCGACCATCGCCATGTCGAATAATACCGGCGCCGACGGCGGCGCGGCGAACCCCGCCCTGGGGCCGGACGCCGACGCGGCGGCCGGCGAGGGCCTGGAGGTGGCGCAGTTCGCGGCGGGCTGCTTCTGGAGCGTGGAGCTGACGTACCAGCGGCTGCCGGGCGTGGCGCGCACGGAGGTGGGCTACTCGCAGGGCCACCACCACGAGCCAACCTACGACGACGTCTGCGGCGACGGCACGGGACACGCCGAGGTGGTGCGCCTGCACTACGACCCCAAGACCTGCCCCTACGAGGTCCTCCTCGACGTCTTCTGGGCCAAGCACAAGCCCACCACGCTCAACAGACAGGTATGCACCATGTTCGTTCTACGTACTATTCACGATACTAGCTTATACCGTCCATTAATTTTCATCTCCGTTAACTGCGGCGAACATATATGCACGCACAATGTATGGCAGGGCGACGAAGTCGGGACGCAGTATCGGTCGGGCATATACTACTACACGGCGGAGCAGGAGAGGGTGGCGTGGGAGTCGCTGGTGGAGAAGCAGAAGGAGTGGAAGGAGAAGATCGTGACGGAGATCCTCCCGGCGAGGAGGTTCTACCCCGCCGAGGAGTACCACCAGCGCTACCTTGAGAAGGGTGGCCAATCCGCCCAGAAGAGCTGCACCGACCCCATCCGCTGCTACGGCTAACGTCAGTACGCCACCACCGTCGCCGCGGACCGTGCACGTGTGCTGGGATGTGCATGTTAAATAACTACCTTTCTATAAAACTTATTTTAAGAATAAACTGTGTCAAAAACTAGCTTTAAAAATAAACCGTGACCTCAGCGCTAACCACGATAACGCTGAACTAAAACGTCTCAGCACCACCTTAGTTGACATTAAGAACATATCTAACGTGGCATAAAGTAGCCAGGTAAGAGTAGCTCAGTGTCATGTGTGCTGACGCTGACCTCTGCATGGTTTAACAATGTGTGAGGGCTACTAAGCGTGTGTTTGAGAGGAGAGGTTGACAACCCTGCTCTTCGACATGTAAAACGAAACATGTATTATTATATAATTAATTAAGTATTAGCTAATTTTTTTGAAAAATAAATTAATATAATTTTTTAAATAATTTTTGTATAAATTTTTTTTAAAAAAAACATACGTTTAGCAGTTTGAAAAGTGTATGCGCGAAAAACGAAAGAGATGTCTGGGAAAAGTTGGGTGAAAAGCAAAGCTGTAACCTTGCTCAGTGGTAGGTCATTTGTGCTCCGACTTGAAGATTCCTGGTTCGAACGAGGGAAGGCTTCTTTTTAAAGCTTTTTCTTACTTATCCTCCTTGAATCTTTTTCTATTAATTTTTTTCCAAACAATCACATGTTTTGTTTGTAGATTTATTTTATGTTAATTTTTTTACAGGGGATTATTTTATGTTCGATTTGGATTAAAAAAATTTGAAAACATCAATTAAAATGATAATATCAATAAAAAACTTAGCTCAATTATTATAATTTCATATTTTTCAACTTGTGTTGTATAATTTAGGTTCTCAGATTTGTGTCCTACCATGTTTAAAAATAAGTTTTAGAAAGCACATGAGCAAGTTCAAAGGAAATATAAAAACAATAAAATTCAATGCAAGAGTGGGAATCAAACCCTACACCTATTGCTCGCAGGCTGCACAAAACATCCATCAAGCTAACTTTAATTTGTGATGCTTGTAGCCCGCACACCGTTTTAAACCTAGTAAGATGTCAGCGCCATGTATAGTGGCGCTAAGCTCTTTTCACCTAGTTAATTTGTGCCACGTCAGACATGTTCTCAGCGTCAACTAGGATGGCGCTGAGACGTTTTAGCTTAGCGTCATCGTGGTTGGCACTGAGGTTACGGTTTATTTTTGAAACTAGTTTTTGACATGGTTTATTTTTGAAATAAGTTCTATAGAAGGGTCAATTTGTCAAAATTACAAAAATAACTATTTGTATCATCAAGGAACCTGCAGCATCTATGCTGCGGAATACGCCATTTTTAATTGTAACAAACTACTCTCTCTGTCCAAAAAGATCTACTTTTGAATTTGAATCTAGACATCACATAGCATGTCCAGATATCCAGATGCAAATTCAAAAGTGGTTTTTTTGGACGGAGGAAGTACCAGTGAAAGTACTATGATGCAAGAATAAATCTTTCCGTTGGTCATACAATTTTGTGTACGTTCCTACGTCGACCCAATTCGTGAACACACAAAATCCCGCTTTCTCAAAATGAGATGTTAGTCCGCTTTATCAAATCCAATGTCAAGAGAGTCTTAAAAAACATTATGCGCAACATCATGATATTTTTATAATATAATTTATTTTGGCATTTATTTTAAAGAAGCTACAACCAACAACGAATTGCAAAATTATGGCTTAATTAAAAACAAGAAAATTACTAAGAAATATCAACTTAAAGACATAAATCTCCTTCTATAGTTGTTCTTAGAGTTATGCATAACCATTGTTTCTACCAACGGCTTATAAGTTGTGCATAGTCTGTGCCTTCCTCAAACCACAAAAGCAGAATGTCCGAAACCAGTGGTCGATTCTTTGTTAGTCTAATTTTGCTCACATCAACACTGACGAACTAATGTCGACAAAACAGGAAAAAATATCGAAGATTATCTGAGTTGTAGATCAGTCATTCACTCAGATCCTACCACCACAATTGTCACTGGATCAGACGGGGACAATGCCACCGGAACACCACGCCATCAGAGAACTTCCAATGGTTGCCTTAAAGAAGATTACGACATCTTGAATATCACAATTGCTATCCTAGACATACAAGGTTTTTATCCGAAAGAGTCCATCCCTTGGCATGAATGTGAAAAGAGCGTCGTGACATCGGCTCCAAAAAGTTATGTCGTCAACACAAACGTCATTGATGAATTGTTATTCTTGAATATCTGATTTTTCTCTAGAGATTGGGTGGCCGACAACCTGACATAGTGTTTCTTATTGTTAGATAAGAAAAACTTCTTTGTTTTCATTTTTCTCGATTGTGTGCTTGTGGTGTGAGCTTTGGTCAAATTCTAGTTAATCAATATTTGTTCACTTTTCTCACCGAGGAGATTGGTCGCTCCACGGATAATATGCTAACGTTTTTAAAAAAATATTAGTTTTTAAACCACGAATGATATAAATTTAAAAATTTTACTCATAAGTTCTTTTTGGTAGCTTCATTCCTACCTCTCAAATCAACCAATCAGCGCGTGGGACCTTGTGCTTATTGAGTATCAAAAGTTCACCGCTGGATAATCAAATTTTATTTCTAGAGTTGACTGCAATAGTTCTATATAGATGTTAACCTAAATTCTTTCAGATCAACGTGATTCACGTAGTATTATTTTGGCACATACTTAATCCGTAAATTTCACGGCAGGGATTGTCTGTGGTTTGCAGTTGGAAGGACTGATATGTGGGCTATGCACGTCTCAAATTCCAACCATTCAGTTGGAGCATAGTATCATTTTTGTTGACTTTAAAAACCCCACCGGGAAACCAGGCTTGGGAAAAGTCCACCTCAATCCCGAACCAAGATCGCCAGATCGGCCAACCGCCGCCCGCGACTCCTCGCCCATCGCCATGTCCAACCCCGGTGCGGCGAACCCTGCCCTCGGGCCGGACGCCGACGCGGCGGCCGGCGAGGGCCTGGAGCTGGCGCAGTTCGCGGCGGGGTGCTTCTGGAGCGTGGAGCTGACGTACCAGCGGCTCCCGGGCGTGGCGCGCACGGAGGTGGGCTACTCGCAGGGCCACCGCCACGAGCCCACCTACCGCGACGTCTGCGGCGGCGGCACGGGGCACGCCGAGGTGGTGCGCGTGCACTACGACCCCAAGGCCTGCCCCTACGGCGTCCTCCTCGACGTCTTCTGGGCCAAGCACAACCCCACCACGCTCAACAGACAGGTGCGTTCGCGTCGTTTGTTCGTAGGTAGGAGCCATGTTATGCATCCTGCCGCCGCACGCGTGTGCCGGCGGGCGGCGACGGCTTTTTCGCCGGCGTCGCAGGAGGTTCAGTGAACCTGGCTCGTTTTTTGTTTAGAGTTGACTTTGCTCTGCAGCGGAGGTTGTGGTCTTGCTAGGAGTATTTTGGACCGTCAAACAGATCAGAGAATATGCGGTTTTAAACACACCTACGTGGCCATCATCCGTGATTAGTTGCGTCCAGATCTTTCACGCCGTTCTTGGTGCAGTACGGTACTCCCAGCTACGGTTGATGGAAGAGAAAGAAAAACTCAACTAAGATTTATTTCTCTGAAGAAACTAGTGCGCAATTGTGTGAAATAGATGCGATCAAGTTACTTGTATTATGACATGAGAATCACATTTGATATCTGGATCGTGGAAAGCAATTCTGAAATTAAGCTATTGACCTTGCTACTATTAAAACTGCAAGCCGGTGGTAATTCTACCCAATACCAGCAGAGAAGAAAATTTAACTTCATGCCAGATTATGTCACTGAGCAGTGAGCACTGATTGAGCCGATCGAGTTCATCACTCATCAGCTAGTTTTGCTGCTATCAATTTTCCTTCCACGAGACTAATAACTAGGCATATCGTCCTACTTTTCACAATTTCACCCCTGCAAGCTCCATCGAACTTATGCACGCACAATGTATGGCAGGGCAACGACGTCGGGACGCAGTACCGGTCGGGCATCTACTACTACACGGCGGAGCAGGAAAAGGCGGCGCGGGAGTCTCTGGCGGAGAAGCAGAAGGAGTGGAAAGAGAGGATCGTGACGGAGATCCTCCCGGCGACGAGGTTCTACCCCGCCGAGGAGTACCACCAGCGCTACCTCGAGAAGGGCGGCCAGTCCGCCAAGAAGAGCTGCAACGACCCCATCCGCTGCTACGGCTGACGCCGCCGCCGCGCCGGACCGTGCACGGTGCACTCGATTTGCCGGCGTTCCATTGCACATTTGCAGGTGTGCATATTAATAATAACTAGCTGTATCGTCAAGGAACCTGCAGATTCTAATTTGCGGTGTACGCGATTGTGCCATTGAAACTGTGGGAGTATATATCTGTGTTTGTAATAAGCGTATTGCTTGTGAAGGTGCAGTGAAGAAACCATGCTAGCTGTATTTGCTTCATTGCTCTATCGTCGACGCACGCATTATTTCCTTTTGTGGTGTAGTGATGAACTTGGCATATTTTTTTAGCTGGTTGTTGTTGAGACCGTTAATTAGCAGCCATAAATTAGACAATGACAGCCGAGTTGAGGTGGCCACGGACAGACTGTAGTTGGCAAACATTTTGTCACCCACGTGTTGGTGAAGAGGTGAACGTTCGGAGAACGATTTGTCGCGCGACGACCAGTGGCCACGTTCGTCATTCGTCAAGGTATCAAACTGTACTCATCTCGACTTCAATAGCCAAACTTGACTGGGAAATTCCAAATCTCGCGCGGCGCTCCTCTCCAGTCCACGGTCCAGTCACTCCCCGAAACCAGGCGATGGCCGGCGGCGACCTGCGCAGCCTCGTCGCCGTGTGCGCCGCGGTGACCGCGGCCATGTGGTACGTCCGCTTCGCCGCGCGCCGCCTCCGCCCCGGCCTGTCCCGCCTCGCCGCGTTCGTCCCGGTGCTCGCCGTCCTCCCGTTCCTCCCGCTCGCCTTCCGCGCGCTCCACCCCCGCTCCATGTCAGGGTTCTTCCTCGCCTGGCTCGCCGAGTTCAAGCTGCTTCTCCTCGCCTCGGGGCAGGGCCCGCTCGACCCGTCCCTCCCGCTCCCCGCCTTCGTCGCCATCGCCACCTTCCCCGTCAGGCAGCGCGATCCCAGCAAGAAGACCACGGGCACGGGTCTCGGTCCCGTGACCTCCGCCGTGATGGCCGCGCTGCTCGCCGCCATCGTGTCGCTGTACCGGTACAGGGAGCGGATGAACCCGTACGCCCTGCTCGTCCTCTACTCGCTGCACATGTACCTCGCGCTGGAGCTCGTCCTGGCGTGCGCGGCGGCGGCGGCGCGCGCGGTGATGGGGATGGATCTGGAGCCGCAGTTCGACCGGCCTTACCTGTCGGCGCACCTGCGGGACTTCTGGGGACGGCGGTGGAATCTGTCGGTGCCGGCGGTGCTCCGCCCGTGCGTCAGCTGCCCCGTGCACGAGCTCATCGGCGGCGGCGACGCCGGCGTCGCGGCGGGGGTCCTCGCCGCGTTCTTCGTCTCGGGGGTGATGCACGAGCTGATGTTCTACTACATCACGCTGCGGCCGCCGACGGGGGAGGCGACGGCGTTCTTCACGCTGCACGGGGTGCTAGCCGTGGCGGAGGGGTGGTGGGCCGCTCGCAAGCGGTGGCCGCGGCCGCCGCGCCCCGTCGCGACCGCGCTGACGTTGGCAATCGTCATGACGACGGGGTTCTGGCTCTTCTTCCCGCCGATCACGAGGCCCGGCGCCGACAAGGTGGTGATCGCCGAGAGCGAGGCGGTCGTCGCGTTCGTGCGGGACGCCGGCAGCTGGGCGGCCGCCTCCGTCCGCTCGGCTTTGGCCGGCCGCTCGCGCGTAGTTTGATTCGACGGGTGCATCTCTCGATCGCAATCCAACTCTGCAAATAGTACGAATTGTTGAATGAATCCCGAATCTCCTGCAAGAGAGTGGATCAGGCACCAAAACTGTACTGGTGTCTGTCATGGGGTCCCCTATTCATTCAATCATTCTATGTTGTCTTGATCCTCTGACATGTTTGTATTGGATCCATTTTAAGGAAATTCCAGTGCACGTTTGTCTGTTCGCTTGTAAAGATGCCGAGTGCAAGTGTGCAACCAGGGCCGTATGGGAGAATTATTAGGAGGCTCTGTGCCAAACGTAAATTTATTGTGGATTCTAATTTTACTCATTATTTAACTGTTATATAGAGTTTGCTTACGACTAAGGATTTCGTATTTACATCTAACCATTTTGAGACCAAGACTAAAGATCCACTCTGCAATACACTATCTCCTTATTTAAATTTATGACACTGTTGATTTTATTCTATGTGTGTAAATTTGACCATTATTTTCTATTAGACCATAATGATAATGTCTAACAAAATTATAATATTGTAAAAGTACTTACAAAGGAAAATTCACACATAATTTTCTATGTTTTCAAACTAATTACTTTGAGAACTGGTGATCAAAGTTCAGAATAAAACTATTAGTGTCATATACTACTATTTAAATACAGTGGGAGTATTAACTTCATGCTTGGCAAGGAAAGAAACAACCTAATTGCGCTTGCGCATTTGCGCTTGACAGGGAGACAGAGGGGAAACAATTCTGATTTCTGAACACTTAATTACTTATTGTATTTGCTCATATGGATTGGTTTCAGGGGTTAAATAGTTTTGGTAGCAAGCCTGAGAACTTAAGAGTGCGTTTCATGAGCCGGATAGCGATTCCGGACTCAACCCAATTCTGTTGAGGGCGTCTTGGATCATTACGCTTTTAACTCCGGTTATCGGTTGTCAACGGACTACGGTGATATCCACCGGCGGCAGTTGGATTTGGCGGTGACGCCATGCAGAAAGAATATCACTTTCAAGTGAGAGAACAGAGTTAAACACTGCAGCACATTTTGTTCGCTCGATAACATGGGCTGTAGTGACCAGTGGTTGTACCATCGGCTCATGGTTTTGCATCACCGAATATGTCCTTAATTTGTTCCACGGCGAGTGGCCAATTTATCGAAGAAAACTTGATGAGTTGATTGGCAAATTCAGCAACACCGTCTCGTGCAAATCTGCTCCTCACGGCCCGCCCCATCGACCGGAGCCCGGGGATGGCCGGCGATGACCTGCGCAGCCTCGTGGCCGTCGCGGCCACGGTGGCCGTGTCCATGTCGTACGTCCAGTTCGCCGCGCGCCGGCTAGGCCCTGGCCTGCCCCGCCTCGCCGCGCTCGTCCCGGTGCTCGCCGTCCTCCCGGTCCTCCCTCTTGCGTTCCGCGCGCTCCATCTCCGCGCCACCTCCGGGTTCTTCCTCGGATGGCTCGCGGAGTTCAAGCTGCTGCTCCTCGCCTCGGGGCATGGCCCGCTCGACACGTCCCTCCCGCTACCCGCCTTCGTCGCCATCGCCTCCTTGCCCGTCAGGCAACGGCAGCGTGATTCCAAGAACGCCCCGCGCTCGGGCCTTGGCCTCGTCACCTCCGCCGTGATGGCCGCGCTGCTCGCCGCCATCGTGTCGCTGTACCGGCTCAAGGAGCGGATGAACAAGTACGCCCTGCTGATGCTGTACTCGCTGCACGTCTACCTCGCGCTGGAGCTTGTCCTGGCGCTCACGGCGGCGGCGGCACGCGCTGTGATGGGGATGGACCTGGAGCCGCAGTTCGACCGGCCCTACCTGTCGGCGAGCCTGCGGGAGTTCTGGGGCAGGCGGTGGAACCTGTCGGTGCCCGCGCTGCTCCGCCAGTGCGTGAGCCGCCCCGTGCGCGCGCGCGTCGGCGGCGGCGTCGCCGGAGTCGCGGCGGGGGTCCTCGCGGCGTTCTTCGTCTCGGGGATCATGCACGAGGCGATGATCTACTACGCCACGCTGCGGCCGCCGACGGGGGAGGCGACCGCGTTCTTCGCGCTGCACGGGGCGTGCGCGGTGGCGGAGGGGTGGTGTGCCGCGCACAAGGGGTGGCCGCGGCCGCCGCGCGCCGTCTCGACCACCCTGACGCTGGCGTTCATCCTAGCGACGGGGTTCTGGCTCATCGTTCCCCCGATCACGAGGACAGGGACCGACATGTTGGTGATCACCGAGAGCGAGGCCATCGTCGCGTTCGTTCGGGACGCTGGCAATTGGGCGGCCTCCTCCATCCGATCGGCTTTGACCGGCTGGTCCTAGTTGATCACGACGTTCACGGTACAAATTTGTACAGTATATATGGAGCATAACTTTAGTTTGAAGTACATAGAAACAAAATATTTTTATTTTATTAATGCTGCTAAATTTTAAATTAGAAATTCAGGATGAATTAATACAAAGTTATACTCGTTCTAGATTCTCAATCATAGTTTTCCCTGATTTAATGTTTTCGTGATTCGAAACCAATAATTCAATATTTATAGCTGATGTGGACTTGTATCTTTATTTTTATCTTTATATATACCTACTTAAAAAATAAAAGCTGCTTCCAACGATTTTTTGTTTCGTTCGTCCGTCATTTGTCCCGTTCGATGTCTTGTTTGTGTTTTCTTGTTACGTTGTTCAATTTCTACCTGAAGTCCGCTTGCGTACATGAGTCCAATTGTCGAGTGGCACCAGGAGCGGGAGGAGGTCGCAGGCTCCTTTTATAGGCCACCGGGGAAGGGAGGGAGGCACCGTAGAGCTCGGACATCGTCATCAATGGCATTGATTCGCCGAAGGGAGTAAAATCGTCAATTATGGGTGATTAAAAGCTCAATTGAGTAGGGAGAATTAAGGGAAACAATGCCCTCAACACAAGAAACCGATTTTCGTATTCAATCGAAAGAGGAAATGCTTGGGGAGGCGAATCAAGAAGCGCAATAGCACTAGGGTTCATCCTAGGTCAGTTGGGCTGCACCCGAGAAAGGGAGGGGAGGGAGGCCTCGGTTAGCTGGACAAGGTGGGCCGGCGCGGGTGCAAGACGGCTTGGATCAGCTGGGGAGCGACGTGGGCCGAAGAGAAGGAAGGGAGACGACAAGGCAGGCGGAGTTGAAGAGGACTTGGGCAACGAGCCAAGGAGAAGAAGGAATTTGGGCCGTATTCGACCCAAAGAGAGGGAGAGGATTATTTTTAGGTTTTTCATTTAAAAAACTCTCAAATTGGTTTTTGTTGCTTTAAAATTATTTTTTGTGCTCTGAAAATTTTAGTAAAAATTGGTTAAATATTTGAAAGTATGAGAAATTTAACAAAAATTCCCACACACCAATTTGAGTTGAATCTTGGTGATTTTTAATTGTTGAAGGCTATTTTTGGCTTTTACAATTTCGTTAACTGATTTTTACAATTTGGTTCAAATCAATGTTCGGATCGTGTTTTTGGGCTTCCTTTTTTTTCCCTGTAGCGAGAGATGTGTTCTTCACCGCACGAGAAACCAAATCCTACGCGCTCTTATATGCAAACACAATTCCTTCTCCAACTCAATCAAATTCCTACCAATCCCAATAGATGGATAAAAGACGTGAGAAGTGACCCCGCAATCGCTCGTGCATGGATGTCTAATTGATCATCTTGCCGTTGCCACCCGCCAGCTGATGCACTCGCACGTGAAGTCGTAAGATAGATAGTGTTGTCCATTATTGTCGGCTGATTCTCGTGCGTGTCTCATCCATCTTATCGATCGCATCGATCGACATATGTTTGACATAGCGGTCGGTACTTCCATGCATACATGCCTCTCATCCTCCTCCTTCTCCTGTAACTAATGACTAATCCATGTATGCATGTCTCCACCTCTAGCATATTAAGAGTAAGGGTACCATTCCACCCTGATCTTTACACTAGCGGGCTAAGAGTTTTTTTGCTTGCGCGCGGTTGTTTTTGCTATGGTTGTACGGATGTGAAGTTGTGTCCCTGCTCTCTCCGAGACACAAGTTGAAGTTGATTACAGAAAAACCGTGCATGCGTTGAAGCTATCTTACAGTAAGAAGGTGACCTTATACTACTGCTGATTAGTATAGTTAAATGATAATTTATACATTGTTGTAATATATGTTGCACAAAAGCCAATTTATCATAGTGATTGTATCCATGTATGTATATGCATGTCTCAGTTCATTTCACTGCTCACTTATTTACTTGGTCGATTTTTATACAATATATGTGTAATTTCTAAATATCATTTACATGTTTTAGCAATTTAACAATTATGTTGTCTGCTTGAATTCATTGGAACGTTCGGTTTTGTTTATAACTATAAATTTATTCTCGTTGCAACCGGACGGACACTTTGCTAGTACAAGTATAACCAGCACTAACGTGTACTACTCCAACTTCACACCGGACAAAGGCACGGCGATCTGCCGTGCTGGAGCTTGATCAGGTTGTAGTACGTCCCGGCACGACCGACGGCGAGCAGCTCGTGGTGCCTCCCTCTCTCCGCCACCCTCCCGTCCTTCACCACGGCGATCGTGTCGGACTTCTCCACCGTCGAGAGCCGGTGTGCCACGACCACGCGCGTCCTCCCCCGCACCCGCAGCATCCGGTTGACGGCGTCCTGCACCAACACCTCCGACGCGGCGTCCAGCGCGCTCGTCGCCTCGTCCAGCAGCAGGATCTTCGCGTCCTTGAGGACCGCCCTCGCCAGCGCGATCCGCTGCCTCTGGCCCCCCGACAGCTGCGCGCCGCGCTCCCCGACGCGCGTGTTGTAGCCGCGCTCCATGGCGCTGATGAACCCGTGCGCGTTGGTGACCGCGGCGGCGCGGGCCACCTTGTCCTCGGTGGCGTGCTCTTCGGCGCCGTACGCTATGTTGTCGCGTATCGTCCCGGAGAAGAGCGTCGGCTCCTGGTCGACGAGCGCCACCTGCGACCGGAGCCGTGCAAGGCTGTAGCTCCTGATGTCCTCGCCGTCGACCAGGACCGAACCCCTCTGCACGTCGTAGAATCGCTCGATCAGCCCGATCACCGTCGACTTGCCGGACCCGCTCGGCCCGACGAGCGCCACCATCTTGCCCGCACCGATCTCGAGGCTGAACCCGGCGAGCACGGCCACCTCCGGCCGCGTCGGGTAGCTGAAGTGCACGTTCTTGAACTCGATCGCGCCTTTTATCTGCTTCTACTTCTTCTTCTTCCTCTCGTCGTCGTCGTCGTCCTTGATCGTCGGTTCACGGTCTAGCGTGTCAAGAACGGAACGCACGGCATCGCCGCCTTGTGCCAGGTCTGACGTCAAGCTCCCGGCGTCGGCGATGACCCTCCCCATGGTCATGAGCATAAAGAACACCTGGAACAGGTGCGTGGGAGTGATGAGCCCCTTGGCCATGAGCCTGCCTCCGTACCAGAGAGCGAGTGCCATGCTGCCGGTGTTGCTGAACTGGCACAGGCACAGGCAGAAGCCGGAGAACCACGAGTGCGCCACGTTGTCCTTCCTGGGGCCTTGTTGCGCGGCCTCGTACAGGCGGAGCATCCGCCGCTGCGACGAGAACGCGGTGATCGTCCGGTGGTTCACCACGGCCTCTCTGGCGAGCTGGCTTCCCTGCACCTGCGCCTTCTTGGCCTTCTTGGACATGGCCGCCATGAGCACCTTCTTGAAGTAGAAGCTCGCGATGATCAGCGGCTGCATGGCCATCATCACCGTGGCGAGCCGCCACGACACGGCGAGCGCGAGCAAGAAGCCCAGCGACGCCGTGGCGCCCGCCTGCACCAGCAGGCACATGCGGTCGCCGACGAGGGAGAGGACCTTGCTCGCCTGCGTCGCCAGCCGCGCGCACACCGCGGCGCTCGAGTTCTCGGCCTCGTCGAACCACCCAACCTCGAAGGAGAGGATCTTGGCGAGCATCTGGCCCCTGACACGCTCCGTCAGGCGCTCGCCCATCACCGCGAAGTTGTAGTGCTGCACGATGTTCGCCGTGATGCAGATGACGGCGATGCCAAGGAAGACAAGGGAGTACAACCTGGTCTTGGAACGGATCAGGCCATCGTCGGCGAGGAAATAAACCTCCGGGAACGAGCCTAGGCTGTACGAATATAGCGGCAGCACCGCGCCGAAGACGACGGCGCCAGCGCACCCAAGCAACGCCTGCTTCCACTCCGGCCGGTTCATCTTCAGCAGGCGAAGCTTCGAAGGCTTCCTGGAGCGCGCCACACCGTGGTCCACGAGCTTGCTTCCCAGATCCGTCGAGTGTTCGACCGAGCAGAACGACGGCGCGGGGCTAGGACGGTGCTCGGTGGAGCTTGCCGCCGACATAATCTCCACGCTGCGGAACGACGCCATCTGGCTCTCCACCACATCCACGGCGCGGTGGCGCTCCTCCCTCGCCGCCATGGGCGGCGCCTTCTGCAGGTGCACCATCCTGGCGTACACGCCGCCTTCACCCCCGTCGTCCATGCCCAAGAGCTCGTCGTGCGTGCCGGCCTCCACGATGCGGCCGGCGTCGAGCACCGCGATCGTGTCCGCCTTCCGGAGAGTCGAGAGGCGGTGCGCCACGATGACGGTCGTCCGGCCCACGGACGCCCGGTCCAGCGCGTCCTGCACCGTCCGCTCCGACTCGGAGTCGAGCGCGCTCGTCGCCTCGTCCAGCAGCAGGATCTTCGGGTCCCGGACGAGCGCTCGAGCAATGGCGATGCGCTGCTTCTGCCCTCCCGACAGCTGCGTCCCGAACTGCCCAACCTGCACCGGAGAAGAAACACCATAAGATTCAGCGTGTTGTAGCATGCACTGTAAATTTGCAGCTGCTTGTGTACATGAGTTTCGTATCCATGGGGCAACTTGACGATGAACTCGTGAGCATTGGCCATCTTCGCCGCAGCGACGACTTGCTTCAACGAGGCCGTCTCCTCGCCGAAAAGTATGTTCTCCCTAATGGAGGTAGCAAACAGTACAGGTTCTTGGCTCACTAGGCCTATCTGGCTCCTAAGCCACTCCACATTGAGCGTGTCAATGCCATGGCCGTCGATCGATATCTCCCCCGCGTCCGGGCAGTAGAACCTCTGCAGCAGCGAGATCACGGTGGACTTCCCGGACCCGCTGCCGCCGACGAGGCCAACGGTGGCGCTCTCGGAGATGGTCAGGTTGAAGCCGTTGAGCACCCGTGTGTCCGGCCTCGACGGGTACGAGAAGTGCACGTCCCTGAACACGATCTCGCGCCTGATCCTCTCCATGGTGGCTCCATTCTTCTCCGCCGCTTCGATCGGCGGGAGCATTTCGATCATTTCCCTCATCCGTGCCGCCGCCGCCGTCGCGTCGATGAAGTACCGAAGGTTCGGGAGCGCCATCATGATCGACCTGACATTAGCAACAGCACGAACGTACATTACAGGTAAAAATATCACTTGTTTTAAGGGAAGGGTGTGTTTGTAATTTGAAAGCTTACATTCCCGCCAAAACGATGCAGATGGAGGCGACGAAGACGTGGCCGCCCTGGGCGTGCAGGTGGATGACGAGGAGGCTGCCGAGCCACGACAGGAAGGACCAGACGGCGTAGATAACGCCCATGCTCCCGATTACCGCGCCCTTGATGAACCCCTGCATGACGCCGAGCACCGCGCTCCGCGCCACCGCGCCGCGGAACCGCTCCACCGTCCGCCGCTCCGCGGTGTACGACGCCACCGTCCGGATGGACGACACCGCTTGCTGCGCTATCACGCCCGCCTCCTCGTACGCCGCGCGGGCCTCCCCGGCCGCCGCGGCCATGCGCCTGCCGGGGAGCACGCTCGGCGCGACGAAGAGGAGGAGCGTGAACGGGAGGCCCGCCAGCGTCAGCCGCCACGCGAACACGAACGACACGGCCACCGCGCCAAAGAAGAGCGTCGTGTTGGCAAGGACAGTGGGGAGCTTCTCGCCGAGGAAATCCTGGATGGCGTCTGCGTCGTCGGAGACGGTGGAGATGACGCGGAACGTGGTGCCCTGCGACGGCGAGGAGGGCGCGGCGTCGAAGAACGCCACCTCCTGGCGCAGGACGGCCTCCAAGTACAGCCTCCTCATCCTCGACGCCTGCCGCTCCGCCGTTCTCGTCCAGCACAGCCCCTCTGAAGATCACCAACCAACATACATGCTCGCCATGATCGTCCAAAGAAAATTCTCATCGATCAAACACTACCTCTGATTTGTGATCACTGATCAGTAGTTGTTTGATTCAAAATTGCTCACCTAGGAAGGAGCAGGCACCCACTGCAACTGCGACGTACAGTAACCGAAGCACAAACTGCATTGCCGCTTACGCGCAAGAGTAAGATTTAGGAAAGGAGTTGCATGGGGACGTAAATGGATGGCACGGTTCACCTTGTCGACGGCGCCGGAGCTGAAGGCGCTCCGGGCACTCCCGGCGCCGCCGTAGCTGTTGACGATGTCGCCAAGCACCAGCATTGACAGCGGCTGCATCAAGCCGTCGCCGAAGCTGCCCAGCAGCCCAGTGCCATCAGGCACCGGTCGTGCGCGTCGGCGTAGCGAACCAGCCGCAGAAACGACGGCTTCTCCTTGTCGCCCATCGGTCCCAATTTCCAGGCAAACTAACCGATCGCGTTCGAGGCTTAACCAAAGTTTCTCTATCAATAAGCTAACTGCCACTCAGGTATTGGCCGTCTGTTCGACGGATTAATCCGAGCTTGTCACGTAGCTTGCTGTCGGAGAAAGCCTTTCGAGTGAGTAATATACCGATCATATCAAAATCGGTTGGATTTGCACCCCAGGTCTGGACTTTGGAAGGATAATTCTGCTCATCTGGTGAGTACTTTCGTTTTGTCACGAGCGATGCAGCCAAGCCAGTTCAAAGAACAGGAAAGAAGAATATGTGCACCAGACCTGTACCATCGTAGAGTAGATATCCATTAGCGTGTTTTACGACCCCTTGCTTAGAGTTAATTTGGTTTGTATATTCCGCCAGCCATGGCGGCTTGCTCGTCTTTTTCTTTGCAGATCTGATGCAGCTGTTCCCTTCCAAGTTCCAACAAAAGGGAATCGAGGAGAGGCGCTGGCGTTTCACTCTCATCCTAACTTGCAGTTGGCACACGTAAAAAGGGTGCGTGCCAAATGCCACGCTGATGTGACGACGATCTCTCCCCGCGCTTTACAACTTCCACTACCTCGCCCCATGTCACCCCCATCACCGTCCTCTCGTACGTAACATTTGCCAATCAGGACGTCGGGCGCCCACACCTGGCCAAAGCTGCTCCCTCCCTTCCTTGCTTCATCTCTAGCTGCATTGTCCCAAATCCCCTTTCGGCAGCGTGGTCCGCCAGAATCTGAGTACCGTCACAATTTCACCGAGACCGAGAGTGCCATGTGCGCAGGAGAGCCATTTTTGGGCAGTAAAGGTCCCACGGCCGGGGCGCACCCACAGTGCATCTGCATGGCCAGCCAGATCGCCGTAACTCATCTCGGCCTCATCCCTCTCTTTCCTATTCCATCACAGTACACGCGCCGCAACCGCTGCGCTCACCGTGCCGTCTGCTCGTACTCCACTCGCTTTGCGCTCGTTTTCCGGCTCGTTTTTGCCGCACCCCCTGCACAGGAAGTGCCGCGGCGCGGCCTCGCGTTACGGGGGAAACGAGCGGTTTTTGTTGGTCTACTGGCTATACGCGCTACACCGTCGACACCTCGCGCCGGCGAATTTATGAGCCCACGCGCCGAGCTTGGCCTGACGATTCGTCGTTGTTGCCTACCGTCGTCGCGCCCAGCACTGCCCGCGGTGTCGCCGCCGGATGCGGGAATGTTTCGTGGAGAACGCAATTGACGCTTTGCATCGTTCAGGTATCCCTCTGTCCTTTTGACAGGTGGATCAGCCGACCGGGATATAGCCATAGGCATACGCGATGGGCAAATGCATGCTTACTCTCTAAAGATTGATCTGAGATTGTTTTGAGAATCGTTGTCTACATATAATGATGAATTGATGAATGTTGCACGTTCTTGCGACACCCGTTTTCGCCGATGTCAAATCCTCTTTAGAAAACGAGGAAAATGACACGAAAGGTAACCACCCTACGACGCCTTTCCTTCATCTCGAGTCCAATCCAACGCCACCTACATCGGTTCGACACAAACTCTGTGTTTGTAGTACCAAACTGTGGACGATGCAATTGACTGAAAATATACATCATGATTACAGATTGTCCGATTTCTACAAAAACTTTGTTACGTGACTTCTTCAATTGAAGAACCCATCATCTTTTCCCCAGACAACCAACCTAGTAGGAGTACCACAAAAAAAACTGCTCCAATCATGCATGCCCTGACACGGTGACACAAGTAAACCAGCGGCGCCGTGTCACCTGAGAAAAACCAACCCGTCCTCTCGACGACCACTTCATCTGACAACCACCACCGGCAGCACGCACGAAACGCGGCATATTATCATGGCAGTACTATGAATCCATATGATGCAAGAAAAAAGCGAGACGTGCTCTTTTGGATCGTCTCGATCGCCCAACTACGGCACGCCAGGTGTTCTCTGCAGCAGGTGAGCAAAACAAGCGCACATGTGGAGTGACGTGCCCCACCGGATGCCGGACGGTGGGCTTCGTGCAGCTGGCTGGTGGCTGCACGCAACACAGGTTTTCAAGTCCCTACTCGATGCAGTCCTTGACCCTGCTCGGGCGCGCGCCACCTGGAAGCCCATGGAGACATGGATCATTCGATTCCGTGGTGCCACAACCCCACAATGCCATCCAAGGAAATCACAACGAACACGGTGATACCGACGGCCATTAGGATGCTGCATGCGTTGAGCTTTGCATGCCTTTTTAGTAACCGGTTGGCAGTTGCTGCGATTTGGCAATAATAATTTACGCCCAAGACGTCGTTAGGAGATACGTACATGTCGTTGCAGGACAGGTCCTTTGCTTTGAGCGGACATGAAACAAACATTTCGAATGATTGGTCGCATTTCGCTCGATCCTCTGGCCTCTGCTCGCTTTAGCGCCTTTGCGCTGGTAATTGGTAAAGAGTGAACAGTGCAAAGCAAAGCAACAACGCTTGGAGACGAAGCATGCACATGGATCCGGCCATCCATGGCTCCACGCTTTCCAGTTCGATCTGCATCTCTGCCCCAGTTCGTGCGTATGTCACGCTCACGCAAGAACGAACTAATCCTGATGATACACTCGTATATAGTGCCCTAATCCTGTTCAGGAAGACGACCGGTCTTTGAATTTAGTGGCCGTGTTATCTGTTATGTTATCTGCTGCTGCTTATCTCGTCGCTGAGCATGTGCCTGTCGCCGTCGTCACGGCTCACCTCGTGGCACTTCTTGCTGATTGCACTGTGGATTTTGTCTGCAGATTTTCTTAGCGTGACGCTGATGTTAGTGTGCAGATAAAAAAACACTGTGTAGTTGCTCGACGTTGCGATCAGCTTGATATCACCCATTTCCAATTTGCTGCTGCTTGACTAAACAAGCACAAATAGGCTGCGCAATATCTTCAAATGCAGTCAACTTGACCCTGCTCCAATTAATCCCCTGTTCATTTCATCAGCTCATTGGCAACTTCATTTTTCGCGGTACTAAATTCAATCTCCAATTTGTCTGCGTGTATGTATAGGATTCTGTTCCAAATTTGTTCACGCCACGCTCTGAATTTTGAAACCCACCCTGCGAGGTAAAGGAAAAGTTGAGGAGCATGACAAAAGAGAAAATGACAACAGATTAGTTTATGTTGCATTTCTCCAGAAGGGAACATATATTCTTTGCTGCTTCTCCACTCAAATCCTTTTTGCATTGTTTGACAAATCTTCTCTGCAAATACAGAACATTTTGAGATCCGAGCTGAATAAGCTATCAACATGGTAGTCGTAGAATTATATTCTAGGGTGGCTATGGAGCTGGCAATGGGACCAGAAAGCACACATACCCGTAACACAGGCCTGCTTAAATCCTGCTTTATTTTGGCGTGAAGTGAAGCAATGAGAGAGAGAGAGAGAGTAGAGTAGTTAGGGAGCAGAGATTAGGACATGATCCTCATTTGACATTCTATATAGTGCATTGCTTTACATGTAGCCCCCATGCTCTTTTTTTGCACCGTATATATTCGGTTGAGATTTGTCCAACCTCTTATAACTAGCTTTTCCTTTCCTGCATTAAGTGTTGTAAGATAATGTTGTCTAAATAGTCCACTCTTGGCATCACATGCATGTTGGATCAAATGGAGGGTAGCTTTTGCAGTATCTCGTTACTGGCAACATATACTAGTTACTCAAAAACTTTATACAACATATTCTAGTAGTACTCTCTACTTTGCTAGCAGTACAATCTTGTCTCTCTTACATGATCAGCCAGTAAAGAGCATTTGTCCTCGGATTGTTTTTTTCAAGGACGCTTGTCCTTACCTCCTGCCATTTCCTCCACAGCAGATTTGCAAGATTTTGTTCTCCAATTTGCAGCAGCCTCCTCTCTCTATCTGATGAGGTTGCATGTTGGATCAAAATATCGTTTTATATAAAGTGAATATAGCTTAATTGGTTAGATTTTTTTTATAAAATCAGTTCACTCAATTTAAAGTTTTAAATTTGACACGGTTATTCGTATTTACGGCTATTTATTCTTTCAGTGATAGACGAGGTATCACTGACAGTGAGACGTCTATTTAGTTAATATTAAGATACGTCAGTTCAACCTTTAAGAAATGTTCATAGCGATAGAGTATGTGTTCTGAATGTACGCGTACTATGAGCTTCTGTATTTATATTTTGTTTTAAAAAAAATAGCTTTCCGATTATTAGTTTAATCTCAACCAGTACCACGCGCTGGTTCAGTTATCACTTGGAATTTCGAAATGCTTCTTTCAGAGCCAATTTGACGATGCTTAGCAGTGGACCAACCCACATTGAATTGTAGTACTATACACACTAACACACACATTGGCATATAAAGCCACAGGAGAAGATGGACGTGTCAATTTATGGATCCATAGGTGAAGCCATAAAACGCATGCGGCTCACGTTTCAAGTCCCGATACATTTTGCCACGTTGAAACAAAAACCTGTGGTTCCATCCAACGTAACATAACACCTTACCCATACCGTCACTGGAGCCCAGATGTAACGTTACGGTCGTACTCGTACAGGTTTTGCACGCATATTTCTTCAGAATGGTCCTGACGCGAACCACGTGCCAAACCGTCACCTCGGAATACCTACTGTTGATCGAGAGAGAACCTCCTCTCTTGTGTACGCAGAAATGGAATTGCACAGGGCTAATTGACACTTGACACTTTGACGGGCCGCGATGTTCAAAGCAAAAGGTACCATACGTTTTAGCGTTAAATACGTGGTCTCGTGTGATGGACAAAAATCACATCGGTTCCAGTTAATTCATCAGGTTAGAATGTACTGTACCTTTTACAACTGATGTTCCGGGGAGACACTAATCCTTGAGCAAACGTGATCTGTACACTTTGTAAGTGTGCAGCAAGCACATCACGATCTGGCAAGCTGGTGTACAGAAGTTGATCACATCACACTCTCTTTTTTTTGTTTGCAAGATCGAGCCAGCTCGACTCAAGGTCTAGCTCGACTTGACTCGTTATCCTAAGGAGTTAAAAACCCAGCTCGAGTCGTCTGTTGGATAGCTCTACGTTGACACATCGGCGATTCCAACCGGGTGGATCGGACGACCGCGACCGACCGTGAGGCGGCTAGCGCCAGCGACCGCACACCGTCCGCCCCCCGACACCTCGCCCCGGGCTGTCCCTCGAACCGAGAGCGTACCAACAGGTCACATCGGGGCCATCCTGACCGTCCAGTCACCCACCCGCACATGTGCCGGGCAATCACCAGCCGTCGGATGGAGGAAGCCAATCAAGCCAGCGCGTACAAATACCCCCGCCTCGCGCTCGAACCAACCCCTCCATTCCACGGAGTCGCGGCCGCTGACACAGTGGTGGTGTGTCTCCTGATGCGGCTTCTCCCGCGGCTTTGCATGGCCACCGGCGACAACGCGGCAGCCGCCGTCGAGGGAGACAGCAGCAATAGCGGCAGTAAGCAGACAGCGGTGTCGTCCTCCTCGTCGACCGTCTCGACGTCGTCTTCCGCCGCGGCGGCCGCGGTGTCGGAGGCCTCGTCGTCGATGTCCCTCCCTTCGTTGCCCTCGCTGTCGGCTGTGCCGAGCACGAGCGCAATCATCGCCGCGTCGTTCGCCCATGTTACTACTCTGTGTCCCCTGTCCACGGCGGCGGCGGCGGCGGCATCAGCTGCTGCCGTCGCGGCGGTGGACTCGGTTCACGGTGGTCTCGTCATCGTCGCCAGGCCGGCGGCCGTGGCCTTCCACGACGTGTTCACCATGGAGGCGACCTCCACCTCCGACATGGCGGATGCTGCTTCGGCGGCTGGGTCGGTCAAGTGCGTGGCGCACCTTCACGGCGGCAAGGCCGCCGTGACGGGGCATCAGGACGGGAGGCTGCGGCTGTGGCGGGTGTCCTCCCGCTCGCCCGACCGGCTCCGCCTCGCCGCCGCGCTACCCACCGTCTCCGACCGGCTCCGCAGGTTCCCCGTCCCGTCCAACCACGTCACCGTTCGCCGTCACCACCGTCGGCTCTGGATAGAGCACGCCGACGCCGTGTCCGGCGTCGCGGCCTCCGCCGACAGCCGCCTCCTCTTCTCCGTCTCCTGGGACAAGACGCTCAAGGTGTGGGCCGTCCCGTCCCTCCGCTGCCTGCAGTCGCTGCCGGCGCACGACGACGCAGTGAACGCCGTCGCCGTCGCGCCCGACGGCACGGTCTACACCGCCTCCGCCGACAGGCGCGTCCGCGTCTGGGCGCCCCGGCCGGCCGGGTCCGACAGGGGCGCGCGCCGCCTCAGCAAGAAGCCGGCCTACCACCTGGTGGCCACCCTGTCCCGTCACGGGGCGGCGGTCAACGCCGTCGCCGTCGGGTGCGGGGGCCAGGTGCTCTACTCCGGCGGCAACGACCGGTGCGTCGTGGTGTGGGAGCGGGAGGACAGCGCGAGTCACATGGTCGCGGTTGGCGCGCTGCGCGGGCACCGCAAGGCGGTGCTCTCCGTCGCGTGCGGGGCCGGGGACGCCGCTGACGGCGCGCTGGTGGTCAGCGGGTCGGCGGACCAGACGGTCCGCGCCTGGCGGCGCGCGGCGGACGGGCGCGGGTACGCGTGCGTCGCGGTGATCGACGGGCACGGCAGCGCAGTCAGGTCGGTCGCGGCGGCGTTCGTGCCGGCGCAGAAGAAGCATCGGGCCGACGACGACGGCGACGAGGACTGGAGGGTGTGCAGTGCCAGTTTTGACGGCGAGGTGCGGCTCTGGTCGCTGCGGGTGGCGGCGGCCTCGTAGTAGGTCCCGGTTTGGCACGATTTTTGACGTAGAAAAGTGTGTTTTTTTTCTTCTTTTTTTGTTCGGTTTTGGACTCACAGAAGTTTGACTGTTTGAGAATTGAGATACCTTTGTGTATATACGGGAGAGGGGAGTCTGTACGGTCCACTATATTTTTGGATTTTCCGAAAGCTGCTTAGTGGTGATTTCAAATTTGCTTACATTTTTCTTCAGGGAGTGTACATTTCAGGCGTCTGGATTTTTCAAAAATTACAGTCACATTTCTCATCCTCGGATGATAATCTTATTGTTCTCATAAATTCTTAATGGTTGAACAATAAATTATTTTGACATGCAAAAAATAAGAAATTACATGAAATAAACTTACAATTAATAAAAATTTACAAAATTACATGCAAAAATGTAAACTTAAATAAAAACAAATTAAAACCATATACAACAAAAAATTACAGTAAAATGAACTAAAATTGCACATGAAATAGCACTGAAGTCTTTAGGGCTTAGCAATGTGCAAATTTAATTGAATGAAAATTTTACAACTTTCAGACATCTAAAATCTAGTAAATCCCTTTTCTTTAAGTGTGTTTGCCTTTCTTTTTGTGCTACAACAATAGCTGTATTATCTGCTTTGACAAAGATAAGGCCGGAAGAAAATTAAGCGAGAATGACCCACCTAACTGGTTCATTAACATTAGGTTGGTGTCCTGTTCTGATCTTAACTTTCCATAAGGAAAAGAAGCTCTTCAATTGTCGTCTCTCACGTACGCTAGCTTGGCTATCAAGTGTCAAAATCGACATGAATGGCTCAGTAAAAAGAAGTCAAAAAACAATCTATCCATTCAATTTCTTCAGGTTGGGCTACTGTCAAAGCAGATAAGAGAATGTCTGACATAACTATCATCCACAGAATTCAACCAAAATGAAGTTACTGACCGTTCATTTTGCACCACGATAAACTCAAAATCTGACGCCAATCGCCGATCTGCCAATGCATAATAATTGCACATATAGTTTGTAGTTTGTGGGCAACGCAACATGCAGCTGCATGCCTGTAAAGCGGGCGTGTATCGCTGGGGATTTGGAGTTGGAGATGAGATCGATCGATCTGGAGCACGCAAAGCAGCAGAGAGGCAGTGCAGGCTCGATCGCTTTCATGCTGGCGTGATCGGATTGAGATCGACGTGAGCGTTATGAACCCTACCGATCTCGCTGGATACAATGATAAGATTCTGTGCGCCTCTGGCATGCGACGAGTTGGCTAAAATTACCCACGAATTGCAATGATCCTTGAACTTAGCAGATGATTAATTGATTATGACTAGGTTTCAGCTAATCTGCTGCTTAATCCTTGTTTGCACTGTTGCTGATTTGCACGATACAACGGTGCTAGACCGACGATTATAGTACGTGCTATACTTTTTGATTTGTGATTCATGCTCTGTCAGTGCACTACTCATCAACCACTGATCTTTGCTCGATAAAAAAAAACAAATATCTCGAATGTTTAACGAACCGATGCTTAAGAAGATCTTTAGCACCGGTTAAAACACCAAATGATATATTGTTATCTTTAGTCCCGGTTGGTTGGTGTTATCAACCGGTACTAAAAAATGCATTTTTAAATGTGTGTAGTAGATGAGATGGTTATGTGTGTGAGGACTGATGTGAGAGATCTTGAGTTCAAATTTCACATCCCACATATTTTTTTTACTTGTTATGCATCTTTAGTACCGGTTCTCTAGATCTTTAGTTTCGATTTGCTCGTCTCGGTTGCTACAATCAGTAATAAAGAGATACCGGTTCTCTAGATTTTTAGTTCCGGTAGTAAAAAGATATTTAGTTTCGATTTGCTCGTCTCAGCTGCTACAACCGATAGCAAAGAGATCTTTAGTTCCGATTTAAATCAGGACTAAAAAATCGTTTCTCCCGTGGTGATGATAGCCCTAACATATGTAAACATTGCCTGCCAGCTCTACCCTGCTGCTGCCTGTCGCCTTTGACCTGAATAGCACTGGTTGTCTGGCTGTTTAGCCATGTCAGGCTTAAGCAACCGACCTCACTAGCAAGGGCCCGCTGGTTAACTTTGGAGAGATGCGAGTGAGGACTGTTGCTAAACTGTCCTTGAACTGAACATTTTCTGTTCCTTCAGTTCTGTTTCTGTGCATGATGAAACCGAAAGGAGAGCAGCAAGGGCGCATCTGCTGCAGCCTTCTCCCCGGTGATATTTTAGCAGAGAGGCAGGCCAGGGGTTGGTTACTGCATGAGCTGGACGGCAAAACGACACACGCTGATACAGCAGTATCTATCTCTTCTGATTGTATACGGCAACTTAATATATCAGATAAGCACTCGTATTATAGTCTATAGCTAGCTTAATCAACCCATGTTGTAGCAGTAGTAGATCTGTACACATCACCCTTGAGGATTTAAAATCCGTGTAAAGTAATCGCACTTGGCGCGCGGTCGCAGATAACGCGAGCCGGTATGATCCGCCCGGTGGAAACAGGGAGGCGAGGCGAGACGTGCGAGCGAGCTACGCGACAGGGCGAGAGAGCAAGGTGAGATGAATTACTGCCTCTCTTCTAAAATATAAATATTTTTAACTATAAATCTAAACAATTATTTTTAACTATAAATTTAAATAATTAATTATTTAAATTTATAGTTAAAAATATTTATATTTTGGAACAAAGAAAGAAAAAGAAAGAAAAAGAAAGAAAAAGAAAGAAAAAGCATCAAGTTAACGTGAGTCGCGCTAATGACCCGGCCGCATTGGCGCGCGGGGGTGGCGGAAGAGCAGCAGCTCTCGACCGACCGCTAATCGCGACACTGACTCACGCTGCCTCAGCGCCATCTTCTTTTAATCACGTAGGCTTCGCTAGCTCGAGGAGTCAAATGCAATTATGCAGCTGGTGGGGAGGAGATTCTTTTTTTTTTTTGCAAGGGAATGGATTGTTAATGTGGGATTCAACAGGTGGTGCGTGCATTGGCACGTCCCCGGAATATGCAGGCCGTGTAAAGAAATGATATTTTGTTTCTGGACAGTTGCCCATGGTCAAAATATTTCAGGAGAGAGAGGACATCGTGGAGTATTTGACCAGCAAATGTGATAATGTGAAAGGGTGATGTAGCTGACTGTATCGTCCAAGAAGTCAGCGTGGCAGGCTGGAATAACCTGGTTACAAAAAAATGCCATGGACCAGGTAGAGTAGGAGCTTGTCAGAAACAAGTGGCGAAACCGTTGTTCTGCAACCCATGGTTTCAAATTTTCAATCAACGAGCCAGGAAGTTTAGGTGCATGCGCGAGGCACCACGTATTACTACTCGTCCACTAAGATTGTGCATTTTGTTTCCATCTACATATACTAGTGTATGAGTTGACGTGTACTGTACTTGTATACAGTGTGGCACATGGAGTCTATTAAGTCTTGGAATATTCTGGCATTATTAGCTTCGTCAACACAGCAAATGGATCAACTAACAAGTCGGCTGCTGTATGTCTTACAATATCAAACTGCCTACTCCAACGATGGACATCCTATTGAGCGTTGTCACAACTCAGAACGATCACAGAGATTGAGTATGTGACATGATGTGATGGTAAAAGGATCCAATGGCAAATAATATTCTGCCCGTCATCCTAAAACATAGTAAATTAGAACTAAATTCATATTTCATTTATCTCATGACATAGTAATTTAAGACCGAATATTAAAATATAGCCTCTGTCCTTAATATAAGACGTATCATAGCTATACGATACTATATTGCTATATTCTAAGACGGATGAAGTATCAAATTTGAACATAGGTTATAGATTATTATATTTTAAAGCCAAGGGACCATTTCTGGTTCCTGGCGATAATTGAACTCGTAATATAGTACGGAGTAGCGGTTCCCTTTCTCGTTTTCCCTTTATCCTCTAGACACGGTTGGTGCCTCTCCGGCCTGATCGACTGTCTTGCACTTTTTGCTGCGGCTGCGCTGCTGGAACTGATCAGCTCATGCTCACCTGGTATTTATGCAGAGCAAGACTATCTGATTTGATTTTATGATAATAGTTTAAAGGTACAAACAAATGAATTAACTAGCATAATCACAAAGTTGATACTATTTTAAATACTATTTCTAAGAAACTTATATATAAAAAATGAACCATTCCGTGAAAACAATAATCTATACTAACTACAATCTGTAAAAGAAAAAACTGCTGAGTTGGCAGCAAAACTTCCATCCAATTTTTTATTGTACCCTAACAGTAGAGATGTAAGCGGGTTAACTCGTGAATCAGCTTTTAGGTAAATTTAGTGAGTAACCCGCAGATTGACTCGTAGATTAATTTCACCTATAAATAATGGGTTGGTCCGCTTGCCTCCCTCTTGACGGATCCATGTGTCGATGAAGCAAACAAATCCAAGCCGTACGCGTGGCGGTGGCGGTCGGTGCATGCCTCTCCTCACCCAGTCACCCCTGCACGCTCGATGATTGGATGGAGCGAGCCGGCGAGAGAGTATTCCGCTTCAAGAACCTTCACGCGCAGAGACAGATCATGCTGCAGTAGCTAGGCGACGAGAGAAGAAAAAAAAAGAAGAAGAAAAAGTCATTAAGAATTGTAGCGATCGCGTTTGGTCAACTGTCACCAGTGCTAGCCCTGCCCCAGGAAGCAGACAAGGGGAGAGGAGGCCCCATGACGGCGACGAAGACGATGATGATAGGATAAGAGAGGGCCCTAGGCTAAGTCGAACGCATATGGACGCATGGCACACTGTTGTTCGGATCTCACAAACGATCAAGGAGCAGATTTGACATATGAAATGGATGCATCTTAGCTACCTGTTCCGCTTGTCATATTGTCTCTCCAAAGTCCAAACCAAATGCACTCGAAATAGTGATCGCAATTAGCAAGCATGGAGATGAATGGCTTTTAGAAATCAGAAGAGAGAGGTGCAGAGTTTTGGGGCAAGTGGTTTCTGAACAATGTAATTGTTAGACTCTATTGCGGATCACCTAGGTTTAGATCGGCGGAAATTCTCCTGTATGTGAGTTTTGGAATCAAACTAGGATTTAGAGGTACCGACCGCTTGAGACGTTGGAGGATGAAGAGACGCCGGCCATCGGGGAAGAGTCGGCAGCGGCTAGTGGCTTCCCGTCACTGGCTGCGCCCCTCTCGGATCGGATTAGGGTTAGGGATTTTCGGGTGGAGCTGGCGGCGGCGACGAACCTCGTATCATGTGCCGCCCCGGCCTCCACCCCTATTAATATGGCGCAGGGTGACGGGGGCCCACCAGCCAATGGGCTGGGCGCCCCCGATCAGGGCGCGGTCAAGGTCCGTTTGGCCGTTGGGCCCGACGGTGGGAGATCTATTTAACATTCTCCCCCTTGATCTCACTATTTCTTTTAGCTTTTTCTATTTCATCATAGATTTGTAAATAGAGCATGTTTCATCGTCACGGTTAATCACCGATGGATTTAACAGCCACTATACACGTCTCCATTCAGAAACAGATACCTTAACTTTTGGGCCCTATAGTCCAGGATTCATAAGGCTTCCCTTAAACCCATGCCGGCTACATGTTCCTTGAACACGTTGGGTGGTAGACCTTTCGTGAGCGGATCCGCGAGCATTCTTTCTGTTCTAATGTGCTCGAGACTGATTGTTTGATCCCGGACTTTGTCCTTCACAACATAGTACTTTATGTCAATGTGTTTGGCAGCACCACTTGACTGATTGTTGTGAGCGTACATTACTGCGGGTTCGTTATCGCAGTATAACTTTAGTGGTTTCTCAATACTGTCAACCACCTTTAAACCGGGTATGAACTTCTTTAGCCAGTTCACCTGCCCCGTGGCCTCATAGCATGCTATAAACTCGGCATACATCGTAGACCCTGCAGTGATAGTCTGTTTTGAGCTTTTCCATGAAATAGCTCCTCCTGCAAGGGTGAACACGTATCCCGATGTTGACTTTGTATTATCTTTTGCAAAATCAGAATCAGAATACCCCACTATCTGGAGTGATTCTGATCTTCTGTAAGACAGCATGAGGCCTTTTGTACCTTGTAAATAACGCAAAACTTTCTTTACTAATTTCCAGTGCTCTGGGCCTGGATTACTCTGAAATCTGCCAAGTAACCCGGTGACAAATGCCAAGTCAGGGCGTGTGCACACTTGCGCATACTGTAGGCTTCCCACAGCTGACGCATATGGCTTTGTTTTCATTTCGTTGAGCTCGTACTGATTTCTGGGACATTGCCATGTCCCATACTTTTCTCCTTTGACTATAGGAGCAGGTGTAGCACTGCATCTGTACATGTTGAATTTCTTCAGCACCTTTTCTATATATGCCTTTTGAGAAAGTCCCAATGCATACTTCGTTCTATCTCGGTGAATCTCTATGCCCAAAACATATGAAGCCTCACCGAGGTCTTTCATGTCAAAGTTTGAGGACAAGAATTTCTTTGTTTCCTGCAATAGACTGACATCACTACTAGCCAGTAGAATGTCATCTACATACAGAATTAGGAAAATGAATCTCCCATTCCTAAACTTTGTATAAATACAGTTGTCCTCAACATTCTCTTGAAACCCAAATTTCTTTATTGTCCCATCAAACTTCAAGTACCACTGTCTCGAAGCTTGCTTTAATCCATAAATGGATCTTTTTAGACGGCATCCCATATTATCGTTTTCTTTCACAACAAAACCTTTCGGTTGTGCCATGTATACTTTTTCCTCCAAATCTCCATTTAGAAATGCTGTTTTTACATCCATCTGATGTAATTCTAAATCATAATGTGCCACCAGTGCCATTATAATCCTAAAGGAATCTTTACAAGAGACTGGAGAAAATGTCTCATTGTAATCAATCCCTTCTCTTTGCGTGAAACCTTTTGCCACAAGTCGCGCCTTAAACTTTTCTATATTCCCTCTGGAGTCATATTTAGTTTTGTAGACCCATTTACAGCCTACTGTTTTGGCTCCTTTAGGAATTTCTTCCAAATCCCAGACATCGTTTAGTTTCATTGATTTCATTTCATCTTTCATGGCTTCCAACCATTCAGATGAGCGAGCGCTTCTCATGGCCTCTTCATATGAGGTGGGATCATCCTGCATATGCGACTCTTCTATATTATAAACTTCATAGTCATCACGGATAGCCGATCTTCTGACTCTTTCAGACCTTCTAGGGGCCTCCTGTTCTGGCACATTATCTGTTTGAGGCTGTTGCAGCTCCTCCTCTGGTGTGGCAACAATTTCTGTTGAATCCTGTAGGACAGGTTCCTCACTTTCATTCATTGTTGCCACAGGAGAGGTAACAACAGGTGTTGGTACCGCAACGTCATGCATTGCAGGCACAACATCAGCAGGTAGAGAGAAGAAAGGGTCTTGAATTGACGGAGCGGGTACAGACACCCGCCTCTCCTCAAGATCAATCTCTCGAACTACCGAGCTCCCCTTAATTACTTCGTCTTCCAAGAAGACGGCGTGTCTCGTTTCTACAAACTTTGTATAACTGTTTGGACAGTAGAAACGATAACCCTTTGATCTTTCAGGATAGCCAATAAAATGGCAGCTCACTGTTTTGGGATCCAACTTGCCAAGGTTTGGGTTGAATACTTTAGCCTCCGCAGGACTCCCCCACACACGGAGGTGAGCTAGCGAGGGTACTCTTCCTGTCCATAGCTCATACGGTGTTTTGGGCACCGATTTGCTTGGAACTCTGTTGAGGATATGAATGGCGGTTTTTAACGCCTCCATCCATAAACCCAATGGTAGGGTGGAATAGCTTATCATGCTACGCACCATATCCATAAGGGTACGGTTGCGCCTTTCAGCTACCCCATTCTGTTGAGGTTCGCCCGGTGTAGAATACTGGGCTACTATACCATTTTCTAGTAAGAACCTTGCAAAAGGTCCGGGGACTTGCCCATAAGGCGTATGCCGACCGTAGTACTCCCCCCCACGATCAGATCTTACAACTTTAATTTTTATATCATGCTGATTTTCAACTTCAGCTTTGAATATCTTAAATTTATCCAATGCTTCTGATCTTTCTTTAATTGGATAAATATAACCATATCGGGAGTAATCATCTGTGAATGTTATGAATGAGTCATAGCCATCCACACTTTTCACAGGAAATGGACCACAAATATCTGTATGAATGATCTCTAATATTCCTGCGCTTCGCTGTGCACCCTTTTTGATGCTCTTTACAAATTTTCCTTTAATGCATTCTATGCATTGTTCTAAGTCTGAGAACTCCAATGGAGGAAGAATATCATTCTTAACTAGTCTCTCAATTCTCCCCCTCGAAATATGGCCTAAACGACAGTGCCATAATTTCGATGAGACATCAGGAGTTCGCTTTCTTTTCTTGTTTTCTTTTGTCAACGAGGACACAACATTCACATTCTCAGAAAGAGATAACAAATAAAGCTCGTCTTGCAACACAGCAAGACCAATACATGCATTATTGTACCATAGTTCGCATTTGCCATTTCCAAAACGGCAATCATATCCATCAAAATCCAATTTGGATACACTTATTAAATTTCTTTGCAAAGAAGGAACATAAAAAACATCTCGAAGTAAAAGTGTGAAGCCATTCGGGAGCTCTAAAGGAAGATCGCCAATAGCTTCAACTTTTTCTTCAACTCCATTTGCAACTTTAATGGATCTTTCGCTTCTTTGCGTAGTCCTCGTCGAACGGAATGCCTTTAAACAATTACAAGCATGAATAGTTGCTCCAGAATCAACCCACCATGTGGATCTAGAATAACCAACATAATGAGATTCATTTACAAATGAAATAATGTTCTCACCTTTCTTTGCCATGATCATTTTCAGGAAGTCAGGACAATCTTTCTTGTAATGTCCTGTCTTCTTGCAGTGTAGACACTGATCCTTTTCAACAGTAAACTGTTGTTGCTGAGGTAGATGCTGAGGCTGTTTTGCTTTTGAGGAGGGTGTCTTATAGTTCTTTTTCTTGTTATCTTTAACATAGTTAATTGAGCCACCATTGGCCTCCTTGATTCTTTCCTCCTCTTGCACACAATTAGCGATGAGCTTTTCAAAATTCCATTTCTCTGGACTTATATTGTAGTTGACAACAAAGTTGTCAAAAAGCTTTGGCAATGAGGCCATAACCAGATGGACCAGAAAGTCATCTGTAATGCCCAAATCCATTGGCTTCAACTTGGAAGCCATGTTGCTCATCCTAAGAATGTGATCTCTGACACCACCTCCATGGTACCTCTCTGTCACAAGCTGCTTTATCAGTTGTGTGGCATAAGTCTTTGAAGAACCAGTAAACTGGCTCTTTATTCTTTCGAGGTACTCTGAGACGGCGTCACACTCTGGGATTGAGCCCAATATGGTTGGCTCAATCGTGTTCTTTACCACAGCCAAACATTTCTTGTTGGCTAGGGACCATTTCGTATGCTCAACGTCATACGACATGATGAGGGGAGCATTGTCCCTCTCTCTCTTTTGCCAGTCAGCATCTGACTCATTTTCACCTCTGACAAGTGCAGCAGGTGCTATAGGACGTGGGGTGGTCAACACCCAGTCCACCTCTCCCAAGATGAAAGCAAGGTCGAGTTTTCTTTTCCATTCTCCATAGTTATCTCCCTTCAGGGTCGGAATATCTTTTATGCAACCCATCAAGGAGTAGCCTCCTGAAATAATCATGTACAGTGAAAACAAAATTAACATTAAAAATATCATGTATTAAGTCTACATCACCGTTGGGCAGAAAATAGACATAACACATAGAGCCATAGCTATAACATTGCAATTATCAACGTTGGTCAGAAAATTACAACATCATAGCACAGAATTAATGTTCCTAAAATTAAATTCTCTCGTTGGTTCGAAATTTAATTTTAGAAACACTAATTTTATCAATTTCATCTATTTGCAGCGGAAAACTCTATTAAAATTCGCATTAACAGTAGCAAATCTTTCTGTTATTTACTCCCGGTAAAAATTCTCCCGTTGGTTCAAATTTAAACAGAGGTAAAAACATGCAAAAACAATTAAAATTCTATTGAAATTTGCATGAAAATTGACAAAATTTAAAAGGAAAAATTCTTTTCTCTATTTTTGGCCGAGGGGCACAAATTAAACTTAGTCAAATTTGGCCCAAAAACGGCCTATTTAAAATTCGGCCGAGGGACCCAATTCGGACTTTTCCCCGGCCCTTTGCCGGTCGGCCCACGGCCTTTTGACGCGCGCGCGGCGCCCCTCCCCTCCCCCAGGCCGCAACCTGGGCCTGGGCCGGGAAAGCCGCCCCCGCCGAGCGCCCTCTTGGGCCAAATTTGGCCCGACCGCCGCCGGCCGTCCGATCGCTAGGGTTTCGATCGGACGGTCACGCGCCGAGATCGGCCGGTCAAAACCGCCGACCCGACGCCGCCGCCCGAAAACCCTAGCCCCCATTTGCTCTCTCCTCCTCCCTTTCTCGTGCCCGTGCAGCGCGGCGGCGCCGTCGCACGCCCCCTTGCCGGCGCGCGCTCTCGCCCGAGGGTGAGTGCGCCACCGTCAAGCGGGCTTGTGGCGGTGCGCACGCCCGCGACGACGATCGGCGGTGGCGGAGGAGGGATTCTTTCCCGCGCGCATGTCGGCGTGAACCGGCGGCGGCACGGTGGACTTTCCGCGCGCGTCGGCGAGCACCGACGGCGGCGGTAGGGGACTCCCGCGCAGACGTCAACGACGGCCGGCGGCGAAAAACGGTAAGTTTTTCCCCTTTTTCTTTTCTTTTCTTTCGGTTCTTTTCTTCTTTCTTTTTCTTTTGATTTCCCGAACCGATCTAAGACAAAGGGTGGCTCTGATACCATTGTTAGACTCTATTGCGGATCACCTAGGTTTAGATCGGCGGAAATTCTCCTGTATGTGAGTTTTGAAATCAAACTAGGGTTTAGAGGTACCGACCGCTTGAGGCGTTGGAGGATGAAGAGACGCCGGCCATCGGGGAAGAGTCGGCAGCGGCTGGTGGCTTCCCGTCACTGGCTGCGCCCCTCTCGGATCGGATTAGGGTTAGGGATTTTCGGGTGGAGCTGGCGGCGGCGACGAACCTCGTATCATGTGCCGCCCCGGCCTCCACCCCTATTAATATGGCGCAGGGTGACGGGGGCCCACCAGCCAATGGGCTGGGCGCCCCCGATCAGGGCGCGGTCAAGGTCCGTTTGGCCGTTGGGCCCGACGGTGGGAGATCTATCTAACAGTAATGTGTTTGGACTTTTGACTACAGGGAAGTTTCATTGTTTAATCAAACCTTCCAGGCTTCCACTACAAAAAAGAAAAAGAAAGAAAGAAAACGAGGAAGGACGCAAGGTTTCTTAAACAATCTTCAGAAGTTGGCGAGAAGACTGATGAAAAGCGGTGAGAAGCAGGGAAAGCGGAAGCAGATTACGCCGAAAAGTTTTGTTCCTTCAAAGTGCAGGAGTTCGTTCACGGCGATGATAATGTCCTGAAAAGGTCGTGCTCTGCCTTTTCTCCGACCATCCTGACTCACCTGCCATTAAGCAAGCAAACAGGCAGCTTAATCACGCAATTAGTAGTATACCAAGAATGTTTAATCACGCAAGATTTAAACAATCCTGAAGTTAATGAGGGCAATGCTGGCCATCTTCAAACCGATTAATTACGAGCTCCTTTACGACATACGAGCATGGGATGACCAGAGGAAACTTGCAGCCATCGTATTGGCGAGTTGGTGATTGACTTGCCAGTTCAATCAACATTGCCTTTCCATTAAAACAAGAGAGAAAGAAATGAACCAAACCAAAAAAAAAAAATTGACCTTTCTGGTAAGGGGAAGTGGCAAACCATCTCAAGTCAGCATGGCGGCTAGGAATGGAGAAATGGAGGGAAAAGGCTCGAAGAGGCCTATTAGTAGAATTTATAGCCCAAATAAAGCCCAATTCAGTAACGGGATCACCTGAAACGGGCCCATAAGGCCCACCTCGAAACCCATTCCCGCTATTTACTTGCCCTAATCCCCTCCCCTTCTCGGCGTTCCCGCTCAAACGGAAGCAGCGATGGAGGACGAGGCGACGCGCGGCGGCGAGACCTTCGATCCGGTGAGCTCCCCCTCCTCCAACCTGGGATTTCCCCCCTCCTTTTGATCGGAACAAATCCAGTTTTGGGGTTGATGTGGTGCGGTGACGGGGTCTGTTTGGGGATCTGGGGGCAGGATCTGATCCGTGCCATCTTCAAGCTGGTGTGGAGCCGGCGGGGCGAGAGGGGCGGCGGCGGCGGCGATACCGGCGACGAGATCATCGAGGTCGAGGTGATTCCGTGATCTGGTCCCAGATCCTTGCCCCAAATGTTTGATTTCTGTGGCTGTTCCTCTTTCAGCCACCCCTAATTTGTTCAGATTACTCTTCTTGCTGTTGTGTATGCCCTCTGGTCTGAATGTTTCCTTCTCTAATTGGCAGCCTGCTCCGGAGACATCAAGGAGGAATCGTAGTGCCACTGGTAAATCATAACACCTTTGCTACAGTAAAACACGCGATTTATGCCTTTTGCTTTGTTACATCTGATTAGTCTCCTTTGGTAGTATTCGTGCTGTCAAACGGCAGCAGGTAGCAACACTAGTAGCAGCATCAGAAGTTTCTACATTTCTTGCTATTGTTTCTTGGAGCTGACTCTCATCAGTATCAATTTAGCTAAATTCTCTTATTACTAGTAACTAGTAAGTATTACTTTGGAGTTTGGATAGCTTTACAGTGATCTTTACCGCTGTTTCACGGTCCTGTGGGTGGCATTTTATTTTATTTTACAAGAAAATCCTGACAACAATATAAGTTGTTTAATACAGTGGGCAACAAGAAGTTTATCTGATTTCAGCATGACAATCAATCGGTCCAGCCACTTGTGATGTAACAGGATCTTGTCGGCATACTAGTTTAGACATTCATCAGTTAGTCTTTCCTCTTTTATAGTTGCATATGCTGCAGTGGTGGACATTTGTTGATCACCTGGGTTGTACAATTCAGTTTTTATTACTGTTTTATATTGTAGCAGATGGGTTCTAGACCTCTAGTCCTTTCAGGGTTTGGTATATCCTTACTACAGAAACTAATGTCAGCACCAAGTGTGCCAACCAGGCTATAACAATTTGACCCTGTTGGATAAGAAATTGAGAATAGACCTAGCAAGTAACAATAACTTGTCTCAAATGTTTAAGGCATCCTAGCTGAAAAACAATTCTATCAGATTTTGTCTTTAGTGTTTGTTAAAAGAATAACTGTGATTTATGAAAAACCAGGTCTTATTCAATTCAATTCTGTGCACCCAATCATCGAATACTGAAAAAAGAATCTCCACCCTTACATTTCTGTTGGGGTAGTTTAAATCTTGAACTTGAAAGTAACTCCCTATCATCCTATGAGAGCCTTCTTGTGTGGTGTTGACAATCTGTTCACCTTCACAGCCAATGCCAGTGCGCTCAAAGTGAGCTGTGAACTTCTACGGATATTTGTCACAGGTATGTACCTCTTAAATTGTTTCATTGCCTCATGGTGTTAAGTGACATGAAGTCAATACTCCATACCTATAGTGTAACTAGAGAAATTTTCTTGCAGAGGCTGTTCAACGTTCAGCTTTTATCGCCGAAGCAGAGGGCACTACCACTATTGAGCCCACACATCTGGAGCGTGTATTGCCGCAACTTCTTTTGGACTTTTGAGGTACTTCAGGGATCTCTAGCGTCCAAATCTATAGGTTGCCGCTGGCAGAAAAGATATGAAAAAACTTAACCTAGTTTTAAACTATGGCATCAGCAAAACAGTTTATTTATCTGAAAAAGTAAAATCGCCTGGTTAAATCAGTTTACTGACTTGACGTATGCACATACAGGATGCAACTTTTTGTTAGCAACCAACTGGGCTGCACCATGGGGGTCAGCCACCCATCAAGAAGCCCAAGTAAGCCCAAACGGAGGGGTACAAAAGCAAGAGAAGCTCTTCCAGGGAGGCATCGAAAGATCATTTGGCCAAGCGGCGGCGGTGGCGGCGACCTGGTTCGTTTGAACCTTGTCGATATCTCTCTTCCTCCTTGCTTGTTTCTTCGGGCACCATTTCTTCCTCTACTTCTCCCCAGAACCTTCTAGAAGCTTGTATCTCTTAGTTAATTTCCTCCTCAATTCCACCTCCATTGCATCGCAAACAGCTGCTACTTGTGTTGAATTATTGCTGCTTGTATTGAGTGAAGTGGGGTTGTTAACACTTTTGTATATCAGCTAGGTGCTTTTATTTGGGTGAGAAAAGCTTGTAGTCAGATGGATAGCCAAGGGACCCGAGCACAATTCATACTCGAGAAGCCTGTTGATGCTAGTACTACTTGCTGTGAGTGTGTAAAAAGTTTGACCTGGGGCAACAACTTTTACTATGATCCGAGGATTTCTGGATATCCAGTGACAAATCACTGTACTGCATCTCTAGAGTACTGGTAGTTTATCCGCTGTAGCGAAGTGATACACTGATACCTGTGCTGGCATGTCCTTGGTGCACTTCTTTGACAGATGATCTTGGCCATGTCCACACTCTGCAGATTGCTTGATAATGTTCTAGTATTTGATAATGTGGTAATATGGAGTATAACAGCACAAAGGCGTTTGAATGAGATGTTTTCTGTTCTAACGTATTCATGAAAACGTTTTCTGTTTAACGGAGAAGCATCTGAATCATATTCTGGACCTGCAGTTGTGACCTACGAGTTCACTGCTGACAGATTATAGGAGGGAGGATAGCAGCTTATGCATGGCATGTGGATGACAACACGAACTCTGCTGATGCAGGCGCGTCTACGGTGATTTGGTAAAATCTCAACCACTACGATCTCTCGGTTTCTTCGGAAATCAGGAGACGGAACACCAACGAACGAAAGGCAGAGTAAACCAGCGAACGAAGGGCTGGTTTGGTTCGAGGCCTAAAGAGCCTTACCGAATTTTAGTCATGGACACAGTTTGGTATGACCATTGTTTAAAGGGTTAATTTCATCCATGCCACTGTAAATGTGCATATTTAGAAAAATGCCATTACAATTCGTCTATTTCGAGCCATACCATTGGTACTTTGGTAGTTTTGTATCTGTGCCATTATATACACGTTTGGCAGCGTTGTACTCGTGTTCTTGCACTTGTATTTTCGTATGGACGAAAATGCCCTCGTTGTACTTTTTACAACACGGTTGACCCAGGTCGTGCTGAGCCCATTTCCCATTCCAATCCCGATCCGAACCCTAACCCTAGTGCGGCGGAGAGCGTCGGCGGCGTCGGCTAGTGCGGCGGAGAGCGTTGGCGGCGTCGTCAAGTGCGGCGGAGAGGGAGCAACTACTCGAGTTGCCCCTCCAGAGCTGCAGATCTAAACGGGGCTGGGGGAGGCAGTGGCGGCGTCAACGACGGCGGCATCTTCGGTGGCGGTAGTGGCGGCGACATCTGTGGCGTCGGGGGCGACATCTGCAGCGACGATAATGTGATGAGGATGACGACCACAAGAACTTCTACCCGAGTTGGCGAGGAGATGGAGTTGGGCGAATCGAGTCTGCCCAGTCTGCCCACCCTATGCTCTAGGCCGTGAGTAGCTCTAACATAAGTTGTTTTTTTATTTAATGAACCTAAATTTAGTTCATTTATTTATTTTATGAATTAATGTTCAGTGGTACAGCATGTTTATTGTGTCAAATATTTGTTTAGTTTGCACTTCTGTTCATTGTGTTTGTGATTTGTTTGGTAGGCAATGGTATTCTGTAGACGTTAGGGTTGAATCATATGCCACCATAGATGAGGCTGGTAGGAAAATTTACACTAAAGGGTCAAGTAGGCAATGGGTTGTGGATGCAGAAAGCTTTTCTGTGGAGTTTGTGTTGAATAGTATAAGTGTTGAGTTCTCATGGGGCAAGAAACAGCATCCAGCCATATGGTTCTTTCATAAGTCAGTGGGTGAGGATGTGCGACTGTTGGATAATTTGCAGATTCCTGAATTGTTTGCAATGTATGAACAAGAGACCCATTTTCAGCTGATTATATCCATCCTTGATCCTAGCAGCTCTATTCCATTTGCTTTAAATGCCCTAGAACCTATATGTGTTGTGTCACCTGAGAACCATGGTGTGGATGTTTGTGGTGCTGACAAGTGTGGTGGTGTTGGTGGTGCTGGTGTTGGTGTTGGGGGTGGTGGGGGTGGTGGTGGTGTGGATGTTGGTGTTGGTGGTGGGGGTGGTGGTGGTGTGGATGTTGGTGGTGTAGGTGTTGTGAATGGTTCTGATGATAGACCTGCTTCCACTGTTGGAGGTTCTGACCAGCCTGCAACAGCTGAAGCAGATGTTAGGGAGCCAGATTTATTTGACAATGAGGAAGAGTATGTTGGGGTCGATGATGAGTACATATATGTACCCAGAACTCAGCTGCCTTGTGAGCCAGCAGCCCAGAGTACTGTACTCCCTGAGACATCAGCTGCTGCCATTGGTCAGAGTGGGGCAGCTGCTACTGAAGCTGAAATTAGTGATGCTGATCCTGAAATATATAACATTATTCATGATCCCGAGAATCCAAATATTGTCAAAGATGCATTATTCCCTGACATGGTATCTCTGAGGAAAGCTGTAAGGCATTATGCTGTTAAGAAAGGGTTTGAATTTGCTAAGGGTTTGAAGACAGATCCAACAAGATTTATTGCAAAATGTGCAGCTGAAGGCTGTCCTTGGCGCATTCATGCATCCGTGATCGAGGATAAGAAGACTGCAAAGGTCATTTCTTCTCAAATTATTCATTTCTTCAAAAAATTGGAATTCTTCTAATCCAAATACATATGTTTACTTATGTGTTGTTTCACTTGCATTGCAGATTAAGGTTCTTCCATTTGAGCACAATTGCTGCTCTACAAAGTTGAGCGAGGGGAAGATGACTACTCAAGGGTGGTGTGCAGACAGACTAACTGACTGGATTAAGAACAATCCAACGAAGGGACCAACTGATGCCAGGAATAAGCTTCAAGACCAGTATCAGATCAAGCTGAAATATTCCAAGGCATGGGCAGGGATGAAGAAAGCATTGGAGCAAATACATGGTAAATATGAAGAAAGTTTCCAACTTCTTTTCAACTGGAAGGCAGAAGTACAAAAGAATTCCCCAGGTACAATTGTTGAGATAGATGTGCAGAAAGTAGGCAAGAAAATGTATTTTAAGAGGATTTCTGTTGCATTGAAGCCCTGCATAGATGGTTTTTTGGCTGGTTGTAGACCATATTTATGTGTAGATGCAACTAGACTAACTGGTAAATATACTGGACAATTAGCTTCAACAACTGGTGTAGATGGTCATAACTGGCTGTATTATGTAGCATATGCTATATTTGACACAGAGACAGATGACAACTGGCTCTGGTTTATGCAACAACTCAATAAAGCCATAGGAAACCCAGAAGGTCTAGTTATTTCAACAGATGCTTGCAAGGGCTTGGAGAAAGCATGTGATGCTGCCTTTGAAAAAGTTGAGCATAGAGAATGCATGAGGCATCTCTATGCTAATTTCATGAAGAAATACCAAGGGCCAGTCTTTACTGACCATTTGTACCCAGCTGCTAGATGCTATACTGAAGATGGGTTTAGGGAGCACTTGAAGCAAATATGGGAGGCAAGACCTGATGCAATAGAGTACCTAGAGAAGCACCACAGTAGGATCTGGTATAGATGTGGCTTCTCAGAGATTAGCAAGTATGATTATGTCACCAACAATGTATCAGAGAGTTTCAACAACCAAATCAAGAGCAAGGGCCTGAAAGGATTGCTGGTCCATGAGGTGGTTGATGGTATTAGGGAGATGATAATGGAGAAATTTGCACTTCGGAGAGATTGTGGCAAAAAGATGGAAGATGGTATCCTACCAAATGTCATGAAGGAGTTGAACACTGCAACTGGAAATCTGAAGGTTGTCAAGGTGGCCAGAAGTAATGATGGATTTGCTGAAGTTACACTGGTAGAGAGTGATAACAACACTAAGAAGCATATTGTGAACTTGGACAGCCACCAATGCTCTTGTAGAGTATGGCAGGTCACAGGAAAGCCATGCAAGCATGCCTTGGCTTGGATTTGCACCAATAGGGGGAAGATTCAGGATTTTGTCCATCCCTTGTACTCTGTGCAGACATTTAGAGCAGCCTATGCAGGGAGGATTCCACCAATGACTGATAGGACACAGTGGCCTTCAATTGATCTTGGTTTCAAGGTGCATCCCCCAAGACTGAGGAGAGGACCTGGTAGACCTAGAGTCCAGAGGATCAGGGGTTGCCTTGAGACTGGGAGAAAGAAAGTGAGATGCAAGAGATGCAAGTGCTTTGGCCACTTTGAGAAAACTTGCAAGCTAGCTGAACCTCTTGATGAGGATGACATGGCCAGCCGAGCAACACCTAGAAAAAGGTATCTATCCAACTCTGTACATTGATGACAATATTTAATTAAGTTATCTAATCTCAATTGTTTTCATTTGCAGGAGGAGACCAGCTAATCTGGATGCTGCAGGTAGCTCATCTGCACCAAACAACAAGAAGAAGAAGACTCCAAAAAAGAAGAGAACACTACAGAAGAGGAGGAATCTGGTTTCATGCAGTGCTCCACCTCCAAGGATTGCTAAAAGGCTGGCAGATTTGCTTGGTGTATCACAACCAAGCAATAATGCTTGATGTAGTATGGAATTGCTGCTCATCAGCTTTTGGATTATAATGGCCAAGACTACTCATTTTGTAATATTCCCCAGGTGGCCTTATTTTGTAATATAATGCACCAATAGGCACTGCTTAGTACTAGGCTTCTCAGAACCTGTAAGGTGCTCTTTTGCTGTGGAGAGATTTATTTGCTCCATGTAGTACTGCTGATTGGCCCTAACTGAATGGTGTGATGGCTGTTATGCAGCCTATCTGAATTGTAATTTGGTTGTTTATCTATGCAAAATTATAGCCATATGACTTAAAGAATGCAGGTCCATTCTGCTGCTCAATTATGCATAATTGCAGATTTCTCCAGCAAAATTATAGCCATACAAGTCAGCTGCTGCAAATTTAGTTTGGCAATATCATTCCAAATTCCAGATTGCCAATAACATTCCAAATTCCAGATTTATACATGCCTAGCAACTGCATCTACTTCAGCAATGGACACACCCATGGACACAGCCAACACATTTCACCCTAAATACTTCTTCCCTCCACCCATGGACACACATACAACACAAATTAGCACTGCAATATACACAACCCATTGGGGCAGAGACTTCTTTGCTTCCAATTTTTTCTTCATCTCTGCAAGTTCTATTTTACATTCATTGAGCTCATCTCTGCACAAAATCAAATTGGCCTCCACTTCATGTACAACACCAGCTAGCTTGCTGTTTCGACCCTTCTCATCCACCAACTGCCATCGCAGCGTGTCACACATCTCCCGTAGGCTATCATACTCGCCGGTGTGGCAGTATGCCACCATCTCCTCAACATACTCGTTCAGGAGGTCCTCCCAGATCCATAAGTAATATCTCCCAACCTTTAAGAAGCAAAAGCAATGGAGATTGAGAATAAAACAAGCAAAAGGAGGTCCTCCCAGATCCATAAGTAACATCTCCCAACCTTTAAGAAGCAAAAGCAATGGGGATTGAGAATAAAATAAGCAAAAGACAACCCATTCACAACTCATTCTCACCTCTGCACCGCAATGAAGCCATCGCCGCCCCGGATTCCTTTCGGTCGTTGATTTGCCCCGAACGGCCGGTTGCCCGCATGCACACTTCAGCTCGGGGACGCAACAGACTGAGCCATGGGAACACTCCTCGCTACATCGGCTCGACCGAGAACGCCTGCCGCTGCTGTCGTCCATCGCCGCCGATTTCCACCGCCACCACCCGCCGGCTAGTGTTTCTGCCGATTGGGGATTGGTAGCCCTCATGTAGCCATTCCCCCAGGGCAGTACCGTCCATACGAATATACAGCCAACAAAAAACGATTCAAACCGACGCTGCCTGGTACGGCGTGGCATATGACTCATTTCACTCGTATTCAGATGGCATGGCTCAAAATAGGCGAATTGTAGTGACATTTTTCTAAATATGCACATTTACAGTGGCATGGATGAAATTAACCCTTGTTTAAAAAGGTAAAATGACGTGACCAATTTTTTTTAGTCGTAGGACAGCCAACATTTATATTCAAATCGAAATTTTACTTTTCTACCGTTTATACCTAAACATGGACAAGATCACTTTAGACTATGAACCGAACCAGCCCGAAAGGTCTGGATAGGCAGGCCACGCGCGCACACGGCACACCCGTCCCCTCATGGACGGCAGCCGGCAGGCACCCGTCCCCCACCATAGCCACGCTGCCAGAGTTCGCCGGAGAGGCGGCCACCTGTCGAGAGGGAGCTTCTCCACACGGNCCCCCCCCCCACCACCAAACCCCCCCCCCCCCCCCCCCCACCTGTCCTGCTCTCCTCCTCCCTCCTCGTGACGTTTCCTCTTTTAAACGGATTTCTGACGCGCGGGGGCGCCGTCATGTGCCTCGCCGCCGCCGCCGCCGTTGCGTCCGCGTCACCCGCCCGCTGCCTGTCGCCCTCCTCCGCCGCGCTCCCCCGCCGCTTCCTCCACCACCTCCTCGCCGCGCCTCCTCCCCGGCCAACACCGCCCCCACCGCTGCTGCGCTGCATCCCGTTCCACCGGATGGCGGTAAGCCCCTCAGGCCCTGAGCCTTGATGCTCCTCCCCTTGTCGATTCTCTCCTGTGGCAATCCCGATCCTGTGAAAAATTGTGACCGGCGATGCCGAACCTGCTCCGGATGGCTCGTTGCGTGACCTGCTTTAGGGTAACGTTGCGTGGCTAGTTTGGGGAATCAGTTGAAAGCGCAGATGTTCAAACCAGTGATTTTCGGAGGTGTGCTGGATGCTCAGTTATTTGCTTTGCCCTTGTGAAATGTTCAGCTTTTGGCGACCTAACTTCATATATGGGGACTATCTTAAAGTGGTATCCATGCTGTAAATGAATCCCATATCTTACTATGGCCGATTGGCCATGTAACTGGCGAATTTACATTTTAGGTTTTGTGAATTTATGGATACTTTCCGAATGATCCATGTAGAATCATGTACTATGGAATCATGATGAGTGAACATTACCTTTTTAGCTTTGTTGTTCCCCCAAAGAAAAAAAAACTTTTCAGCTTTGTGGATTTGGTTGCTTTCCAAATGATACATGCACTAGGAGTACTTTTGAAGAACACCCCATGCACTCTTCAGTTTCACGGTATGATCATACCTGCGATGGCAGCCTGCATCTGACCATTTCTTGCTTGCCATTCAGCAATTTTGGACCCAAGGATCACTGGATAAGAACAAAGCTCTAGTCGAATACCTGAAGCAATATGGCGCTGTTAGAACTGATAAAGTGGCTGAAGTAATGGAAAGTATTGACAGAGCATTGTTTGTAGCGGAGGGCCTTACACCTTACACTGACAGCCCTATGCCTATTGGTTATAACGCCACGATATCTGCACCTCACATGCATGCGACCTGCTTGGAGCTACTGAAGGATCACTTGCAGCCAGGAATGCATGCTCTAGATGTTGGATCAGGTTTATTACTGAAACACTATCCTTCTGTACTTTAGAGGATGCAGTTGTTTTTAGAGTGCTCTGTTCAGTTTTCTAGACCATGCAGTTGTTTGAATGACTTGCTGTTATCCATCTCTCCGTCCCAAATTATAAGACCTACATTTTTTTTACAGTCTTCAATAATGTATTTTGATCATTAATTTATTTCATGTTATATTCTCAACGAATATAAAATTATCATCACATGAAAGTATTTCAAAATATAAATCTAGTAATATAACATGCCTTAGTATAATTATTAGTCAAAGTTTATCGAGAGTGATTTTCCTAAAAATAAGGGTGTACTATAATTTGGGACGGAGGGAGTATTGGATAGTTGAGATTCAAACATTTTTCTAACTATTGACACATTTCATCTGCATGTGTACCTATTGTAGGCAGTGGTTACTTGACAGCTTGTTTTGCAATGATGGTTGGACCAGAAGGCCGCGCAGTGGGGATAGAACATATTCCTGAGCTTGTTGCCGCTTCAACTGAGAATGTCCAAAGAAGTGCTGCAGCTCAATTACTGAAGGATGGATCTCTTTCTTTACATGTTGCAGGTATGCTATAAGTTGCTAACTGGTCTGGCACTGGCACAGTGGCACTATTATTACTTTTACTGAAGTATGCTTTGCTTCCATCTTAGCGAGGTCTAAAACGTGACATCACCTGGAGCTTACCTTGTATTGCCGTTCTCAACGCTGCAGATGGCAGGCTTGGTTGGCCTGACGAGGCGCCATACGACGCCATTCATGTGGGCGCCGCGGCACCTGAGATCCCTCAGCCTCTGGTTGATCAGCTGAAGCCCGGCGGCCGGATGGTCATACCCGTCGGCAGCTACTTCCAGGAGCTGCAGGTGGTTGACAAGAATGCCGACGGCTCGGTGACCGTCCAGAACGACGCGTCCGTCCGCTATGTCCCTCTAACCAGCCGCTCCGCTCAGCTGCAGGATTCCTAAGGTCGACGGCTCTAGGAGGTCACGAAACACATGTAAATATCTCGACACTCAGTCTACTGGTGTAGTTTGATTAGTGCTAATTAGTTTCTTTTAACGAGCTGGGGTAGATGTTTTGGTCTCAGACGTTCAGTCATGGTCATCTGTCAGATGCCGTAGATCGCTCGTGCGCTCTTAAGCAATAATCAATAATAACCAATAAAAGTACTTCTTAGCATTTCATATAGTACGTGATTTGTTTCATACTTGGAATGGGTTTGATGATTTGTCCACTGAGAATGTTCGTTTGGAATTTGGATGGAAGGGAACTCCAGCGACACTTGACGCAGAGCTGTTTATGTCTCGAACACCTCTGTTCCAAGTTCAGTTCCAACACCCACAAAATATTTCCTTTTCACAAAGTGTTAATATTCTGTAAATTATATACATCCCTAATTATAAAACTAGACACACATCTAAAGATTCCCATGCGTTTTAGCAGTAATTTGGCTTTGGCACCTACATGTAAAACTTCACATGGGCTTGAAGTTTCTGTACGAGATGACCGCGTAAAACGGGTCGGACGAGCCCGCCATCCCGAACAGCCTCATCACGGCGTCCAGCGGCGACGCCGGCTTACCGCCGGCGGCGTCGGAGGGCAGCTTCCTCACCACCTCCGGCTGCGTGAACCCCTCGACGCACTGGAAGTACTGCGTCACGAGCTGCACGCGGCTGTAGGCCGTGCCCTCTCGCCACGCCCCGATCGCCTTCTCGTAGAACATCCGGTTGCTGAAGCTCACGATGCACACGCCCCCCGGCTTCAGCACCCGGAAGATCTCCGCGAAAACCTACACGACACAAACAATCAAGAGATCTGGAGAAGAATGCAGCAATGGCGGCACCACGGGATTGATGTGTGCTACCTTCTCAGGGGACTGAAGGTACTGGACGCTGACGGTGCAGAGGACGGCGTCGAAGCTGGAGCTCTGGAGCTCGAGCTGCTGCTCCTTGTTGAGGTCCTTGACGAAGTAGTAGTCGAGGCGCGGGTTCTTGGCGAGCTCCTGGGCGTTGAGGCCGTGGCCGACGACACGCCGGAGCGTGAGCTCCGGCGGCAGGTGGCTGACCCAGGAGCTCATGAGGTCCAGCAGGTCCCACCCGGGGCGGAGGCGCTCGCGGTAGAGGTCGGTGAGCGCGGCGAGGAAGCCGTCGTCCACGTGCTTGACGAGGCGCGGGAACGCGTAGAAGTCGCGGTCCGGCCGCGCATCCAGCTTCGCCCGGCCCTCCGGCGTCAGCACCAGCCGCCGGATGCCGCCGGCTGACGGCGGTGGTGCCCCTGCGGCAGGTGAGCACCGCGGCGGAGGCGGCCGTCGCGAGGCCCGCGACGGTGGACGCGGCGCCTGAGGCGGAGCGAGGAGCATGCCGTACGCCGCCGTGGAGACTGGAGGCTCACTGGCTCGTTGCTTGACGTGGCGCTTTATCTCGTCGAGGAGTTCGAGTGGTTGGCGCCGATGACACAGTCCACTAGTCCAGTGCAGATCAAAACTTCTCTTTTCGGGGAGAAACTATTCCAACTATAGAGGAACTATAAAGTCTCGTTATTCGTACGTCAATCGAATGGTTATAATTTTTTAAAAAAACTTTAAAAATAAAATAATATATGATATACCATTCTACAAACATACATATCAAATTTAATTTATATGAGTTAAAAAAACAAAAAACAAATTTAACTGTGATTATACGTGAACTAAAAAACAAATTTAACTATGATTATACTTTAACTAACTATAGTTTATTTTTTTTCATTACGACTTATAAAAGTTAAATTTTAACTTACATGTTTATGAAATAATATATCACAAATTAATCTATTTTCATATTTTTTGTAATTATTTGGATAATTCTATCTATCTATCTATTATATTATTAAGATAACCTTGAAAAAAGATACCATATTCGCTATTGAGGTTAAAAATCCTTACATTAATTGAAAAAATATATTAACCGTTAGATCATGGCCAATCTATTAACAGTTAAGATTCAATAAGAGTCTTTTTTTTTTTGGAAATTACAGTCCATTTACCTAAAACGTATTAAAAACGGATAGATCGGTACATTACAATGACAGATCATGATGAGGCTGATACGGATTGACGTACATATAATATATGGCTAGCTGTAACAGCATCATGATACGAGATCCTATTTACAAAGTGACACAATTTGGTTGTTGGAACCAAAATCGGAATAACACTATTGAATACACCAGTAAATACTAGCTGCATATGATTTTTTCACCCCATTTCCTATAATGATTAACATCCTCTCATATAAATACCAAGCATCAAAAGACAATCAACGGTTCAACACAACACTGCTAGCAAACTGTATAATCAACAAATCTGTGATAAAATAAATAAAGGGCACATTACGATCGGCGAAAGATTAGTCCACTTCAAGTTAATGTTTTCATCAGATTTTTAATTCTTCTAGTTTGCTTTTTTATCTAGCTAATATTTCATTCGTATTTCTCTCCCGTTTTCACACTAATTAATCTATCTATCTATCTATCTATCTATCTATCTATTATATTATTAAAAACAATCTTGAAAGAAGACAACACATTTGCTCTATATAGGCTAGAAATTTTCATATTAATTGAAAAAAATAAAAACAAGAGTTCAAGTAGGAATACAATTTATAAATAATTGAAATTTATAATAAAAAAAGTATACTGAAAGTTTCATCTAGAACACAACGCGAAACTAACTAAAATTTAGAATAAAAAAAATAAATTCAATAATTAGATTTCAACAGAAATTCTAAATGAACTTTAAAATCATTAAAAGTCAAAATAATTATATAATAAGAACTCTATAGACGGTAGATATTCTCACATTAATTGGAGTAAAAAAATAAAAGTTCAAGTAGGAATATATTTAGAAATAATTAAAATTCGGAATAAAAATAAGGAACATATATTAAAAGAAGAAATATTAGAATATAATTTGAGATTAATTAAAATTTGGAATACAAATTAAATAAATTTTGAAATTGGATTATTAAGTATGAATTCCAAATAAAGTTAAAAAGATCATCAAAATTCAAAACAAAAATATGATAAAAATAAAATGAATAAATGAAGAAGAGCCCGTAGCAAAAAACATAAATAAATATTCAAAAGTAAGATTAATTAAATTCGCAACAAAAAGAAAAAAGAAGCCAAAATACTTACTGAAATATCTAAAAAGCACAAAGCAACATTTGCAAATAATAAAGATAGCTCTAAAAAGAGACACCATGTTTGACTCTAGAGGCATATAAAATTTCCACATTACAAGGAGAAAGAAGAAAAACCTACAACATCAAATCATGATGGATCATATTACAAGATTCCCGATTAAGGAAATATATGAAGAGTTTTGAAAGATTTACATCTTTATTTTACTGTTTTATTTTGATTACTGAAATGGGAAAGCCTAGGACTGTCACCTGACCTTAGAAAGGTTTCTATGTAGTTACTTCTACTGGTGTCGTGAGACACAATGAAGAAAAGGGCAGCAGGCAAGTAAACTTACGGGTGACAAAGTAGAAGGAAGGCGGTTTCTGTGGGAAGGCATACAAAGTTGCGGTAAAATAGTAAGCGACAGTGATGGTGCTGGCTGGTGGGACTTTTAAAACCTGTAAAAACATAATTTAGCAATGATAAGGTTTGATTTTCTAAGGTGCCAATAATAATGAAGAAGGGTGGCTATGGGCGGGTTAGCGTAAGGGTGGGAAAAAGTAGGGAGGTGGTGGGTTGGTGTTGGAGGGCTGAGGGACAGTAAAGGAGTAAGGCGGCAGCAACGACTCATGGGAACCATAAAAAGTATAAGAATAGAATCCCGACAATAATACAGTTTGAATTTTTAAGGTGCCAATGACAATAAAGTGGAGGGGCAGTAGACTTGCGAGTGAAACCCCAATGATAACGTTCAATTCAGGTATTGATGATAAGGAACAGGAGGGCCGATAGGTAGGCAAGCGAAGGGGTGACGAAAGAGTAGAGAGGTGGTGGCTGTGGGACAAAAGAAAATCAAAACAGAAACCTGACAATGATAATGTTTGGTTTTTGAAAGTATTGACGACAACGATGAGAAGGGACATGAGACTTCTAAAAATTGTAAAAAAGAACCCCATTGATAATAAGGTTCATTTTTTTAAGGTCATGATGATAACAAAGAGGAGAGCATCTATGATAGACAAATGAGTGGAGGGGGTGCACGGGTGTATGAGCGTGATAGGCTGAGCGGATAAGAGTGTCGTAGGACTCACCAAATTTTAACGATGATGGCAGAAAGAATAAAGATTCCTATAAATGACTGATTTTAAAAGTCATTAAATTCTTAAATTTTGATGGAGTAGGACAAGGGCCCTTGGAGAAGCTTAATAAATTGAAAGTCCAAGCACATAAATTGTTATAGTTATTTATATTATGTAATAGTTCACTTTGTGTATCATTGATTTATAAGCTCACCCATCACAAAAAGTATTTCTGTTTACATGCAATACGATACGATATGATTCATGATAGACATAGCCAGCGAGTCGAGTATTCTAAATTTGTTTTAAAGATAACTATGTAAAAAGTAGATGATTTTGCATTATAATACAAATTTGTTTTGGTGCTAGCCGCACAATTGCACGGGCCACCCTGCTAGTTATATTATTAAGACAGCTTTGAAAGGAGACACCACGTTTGCTGTGTATGCTAGAAATTTTCATATTAATCGGAGAAAAATAAAGAGAGAGTACAAGTAGAATACAATTTAAAAATAACTAAAATTTGGAATTAAAAATAATCAATATTAAAAGAATAGTACATATAAGAACCCAATACAATATTAATTAAAATTTGGAATAAAAAATAAAATAATTCCAAAATTAGATAAATAGAAAGAGAGTTCAAGTAGAAATACAATCTTGAAACAACTGAAATTGAAAATAAAAAATAAAGAATAATGAAAGAATAGTCCATATATAACACAATACGAGATTAATTAAAACTAAAAATAAAAAATAAAATAAAATCCGAAATTAGAAAAAAAGAGTTCAACTATGAATACAATTTATAAATAACTAAAAATCATAATAAAAAATAAAAACTATTGAAAGAAGAGATCATGCAGCACACAACACGTGATTAATTAAATTTCAGAATAAAATAGAAAAATAATTATAAGAGTTCATGTAGGAATACAATTTATAAATAAAAATAATATCGGAATGAAAAATATGGAATTTTTTAAAAAATTGTCTATCTGAACACAAGGATGATAAATGACAATACAGAGTAAATAAGCAATAGGCCCATAAAGGAGTATAATGATGACGGTTGATGGGACATCTAAAAATTATAAACAAAACCCCAAATAGAATCCCAATGACGATTAAGAGAAGGGATGACGGACATGCCTTTAAGCGGTACGATCACGATGGTTGGTGGGACTTCTCAAAAGTAAAAAATAAACTCCAATGATAATCATATTTGATTTTAAAATCTCAATGATAATAAAAAGAAGAGGCGGTGAGCCGCTGATGGTTTGGCCGGAATTCTAGAAAGTAAAAAAAACCCAAACGATAATTATATTCGATTTTTAAAATCCCAATGATAATAAAAAGAGGAGGCAGCGGACGGGCCAGTATAGGAGTACAATTGTAACGCCCGCGTTTTTCTAAAAACCGCAGTTTAACGTCGCTCTGTCTTTCCGTTCAAAATCCCCAAAAATTTCAAAATTAGTTTTAATTTTATTTTTGTTTATTTCCCAAGTTAGTTTTAATTTTGTTTTTATTTATTTTCCCCGGTCGTATCAAATCATTTTCTTTCCGTCCGAAATATTACAAAATATTTTGGATTTCTACCGCCCGGTGTTTATCCGTTCTTTTCACCCGGAGGTCCTTTGCACTTCATTAAGCTAGGAAAATTACTCAGGCTCATCCAGTAATCGTGCATCCATGTTTCTTTCTCTGTCTCTGTTTTTCGCTAAACTCCCCTGCAACGAACGACGGTTAGGCACCGTCCTGCCAGCACAGTGAAGTTAGGCACCGCTCCGCGCCGCTCGCCGAGCAAGCCGGGCAGCGACAACAGCACAGTGAAGGTAGGCACCGCTCCGCGCCGCTCGCCGAGCAAGCCAGGCAACGACAACAGCTGGAGTCTGTAGACAGAGAAGCAAACACAGAGACATCAATGGGCGTTCTCGTCGCCAAGTTTCTACTCCCGAATCACTCCGGCAGTATAAATACCCGAGTAGACTTACCGTGGAGTTCCTCAGCCGATTCACCACTCCATTTTCACCGCTCCGGAGCCGAGTTGTCGAGGCCGCGGAGTACATTGCGTCGAGGTAGCTCCCCTGTTCTTCCAAAAACCGGCCTCCTCCCCTCTTCCCCTGCACGACCAAACTCCCCTTTCCTCCTCTGTCCCCAACTCCTCCCTCTCCCTACCCTGCCCGAGTCCTCCCCGGCCGAGTCGCCCCTCCCCTCCCCACCGCTCGGTGCCGATGCAGCCGCCCAGCCGCCGGCCCCGCGCCGCCAGGACGCCGGTCGACGCCGTCCTTTCCCCCCTGCCGCCCAGCCACCGACCCCTGCCGCCCAGCCGCCGGCCCCACGCCGCGCAGCCACCGGCCGACGTCGCCCCCGCCGCGCGTAGCCGCCCCGGCCGCCGTCGCCTCCTCCCTGTGCCGGGCCGCTGCCCCCACTGTGCCGGGCCGCCGCCCCCACCGCGCCAGGCCGCCGCCCCTCCCCTCCCTGCCGCCGCCGCGCCGCACCCCCCCTTTTTGGCCGAGCCCGCCGCAGCTCGCCGCCCTTCCTCCCGGCCTCTCTCCCATGCGGCAGAGAAAACAAGAGAGAAGAAAGAGAGCAGAGAAAAGAAAGAAGGAGAGAGAAGGAGATAAGAAGAAGAAGAAAAAAAAGAAAGAAAGAAAAGGAGTGGGACCCACGGGCCCACATCTCTCTCCCTCCTTTGACTCCTTTGACCTGACAGCTAGGCCCCACTCGGAATATTCCCTGGAATATTCCTCTCTATTCTTTTAACCCTCCAAAAAGCTCCAAAAACTTCAAAAATCCATATCTTTTCATCCCGAACTCCGTTTGACTCCGTTCAAATTCCAAAATCTTTCTAAAATTCCCCTCTATTTATTAACGCTGTCTTTTTTGTGTTTTGTTTTGGTTTAGTAGTGGTTTTATGTATTGTTTGTTTTCTCATGTTTAGAACCCGAGTCGGACGGAGGATTCGCACAGGAGTTCGACGCTCCGCCCGTTGTCGCGGAACAAGGCAAGCCCCCTTGACCATTTATTGCCCCTATATTTTTAAATTAAATATTTTGTTTGCCAAATTGCATGCTTTAGGTTACACTGTTTTTGGCCACGATTCAAATATAAATCGTCGGACCTTCCCAGTAGTCGCACTTTTAATATTTAGAAATTGATGACCTCATTCCTTTGTAACTCCACTACATATTTTGCATCGGTAATTATAATGCCGAAGTAGATTACCTATAGGTCACGATTGTTCTGTCGTGTGGGAAAAACTGGGATATTCATATTTAAAAAAAAAACCCAGCGAGATGTCGGTATGGTTAAGAAGGAGGGAAGTGTTTTGTAAAAACTTGATGATGCGGGAGTTAGTACCTTGGTGGTTTGACTACGTATTATCCATAAGGACCGTTTCCTTTGGGAAATTCATCTGAACATATGACAGTGCGACCACACGGGTAGAATGGGATGCCCCTGGCCGAGTAGATAACTAAAACATAGGTGTCCAGCATGTTAGCAGTTGAGGAGCACTGGTATGGTGGCGAGTATGGCAATCTCCTGCAGTGGGGATGTGTCGGAGTCCATACGGTGGGGTCTGAGTAGATGATGGCTTGAAATTTGGCCTGATGCTTGGTGGAGAGATTCCACCCAACAGTGGGACACGGGATATTTATGGGTTGGTTATGGAAAAGCCTTGTAGCGAGCTCTCCTTTGTCGGCCATGTCTGATCCACATGTGTTCGGTAATGCGAGAAGTCCGCGACGTGTGGGTAAAGCGTGCAACCTCTGCAGAGTTTAGTCAAACTGTTTAAACAGCCATGCCCACGGTCATGGGCGGATGTGAAGTGTTTCTCATAGCGTAGTGTTTGTTTTATAAATAAATCTTTGGAATGGGTACCGTTACCAGAGTCCTTCTTCGTGGCGGACGGCCAGCCTTCGTGGTTGGGAACGAGTCTGTGTGACTCGGGGTGTCGATTGACACCAAAGTGTGGTTAGGGCTGAGATGGCCGAGGTAGTGTGGCTGAGATGGCCGAGCAGTGCTGAGATGACACGGTGTTTGTGTTGAATTACTACAGTGACAGGTTGTTGCAAAGCAACCTGTGGAATGGAGTGAGGCGTGAGCCTTACTTCGAAACTAAAAACTATTACACTAGAGGTTTACAACTAAATGATTTATAAAACATGGTTTTTCAAATAAAACCGTTCCACCCCTTGTTATTGGCCTTGCATGTCATATTTTTCCCGGGCTTGCTGAGTACAACGAGTACTCACCCTTGCTATTATTATTTATAGAGTTAGAAGAAGGATACCTTGACCCTTCCGCCGAGGCCTACTTTCAAGAGCAGGTCGAGTACGACTTCTCTGGGTTTCAAGCCTAGTTCCCAAGCCTAGCCTGTGGATTTATGGTTGTCCTCTTGCTTCATGTCACCCTTCACTGTTGTTATGTTTCCGCTTGCGTTTACTTTGTTCTTTGAGTCTTTCTACTAGTCTGGGGTTTGTCCACGACGGTAGTAGTTTGAGACCTCCAACAATGTTGTAATAAAAACTTTGTATTTCTGGATTCCACTATTATCCTGTGAGTACCAGCTCGTGTATCCTGGGACTGGTACTGTAACTACAGATAAGGTTGTGACCTCCAGCCTATGCCGGTTGACTTTCTAGACCAGTATAGTGTGGGGCGTCACAACAATGATGATGTTTGACGGGTCTTTTAAAAATTATAAAAACGAAACCCGACGAGACAATGAATTCTTAAAAACTACAAGGTTAAATTTTTAAAGGTTTCAAGAAGAATGAATAGAAGTTGTGGTAGATTGAACAAGCAAATAAAAGAATGACAAAGGAGTAAGAGGTAACGACTGATGTGATTTTTTAAATCTATAAATTAAAAAAAAGGAAATGGTAAGATTCGGTCTTTCAAAGTCCCAAGATAATGAGATAGCTATTTAACAAATTTTAATTAAAATCATATCACATGTAAAAATAGATAATTTTATATAGGTGCTAGCTGCGGAATTGCGCGGACTACCTAGCTAGTTATGGTATAGCTTCGAAAGGAGACACCATATTCGCTGTGGAGGCTAAAAATTACCACATTAATAAAAAAAAGAAAAAATTACACCATTAGATCATGGCAAGTTCTTATTTTAACGGCTGGGATCGATGGATTGAATATACATCATATTTGGACCATGTGACTCCAATCTCCAAATCGGAACAAGCGAGACAATCGGACTCCACGCTTATGGCCAGGCTGGAAAAATACCCGTCTAGAACCTCAACCGGTACACGCCTTGGTATCCAATCAGAAGAGGACTCACTGGCCAGGGGTCCCACCTATGTCAGGAACATGATCTGCAGGCATACAAACGTCATGTTTTTTTTAAAAAAATATTCAAACATTCGATCTTTAATATGAATTCCAAATAAAAATATAATAAAAACTCGGTCAGTTGCTAGAAATTCTCATATTAATAAGAGAAAAAAAGTTTAAGTAGAAGAGCAATTTAGAAATAACTAAAATTCCAAATAAAAAATTAAAAATATTGAAAGCAGAGTTCATCTAAAACACCACACGAGATTAATTAAATTTTAGAATACAAAATAAAATAAATTCTGAAATTGAATTTTCAATACAAATTACCATAACAACAAACCTAAGATTGAAAATAAGAAAAGCACCTCACGCTTTATAAAAAGTTTTCGCAAATTAGTCTTACTAGGGCTGTAGGAGGACGGGTTATTCAAGTGACGAATAGTAAGAGATACGAGAGGGCAACGCGATGGACAAAAAATGAGGAAGACATGGGATGCGGTGACGACAATAGTTGGTCGGACTCCAAACGTAATCATGGTGATGATAAGTTTCAATTTTATTAGACACTGGCAACAATAAAAGAGAGATACGACATGAACGAACGAGTGGATAGGCGACAAAGGAGCATAAAGGCATGGGAGAACGAGCCGAGAGGCAACAAAGAAGTAAAGTGGCAGCAGTGGCTTCTAGAAACAATGAAAATGAACTCTAACAATAATAAAGTTCAATTTTACAAGGTTTCGATGATAACAAATATGAGAGATGGCGAGACATGCAAACAAGTGGATGGGTGGCAAATAAATAAGAGATAACAATTGTCATAGGAGAGTGAGCAGAAGCTCAACAAATGAATAAGGCAATGACAATAGCTTCTACAAAACCATAAAAACACAATCTTGACGCGATTTTGTAATGTGACTAAGGAATAAGAGCAATGATGGGCATGCGAGTGAAATGATATAAAGGAGTAGGAGGCATCAATTAATATGGGAGAGCGAGCTGAGGGGCAACAAAGAAGTAAGTTGGTAATGACAACTTCTACAAACTATAAAAAGAGATCCACAATAATGATAAGATTTGATTTTGTAATGTGTCTAACGTAAGAATAGTAGTAAAGGACAGTCGAGTGGAGGGGTGACAAAGAAGTAGAAAGTGACAATTGGTACAGAAAGTGACAATTGGTACTAGAGGATGATCTAAGGGACGACAACAAATAAAATAAAAAGGAGGGACATGATACAAACTAGCAAAGAGATGGTGGTGGCTGGCGGGACTTTGAAAACCTATTAAAATAAAGATTCTATATCATTTTGAAGTCAAAGTATAAAAAAAATTATAATCATTTTATTTATTATTGTCTTAGCAAACATAGAGTTGAATCAATATAAATTCTCTTTCGAAGATATGCCCCCCTCCCTCCCCCCCTCTCTCTCTATATATATATATATATGTATCTCTATGTGTGTGGGGTGTACGATTGACATGGTTAGGATGTTGACAATTCTAAATTTTAAGAAGATTTGAAGTTAAAAAAATGTAAATAATTTTGCATCATAACATAATTTTGTTTTGGTTTTAGTCGTGCAAGCGCGCGGCCAACCGGCTAGTTATTTTCTGGCCATCGTTTTCTGCGGCTTTCAAATATCGTCCTTGATAAACCGATTAAGTTTAAAAACAGTTTACACTGCAATTCAAATTTTCGATAAAACTTGCACGGATTTCACCGGATTTCGTAGCCATCGTCCTCGTCCCCCTCGCGTAGCCGCGCACGGGAACATTGCCGTCGCCCTCCTAGCGTAGTCGCGCACGCGAGCGTCGCCGTGTCTCTCTTGCGTCGCCGCGAGCGCCCCCACCCACACCTGGGGGTCCCGATCATGGCAGAGGACTATACCTTAGCCTATCCCGGCTCGAAGCTGACATGGCGGTGACGGGGACGGCGACCTCGAGGTCGCCGCTTCGGGCCCCTCGTCCTCCTCCTCCTCCCTCGCGCGGGTATAATTCGCGTCCACGCGGCCTCCTCGCGGCGCAATGCCGGCCGTGGCCGTGGCCGCGCCCCAGCCTCAGTTCAGCCTCCGCCGTCGCCGCCGACGCGTGCCCGCGGAGCGAGAAGATGGCCAGCTGGAGCGCGGGTCGCTGGTGGTCGGCGGGCGGGAGCTCCTCGAGCGGGCCCCTCCCAGCGTGGCCCTCCGCCCCGCGTTCCCCGCCCCGGGCGCCGCGTTCCTTGGCGCCACGGCGCCGGCGCCGTCCAGCCGCCACGTGTTCTCCCTCGGCACCCTCGCCAGGTAAGCCCGCCCACAGCAGAGATTGAGGTGTGCGCCGCCGCCGGTGGTACTGATTCGTGTTGGGGTGTTGGGTTTTGAACTTTTGGTGCGCAGGGGGTGGAAGTGGCTGTCCCTGTTTAGGTTCAAGATCTGGTGGATGATCCCGACGGTGGGCGAGGACGCCGCCGGCGTGCCAGCGGAGACGCAGATGCTGCTCTTGGAGTCGAGGAACGTGGCGGGGGACGCGCTGTACGCGCTCATGCTGCCGGTTCTTGACGGCGGCTTCCGAGCCAGCCTCCAGGGGAGTCCTGAGAATGAGCTCCAATTTTGCTTCGAGAGCGGTAGGTTTCTTCTGGATTTGCTGGATTCCGAGGTGTTAAAACGAACTGCAATTCTGCAAAGTTTGGAATTTTGGGTTGAATTTTTGAACGAGTTCAATGGTGTACTGTTATTAGGTGATCCTGAGGTTCGGACACTGGAAGCAGTTGATGCTGTATTCATCAACTCAGGGGACAACCCTTTCAAGCTGATGAAGGAATCAATCAAGTAATGTCATCCTCTAACATAACCACAATGACACATATTTTTGTTCTATTTGCAACTGGCTCACTTCACTTGTATATCCATTTAGGATGTTATCTAAGATCAAAGGAACTTTCAGTCATATAGAGGACAAAGAGGTATAGTGTAGCTAAGGACGTTCATCTTTATACTTCTATCTTCTAGTTAGAATAAGATTGTTAATCATGTAAACCTTTTCTAGTCATTTATAGTTCTATCTTATTTTGTTTTTCACAAGTCCTGTTGAAATTCATCACAAATGTCAGATCCCTGCAAACCTGGACTGGTTTGGGTGGTGCACTTGGGATGCTTTTTATAAAGCTGTCAACCCAGTGGGAATTGAAGAGGGGCTTAAAAGGTATAAATGAATCGATCTTACTTATTGTATGTGATATTCAAAAATAATTGGAAGGTCTTTTTTTATTACCCACATCCTCCATTTGTCAATTCCTGATAAAGCATTTCTTGTTGTTATATGGTTTGTGCGAAGGAGGGGCACCATCAAGGTTTCTAATTATAGATGATGGCTGGCAAGAAACTCTTAACGAATTCAAGGAAGTGGATGAGGCCCTTATTGAACAGACTGGGTTAGCACCTAACCTATTTTTAACTTGCTGATTGGTCCATGAAGTATATTTAAATTCCTGTTTTACAAACAAAATTTACTCCAGGAAATGAACATTTGAATATTTGATTTCATATTAAATAAACACCAATACATTTTGAAATCTCTCCCTATGTGTCTGTGAAAGAGAACCTGGATCCACCAAAATAGACTGTAGACTTTTTCTTTATTGTGAGATTTCCTGGCCAATTTCCTTTTTTCTTTCCTAAGACTGTAAATCACTGTCATAACCTCATATTATATCTTTTTTTTTTATCAAAGGGACGAAACCCTCCATTTCCATTAAGAGAAATGCAACGGAGCTACAAGAACAAAACTAAAGGTTCTGGACCAAGGTCTAGGCCAACGCTAAACAGGAAAAAAACATCTTTTCAGTTTTGCTGCAAACTTCAGGATGGTTACAGTTTAAGGAAATTTAAACCAAAACACTAACTATTCCATCGCCTCCATCAGGCATCAAAATGCGAAAGAAAACAGAGTGTAGAATCTTCTTTTTCTTCTTCTTTTCATTCTTTCATGCCTCCAGCCTCTTGATCTCCACCCATATTGTGATTTGAAAACTTCACTTGTTACTTGTTTTAGGAGCTGAACTCCCCACAGCAACCTTCCTTGTCTTTCCTCCGAAGTCTGTAAAACAGCCCAAGATAACATCCAATTACATGCACAGAAAATGATTTCAGTGGGATCATTAGGAAAGACTTGATTAAAGCATGCATTGTTTCTACTCTTCCAAATTGACCAAAGCACTGCTGCTACCCCCACTAAAATTAGCTGGCTTCTTGTTTTATCCCTATCATGCACCCACCCTTCAAAGATGTGTTGAAGATTTTTGATCCGTTTTAGATTAAAAGCACAAATCACCACATTCCAAGTGAATCTTGCTATTGAACATTCAAAAAATAGATGCTGTATTGTTTCTTTTCTGTCAGAATTGACAGCACTCAGTCCCTTTTGTCCAACCCCTCTTGAATAAGTTATCTTTGGTCAAAACACTGTTTCTCATTAGTAGCCAAATGAAAATTCTTATTTTTAATGGGACTTTAATCTTCCATATCTTTTCCTGTTTCCCTGGTGTTCTTGGTATCATCTCCTGTATTTTCAGAGCTTTATAAAAAGATATTTAACATTGAACTCCGCATTTTTGGTTAAAGTCCATTCCATCTTGTCATTTTGTTCAGTCAGCTGGAAATTATCACATCTTTGTTTTATATTGTTCCAATCCACCAATCTATCTCCTGTTAAGTTTCTTCTGAAGGTAATTGCTTTCCAACCTTTTTCTCTCACCCAGGATAAGGTAATATGTTTTGAGTGAGTAATTCTGTACACATGAGGAATTTGTTCAGCTATTGGCCTCCCTCCAATCCAGTTATCTTCCCAAAAAAGGGTGTTTCTCCCATTCCCTGTTTTTTTTAATGAATTGCATGAAAGATTCTTTGATTTCCATCCCTGCCAGAAATGGGAATCACCATTTTTCATCTTTTTTGTTGCTAAAATTTTCTTTGCCAAATATTTGTCTCTAAGCAATTGTTGCCACATCCCCTCTGTGTTTTCCAGGTTCCAGAGCCATTTCCCCAAAAGGGCTTATTCATTGTTTCCAAGATCCATTATCCCCAGACCACCTTGATCCCTAGGAGAGCAAATTATTGGCCATTTCACTAGGTGAAATTTCTTGATACCTTGGTTCTCCTGCCATAAATATCTCCTCCTATAAAAATCCATTTTCTCCTTAACCCCCTTGGGGATCCTATAGAAAGACAACATATACATGGGAGTACCACTCAGACTAGAATTGACCAATGTAACTCTCCCTCCAATAGACTTCAGTTTACCTTGCCAACATCCCACTTTCTTCTCCATTTTCTTTTCTGTTTGATTCCAGTCCTTATTTAAAATACGTTTTTGATCAATTGGTATTCCTAAATATCTCATGGGCAAAGTCCCTATGTTACAAGTGAAAATTTGACTATACTCCTGCCTGGGAACAGCCTTCCCTAAACAAATGAATTCACTATTGTTAAAATTTATTTTCAAACCTGACAGTTGTTCAAACAAACACAATACATTCTTTAGGTTTTTTGCATATTCCAGTTTGTCTTGAAGTAGAAAAATCGTGTCATCTGCATACTGTAAAATTGGTGTGCTGTTTCTCTTTTTTATCCCCAATCCTTGTATTAATTGTTGTTGTTCAGCCCTCTGCACCATCATAGTCAGTGCTTCTGCAGCTAAATTGAAAAGCAAAGGAGACATAGGATCTCCTTGCCTAAGCCCCTTATGTGTATTAAAGTAGGGACCAATCTGATTATTTACTTTAACTGCAACTTTCCCTCCCCTCACAGTTTTCATGATCCAATCACACCATACTTCAGGGAATTTCTTTGCTTCTAGTATTTGCTTATTATATCTATCTACATAAAAATGTGCATTCATCTGTTCCTTACCCATGTTGCAATATTGTTAGGTTTGCGGAGAGACTTGTCGATCTGACGGAGAACGATAAGTTTAGGGGAGAAACCTGCAAGAATCTTGGAGACCATGTCAAGAAAATCAAAGAGCACTATGGAGTCAAGTACTTGATTCTTATTGAAATACTAGTTCTGTAATATGCTTTTCATAATATATGCTGAGAAAAAGGTTGTGTATGAAACTACAGGTATGTCTACATATGGCATGCTTTACATGGGTATTGGGGTGGTGTCCTCACAACATCTGATGCGATGAAGAAGTACAATCCAAAGCTAGCTCACCCAGTCCAATCTCCCGGTAATGTTGCAAATTTGAGGGATATAGCTATGGACAGCTTGGAGAAATTTGGAGTGGGTATCATTGATCCTGCCATGATATATGACTTCTACAATGATCAGCACAGGTACCTTTCTAGTGTGGGTGTGGATGGTGTGAAGGTAGATGTGCAGAATGTGATGGAGACTCTTGGGAAGGGTTTTGGTGGTCGTGTTGCATTAACTCGGAAGTATCAACAAGCACTTGAGGAATCTATTGCTCGAAATTTCAAAGGAAACAGCCTAATCTGCTGCATGAGTCACAACACAGACAGCATTTTTAGGTAGATATCCTTATCTGAACAATATGTGTGATATACATGGAATTTGACGTAAATCATGGTTCTTTGTAGTGCATTGAAGAGTGCAGTTGCTAGAGCATCAGAAGATTTCATGCCTCGGGAGTCCACAATGCAAACCCTGCACATTGCTACTGTGGCATTCAATAGCCTTTTATTGGGAGAAATTTTCATTCCTGACTGGGATATGTTTCATGTGAGATTCTGGCACCCCCTGTAGCTCTATTTCAATTCTTTAGTATCATGATGTCAACTAATTTTCCCTTCTTGCCGATGCAAAGAGTAAGCATGAATCAGCAGAATTCCATGGAGCTGCGAGGGCTCTGAGTGGTGGTGGTGTTATGTCAGGTGATTTTTGCAGTATATTTTATTCAGATGTGGTGTTTGCATTTGAAGAAGTTTGTATGATCTCACTATGGATTTATGTTTCTGAAATGATATGCAGCGACAAACCAGGAGCGCATGATTTCAGTGTTCTTAAAAAACTTGTTCTGCCAGATGGCTTGATTCTAAGAGCAAAGTATGCTGGTCGTCCTACTCGCGATTGCCTGTTCAATGACCCTGTCATGGATGGCAAAAGGTTATACACCAATTTTTCTAAAAAGTTTCCTCCTACTTGTTCTACAAATAATACTAACTCAGTTAACTTTTGTGCAGTCTGTTGAAAATATGGAACTTGAACAAATTCTCTGGAGTTATCGGAGTGTTTAACTGTCAGGGTGCTGGGAATTGGACTTATCCAGTGAAAGAAAATGCTCATATTCCCACTACCGTCTGCATCACTGTTGATCTCTCCCCATCAGATGTAGAGTTACTTGAGGAGATAGTTGGGGATGATTGGAACGGAGAATCTGCAGTGTTTGCTTTCAATTCATGTAAATTCCATTGGACGCCTACTTCTTTTAACTGTCGCTCATCTCATTCATTGAACATTTTCACGATTATTAACTTCAGTTATGCCTTCAGGTTCTGTTTCAAGGCTTCAGAAGCACCAGAATTTGGAGGTTTCATTGTCTACTATGACATGTGAGATATATACCATGGCGCCGATAAAGGTCAGATATTTCTCCATTCACCTACTTGAGCAATCAATTTTTTATCGCGAATATGCAAAACTCTTTTTTATCTTTGTATTAAGAACTCAATCTATTCTTGAGCAATCAATCACTCAATCTATTCTTACTTCTTAGAGAAATGCCCTTGTTTTTGCACCAGGTTTTTGGTAGCTTTGTTCAGTTTGCTCCTCTTGGACTGGTGAACATGTACAACTCAGGTGGCGCGCTCGAAAACGTCACGAGCACCGGTGATTCTTCAGAGGTCACAATTCAGATCCAATGCCGAGGTCCAGGGATGTTTGGCGCGTATTCAACGACGAGGCCGGACATTTGCAGGGTTGATGAGCATGAAGTAGAGTTCAGACATACAAAGGATGGCTTTCTGTCCTTTGATCTCTCTCACGGTTCGTCCCAGAACAACCTCAGGAACATTTTGATTCTGTACAGAGCTTTCTGAACCTTCATTTCCAGTTTGTTTTTTATGCTCTTCCGAGCAGATTATGCTCTTAGGCTCTGCCGGACACAGTTATAATAGAAATTTGTCTTGTGGCAGATCAATTCCAATTTTGTGCCAATATTACCTAAAACAAAATATTATCCCTTGTAACTTTATAAGAGACGGGAAGGAATTGCATGGATGAATCATGAATTGAATTGCAAGATTTGGGATCTTCCAGTTACATCAAGAACACTGCTCTTGTTCTTCTCCTTCCTGCGTCAGATGGCGTCAGGGCGATTGCAAGATGCGTGGATTACTCCACCGAGTATGGTGAGCTTGTGCTCACGCGCGCGTGCAAGATGGCTTGGCTAATCATCAGAAGGATCTAATCTTCCATGACCTGAGCTTGGGCGGCAGCTGCGCGAGCATGGTGTTCGCCGCCGCCACGCTCCTCGTGCTGGTCACCAGCTTGAACCACTGGCTCTCCGGGTCGCAGCTGTTGTCCGCGCTCAGGCACCGGCACGGGTTGGTCACCAAGCTCCGGCCGTCGTCGCCAACGTCCAGGCAGAGCATGCCGCCGCCGCCATTGCTGGCCCCGGAGGAGGAGGACGACGAGGCGTTGACGGCGAGGTGCAGCTTGGAGTCCGAGGTGAGGCTCCACCGCGCCAGCTCGTCGCCGCACGACAGGCCGAGGCGCGCCGGGCGGCCGGCGCCCTCGGCGCGGAGGCACAGTAGCGGGCTGTCCCGCAGCGCCAGCCTCTGCTGGCTCGCCATGTACGCCCACGCCTCCGTCTCGCCGCAGGACCCCAGCTCCAGCGTCGTCTGCACCAGCGACGACCGCCGCACCACGCACCGCCCCGTCGTCGGGTGGAACATCACCGTGTACGGCGCCGCCTCCGCCAGACCAGGCCCTGCACGCCACAAAAGCTATCACCGAAGAGTAGACTCGCCGGAGAAGATACCGTTGTCGCCAGCGGCGCGTGGAGGACGGCGAGCCTACCTCTGAAGGGGCGCTGCAGGGCGTGGAGCCTGGTCAGGGCGGTGTCGTTGCGGGGCTTGCACCACGCCCAGTCGAGCACGCCGTAGACCTCGTCGAGGCCCAGCACGCCCTCCCGGAGGTAGTAGCTACCCTGCAGCGTCCAGAGCGCCCAGTCCAGGTCGAGGTCGGCGGCGACGGCGGCGACGCAGCCGTAGTACCGGTTGTCGTTGACGTTGCCGCCGCGGTTGTCGACGCCGAACTCGCTGAGGAACACCGGCCATCCTTGGTCGAGCAGGTACAGCGCGCGGTGCGCCACGTTCGCCGCCACCCGCGCGCACACCTGGTTGGCGTTCCCCGTCCGCCACGCCTGCCCGTCGGAGAAGCCGTACCAGTGCACCTCGAACGCCACCTTCCCGGCGAAGCTGACGTTCACCTGCCGCGAGTTGAGGAACGCCAGGTCGTTGTCGAAGCTCAGGCCGGAGAGGATCACCACCACCCGCGGGTTCGCCGCGTGCACCGCCTCCGCCCCGCGCTGCATGTACCTGCATGCACACGCACGCCGTTTTTCCCGCGCACTTCGTCAGCTATCAGCTCAGCCACGACAGCGTTGGCGCCATTACTAGCAGCAGACCAAGCTTGCTGCGTTTTTTTTTTTGCCTTTTTGCAGATGGCGCCATTACTGGGGGAAGTACACAGTACCCTGGAATGAATGATGCAAACTGCTACTGCTACCAAAACGAATGCCATTACTGTTCTTCACATGCTAGTGCAGGGATAAAGCAATGGCGGACGCGGTCAGTCAGCTCAGCTGCCAACTACTTCTAGCTTCAGCCTTCAGGTTCATTTACTGATCAAGGACATGCCCGACGATGAACAATTCGTGGTTCTTGGATTCAGATGCTAATCATGGCGATGTGCAAATTGATGAGGAGATCGATCAATGCGTGGTGACTTACTTGTACCACTCGGCGGAGTTCTGGCGGGGGCCTCGGAGTTCGTTGCGGAGGCTCATGGCGACGACGTTGGGGACGGCGGCGAACATGGTGGCCATCTTGGTGAGGCCGTCGACCCAGACGTCCGGGTCGAAGTAGGCGTCGCCGAAGAAGCCGTTGCCGTCGTTGTTGCCGCAGCACCACCCCGGCTTGCTCACGTGGTTGTCCAGGATCACCATCACGCCGTTCTCCCCCAGGCTGCTCACCACCGCCTGCACGCCACGCCACGCGCACGGCGGCGCGCGCTCGTCGGTCAGTCTCTCTCGCATTGTCAAATCGAATCGAAACTAAGAGCTTGCCTTGAAGGCGTCGATGAGCTTGAGGTCGACGAGGGCGGGGTTGTTGACGCGGATGGCGGCGAGAGACTCGGTGAGGTTGAGGCGCTGGAAGGACTGGGCGACGGTGAGGGAGGAGTAGGAGGCGTTGGTCACCATGAACGTGGCCCAGGTGAGGCGGACGCAGTTGAACCCCATGACGACCACGTCCTTGGCGATGGCGCCCACCGGCTGCTTGCCCAGCCCTTCCGCCAGCATCGGCTCCAGGTGCGACGGCCAGTTCACGCACGCCAGCTTCACCCGGTTCCCGCCCTCGTCGACGATCCACCTCGACGCCGTCGACAGCGTCGGCGCTCCGGCCGCCACCGGCCGCCCATGGCTGGCCAAACCAAGAACCACCGCGAGCCACACCGCCGCGACGAGCGTGCTGCTCTGCCGCCTCATGTCGACGCCGGCCGGCCGGCAACGCGGGCCACCAAGAAGCAGCAGCAAGGTGGATTTATAGCGAGTACGGCGGCGGGGTTGCTTCGGCATGGGGAATGGCGAGGCTTCACGGGATCGCCATGGCCGGAAGACGACGATCTCTCCTAGCTATGCTGGTCCTTGACATGTGTGAAGTGGAGAGGCCATGAATGAATGAGCGAGCAAATCACATTGCTGATGTTTCAAGAATGCAACTAAGTATTTGTTTATCCTTCAAGGCAGGACAAGCTAAGCGACGTCACTGTACGTCTGTGACAATGCAGTGCTATGCTCCTAGCGCGTTTATTCGCATATTATTACCGTGAACTATATCAATTTAATTATAAGAGAAATTAAATATTTAAAGAAATAAACTTAACGAATAATACAAAATAAATAGCCTAAGCAACATTGCTTATAGTAAAATTTGAAATCTGGAGTAAATAATCCGTTTTAATAAGAAGCGGATGATAGCTTATTATGGGCAATGTATGGCGTAGTTATGAATTAAAGCTGATAAATAGAGAGAAAAATGTTATGTAAGCAATGCTGATAAAGAATTTTTTCGAAGACGTACTTTTGGAATCGTGGTACTAATAATCCGGTTGATAATCCGACTGATGAGCCAAACCAAACTGGGCTATTTCAGAACCAGAGAAAACAAAGAATCTCTGCACGTCGGTCGGTGGGTGGTTGGAGTAAAAATTGCCACCAAACTCTTGCAGTTACAACTTCGGTTGGGACTTTTTTTTTTCCTTGAGAACTTGGTTTGGACTTTTTATAGTGATACTGGAGTATTGATGTTGGTTACTTGCATCGATTATTAGTAGTACCTCATTTGCAATTAATACCAGATCTAATCGTGGTTTGTTAGTATAATTTTTTCGTGAAGCAATCAATATTCAGTAGTGCAGCATTGTGTGCACACAACTTTACCTGGGATTTATTTGCATCCTGTTTATGAGGAGCTCGTCCAAAGCTTCACGCCGTTGTCAACAATTCACGTAAAAAGACAGGTTTAAGAGGTTTTGCTTTTACTCTAAGAATGTTGCTAGTTGTATTCCAGATCATGTAAACTGCCTGCGATTCCGTATCTGTCTCACATCAGATCAGTTAAGAAATGCCGTGCTGAATATGCGGATGAATGAGGATTTTGCCCTTCAACTAAAAGAAAAGGAGAAAGGCGACATTGAAATGAACAAAGAGGGAAAGAAGTTGAGTGTACTGAAAATATAAGGAAAGGCCTTTCTCTGGCGCCATGATTGCTGTTTGCATATTTCAGATTCGGAATACAATTTTTTTCTCGAACACGTAAGAGAGTTGTATATCATTGCATTAAGAAGGGAATGCAGATTTCCTAGCTGCATCATTCAGTAAATTGCTGAGGAACTCAAATAATATTGATCTCAGACTGATGCTCCTGCTGTAGTTTTTGCTTCATCCCTCGAATCAAAGCAGTGACTCATGAGGTTGTTGAGCCAGTACCTGTGAAGTCTTCAGAAAGAAAAAATAGTATCCAACTATGCACAAGTTGAGATGTGCATGAGAAATTTCAATGACAAGTGGACAACCCATGCATGCGACCTCAATAACTGGACACAATCCCTTCGAGTGAACTTACTTTTGCAATGTTTTTATCCATGTCAATATATACCAACCGTAAAATGATACACCTTTTATTCTCTATAGTATATCAGAGAACAAGCATGGTATTTTTCTATACATTCCTTTTATTCTCTCTAGTTTTTGTACACATAGGACATATTTCAACAGAACTCTATAAAACAAGGCACAAGTGAATTCAATGGCAATACTATACACATGTGGAGTTCTGTGTATTATTTCACAAATTACAATAATATAGTCATCTAATTGCCTTGATTAACTAGGTGGAACTTGACCCTTACTCTGTCATATTCATCCACCACATTCAAACAGGATATTTTCGAAATAGTGTCATGGTTAACTAGATGATGTTGGAGACCAGGGACCATCAGATGGCAACTGCAAAATGGAGGTGCCTATGTGTTTACTGCTTAATATAATTTTGAACCACTGGCTCTCAGGATTGCAATTTGGATCTCCGGATAGGCACTTGCACTGATTTGTTGTGATGATACCATCAGGAGTGGCATCCAGGCATACTCTGGTTCCATTTTTAGTGAGTTCAGTCGAAACATGCATTCCTGAATTTGATATTAGCTGCCACTTTGAACTGGATTTGCTGCAATCTGTCCCAAGCTGTGCATTCTCACCGACAGACTTGGTCTGGAGGCATTGACCAGTGTGTTGCAGTACTAACTCGTGTGTTGATGTGTAGTTCCAAGCGTTTGATCCATCACATGGACCCAACTCAAGTGCCTCTGATGATTTCACCACGACACAAAGCCCAGATAGAGGATGGAATATTACATTGTAAGGTTCTTGGCTGTTCGGTAGACCAGGGCCTGGAGTGTAAATAAGTATGCACTATTATCTAACTCAAGGAAATATAGTGCATATCGCAATGATTAAAATTTACTAGACCTTTAAATGGCACATTACTTATTTTGTTTAATGTCTTACATACCATATTTTGTTTAAATATCTTACATCGGCACTATCCATTTATCAGTGTGTTCTCTTAAGAGGGTACATGTCATTTCATGAAAGGGCTAAAACAATGCATGCATACTGGTGAATAATCTGAAATTTATATCAGTGCAAAATAAATTTCTGTCAACACTTTTAAGTACAGAGAAGGGGTCCAATCCTACGACGAAATATCAGATGTTTATGTGTTGATTCATTAAAAGAGGTCAAATGCTTTTTTATTAGAACGGTCCAGTATAAAGTCTATATTTTTACCACACAAAGTTCAAAATGTAAAACATTCCAAAAATCGTTGTTACTGTATTCCTGGTAATGTTGCTAGACAAGAATAAAATTGAGATAGGCAAAGCACAAACCTTGAAATGGTGATTGCAGAGAATTGATCCTTTTAATAAAGCTGGGATTTCTAGCTGTACACCAATCCCATGATAGCAATCCATATGATTCATCATAAGCTAGAATGCCCTCTCTGATATAGTAACTCCCTTGCAGAGCCCAAATAGCCCAATCCAGATCCATTTCAGCTGCCACACTCAAGAAGCAAGTGAGATAGCGGTTGTCCCCGGTATGTGTGCCAGACATATCAAACCCAAACTCGGAGAAAAACAGTGGCCAGCCTTGCTGAAGTAGGAAAAGTCCTTTATTCTTTATGAAACCAACAACCATCCCACAAGCATCATTTTGGTTGTGAGATTCCCAGTTGCCACCATCTGAGAAACCATACCAATGCTGTTCAAAGACTAACTTTCCAGTAAATGATAGGTGAATTTGATTTGGGACCACGAAGTTGAGAGTGTTGTCGAAGTCCAGGCCCGACAAGATAACAAGGACGTCAGGGTTTGCTGCATGCACAGCTTCAGCACCCTGCTTCATGTACCTAAATGGGAATAGATTATAGATGAAATTTTCCAATACCATGAGTCACAAAAAAATCCATATCAATTGAGATGAAAACAAGGCCTTTAGGTTTCAGTAACAAACCTGTACCACAAACTAACATTTTGATAGGGGCCCCGGAGTTCGTTCCTCAAGCTCATGCCCACAATATTTTTTGTGTTCCTAAACATTGTTGCCATTGTCCTGAGGCCATTCAACCATTCTTCTGGGTCAAAGTACTTGTCACCAAAGAAGCCATTACCATCAGTTGTGCTGCAGCACCATCCTGGAGTGGTCATTTGGTTATCAAGTATGACCATAATATTGTTCCTGGCCAAAGCTGACACCACTTCCTACAGTTGTTCAATGTTAACCATGTCAGATGGAATAGAAAATCAGAGTTTTTATCGTTTTGTAGTAAAAAAACTGTTTACTTTAGTTCCCCTTCATATTTAGTACATATAAACTCTCTATACACTCATGACTCTATGAGCACCTGTTTTCGAAGATTACTGGGTTAAGTGGTCAACTAACTGGATAACTCATTGCAAAAAGAGAGATAATTATAGATACTTAATTTGGATTAGAAAAAAAGCAGTACACCTAATGCAACCAGTTGCCGTCTATCTTAATCATTAAAATAAATCTGTACAAAGAAAGATCTGTTCTAGCTAGAGTATTGTGGCTTGCAAGACACCCTCCTCTTGGACCATTAATTTGGTGACTAGTAGGTATACTGTACTTCAAATTAAACTTGTTTGGAAGAAAATAAAAGGGGAAATGAAATCTATTCAAGCAACAACTACTGTTGGCCTTTCCTGAAATAGAAAATATGATAAGATCTTTCTTAATTACACTTAAGCCCTCAACGTGAAATTGACTGTTCTTATTAATAATGCAAAAATGGATATCTTAAAGTTTCTTTGGGAAGCCTTGTGACAAGGTTGAGATGAGATCATCTGATTTCAAAATCCATCATCTCCAAAGTTTTGACTTCTAAGCAACTTGTTTTTTGTTAAATAAAACCGCATGGCCTGCAGTTGGTTTAGCTATAAATCAATTGGTTCAATGCACACTGTTGCTTGCCGCAATGTAAGTCTACAATCTTATGCATCATTGCATCGTAATGACTATTTCTTCAGACAATATAAAATTTACGTGGACTCCGACTTAAATGTTTAAACGGACACATAGCTTTCAGCAAGATTGTAAATCAATCTGTTCATCTCACACAAAGTTACTTTTCTTGTATTCTATCAGCAAAAGACTAGTTTCTAGCGGTAAGACACGGTAAACAAAATTGACCATCTTGACTTGCTAACAGTAGAAACAGCTAGCTGCCAATTTAATGATGGTTGTAAGAATAACAAGGAACTACTCCGGAAGTGGATTTTTGTCCTTCGAGGGGACATCCTCTCGTTTCATGCATGTCGCTTAAAAAGTCATCAAAAAATTTTAAAAAATTTGTCTAAGATAAATAAATATATGATATATCTTTTCACATTTGTTATTTTTGTTTCTACTTATATAAGTTGAATTTAAACATGCATGTTTGTAGAGTGACATATCACATATTAATTTATCTTACTAAATTTTTTTAAATTTTTTGATAACTTTTTAATCGACATGCAAAAATAAGGGGATATCCCATTAAGGGATGATTAGAGTTTTCCAACTACTCCTACTTGATGATGGTGTAAGCCTGGTTGTATTTCTTAAGACTACATCATTAATAAGGTTTGGTTAACATTGCCAAAATCTAACGAGGTTAGGTTTAAAAATGCCAAAATCTAAGAAAGGTAGAACCCCGGATAGCTCCAACAAAATTTTGCCAAACCAATGCTTGCATGTTATTTTGGCTCACCTGGAACACATCGATGAGGGGCAGGTCGAGGAGTCCGGGGTTGTTGACCCGGACGCCGGCGACGGACTCCCGCATGCCGAGGCGCTCCAGCGACCACCGCAGCGGCAGGTTCGCCAGCGTGGCGTTGGTGGAGAGGTAGGTCGGCCAGGTGAGCCTGACGCAGTTGAATCCCATCGCCGCCACGCGCGCCGCGATGTCCCCCACACCGCGGCGCGACAGGCCCTCCGCCGCCGCGGGCTCCAGGTGCGATGCCCAGTTCGCACACGCCAGCTTCACGCGCCGCCCGTCCGCGCCCACCACCCACCTCGACGCCGTCGAGAGCGGCAGCGCCGGGAGCGAGGCGGCGGCGGCGAGCGGGAGCAGCAGCAGCAGGAGGAGCAGTGGAGAGGAAGCCATGGTAACAAGTGTGGCCAACGTGGCGGATCTGAGGGGTTTAAATGGAAGAGATGTACCAATGACAGGTGGGTCCGCAGAATGGTGGGTCCCATATGCAGTGTCACGTGTGGTCTTCCGCTCGGATAATTAGCGAAACGTGACGGCCGGCTCGTGCGGTTAAGCGGTTCGGGCCCAACGGCCCAAGCAAATTCCAGTGGCGGCCGCCGCCGCCGTCTTCCCGGAGGCGGCTCTCCCCGCCCCACACCGCGCCGGCGAACGGCGCCGGATACGAGCGTCACGCTGGGCTGGCCCTCCTCAAGTCGGGCGCGCTCGCCACCTCGCCTGAATCCGTCGACGCTCTCCTCGAGTTGACGCCACCGCGCTCCCGGTCCCGGCCAATGGCACCTCCGCCCACCTTGCCTACGCTCTCCGCCTGTTCCGACTCGGCCCCTGCTCGCCTCTCTCCGCCCAGCGCATCCCTCTTCCGCGGCGGCGCGGGCCACCCAGAGGATGCCCTCCACCTGTTCGTGGAAATGCTCAACGGTCGACGCCGCTGACCCCATTCTACACCAGCAGGCAGCAGCACATGGTCGCTTGCACAGTTGCACTCTCGAATCTCGAGTCCTGCTCGAGGATGTGTTCTCTGGCTGTATGTGCGGGCGTCCAGGCTTACACCATCAAGCATGGGCTCACGGCAGCATTTGGTGTTATTGACGGGGAGGATCACGGTGTGGTCACGTACTCACGTGGAATGCAATGGTTGCCGGATACTTCAAGAATGCAATGGCGGACATATATACCAGGTGTGGTGATCTTGCGTCTTGACAAGGCACCGAGGTTGCTCAATGGAATACAGACGTGCATTGTGCAAATCCTGTGATGTGGTTGCATTTCCTCTGCTTGGATTGCAATGATCTCTGGATATACACAGCCGGACCTATGTCGGGAGGCGCTTACTCTTTTCATTGAGATGTGTACTACCGTGCTGAACCCGGATGATGCTATGGTCACTGAGCTGGTACAGTTGAGATGGGGAGGTGGGTGAGCTCAGTAGTCCGTAGTACATAAGGAGGAAGGGTCTTCTCACTGTTGTTCTTGGCACTGCACTGGTGGACTTCTATGCGGTGTGTGGATGCAGTGACAATACAGCTAAGCATTCAAGTTGGTGCCTGTGAGGAACTCAGAGGAACACTGGAGCTCTTCTCATCCATGTGTGAGGCCAATGTTGAGACCACGGATGTTGCATTCACCGGTGTTCTCTTGGCTTGCAGTTCACAGCTGCTTAGATGAGTAGGATCGCAGGTATGATCTAGGATTATGGCATCCATCCAAGGATTGAGCACTTTTGCTGTATGGTTGATCTGTTAGGGCGGGATGGGCTGATCGACGAGGCGTATCAGTTTATCAAAACCATGTATAGATGAATAGATCCAAATGCTGTTATTAGGAGGGCACTACTGTCTGCCTGCACAGTGCACACAAATGTTGATCGTACATGCAAGATGCACTGAAGCATATTATCCCACTGGACCCCAATCACAGTGGTGACTACTTAGTGCATACTGCTATTATGCATCAACAGGAAGATGGACGGAAGCAGCAATGGTAAGGAGGGAAATGATGGTGAGAGGAATTGGGAAAATTCCAGGGTGCACTCTCATTGAGCTGGAGTGAAAGTCTTGGAGTTCCTTAGCTCAAGACAGTGACCACACCACTCCTTAGCTGAGGGAGATACATGAGAAAGTTGAGGAGATGATTGTAAGTATCATTTTCACCTGGTATGTCCCCAGTACAGATGACGTAAGGCTCAAATTTGACGAAAATGAGGGAAGTATCCGTTACACATCACAGCAAGAAGTTGGCCATTGCCTTCAGCCTGATGAAATTGCGTCTTGGTGCAACAATTCAGTTATCCAAGAATCGGAGTGTGTGCAATGGACGGTCACTCTGCCACAAAGTTGATCGCAAAGGTGTACAACAGGGGGATTGTTGTGCGTGGCAAGAATAGATTTCATTCTCTTCAAAGATGGTTCTTGCTCCTGCAATGATTACTGGTGAGTTGTTATACTAGTTCTCTCTGCTGAGCTTTCTTTTATGTAGGAGTATATAACACCAGGCACACCTGATACATTCGTTGGAGCAGAGAGTAAGGCTGTGTTTAGTTCCCAAAATTTTTTTTCAAACTTCCAACTTTTCCGTCACATCAAATGTTTGGACATATGTATGGAGCATTAAATATGGACGAAAAAAAAACCAATTGCACAGTTCGACTGTAAATTGTGAGATGAATCTTTTGAGCCTAATTACGCCATGATTAGCCATACGTGCTACAGTAATCCACATGTGCTAATGATGGCTTAATTAGGCTCAAAAGATTCGTCTCGCAGTTTACAATCGGAATCTGTAATTTGTTTTGTTATTAGTTGATGTTTAATACTTCAAATGTGTGTCCGTATATCTGATGTGATGTTTTTGCAAAAAAAATTTTGCAACTAAACACGGCCTAAATAGAAATATGTAGCAACTAAGAAACAATATCGTTTACTGTTGGAAGGAAAACCCGCTAACCTGCTATAAGCCAAAATAAATACTAGAAAAAGACTTGGAATGTACTCCGTAGTAACATCAACTAGAGTGAACTGTGTGACTGTGTGCAGACCACATTCTGCCGTGTTACACGTTTTGAAATGAAGAATCAACCTCTCAAAAATTTTGTGCTTAACTTTTACAAAAGGAATACAGTTTGCATTTTGAATCTTGGATACGGTCATCCAGTCATCCAATTACCTTTCTAACCAATTACTACCTCCGTTTCTTAATATAATATGGAGTTGACTTTTTTTAATTTGTTTGACTATTCATGTCTTTTCTAGAAATATTTGTGCAAATAGATGAACATACTAGGCATGTTTAAAGTGTTTTGATGAAAAATCTAGTGGTATTCTTTTCGTTTTAATTAACTAAGTAATTGAACAAATATTGTTGGTCAGAGCTTAAGAAGAAAGTCATTCGCACCATTTATTACAAAAAAAACGGACGTAGTAGTACTTTACAGCAGCCCTTTTCTGTTTTCGTTTATGGAGTAAATGATCAAAAGTCAAAGTTGTCAGCATCTCGCTTTCTTTTCATTTTCGTTTTCTCTTTTCCAGTAATTGAAAGATTAAACCTGCTACGTTCACACCGACAAAGAAATGAAGATTTCATGTTGCTTCGATCCTAAACAAAAGTAGTTAGTAGTCATCAGCGGGTAGGCTCCAATTAATATGGAATGAAGCATATTTCTAGCGTATTTATTAAGCTTTGCTACTTATCATAGATATATCATACATGCATTGACTAATTAAAACGATAGTGCTTATCAACTCTTATCGGTTGAGCCACGGCTAAGAGGCCGTGGAAATATGAACAAAATAATCAAAGAAAAAAATATGAGGAAAGCTTTCATTATTGGCTGTTTAAAAGAAGTTGAAAAATAGGCTATGCTAAAACAAAAAACCCTCAAAGTTAACTTAAAACTATATTTAAAAAATTAATATTTGACTACAGCGAAAAGCAAACAAAGAGACAATAATTCTGATAGAACAGTAGTCAAGTAAGATAGCTCCTCCTGACATGACATATTTATACATATATATAGATGAAATAAAGATAGCCGCCCTAGAGACAAGCCAGAACAACCAAGACAGCAATATTTGTCCATGGCGTCTCTCCAAGCTCCTGAGTTCCTTGCGTCATGCCTCCTCCTCCTCGCTACCATTCTCCTCTTCAAGCAGCTTCTCGCGCCGTTGTCCAAGAAGCGCGCCGCATCGCCGTCGCTGCCATGCCCGAGAGGTCTCCCTCTCATCGGCAACCTCCACCAGGTCGGCGCGCTCCCGCACCGCTCCCTCGCCGCGCTCGCCGCCAGGCATGCGGCGCCGCTCATGCTGCTCCGCCTCGGCACCGTGCCGACGCTCGTCGTCTCCACCGCCGACGCGGCGCGGGCGCTGTTCCGGGACAACGACCGCGCGCTGTCGGGGCGCCCGGCGCTGTACGCGGCCACAAGGCTCTCCTACGGCCACAAGAGCATCTCCTTCGCGCCCGACGGCGCGTACTGGCGCGCCGCACGCCGCGCGTGCATGTCGGAGCTCCTCGGCGCGTCGCGGGTGCGCGAGCTCCGCGACGCCCGGGAGCGCGAGGCCGCCGCGCTCGTCGCGGCCGTGGAGGCCGCGTCTGCCGCCGGCGCCTCTCCCGTCAACCTGAGCGACATGGTCGCCGCCACCAGCAACAGCATCGTGCGGCGCGTCGCCTTCGGCGACGGCGACGGCGACGACAGCATGGACGTCAAGGCTGTCCTCGACGAGAGCCAGGCTCTTCTTGGTGGTCTCTGGGTCGCCGACTACGTGCCGTGGCTCCGATGGTTGGACATCCTCAGCGGCATGAGGCGGCGGCTGGAGCGGCGGTTCCGCCAGCTCGACGCGCTCTACGAGCGCGTCATCGAAGACCACATCAACAAACGCAAGCAGGGCTCCAAGGAGGAAGACGACTTGGTCGACGTGCTCCTCCGCCTCCACGGCGATCCGGCTCACCGGAGCACGTTCGGCAGCCGCAGCCACATCAAAGGCATTCTCACGGTACGTATACATGCATATATACCCGCGAAAGGATACATATTTAGTGGTTGCAGTGACCTAAGTAGCATTTAAGGTTCTAAGTTTAAATTTTTATAGAAACTAATTTTAAATTGGGTTGTTTGAGAGGCTAAGTTCTCAAGCTAAAAAGTTATATATATCCGATTGGATACAGAGGTCAGGTAATTAAAAATAAGTCATTCTCTAAAGAAAACATGCATATATAGGTACATGAATAAGAGCATAGGTAGCATGCTGTGATATACTCTGTCTCAAATTAAGAGGACGTTTTTTTTTAAAAATAAACTAGATAACTTTTAACTCATAATCGTACTTATTACATCTATACTAATACTAGTATTTTATTACATCTATACAAATACGTATGTTCTATCATTAGATTTATATTTTTAATTAGTTTCATGTGATGTTAATTTTATATTAGTTAAAAACATAATATAAAATAAATTAATAAATAATAAAAATATATCATTAAAAATGGGCATAGGTAGCATGCTGTAATATACTCGTCTCAAATTAAGACGACTTTTTTTTAAAAAAATAAATTCGATAACTTTTAACTTAATAATCATATTTATTATATGTATGTTATATTATTAGATTTATATTTTTAAAGTAGTTTTATGTGATGTTAATTTTATATTAATTAAAAACATAATGTCTATACTATACTTATAATGTCTATACTATACTTAGTATAGGTTTTATAATTTGAAAGGAAAGGAGTACGTTTAATTTCCTCGACGTATTGATCGATCGAAACCGAAATGCGTGGTTTTGCAGGACATGTTCATTGCCGGGAGCGACACGTCGGCGGTGACGGTGCAGTGGGCGATGACGGAGCTCGTCAGGAACCCGGCCGTGCTCGCCAAGGCGCAGCACGAGGTGCGCCGCGTCGTCGTCGCCGCCGCCGCCGCCGCCGGCGACAAGGACGGTGCCATGGTGCGGGAAGCCGACCTCCCGGATCTCCACTACCTGAGGCTGGTCATCAAGGAGACCCTGCGGCTGCACCCGGCGGCGCCGCTGCTGGTGCCCCGGGAGACGACGGAGCAGTTCAGCACGGTGCACGGCGTCGAGATACCGGCCAGGACGCGCGTCGTCATCAACGCGATGGCGATACACACAGACCCCGGCGTCTGGGGTCCGGACGCGGAGCGGTTCGTGCCCGAGCGCCACGCCGACGCCGACGCCGGCGACAAGCAGCACGACGGGTTCGCGCTGGTGCCGTTCGGGATCGGGCGGAGGAGCTGCCCCGGCGTGCACTTCGCGGCGGCGGTGGTGGAGCTGCTGCTGGCCAACCTGCTCTTCTGCTTCGACTGGCGCGCGCCGCCGGGCCGCGAGGTGGACGTGGAGGAGGAGAACGGGCTGGCGGTGCACAGGAAGAACCCTCTCGTGCTCATCGCCACCAAGAGGAACACAGATTTGTCATGACGATGCAGGCAATTCTGCCGGCATCAACATGTAATACTTTGCTTGAATCAGTATAAGAAAGTTTAATGCTGCTCCCATCAAAACGGAGGGATATCACATCACAGTAGCCACGGACTCTGGAACGGTCTCAGTCGCTCCGGATCGGATGGGATGCGTACGTGCGTCGCCCTCAGGAATCTAGATGATGACTGTTGCATTTGCCAAGAGCCATTGGTTGGTTCGCGGCCTGGTCGTGACACGTGACCACCCGGCCGGGGATTGCGTTGCGTACTTGCGTACGTTCCCAACTTTCACAAGAGCGGCAGCTCGGTGGATTCCGATTTCCAGCGAGCCCAGATAAACACAGTAGCCTAGCCGTGTAGCTGTCCTGGTGACTGGTGAGAAATGAAGTACCGCCGGTGGTACATGACAGAGAGGACAGCTAGAACAGGCCTGAAGATGTGTAGTACTCTTCATGAGAGGAGAGCATGGAAGCCGTCATGAAGTTGCCTCGGCTCCTAGCTAGCTCTCCCTGTTTCCAGTTCAGGATTGGGTTCAGACAATACAGGAGCGGCAGCGACTGGCGTCTGTACGGGTGGTCGTCTTCAAGCTACATACTCCCGTTTTATATTATAAACCATTTAATTTTTTTCTAATTAAATTTTTTACTAAATTTATAAAAAATATAGTAGTATTTTCAACCCAACACAACTATATTATCAAAATATATTCAATGTAGATTTAATAAAACAAATTAGATATTTTAGATATTGCTAATTTTTTTATAAATTTAGTAACAAAGTTTGACTAAAAAAAATATTAAACGACTACAGGTGAAGTAAAATGGATGGTCGTTCCGGTCGCCATTCGCCATTGATTTTTCCCGTCGCGATCAGGTAGGAAACGAACGCGGCCCTGCTGGCTGCGCCGCCCGTATCTGGATGGCTTGGGACAGTGCTGGTGTTGGACCGCCACCGCGGGCCAACATCAACGTGCAGAATACGGCCGGAAGTTGTGGAGGAAGCGAGACGTGCACGCACGCACGACGCGCGGGTTCGGCAAAGCGGTGGCAATGTGGTAGCTAGCTAGCCGTCCCAACTTGAGTACTGTACCATTGGCAACGGCAGCAAATATACTACTCTTACTGTACTAGTACTGGATTAAACGGGTCGTGACCACCCGTGGCTTTCATTGCATTGCGTCTCGACTTAATTTGGTATAAACGCAGCGGCCGCGATCGAGGTACCTCCTGCGTTACCGGTCCTGTTTATGTCACGGAAGGCTCGCGTCACGCGCCATCGCGATCGAGATCAGAACACGCAGACCGGCCACGGGGTGCGAATGCATGGGTCGCCCTCAACATAATTGAATGGTTAATTGGTTCAGTTGATAACTGCCATTGGTTGCACGGGAATGTACACTATGCATAAGTCTTCACGTGTATATACCGTACATATTTACTAACAAATATCACAGAAAAATTTATACATATACTAAAGTATGACTCCTTGATGATGGATTGGACAAATATCACAGAAAAATTTATACATATACTAAAGTATGACTCCTTGATGATGGATTGGAGACGTTTTAGTGTGTCCTGGTTGAACGTCGCCATGGATGCAAGCGCCGGTGGCATCACCTACTTGCTGCGGCGGCGGCGTGGAAGTTACCTCCAAGGAAAAGTCTGCAGAGGCCATAAAGGTTTCCATCATGGAGGCATTATCGTCTGTCCACAGGTTCATCAATCCAATCACCATCTTTCTTATTTCTTGTTTTGTTTGTTCTTTCTTGGAGGAGGTGAAGCATCTAGACCTTCGTTGTTTGTTTTGGTAATTAATGACAAGCGCTAATTGTGGACTAACTATTTATTTGAGTTATATTAGTTGAACTAGGACCACATGATATATATGCATGGATGTTTCCCAAAGGATTAAAATTGATGGCGCAAAGCAAAAGGAAAAGAAGACGGTAAACTAGTGTTTTAATTTTAAAATTGATCGAGGACTTGGGTGATCAAATATTTGCTAGTTTAATTATAGCTTCACCGTACTATCAAGAGGGGTAATGACCTAGACAAAGAGATGATCAAAATGCCACATTAGGTCATTTGCATATTAGATTCATTTCGTATTTCATTTATTGCTGAGTTTGTTGCCAGGGCCGGTCTGACCGAGGACCTTGAGCCGGCCAGACCAAAGTTCCCTGGCCGGTCTGACCGGCGCCATGTGGCCGGTCTGACCGGCCCCATGGAGACCGGCTGTGTGTTGATGCTGGCGCTCTGGGGTGAAAACTCGAGCCGCCAGAGCCGTAACCGGTTAGACCGAGCCGGTGGCGGTCTGATCGGCAGTGCACTGAATTGGGGATTTTTACCTCCGACGGCTAGCTTTTGTGGGTTAGGGTATAAATACTCCCCCTCCCACCAGCAGCAAGGGGATCTTGTTGGCACTTGTTTTATTTGCATACACCCTTTGCATCTCTCCCACACTCACTTGAGCTTGTGTTCATCCATTTAGAGTGTTTGAGGGATTGTTGAGCCAAGAGTCAAGTGCATTGCTTCATTGTAGAGCTAGTGTGGCACTTGATCATCTCCGAGCCACGTCATTGCTTATTACTCTTGGAGGTTGTCGCTTCCTAGATGGCTTGTGGAGGAGTTGCTCGGTAACCTCTCCAAGGAGATTGTGGAGGAGGCCTGGTGACGATTGTGAGTGGTTTAGAGTTCACCACCTTCGGAGTGAAGGAAGAACTACCCTAGTGATTGAGGCTTCGGTAGTCCTCTTTATGGGCCGGCTCCCACCTTGCCCACCCCTTGACGAAGGGGGCGTGCGGTGGCTTCGTGGTTGAGCCGTGGAGTTGGGCTCGTCTCAACGAGGATTAGGAAACCGGCGAGTTTTTGAACCTCGGTGAAAAATTTCTTGTCTCTTATCTCATTTATTTGTTGTATTTAAATTTGTGCAATTTACATTCATAGAGATATATTTGAGCCTATATCACCCTAGATTTACAAAACTTAACTTAGTTGCTTAGTTAACCTTGCACCTCACCTTGCCTAGCAACTTAGGTTAATTTTGTTTAAGTGTCATTTAGTTTTAAATCGCTTATTCACCCCCCTCTAGTCGACATCTCTATCCTACAAGTGATATCAGAGCTTGGTCTCTTTTGATTGGACTTCATCGCCTAGATAGAAGATGTCGAACGAAGTGAACCATGTAGAGAAGGCTCCCATGTTCAATAGCACAAATTACTCCACTTGGAAAATTAAAATGTCTACTCACCTTAAGGCTATGAGCTTCCATATTTGGAGTATTGTGGATGTAGGTTTTGCCATTACCGCTAGCCCCTTGATGAAAGTTGATCACCGTAACCTCCAACTCAACGCTCAAGCCATGAATGCATTGTTCAACTCTTTGAGTTAAGAGGAGTTTGATAGAGTAAGCAACCTTGAAACCTCATATGAGATATGGAACAAGTTGAATGAGATTCATGAGGGCACTAGTGAGTACAAGGATGCAAAGCTTCATTTCCTCAAGATCCAATATAAGACGTTTGCCATATTGCCTCATGAGAGTGTCAATGATATGTATGGGAGATTGAATGTGATAGTCAATGATCTCAAGGGGCTTGGGGCAATCTACTTTGACCTTCAGGTGGCTCAAAAGATGCTAAGGGCTCTACCGGACAAGTATGAGCACTTAGTCACCTTTCTCATCAACTCCGACATGTCAAGGATGACACCCGTAAGCCTCTTGGGGAAGATCAATACCAATGACATGTACAAGTTGAAGAAGAAGGAGATGAAGGAAGCCTCTCCATCCAAGAAGTGTATTGCTCTCCAAGCCGAAGTGGAAGATAAGGGCAAAAGCAAGGTGAATGAAGCCAATGATGACTTGGAGGAAAAGATTGCCCTTCTTGCTAGAAGGTTTAATGATCTCTTAGGAAGAAGAAAGGAGAGAGGAAAGAGATTCAATTCAAATAGAAGAAGAAATAGGAGACCCAACAAGACTCTCTCCAACTTAAGATGCTTTGAAAGTGGTGAGAAGGGGCACTTTGCTTCCAAGTGTCCTTCAAAGAATGATGATGGAGACAAGTCATCCAAGAAGAACAGTGGAGGCTACAATGTCACACCCCGATTTTCGATCGGGATTAAAAATTACCTAATAATACATTTTCCAGAAATTTAATAAAAATTTAAAGCAATTTAAACAAGTGAATTTAGCAAGGAAATCAAAATTTTCCTTTAAAAATCATGGCCGGAAATATTTTTGTAATATTCCCTGTGCCCTAAAGTACACTCCAAAATTTTTCGTGAATTTTTGGAGCTAAAGAAATAATTTTAAAGTCACAAAGATCAGTTAATCAATTAAATTAATAGAAAAACAATTTAAAAACCTTCTTTTTCGTTTTGGGCCGTTTCCGGCCCAAAACCGTCCTCTCTATCTCCCGCGGCCCCCGCGGCCCCCTCCCCTCTCCTTTGGCCCAAGGCGGCCCAAGGCCGCGCCCGCGCCACCTCCGCGCCCCCTCCCCTTCCCGGGCCGGCCTGAGGCCGTGGCCCAAAGGCCGGCCGAGAGCCGCCGCCGCCTCCCCGCCGCCGTCGCCTCCCCGCGCCGCGCGCGCCGGCTGACGGGAGGGGCCGCGACCGAGTCGTCTCCGACTCGGCGGCCGCCGCGCCGCCCACGCCGCCGCGGTTCCCGGCGGATTTTCCGCCGCGCCGCCAACTCTAATCGGGCCCCCCTATTTATTTCCTCGCCCCGAGGCCTCCTCCTCGTTTTCCCCGCCGCCGCGCCCCTAAACCTAACCCTAGCGCCGCCGCCGTCGTCGTTTTCGTCGCCGCCAGTGAGCTCCGCCGCCTCCTCTCTCTCTCCGTTCCCTCGGCGCCGCCGTGTGCACCGCCGTCCGCCCGCGCGCACCGCTTTGCGCCGCCGCCCGCCGTGCGTCGGCCGCCGCATCCGGCCGCGGCCACGCCGTGGTTTCCCGACCGCGGCTCCGTCGCCGTTGTCGCCCGGAGAGCTCCTCTTCTCTCCCGTTTTTTCTTTTTTGTTCCCACCCCGGTGCGCCTCCGCCGTCCTTGCGTCGCCGCCCGCGCCGACGACGCGGCGCGCCCGCCGCCGCTGGCCGCCCGCGCGCCGCACCGCCGGCCGCCGTACCCTCACCGGGTCGGCCTAGGGTTTCGGTCGAACCCTAAGCCGCCCGCCCCGGCCTAGAGGCCGGCTCCTTCTTTTTCGGGCCGGCCCACCGCTCCCTCCGGCCCAGCGGCCGTCGGGCCGATTGGCCCATCTCCCCGCAAAAGTCTAATTTGCGTCCCCCTCCCCTTTTCTCAGGCCGGCCCATCACCCCGCTCGGCCCGATTGGCCCACCTTCTTGCGAAAAGTCCACTTCACGTCTCTCCCAGCCCTTTCTCCTCTATTGGGCCGTCGGCCTATTATCCTTTATCTACACAAAAGTCTACTTTTTGTCCCTCGACCCTTTTAACTTTTTCCGAGGAAGTCCTGTTCACCTCCTCAGGTCTAGTTTACCTCCTTTCCCTCCCCGGTTCGCCGACACTTGTGTCGCCGACACGTGGGCCACCTTTGTTTACTCCGGTCCACACCCAGACCACGTGGCCGCCCCCGGCTTCGCCACATTGGCGTCCACGTCGGCGCTACCTTCTCCCTTTCGTCCGCCGTGGTCGCCACGTCAATGCCACGTGGTGCGTCCGCACCCGTGCGTGCGTGGACTTGGTCCACCGTGGACTGTCCGCCCCTTGACCCGTTGACACGTGGGACCCGTCGTTCCGGCGCCGTTTCCCTTTGATGATGTCAGCGTAGCCCTTTCCTTTGCAAAATTAATTAATAATTGCGCAATAAATCAATTTAATTTCCAGAAAATCATTTAAATGGCTCAAAACTTCTAAAATTCATATCTAATTCATACGAACTCCAAATTGAGTCATTCAACTTGCAAAATTCATCTAAAATTGAGCTCTACATGTTTGTTTACTTTTTATGTATTATTTACTTGGTTTTTATTAGAGTTTTTTCTCGTTTTGCGTGCCAGCGTGTAGATTCCGCCGTTTCGGAAGTTCGCGCTCGCCAGGAAAAGGGCTCGGAAGATTGTTTGAAGAAGCAAGGCAAGTCACACATTCCCCCTTGAGCATGTTGTACCTATTTTACGAAATGTTTTCCATTTGCAAATAAAGTGCATGTCTTGCTAATTACATGGGAATAGGGTTTACCTATCCGTTCGCTTGTGCCATGTTTACTTGTTAACCGTCCTTTGTTAAACTTGGGTGATAATCTGACTAGCGTAAGTCACTTATGTTGACTTTGTTAGAATTATATATGCTTAGCCATGCTTAATTACCACTAGCTCATTTAATGGGATAATTACACTGTTTACAATTAGCTTCTAACGAGCAATTCGCTCGAGACACCCGACCATTGTTTTATTGGTTGTAATTATCCAACTAAAATATGACTTAATGGTGGGCTGTGGGTGCATGGTTTTGCTGGTCGCACCCATGGCAGTTAAGGACCGGTTCATGAGAAACCCTGGAAGAATAACAGTGCTTACCACAAGCAAGAATGGGCAACTGCTGGACTTGTAGTGTAACTTTCCTCTAGCTAACGTACACTGGTTAGGGTGAGCGTGATGGAGTTTGGATGGGCCCTGCGATGGTCTATGTGGCTGCCGGATTCACCAAGGCACGAGGGGGGGCTGCCCACTGCCTTTTGAGGGGTGGGGGCGAAACCCGAGGTGGTACGATTGGTTAGAGGGGGTTATGCGAAAGGTCTTGTCACGATTTCCCCCTTTGCAGTATCGTGGTGATACTTCGGGGCATGGTAATATGTGTGGAATCGTGTCTTGTGGGTACAGTTGCGCACCTCTGATCAGAGTAAAACTATTCGAATAGCCGTGCCCGCGGTTATGGGCGATCGACCAGATTCACCGTGATTAGTCCCACATGTTTAATTAATTTGACTTAATGAACTGGTGTAGTTCAGGTGGAATGGTTGGGCCTGTTCAACGTGGTTGTAGCGTTGTTCAGTGAAGATTTAATATTGCTTTAATTAAACAACTGTTTTACTGTTTTAAAATAAAAAGGTTTTCAACCGCTCTTCTGCAAATAGCCACAAGCCTCCCTTTGTCTCCCCTGTGCATGTCTGCATCATTGGTGTGGCTTGTTGAGTACGGTGGTTGTACTCAATCTTGCTATTTTTCTCCTTTTTCAGAAGTTTAGTACTTCTGAGTTGAAGATGAAGTTAGATGATCAAGGCTCAGACCCCAGTTGAGTTTGCCTGTGGAGTGGAGCTGAAGCCCCGCTAGGATCGCCTTTTTCCGCTGCTGCTTTCTTTTCGGTGTGAGGACTAAGTGCCTCTGTTGTAAGTATTTATCGTTTTATTTACGTTTGGATCTATTTATTGATTTGTCGGTTTTGTGTACCCTGGTTGATGCCTAGACAGGGACTTAATACACAAAATGGTCTGGAAATTTGGGAAAAATTTCCGGGCGTGACATACAAGCTCATGAAGAAGCTCAAGAAAGAGGGAAAGAACATTGAGGCCTTCATTGGGCAATGGGACTCAAATGAAGAGAGCTCCGCTTCATCCGGATCCAAAGCCGAAGATAGTGATGATGATGCAAGCTCCAAGAAGAAGAAGAAGATGGCCGTGTGTGGGCCCTCGGTTTTGTATACCGAAAACCCCATGTGTATTACAATACCATTCCCTGGATCAGTAGATGGTACACACATGGCACAGTTGTATATCACAAGTTGACATCGTCATACAGGTCTTACAATCTATTAATAATACAAGGATAGCCCAAATGGGATCCGAATAGACCAAGCATGGTCGACAACAATACAAAATACCAACACAAATAAATGAGGTAGCGAAAGAGAAGCAACGACGGTCCATTTTATCCCACACGCATCGACTGGTGAACCTAGGTCCCTATTCCGCCGTCCTTGGTAACTCCTTGCCAGCATAACACATGCACAGATCGACACCAACACCTTTTTCTAAAAAAAATTTAAATAAGCAAGAGTGAGTACCAACCGTACTCAGCAAGCCACCACTACAGAATGCATATAATGTTCATAGGGGTTCAAGGATGGCTTGGTTTATTTGCATAAAGCTAGTTTTCACAAATTATTTCACAAACCTATGCCATAGCAGTTTTAACTGAAAACCACGTTAAGTTGAAGTTGTCATTAACCTGCGAGGGTTCATCCACCTTCCCCAAGCCTCGCATGGCCCGGATTACCCTTGCATCCAATTTTCACAGTTTTAACCACTACGACCTTTTTGCACATCAGGCAAGGTCACACCTTCCATACCCATCATATTTTAAGCAATATTACAAATTGACGAGGCTAGTCAAGAGTAATACAAGTCCCGACGCTCATTAACCGCGAGCACGGCTATTCGAATAGTTTAATTTACTCACACTGCAGTGGATGTACGCTTTTAATCCCACACTCCGTGACGTACCCAACACATGAGACTTGTCACGACCCGGTTTTTCAGTTACCTTCGCATGGCGGCACCGGCTCCAAGGACTATGAATCCCCATTGCACCCCCGGCGCCACATTCCTACCTCGAGCCGGTTGTGAGGGGAGTCTTGGCGCTCCCGAGATTGAAGGTTACATTATACATATATAAAGCTTGACGTCATTAAACCACACACTTTCACATTTCCATACCGATATCCAGAACCTACCATGTCTGGGGTGCCACCCCACGAGAATAACCTAGTCCACCGGGTCTAACCCCACTCAAGAAGTGTGGTCATACTCGGTTCGTTTCCTGCTTAGCTTCTTGACTTGGTCCTTAACTGACCAGGGTCGGCGGCTTACCGTTCCCAGAACCACCCATATTCTATCCGTGCCGCCCCAATCAAAATCACTTTTGTTTAATTAAGTTTTTGGGTTTTCGCAAAGGTTTTCATGCTGTGGGTGGCGCTTATGTCTCCACCCGATCTCTATCAATCACTCTTATCGAGTGATCGGTATAACCACATCCACATATCACACATATGGAGTGTATAACGTCTATGTAAGCAGGGCTAAGCAGTGAGTAAATAATCACGCGTAAAGTAATATACTCAGGTAACAAAGGTGTGTAAATACATAAGGATAAACAATATCAAAGGTAAGACTTAAGCAAATGTAGGTACGCATTTTATAATTAGCATGCAATTTTATTTGTAATCAATATATTTATAAAAATAGGATCAACATGTTCGAGGAAGGGGGCGTAGTGACTTGCCTTGCTCAATTGGGGGTTCGTTCTCAATTAGCTCAGTTTCCTCCTCGCAAATGTACCCTGTCCGGTTGAATACTAACGTCACAAACTACTCGCTAACACGAAAAAAAGAGCCAAAAATTCCAGAACAATTGAAAAATAACCAAACCAGTGCCATTGCATAGATCTTGATTTTAGAAAGATTTTGACGAAAGTTTCGTTCAAATCCGACTTAAAATGAGGGAGATACGGAATTCGAAAGATTGGAAAAGTTTTAAAACAAAGAAAAGGAAAAAGGTCTGATGGGTGGGACCGCCCTTAGCTCCTCACATACAGGTTTTGTTTTTAAAATGGGTGTGCGCATGGTGAGGTGAAGGGCTTGGGCGAGCTACAAGCATGTATGCATATGCATACACACGGCTAGCTAGCTGCATGCATGTGAGCTGCTTGCATGCATGCACACGTACAGCCAGCTAGCTGTATGGCGCATGCATGGCCGGCGGCACAGCAGCGATCGCTGCGGAGGGCAACCGCGCAGGGAACGGGTATGGTGTTGCGCCTCACCACGTCACCGTGCCGCGACAACAATGGCAGTAAGGAAACAAAAGCAAGAGGAAGAGCAGGAGAGGAGCTCACCTTACGGCAGCCGGGTAGCGGCACACCGAGCGGTGGTCCTCACAAGAAACTACGGTCGTCGATGTACAGCCTGGGGACGGTCGGCTCGCAGATCGTCCTCGCACACCACATGTTCGATCGGTGGTAACAAACGAACACACAGTGTTAAGGAATAAATGTTAGCGGGTTAGTGCAAGTTAGGGGTTAGGGGTTAGCGAGTTAGAGGTCAGTGAGTCAGTAAGTTAGAGTGTCAGTGGGTTAGTGAGTCAATGGGTCGAATGTTAGATGTTAGAGGTTAGCCGTTCAATAAGTTAGTTGTTCTCGGGGTTCAGATGACGTCGCGGCGCGCGGCGACGTCGTCGCCGAAAGCAGTACCGGGGAGGAGCATTAGATTTTATCTTTTTATTACTAACCCAATAGGAATGAATGGCCTGGGGAAGCAAGATTGACTTCAATAGAGAGGTTGCGTGAGTAGAGGGATATATGCTAGACTTTAGTGAGGAGGATGGCTTGTTGGTGGACTTCGGCCTGGAGGATATGATATAGACTTTTTTGCAAAAATGGATTTTCTTGGGCTCGGCCCGAGGAAATGAGGGAGGTTTTATGGACTTTTGGATGGATTATCAGGCCGGTTGGCCTAATGAATGGGAGGGAGGTTCGGTAGACTTCTTGTGGAGGACCTTATGGCTTGGCCCAACAACGAGAGGGAGGTGACATAGACTTTTCAAAGTCTTCGGGCCCGCACAGAGAGAGTCAAAGTAGTGGGGCCCACCGGTGGGTCCCACTTCTTTTACTTTTCTTTTCTTTTCTTTTCTTTTCCCTTTTCTTCTTTTCTTCTCTCCTTATCCTTTCCTTCTCTCTCCTTTCTTTCTCTCTTTTCTCTTTCTTTGCTTCTCTACTGGGAGGAGAGGCCGAGTGGGAGGGGCGTCGGCAGGGCGGAGCGACGTCGCCACGGCGCGGCTCGGCGCTGGGCTGGCGGCTGGGCGGCGCGGCGCCTACGGTGGCGCGGCGGTAGTGGGCGCGGTGCAGCCAGCTCGACTGGCGACACGTGCGAGCCCTAGCGGCGGCGCGCGACAGCTGGGGAGGTGGCCGGGCGACGCGCGCGGGCAGGGACGATGGCGCGCGGCAGCGCCGCGGCAAAGGGTGGCGGCGTGGCGCACAGCAGTGTGTGGCCGGGAGGTGGCCGGGCATGGTGGCTCCATGGCGTCGGCTTGGCCTGGGAGACACCAGTCAAGGCGGCTCGAGGAGGGCGCAGGCCGAGAGCGGCAAGGGCGGCCGGAGGACGGCGTGGGACGACGCGCGGCGTGGCTTGGCGCATGTGTCGGCCATGGCGTCGTCCTGGCAGCGCAGCGAGCGCGGCAGGGGGGGAAAGGAAGGAAGCGCAGCCGAGGCGTCGCGGTTGGTGCGGCCAGGCGAAGTAATGGCCGAAGCGGCTTATGGCCGTCGGGCGGCTTGGCCGGGCGACGGCCGGGAAGGCGACCCGAGCGGCTTGGCCGAACGACGACGATTTTTGGCCCGTCGTTGTGAAGGCAGCAGCCACTGGTTTGGGATGGAGAAAAGGCGGCGACAGTAGGAATGGGAAAGCTTGGAGGCTGAGGAGGAGGACGACGGGGCAGTGGCTTTTATAGCCGTTGCGGCCGGCGGACGGCGACAAGGCGGCTCGGCCGAGTGGGGCCGACGATCCTGTTCGACGGTCGTCGTCGGCAGGGAGGCATAGTAGAGCGAGGACAGTGGCCGGTGCGGCATGGGTGAGCTCGGTTCACACCTTTCGGCGTGGACGAGTGACACCGGCGAGCTCGTCGTGGTGCCATGGCGCACTGGACCGTGTGCAGAAATGGTTGTTTGCTCAGCGGAGAAGGCGGCGACGGTGCCTAACCATGCTCAGTGCACAGTGCAGGACGGTGCCTAATCTTCGATTTGCAGGGACGGTGCCTAACCATTGTTTTGGCATGAGGCTGAGGAGGCAGAGAAATGAAGGACGTGTGCATGCATGCATGCTGGGAGAGGATGGATGTTGCTTGTTGCTGCTTCGTGTGTTCAGGAAAGTAGATGAGTATTTTGGCTTGCAATGAATGGAGTGAGTAGAAAGCAAAATAATTTAAAATGGGTAAAAATTGGACGAGCGATTTAGGATGCGTCTCGGATTCAAAAATCCGAACACGAGGATTTTATTTGGAGAAAAGAGGAATAGAAGGAAAAACTCGGCTTTTGCCGGTTCCGTCGGTGCACGATTAAATTTGACGAGAGAAATGGCCGTCGAATTTTGATATGTAACTACACAAAAATATTTGTTGGCGGTAGGATTCCGAAAACAAATATTGCTAGGATCTCCGGATGGAAGGAAAATTATTTGGAAAGATATTTTGGAGGGAACGGATTTGGCGGAGAATGTGAGTTCATAAGAAAAGAATTAATTGAGATCTTTGGCACATAATCCTCAGTACACTCAAAGAACCAAATTTTTGAAAATAGGTTTTTAATAAAATAAATTTTTTGACGGGCGAAAATCAGGGTGTTACACCGTGGTTGCTATCAAGGAAGCTCCATCACTCTTCGCTCTACGTTGCCTCGTGGCAAAGAACTCTTCTAAAGTAACATCTCTTAGTAATAGTGAAAGTGATGATGATGTTTTTTATGATGAGCTTGTGAGCATGTTTGAGGAGCTCCATGCATATAGTGAGAAGAAAATTGTCAAATTCAAGGCTCTAAAGAAGGATCATACTTCTTTGGAGACCATGTATGAGGAGCTAAAGACTTCACATGAGAAACTCATCATTTCTCATGAGGAGCTTAAGGAAGCTCATGACACCCTCCTTTCCACTACTCAACATGGAGCTCATATTGATGTTGGCATACCTTGTGACTTGCTCTATGATAGTGCTACTTGTCATATTACTCATGTTGCATCATCTAGCATCTCTACTTCTTGTGATGATCTTATGGATATGCCTAGCACTAGCTCTTGTGATTCTATTTGTGATGCCTCACTTGTTGTTGAGAACAATAAGCTTAAGGAGCAAGTGGTCAAGCTCAACAAGAGTTTGGAGAGATGTTACAAGGGTAAGAATACTCTTGACAAGATTTTGAGTGAGCAACGGTGCATCCTTAACAAGGAGGGACTTGGATTCATTCCAAAGAAGGGTAAAAAACCTTCTCACTGTGCCACTCGTTTTGTCAAGAGCAATGGTAAGTATTGCTCCAAGTGTCGTGAGTTTGGGCATTTGGTGAATGATTGCCCCGGTGGTAAGCCTTCTAAGACTTGCATGTTTGATTCTCATTATATGCTTAGGAAGGCTCATAATGGTAGCATTGTTACTAGATATGTTGGTTCCTTTATACTTGGTGGTAAAAAGAATACTATTTGGGTGCCCAAGGTTTTAGTCTCTAACCTTCAAGGACTCAAACAAGTTTTGGTACCTAAAAAAGCTTGATTTTTTTTGTAGGTGAACTATCGCACCAGTGGAAGCCATTGGGTGCTTGATAGTGGGTGCACTCAACACATGACCGGTGATAAGGCGATGTTCACCACATTTGAAGTAGGAGGAAAAGCATAAGAGAAAGTGACATTTAGTGATAATAGCAAAGGAAAGGTAATTGGGTTAGGTAAAGTTGCTATCACAAATGATCTATCAATCCAAAATGATCTAAATTTCAATTTGCTTTCGGTTACACAAATTTGTGATTTTGGATTGTCTTGTGCCTTCTTCCTGCAAAAAGTTATTGTTTCTAGTGTTCTTGACAAGTCTTGTATTTTCAAAGGTTTAGATATGAAAATCTTTATTTAGTTGATTTCAATTCTAGTGAAGCAAATTTGAAAACTTATTTAGTTGCAAAAACTTTATTGGGTTGGCTTTGGCATAGGAGGCTAGCCCATGTTGGTATGAATCAATTGGGCAAACTTTCAAAACGTGATCTAGTTGTGGACTCGAAAAATGTGAAGTTTGAGAAGGATAAACTTTGTAGTGATTGTCAAGCCGGCAAGCAAGTTGCATGCTCTCATCCTTCTAAGAGTATCATGTCCACATCTAGACCATTGAAGCTCTTGCATATGGATTTGTTTGGCCCAACAACCTATAAGAGTATTGGTGGAAATAGTCATTGTCTTGTGATTGTTGATGATTATTCTCGTTATACTTGGGTGTTCTTTTTGCATGATAAGTCTAATGTTGCCGAGCTTTTCAAAAAGTTTGCAAAAAGGGTCTAAAATGAATTTAGTTGCACTCTTGTAAAAATAAGAAGTAACAATGGTTGCGAATTTAAAAATACCAATATTGAGGATTATTATGATGATCTTGGTATTAAGCATGAACTTTCCGCTACCTACTCACCACAACAAAATGGTGTAGTGAAGAGGAAAAATCATACATTGATTGAGATGGCAAGGACTATGTTTGATGAATATGATGTTTCCGATTCCTTTTGGGCGGAAGCCATAAACACCGCTTGCAATGCAACCAATAGGCTTTATTTGCATCGTCTCTTGAAAAAGACTTCCTATGAGCTAATTGTTTGAGGAAGCCAAATGTTGCCTATTTTTGAGTTTTTGGTTGCAAGTCTTATATTTACCGAAAAAGTGTTAGACTAACCAAATTTGATAGTCGGTGTGATAAAAGGTTTCTTCTAGGTTTTGCCTCCAATAGCAAGGTATACCGGGTCTACAACAAGAACAAAGGTATTGTGGAAGAAACCGCCGATGTTCAATTTGATGAAACCAATGGCTCCCAAGAGGGGCACGAGAATTTTGATGATGTAGGTGATGAAGGCTTAATGAGGGCTATGAAGAATATGTCTATTGGAGATGTCAAGCCTATTGAAGTGGAAGACAAGCCATCCACCTCCACTCAAGATGAACCATCTACTTCCGCTACACCAAGTCAAGCTCAAGTTGATGTGGAGGAGGACATGGCACAAGATGCACCTATGCCACCGAGGATACACACCGCTCTTTCCAAGAATCACCCAATTGACCAAGTGTTAGGTGACATTAGTGAGGGTGTTCAAACTCGATCTCGTGTCGCTTTTATTTGTGAACATTACTCGTTTGTTTCTTGTCTTGAGCCAAAACATGTAGATGAAGCTGTTGGTGATCCGGATTGGATAAATGCTATGCATGAAGAGCTCAACAACTTTACAAGAAACAAGGTGTGGACTTTGGTTGAAAGACTTAGAGACCACAATGTCATAGGGACAAAGTGGGTTTTTAGGAATAAGCAAGATGAGAACGGGTTGGTGGTGAGAAACAAGGCAAGATTGGTGGCTCAAGGTTTCACACAAGTTAAAGGTTTGGATTTTGGTGAAACTTTTGCCCCCGTGGCAAGACTTGAAGTCATTCGCATCCTACTTGCATTTGTATTATGCTTTGATATAAAACTCTTTCAAATGGATGTGAAAAGTGATTTTCTAAATGGTGAAATTGCCGAACTTGTCTTTGTTGAGCAACCTCTCGGTTTTGAAGATCCTAAAAATCCTAACCATTTTTATAAACTCTCAAAAGCTCTTTACGGTTTAAAACAAGCTACTAGAGCTTGGTATGAAAGATTGATAAATTTTCTTTTGTCAAAGGGTTTCAAAATTGGAAAAGTTGACACTATCCTTTTTACAAAAATCATTGGTGTTGATTTCTTTGTGTCAAATTTATGTTGATGATATCATATTCGGTTCTACTAATGAGGAATTTTGCAAGGAGTTTGGTGATATGATGTCTAGGGAATTTGAGATGTCCATGATTGGAAAGTTGAGCTTCTTCCTTGGACTTCAAATCAAGCAACTCAAAGATGGGACGTTTGTGAGCCAAACCAAATACATCAAGGATCTACTTAAGAGGTTTGGCTTGGAGGATGCAAAGCCCATCAAGACACCTATGGCAATCAACAGGCATCTCAACCTTGATGAGGGAGGTAAACCGATAGATTTAAAGCTTTATAGTTCTATGATAGATAGCTTGCTTTACCTTACCGCATCTAGGCCGGATATCATGTTTAGTGTTTGTATGTGTACACGGTTTCAAACCGCTCCTAAGGAGTGTCACTTAGTGGCCGTGAAAAGGATTCTAAGATATTTAAAGCATTCCTCAACTATTGGCTTGTGGTACCCCAAAGGTACTAAGTTTAAGCTAGCTGGTTATTCCGATTCGGATTATGCCAGTTGCAAAGTGGATAGAAAGAGCATATCTGGTAGTTGCCAAATGCTTGGTAGATCCCTTGTGTCATGGTCATCCAAGAACAAAACTCCGTAACCCTCTGTACCGCCGAGGCGGAATATGTTTCGGCGGGTAGTTGTTGTGCCCAATTGCTTTGGATGAAACAAACTATATTGGACTATGGCATAACCTTCACCAAAACCCCACTCCTATGTGACAATGATAGTGCCATAAAGATAGCTAACAACCCGGTCCAACACTCTAAAACCAAGCATATTGACATTCATCACCACTTCCTAAGAGACCATGTTGCCAAGAGTGACATAGTTATTAGCCACATAAGAACCGAAGATCAACTAGCCGACATCTTTACTAAGCCTCTTGATGAAATAGACCCACCCCTTGTTGCTCATGTTCCTCACCTTGTGCAATATTGTTCTAGCAAATTTTTAGAATCATTTGAGTAGTGGTGGACATGTGTTGCAATGTGTGCTCTGTCAGCGGCGGTCTGACCGTGGCTATGCCGTCGGTCTGACCGGCCGTATGCTGGCGGTCGACCGGCCCTGTGCCACCGGTTTGACCGGCCTACAGGCTGTGGTCTGATCGCCCCTGACAGAGACATTGCCCATCTCTACTCTAAAATTCAAATGTGCTCTAAAATTCAAATGGTCTGATCGCCCCTGACCAGCAGGGCAAAAGCCCTATTGCCACCGTCTTCTGCCGGACCCCATCAACATCGCTGCCTGCAGGTCGGAGAGGAGCACCGCAGGCCTTCGTCTCTGCAGAACCGCGTCGCCATCGCTCCGCCAAACTAGACCTGCCGCAGTCGCACCACCGGCATCCGCAAGCGTCATCGCCGCCCCACGAGCAGGAGTTGCGCCTGTCGCTGTCCGCACGCTGGGAGGAAGGAGCCCTTCACCGCTGCCACCACCGTCCGCTCACCGGCAGAAGGCCCGTCGCTCACAGTCGGATCTAGGTGGCTCGACTAAAGGCCCAAATCCGGCGACTGAAGGCCCCGTCGCTGCCATCTGGTGGCTTGAGCGGCGGCGAGGCAGGAGAGGAAGGAGGTCGCCGCCTCCTATTACCGCTGCTGCTAGCCGCGCCAGTCACCTGACACCTCCCGTCGCGCCAGCCACCCAACACCCCTGCTGCGCCGTCTGCTTAACCCCAGCCAAAACCGACGTGGAGACGCCGGATCCAACAGAGGGAACGCCGGATCTAGACACGGCGGCGCCGAAACCGGAGCCCCACATCGGGGGCTCTCCGTCGCAGCCTTCGTCTCGGCGAGCTCCGTGTCGTCTCCCTCGTGCAGGAGACGAGCGTTGCCGAGGTTTGGCCCCACTGCCACCATCCTGGCTCGCCGCTTGGAGAAGGCGGTGTGCTCCGGCGGTGGCGAGGCAGAAGAGGAAGGGGAGGGGGTGGCGGCGGGTGGCTAGGGTTTCGCCCTGAGCCGCCTGTGCGAGAGCGCAAAGGAAAATGATGTGTGTAACGTTGTACATTGGAGCTATTCATTCTCAAATTTTGACCTCTCGGTCTTTCTTGAAAAATTACGAATACTTAAATATGTGGATCCCATGTTATCAGAGTGTATTGCATCAACCATAAAATTACAATTTCTATTCATGGTATTTAGAGTAATTCATAGTTAAAATGAAAGTGTAACAACTCTATCTTGACAATTCTTTAGAAATGAAGGACGCTTATATGTACATTACTTATCATGGGTGTATACTAAAAGGTAAGGCATGTCATATTTTTTCCCTCTATTTATTATTGACCACCAAGCTCCATTTTTCACTTTCTGCGGAACACTTGGAACAAGATGGCCATTGCAAATCCCAAACCGAACCCTGATCCAGCGGAAATATACATTAAAATGATCTCTGTCCTAGCCTCCGAACTCTCATTGTGCTCCAACGAAGGGGATCCTGCATTCGAACCGTTGCACCGAATAGACAGCGGTTTGCCGCACAGGGCGGCATTCCCTTCAAACGAGCTACTTCCAAACGTCTGAAATTGACCTCCCTGCGGTATAGCACCCTCCAAACGATTGTAGGACAAGTTCAACCATCCGACAGAAGTTAAAGACACCAACACCTCTGGGATCTCCCCACTAAGCTGGTTCAAAGAGAGATCGAGCGATTCAAGCTGCACCAATCCGCTGAGCTGAGAAGGGATTGTCCCGGTTAAGGCATTATGCGACAGGTTGAGCCCTCGTAGCGAGGTGAGCCGTCCAATGGATTCAGGAATGTTGCCGGTGAACGCGTTGTCGGAGAAGTCGATCACCGTGAAGGCGATCAGGACCCTGATGAACGTCGTGGTCGCGCCCTTGTATGTGACCACAACTGTGTCCCGGTAGAATTTCCCCGAGAGGTTGTTCTCCAGGGCCCCTCGCACGTCAACCTCTCTCGTAACCATCATTGCTTTGAGGCTGTCGAACCATCGCGGCTGCAAACTGCCAGAGAAGTTGTTCGAGGCAAGATCGATGATCTGCAAACTGGAGAATTGTGTTCTGTTTCGATCACCGTTGTCGACAGCAATTCCCCCCACTGCGCCGAAGAATCTGTTGGATCGTAGAACAAGAACCCTGAGCTTTGGTAGCTCCCCTGTCCAGCTTGGGAAGGAGTCGACGAAATTGTTGTTGCCCACATCAAGGATTTCCAGGTCATTGCAATTAGTGAGTGATCTAGGTAGCTTCCCCTTCATTTGATTCCCATTCAAGTCTATCGTCTGAGAAACACATCCTCCTTTGGTGTCATCAGGCAAGGTCCCCTCAAATTTGTTGTGTCTCAGCTTCAATATGGTCAGATGTCCATCTAGTAGACAAGGTGGAACACGACCACTGAAATGGTTGTAAGACAGGTCAAGGAATTTGAGGTCACTTGCATTGCAGATGATAGGTGGGATGCCCCCCTGCAGTGAATTGTTGGCCAAGTTCAGAAAGAAAGAACTGCTCAACCTTGACATCAAGTCCTCCGGGATCGATGAGAATAGGTTGTTCGAGTAATCCAAGAACTGTGGAGATGAGGGGATGGGTAGAGGCCCTTGAAGATTGTTGAAACTAAGATCAAGATAGTATACGCTGGCATTAGCCAGAGGGAGCTCAATGTTAGTAAATCTATTGCGTGAAAGATTGAACTTGAAGACATCTATGTTCTCGTTCTGATTTGCCCATATCCAATCGGGTATAAGCCCGTCAAGTTCGTTGCACGAGAGATCAAGGTCATTAACCACAACTGACCTTAGTATGGCAGGGATCTTGGTCATGTTGCAGCATGCTAACCCCAGGGAGTTGAGTTGAAGGAGTGATGCAGAGGAAGAGCTGTTGTAGTAGTGTTCATCATCAACTATCACTGTCAGTCTGTTTGCTGACAGGCATAGGTTACTTAGATTTGTAAATCTCCAAAAGTAGCTAAGTTGTACTGCCCCACTCAAGCCGTTCCTAGAGAGATCTAGTGTCTGTAAGCCCATGAGCTGAAAGAAAGACCCGGGAATTGATCCATTTATCTGGTTGTAGTTCAGGTAAACATATGTTAGCGACGAAGAAGGATTTTCGAATTCTTGGAGGGGGCCGGCTAGATTGTTTGACATAAACGATATGAATTGCAATCGTGGGAGTGAGAATAAGAAGGCTGGAACTGGCCCTGACAGGGAGTTGCAACATAGCTGTAATATCTCTAGGTTCAGGAATGCTCCTTTCCTGCTGATGGTGGTTATTGGCCCTGCAAATAACATAACCCAAAGATCATCTAAAAAGGAGTTTCAAGATAGCAGCTGTGTGCAGGGTTCACCAAACCGTTTTGAGTGAAATTACCGTCACCCCACGGTTTGACGGTTATCGCGATAACCGCGCAGTTACCGTGAAAACCGTGCGGTTACCACAAGATATACCGTGATTTCAAAAACTGAAAAGATTACTGCACGTAATAACCATACGGTTTTGTAAACCATGGCTGTGTATGACATGAAAGTTGAAACTGACCTGTGAGATTGTTCTGTGAGAGGTCCAACTCTCTCAAGCGTGTGAGATTCCCAACGGACGACGGTATTTCGCCGGAGATGGCACACTCTCTCAGCCGAAGCGTGGACAGTGACCGCATCCTGCCGATCGAAGCGGGCAACTCCCCGAGTTGGAACCCGCTGCTGCTCAGGTCCAAGAAGCTCAATGATGTCAGCTCACTGATCGAATCAGGAAGAGCACCAGAGAAGTGGCCGTTGCTGCCACTGATGTCCAGCATCTTCAGATGCTTCAGGTTCCCAATGGAGCTCGGAATTTCGCCGGAAAAATTGGTCTCGCTCAGGTCCAGCACCTCCAGGGAAGTTCCCCCGGCGGCGGGGAACTCCGGCAAGCTGCCGGAGAGGTTGGTGTTCGACGACACGTCGAGCACCCTGAGCCTCTCCAGGTGGAAGACCTCCTGAGGAAACGAGCCATTGAAGCCGTTGTTGGAGAGGTTGAGAACCGCCAGTGTGCTGAGCTCGGTGAAGAAACCGGGATCTCACCCGACAAGGCGAAGGGCTCGCCGGACGCGTCGGAGAAGCCTTGGTTGTATGACAGGTCGACGACGGCGAGGGACCGGAGGCGTGAGAAGGAGGAGCAGATGGCGCCGGAGAGCTTGCACGACTGCAAGGTGAGGACCTGGAGCCGGGGGGCGGACTCCGCGAGCACGGCGCACCAGTCTCCGGCCGCCGCCGCCGCCGCCGACATGTCCACCCCGTCCAGCCGGAGCCCCCTCAGCTTCGTCAGGTTGGCCATTACAGCTCTGAAGCTCGGTTGCTTGAACTCCAGGGGCATGGAGGAGAAGTCGAGTGACACGAGCTCCTTCAGGCTGCCGACGCCGATGGGTATCTCGCCGGCGAAGCCGGCGTTGGAGAGGTTGAGGTGGGTGAGCTCGGCGAGCCTGTCGAGCCCGGACGCGGGGAGCCCGGCGCCGCCGAAGTCGTTGCCCGCGAGGCTGAGCCGCCGGAGCGACGTGAGCTGGAAGAGGGCGGCGCCATCCAGGCCGCCGGGGCTCTGTACCCCGTGGCCACCGAGGTCGAGCGCGGTGACAACCAGGCCGCCGGAGACCGCCGCGTCGCACGCCACGCCCTCCCAGAGGCAGCAGTCCGTGCCGGCGCGCCACGACGGCAGGAGGAGCGGCTGGTGGTGGACGGATCGTTTGAGCCGGAGCAGCGCGGCGGCCTGTCTCGCCGGGCACCGCGAGGAGGCCGCGGCCGTAGCTTGTACGAGGAGGAGGAGGAAGATGAAGCCATGGACGTGGACACGGCTCGTACGAAATCTCTCCATGTAGAATAGAAAGGTGTGCGTGCGAGGCTGCAAGCGGGTGATGGCATGCATGCATGCATACATACAGGGCAACATCAATTGAATTCACCCGAAAACTAGACTCGCCGGAGACCGCGACCGCGAGGCTGGGTGTTTCATGTCGCTAAACTATTTTAAACTCTCAGCATGTTATTCAAATGATTATAAAAAAGATTGAAAAAATTTAACAAGATAAATTAATACGTGATAAATCACTTCGCAAACATGCAAGACCAAATTTAACTTTTATAAGTTGCAACGAAAAAAACAAATTTAACTGTAAATGTACATTAACTAACCATAGTTCAATTTGTTTTTTCATTATAACTTGTAGAAGTTAAATTTTAATTTGTATGTTTGTGAAGTGATTTATCATACATTAATTTATCTTGTTGAATTTTTTAAAAAATTTTCATAACTATTTGAATGATATGCAAATAGCGAGAGGATGTCCCCTCGAGAGTTTAAAATCCACACCCGCTAACTTGCTGCGATGCGTTCATGTGTTTCTAGCTTACCTAGTACCAAGTCAAGTCACACGAGTTGCATTCATTCGGTAGCAAATGACTCGTCGAACCTAGGCAGATGATCACTACCTGCTGATGATTGGCCAATCGGGCTATTTCGTTGTGGCAGCAGGCTTGGAATTTGGAAACCGAAATAGACCGACTTGAGGCATCTAGATGGCGGGAAAGTGAATAGTTTGACAGGTAACAGGTTTCACGACGTGCACGGCAGGGCGTGTGTGAGCGGGGCTCAAGGTCATTTTGGAACACAAGTTTTACATGAATTTTGCATAATTTTCAGATGAATTCTATGGAGTCCTAAATTTTCCTCTCATTAATTTGCTTTCTGGTAAATCTAAACTACTCCTTAGTGCACAAAACCCTTGCAAAACTCAATATGGTACGAAAAAAAAATATGAGATTCTATCCTTTTTTTCGATCAAGCCAACACCATAATAAGATTATATCCTGATTAACACAATACTAATAGATAATTAATCATTTCCCTTTTTTGTCAGCCAAATAGGCAATTCAGTGCGACATGGTCTGGTCTGCTAACATAAACCTATAAGCTGAAAATGGACCATCGCAACAACATCTGGACTTCACGATGTGCAGGGTTACTATCCCTCGTCCAGTCAATCGACTTGTCAGGTGCCCATCCTGTCGATATCGTTTTATTTTAACCAGGCAATTCCTTATAAATTTAAACAAAGCCAATAGTTAAGAGGCGTCTAAACGATTTTATGTTACCATCAAACATACTCAAATGCACAAGTAAAACCAAAGAAACACATGAAGTTATCTAGCAAGAATAAATATAGGATAAGTAACACAGTTCATTCTCACGTCAAAATCACAGGAATTAACATGCAAGTATAGAGAACTGCCATGCAATAGTATACCACTGAAAGGTGCAGCGATAAGGCAACACAGAGAAGCATTAACTAAAAGCACGCCAATTAATACAAAACTCGCACCTGACTAGCCAGCCAAGAGGAATCAAAGACGAACTTTGTTCGTCCACACAGAAATATCAAATAAGTTCTTCATTGAACTTGATGATAAGCTGCGGACCAACCTTTACTGGTTCTTTTTGGTTTTTTTCTTCCTTGAAGCGAAGCTACTTGGGCCAACTGCTTCTACTGACAGTCGCTTTGTCCTGCTATATTAAAAAATATCTCTTAACTATGTTGTATGCACTATTGAAATATTGAAAGAAATGTTCGAGAATACCTTGAAGCAATTTCTCTTGTCTCCTCGTCATCCTTGTTAGCCATGTCATCGTCATCATCATCACCATCTATCATATAGATATTTTACCAAATTAGACATGGAAATACCAGATTATATAGTTCAAGTTTCAATATCTATAATAGCAAAAGACTAATAAGCAAATCACAAAATTCAGAAGCAGAAGAGCTCCACCGAAAGTTTTGAGTAGATTAAATGTAACCACTCACGAACCTCACATGCATTCATACAATAAAAGAGTTAGTTTATAAGGTCAATCAAAATAAGTTTCCAAAAAGAATAATGGAACAAGATATTGGAAAAGGACCATCTGCTGGTAAAAACTGGTCACAAATTGTCAAAAGCAGAGATTTGTCATGAATAGGAAGGTGTGGACCAGAATTCAGTTACACACTACATAGTTCAGAAGAAGAGCCTCAACAAAAAGGAAGATAAGACATCTAGAGTTTTGGCATAATTTTTTTTCTCAAATATAAACGCCTCGCATGAGACTATTAATTTTCTGTTTCTTGCGGAGCAATTTGATGATAACAAACATATATGAAGGAACATATATGAGCAAGTAAAGCATTTTGTTTTATGACTTGCTCTTAATAACATATTTGTTATCGTCCCACCTTCTTGCCAGAAGAAACAGTAGACCAACTGCATACGATTCTGTTTCTCATATTTTAAAGAACCCAGTATATATAAACCTGATTTACACTTAAGACATCATAATATAACAACCAAGTCTTAGACCAATACTATCTCAAGCAAAGCAGCAACAATATCTACCGCATGTGCTAAGAGTTGTGATCATGCCTTTAAGGCTTGTTAGGTTAAAGCAGTTAAATAGAACAAAAGCAAAGCTTGCCAAGTTCACCTTCATCCTCTGCTGCATCATCCTTCAATGGAGAGGAGTTCCATCGGTCTTTTCCATCATCATCATCCCAACGACTTCCAACAGGAGGCACCCAGAAATCTGGATCATCAGAATTATCTGAATCATCAATCTCTGGTTTAGGTTCTCGTGGCAAAGAAGGGTTAACAACAGCAGCTTTCTTCTTGTCCTTCTTCTTCCTTGAATTGGTTTTCTTTGCCCCTTCTTTTGACTGTTCAGCTTCACCTTTGGCCATTTCACCTGATGCCATCTTTTCTTCTAGTTTTTCTATTAAATAGGAATAATAGACATGTTAAATATAGGATCAACCAAACATAACAATGCAATAGAAAGGGTATCTGTGTGGGAAAAAATTTTCCAGCAAATTGCCTTTTGGAAGATATTCCAACAATCAGGAGCCTTCCTTTTTATTTCCAGAACAATGGGAAAACAAATATAAGAAAGTTCGAACCATTGCAAAGCAAGGCACATCATCCACTTCAATAATCATTAATGATGAAATCCGTTCATAATTGTTCTGAGAAAAAGTACCATGCTCATCCAATAACAATCACTATATTTTTCTCTTAAAATCATTGTTGGCAAAAAATCGTAGATGAGATAAATCACATGACTATAGAAGAATACAACATTTAGAAAAGGATAGCTGCAAGGGTTCTTAAATTAGTAGGGCAAGATATGAAAAGGTAGAGTTCAGTTCAAAGTTCAATAGGCAGTTGCCAGACCTGGCATTGCAGATAAGATAACACTCAGGATTATTTACCTAATTTGTTGAGGAACCTCTTCCCATTAATGTGCTTCCAGATGTGTTCCTCCGACTTGTTTATGATGTCCCCGGTAATGTTGCATATGAGCTTCGACCTACAAAACAGTACCCAACTCGATACAACACATCACAACCACGTCCTAAAAAGAACATCGATTTTTTTTACTTTATTTCACAATGCAATCAAACGTCAGACACCTCGAATTTAAGAGCACTAACAGATAACCGATTAACCCGAGAACAGCAAACTTAAACAAAATTCGGAGCAAGACATGTCGAGAACGTCCCAGCGCGTCAATCCAGAGCAATAGGCCGGATACGCTTCGGTGTGGCAATGGCATGCAAGAGCAAGACGAAATAAAATATATGAGCGACAGCAGAAGAGGCGGATTTGGGTACGCACTTGTGCTCGGGGTGAGGCTTGAAGGCGTTGAGCGGCGGCCTCTTGCGCGCGACGGCGTGGTCGATGAGCGCGAGCCTGCACGCGCGGGACCGCCCGTACGCCTCCTTCTCCCGCTCCGGCAGCTCGTGCCCCGTCTCGGCGCACCGCCACCGCCCGCCCCCGGCGTCCTCCCATGTCGGCGAGCCCAGTAGGAAGCTGCCCTCCTTCTCCCCGCCGCCGCCCTGCGGGCTCGAGACCCCCGCGTCGGGCTCCGCCGCCGCCGCGGAGGCCTTGCTCTTTTTCGCCATTAGGTCGCCCGAGAACCGCGAGTCCGGAGGCCCGGGGAGGGGTTTGTTGGCAGCCGCCTCCGCGTTGGGGAAAATGGTGGTGCCCTTCTGGGGCTACATCACAATCCATACCAGCCGTCCGATCAAACCCTAAACGGTTCGGAATGGCTGCAAACACCGAATTGCTGACTTTGCTTTGCAAATAAGAGAGAATTCTCCGTTATAAACCTTCACAGTTCAGAGGTGCAGAACTGTCATGGAGTAAATTTTATAAAACCTGGGAATTATGAACTTTCAAAAAAATATTAAAACCATAACATATAACCGTAGATATTATGATCATATAGCTTCATAAATCACATCATTAATCAATTTTGACTTGTTTCGGTAGCAAAACGTTTTTAGAAAAAGGTTAACTTGGATGGCTAAAACTTTTCATAGAATAGATCAATAAAGTCATAAATTTAAGATTCGATTTTAGAACTCATAATTATTGTGAGTCAATAATTGATCCATAGTATAGTTTTATGAAAGTCTATAGAGCAATACAACCGAGAGTAATATATCATATATTTTTATTTTTTAAACTTTTTTATTTTTAAATTTTAAAAATATACCCTTTCAAAACTTACTTATTTTCATAATCTTAACCTTTTGACTGTCTGACGTGATAAAATAATACCGACACACCACACATAGCGAACGTGACAATTTTGTCTTGTCACGCCAATGAGGATGACATGACCACTTGTCACGCCAATGAGGATGACATGACCAAATAACGATATCACTACTAGACTAGCGTGACCAAATAACATTGTCCCGCCAACCAGATCGACATGACAATGTTGTTTTGCCACGCCAGTTCGACTGACGTGGCCAAAAGGTTTAGATGTTACAAATAAGTTTTGAAAGAATTTATTTATAAAATTAAAAATTAAAAAAGTTCAAAAAATTAAAAAAATCACATGTTAAAACCTCTATGATTTTGTGTGACAAACTCGATACCTTCGGTTACATGAAATTTACTCTATGATACAATGGCTATCAATTTATCAAAGTAACCAATCAGACAATGTGATAGAACATACAGAAACCCCCCAACTGGAGGAAGATTTGCACATCCCAACAAATGAAATCAACGAAATGTAGACAGGTACAGGAAGCTATTCGCAACACTACTTGTCTAACCTAGTTGGATAGTATAACGGAGCAGTCATGTGCAATCGCACAGGATGACACAAACTACAGAGGATTGATGTGATCTCAAACGGAAAATTTTGAGATAAACCCAAAGCTCAATCAGCAAATTTACAGCCACGCTCTAACACCACAATGTTAAATTGCTAGATGACTGCTCTATGGAGAGGCAGATCAGAGGGGGGGATGATCGACTCCAGTTAACTTCTCTAAGGAGTAGGGATGTTACTCGAACAGCACATCCCTCAGTTACTGATATCCCAACCTCGAATGCTCCCTCAATCCCTCATGGAGATCTAACCGACTTTGGTCAATTTCTCTACAGATTTGGCTTGTTTTGGAACAACTTTATAAGCACTTCATCCCTCGATATTGGTACTCCAGTCTCAAATGCTCGCTTGAGGACCTTTTGCCATTCATCATCAAGGGAAAACTTCATTTGCTGTATAGTAGCGTATTCCTGATCCATGATCAACTCTAGCTCCTCAAAGTGTTTGATCTTGTATTGGATCTTTTTTAGCTGGTCAATATAAAGTAGACAGCAGTCAGTGATTGAAATACATTCAGAAAGTATAGATATGGTCTGTCAGAATTTACTTCGTTCCAAACAAAAGAGTCAAGACGTTCATCAAGACAGCAGCACTAGTGCGAGAATAAGGTTGTGATTTGTATCAATAAGAATTTCATTCCTTTGAGCCCTGTGAGGGGAAGGGGGATGTGCTGTGCCACCATGGTAGGAGTTCAGCTAGCAGCAGAAATCAAACCCAAAACTTGAATCATCATTCATAAGGTGTTGCAGGATCCAGAACGAAGTTAAAAATGACATCTAGGTGGTGAACAGACCTAACTAGACGGACCTCTTCCGTGTAGCCACATTACAATATGTCACACAAATAGAAAGGAAATGGCTCGGACAACGAAACTAAACAAAGAGTTCTGTCTCTCCACTCTGCCATTCGATGTAGAAGAACATGCTGCACATTTATGCCCCAACCGTGCAAGCATGATGTTTGCAATATCATCCATCTCTAAACAATATCATGTTTTTTAGAACATAAAAACAGCTAGGAGATCAAATTATGGTAGTATTCAGGTAGTGAAGTCTTGAACTGAAATGATTTGTAGGAATGCACATGATGTGTCAGATGAATGGATGATCAGTGTTAGAACTATGAACTTAAACTATACCCGCAGATGTAAATAAGAAAAGGTCAAGAGATTTAACCTGAGTTTCTATTATGGATGCCATTAGGAGCTCCATTTCCCGTTCTTCCTGGTCTGCAAGCATTTTAGCATGGGCAGCGGCTACACCTAGGGATGTAGCGACAGCTGCCCTTACTTGATATGCGGTAGAAATAAACATCTTCCCCTGCTTTTTATCTGAAACATGATTACATGAAGAAAGGATATACCTTTTAGACGATCACAGTAGAAACACGAATAGATAATGACATTAACGCAAGCCAGGAGGCTCAAAAACAAGATTCCAAACTGGTAGTAATAATTTATGTTCAGATTTTTCATCTACTCATCGTTAATAACAAGACATGACAAACTTCCGCTGATTGTAATTCTTAATAGTTGGTAGTGGTGGTTCAGATCAAGTATAAAAAACATAATAACAGATCCAGTCGGATTAATTGCACCAACAGATATAGAAAGAATTCTGTATAGTTAGCATCCAAATATTTAGCCTACCTGGGTGCACGTCCCGATCACCACCAACAACGTCATCACTGCAATAATATCTATCAGTTAATACAAACAAATTGCACTGATACTGGCAAATAAGAACAATATAGATCATATTTTTACCTCTGCCGGGCATGGTTAGAAGAGAATGCCCTGGTTTGGTACTCTTTCTCGCTGAGTTGAAAAGCTCTCCTTGCTTGGGGGTTTTCATTACCCAGTGCTTTAATTGCGGCATCAGCAGCTGCAGCAACAACATCTGGGCTTGTTGATGTGGTAAGCTGTGCTAACTGAGGTACCAATAGCAATCATCAGTTTGTTTCATTTAAAATCTATGTGTCCTCACACATGAGTTTATTGTTATCTGTTTGTTTTTTACTTATTATTACCTGCTCCATTAATGAGACAGTGGTATCTATTGAAGAAAACAATCGTCTATGTTTTGTAGGATGTTCTTCAACAGATTTATCAGCACCATCTTCATTTCCATCAATCTGCATGTCGTCAACTGTTTCAGTTGGTTGACTTGAAGACTCCTTCACAATGGACTTGTTCACTTTTCCATCGGTTGTTTGGATTTTATGGAGTCTGTTATCCAATTTACCATTTACCGTGCCCAGCATATGTTCACCAAAAGGCAACTGAATTAGCCTTGCAATGCATTCTGATTTATTCTTTGTGCGGACATGCTGGGCAATGAGATCCCAGTCATCTCCATGTTTTAGTACACCTTCCAAGAGAAGGAGAGTTTCTGCGTCTGTCCATGCACTAGAAGAATGATTGTCGGTCCGCTCCTTTATGTCACCTGGATGTATATTTGCTTCACCCTTATTATCATTATTGGCATAACATTTCGAGCAAACTTTAAAACCATCCTGGAAAGCAAACATACCAAATGTTAACGAACAAATAACATGTACTTTTCTCAGACTATTTCCGTCGAAGCTTGATGTGCTCTGAAGCATAAGCAACAAAAATCATGTCAAAGAGTACGACAACATAAACAGGATGCATAAATAAAGTAGCAATGCTGAAAGAAATCCTATAATAAAACAATAATAGAGACATCTCACAGGATGCCATAAATAAAGTAACAATGCTGCAAGAAATACTATAATAAAACAATAATACTGACATCTCACAGTACGTATTCCATGAAAACCATTGGTGCAGAAGGACATCATGCTAGACACATACATGGCGATCCAATTTATCATCTAAACGCTTTACCTATTTCAGAGCCAATATCCTCTAATATTTTGTAAAAACTGTTATTTCATAACATATTCACGAATCTAATTCTCCAAAAGACCGCAAGTAATTTATTCAAAACTGTAGGTCGTAAAATGTTAAATACTTGCATTCCTAAAGCCTAGAATTTAAACCTTTGGACAATTTTACATGTATGCTACAAAGTTCAAACTAGTCGCTTGATTAGCAGACAGTAGTGCCACAACCATTCACATCCTAAATCTAGCAAGACGTGATTACTAACCAGAAATTTGCAACCTGATGCAAACGGAGAGAGAATAGCGCACAGCTCAGTTGGCAGATTAGCTGCCAAGAGCTTTGCGCCAGCCTGCGTTAGATGACATAGGCACTCATCACCTCCTTTTTCTTAATAGTTGATACCACATTCCTCCTTAATATCCCACATTTTTCCCAGCTAATGCAAAAGGGAACTTTAAAACTCGATAGTACCTTCAATATTTGGGCATTCCCGTCTCTGCACTCCACGCCGCAGAGCCCACATATAGGAGCCATCCCAGGCGCCCACTCTCCAAATACATCACTATACGAGGTCAGCGGCGGCAAGCGGAAGCCGTTCTCGCTGCCCCCTCCTCCCTTCTCCTCCGCGAAGTACGACGGCGGTGGCCGCGGCGTCACCTGCAGCCCCACGGGGGCCTCCACGACGGCCTCCGCCTCCGTCTGCCGCTGCTGCTGCCCCACTGGGCGCGAGGGGGAGACGGAGAAGTTGATAAGGCCGGAGGAGTCGAGGAAGGCGAAGAGCTTCCGGAGGAGCGTGACGTCCCCGACGAGCGCCTTGCGGACCTCGGTGAAGGTGAGGCGGCGGGAGGTGTCCTCGCGGTACTTGCTGATGATGTAGTCGCGGTACTCCCTGTAGATCCGCGGGTTCCGCGACGCCGTCCCGAACCCGCTCCCCCCGGCGCCGCCGAAGAACTCCGGCAGCGCCCGCCGCTCCGTCTCGTGGATCTCATCCCACCGGAACCAACCTGCGAGAAGCACACACGCGGAATAATTTCTCAGGCCGCAACCTCCTCCTCCCAATCCTCCCCTCCTAAACCCTAGGAGCGCGAGGGGCAAGAGGAGGAGAAACATCAAGAACTCCTCGATTCGGGGTGGGGGCGGAGGCTTACCCGAGGAGGCCGGGATGGTGTAGAGCTCGCGCGGTGGGCGCCCCGGCGGCCCGTCGCCGGAGGAGGCGGCGCCGGCCACCGGCGGCGACATGGGGGGAAGGCGGGAATTGGGGGGGGGGGGGGGGCGGCAAAAGGAGCGATCTGGACCGTCGGATCAGAGCGTTGGCGGTGGGGGTTTGAGCTGCGTGCGTGGCTTTGGACTTGGGATTTTTGGGCAACGCGACGGGACGAGACGAGGAAGGAGACGGCGCGGTGGAGGCAGCGGTGGTGAGGTGAGGCGAGGCGTGTGAGGACGTCGAGGTCTCGAGGAGGATTACGGTGGATGATGGATCTCTCGTGGGCGTTCGCTGGCTCGCTGCGTGGGGCCGTGTGGGTTTTTGGTGCGGCTTCCTGTCTCGCGGTCTGGGCCTTACGGTTTTTGGGCTTTTGCTATTGCGCCGTCGCCTTGGAGGTTTTGCTTGTGTTGGGCCGTACAATTGTGGGCTGCTTGGTAAAATGTGACGCCATCGTCTTCATGGTAAACAGTGTCTCGTGTTTTTTTAATAATGGATTTTCATTAATCTAGCCTCTATAACCATAAAAGTCATGATATACACAGCCTGATGACTCGCATATCAACAAGAAGAACACACAACCATGAAAAACAACCTATGACCTTGACACACCTTTACTTCCCGACATCCTTTACTGAAATGGCTAGATTCGGTGAGTGAAAGTCGTTTAGTCGCCGGAGTCATCGCTACGAACTTTTGTTGGTGCCATCTTCATTCATTTTAGGTGAGTTGACGCCACGCCTCGTCGGTTAGCTATCTTTATCCATCATCGTCCAGTTAGAACTAATTGATCAGACACGAGCCGACGAGATCCGCTTCCACTTCGTCGGATTTTTAGGCCTCGGTCGTCATAGAGCCGTCGTCGTCGGGAACATCCTCCGCCTCCGGGACTCCAAGCCCGCCGGTGCCCCCGCCGCCGCTGACGCCCGAAGTGTCCCGTGTTCTGACTTTTGACTACCAGCAAGCTTAGCTAATTCCATGGCGTCAAGAGTTAACGACTGACATGCTGGCTGCACTGTTCAGTGTTCACTAGCACCTCTGGACCACTTGAATCGACTGCAGTGTATCTGCGCGCCTGTACTGTATACTACATGTTCCTTCGATCCTGTCAATTTTCGTCGTGCCGACACCACATCGCTAGGAGGGTCTCCGTAAACCTAATTGAGCACAGCGATTCTGATCTTGTCGTAAGTAATTAACCATTTCCCCTTATTTTCTCCTCTCTTTTTTTTAATGTAACAATTGCCTGATTAAAGTTTTTTTTTATTTTTACTACGTATCAATAGACATTGAATCTTTTCAAGTAAAGAGTCATATGACTAGCTAGATTTCACACCGTATAACACACCAGAGCGCTGCAAACATTGGAAAGATATGACTGACCGTCTTACTCCTACTGTGCACTGTACTACAGATTCCGCACCTGCATTCGCCGCTTCACATCGCCATGACCCTCAAAAGGTCGACCGAGGTGCTCCATCGAGCCAACGAGACAGCCAAACGTGCTACGAGTCTACGACAGTCAGACCTGTGATGAACCATCAAGCTCCGACTTTCGGAACCACCCGTCGCTAGCCTCCTCGACCCCACAAAGTTGAACTCACCCCATCCCCCCCCCCCCCCCCCCCCCTCTCCACGAGTCAACTCAGGGTGTGTTGGGAAAAAACTGTTCTCTTCAATACACAAAACAAAACACGTATTATTGTATAATTAATTAAGTATTAGCTAATTTTTTTAAAAAAATGAATTAATACAATTTTTTAAAACAACTTTTGTATAAATTTTTTTAAAAAAACACACCGTTTAACAGTTTGAAAAACGTGCACGCGAAAAAGGAGGTGAGTTGGAAAAGTTGAGGAAAGAACATCATTTGAATGAGTTGGGAACATCTTCTCTGTGCGCAAAAAAACAAAACAACAAATTAACACATAATGAATTAAGTATTAGCTATTTTTTTAAAAAAATAGATTAATATGTTTTTTAAAGTAACTTTTGTATAGAATTTTTTTGTAAAAAATATACCGTTTAACAGTTTAGGAAGCGTGCGTGCGAAAAACGAGAGAGGTGGAGTTGAAAACTCACACTAAATGTCATGCCCCGATTTTCGATCGGGATTAAAAATTACCTAATAATACATTTTTCAGAAATTTAATAAAAATCAAAAGCAATTTAAACAAGTGAAATTAGCAAGGAAATCAAAATTTTCCTTTAAAAATCATGGCCGGAAATATTTTTGTAATATTCGCCTGCCCTAAAATACTCTCCAAAATTTTTTGTGAATTTTTGGAGCTCAAAAATAATTTTAAAGTCACAAAGATCAATTAATCAATTAAATTAATAGAAAAACAATTTAAAAACCTTCTTTTTGTTTTGGGCCGTTTCGCCCAAAACCGTCCTCTCTCTCTCCTGCGGCCCCGTCCCTTCCTCCCCTCTCCTTCGGCCCAAGGCGGCCCAAGGCCGCGCCCCCGCCGCCTCCGCGTCCCTCCCCTTCCCGGGCCGGCCTGAGGCCGTGGCCCAAAGGCCGCCCGGAAAGTCCGCCGCGCCTCCCCGCGTCGCCCGGTCGCCGACGGGTGGGGCCCGCGGCCGAGTCTCCCCGACTCGGCCGGCGCCGCCGCGCCCGCTCCGCCGCTTTTCCCGGCGGATTCCCGCGCGCCGCCTTTATATTCCCCCCCCCCGAGGCCCCTCTTCGTTTTCCCCGCGCCGCCGCCCCCAAACCCTAACCCTAGCGCTGTCGCCGCCGTCGTTTTCGTCGCGCCGGTGAGCTCCGCCGCCTCCTTCGTCACCGCCGGTGAGCACCGCCCCCGCCCCTCCTTTCCCCTCTCCTGGCCGCCGCTGCTGCACGCCGCCCGCGCCGTCACCCGGCCGTCGCGCCCGTGCGCACGCCGCCTGCCGCCGGTGGCAGCACGACGCCGCACCGCCGCCGCCGTGCCCTCACCGGGTCGGCTAGGGTTTCGGCCGAACCCTAGCCGCCCGCCTCGGCCTAGAGGCCGGCTCTTTCCTTCCGGGCCGGCCCACCGCTCCCTCCGGCCCAGCGGCCGTCGGCCGATTGGCCCATCTCCCCGCAAAAGTCTATTTTGCGTCCCTCTCCCTTTTCTCAGGCCGGCCCATCACCCCGCTCGGCCCGATTGGCCCACCTTCTCGCAAAAGTCCACTTCACGTCCCTCGGCCCTTTTAACTTTTTCCCGAGAAAATCCAGCTCATCTCCTCAAGTCCAGTTTACCTCCCTCTCAGCCTAATTTTCCCCTTTCCCCTGCAAAGTCCATTCCACCTCCTTTTTCTCTCCTGTTCGCCGACACTTGTGTCGCCGACACGTGGGCCCCCTTTGTTTACTCCATCCACACCCAGACCACGTGGCCGCCCGCGGCTTCGCCACGTTGGCGTCCACGTCGGCGCTACCTTCTCCCTTTCGTCCGCCGTGGTCGCCACGTCGGTGCCACGTGGTGCTTTTCCACCGTGGACTGTCCGCCCTTGACCCGTTGACACGTGGGACCCGCCGTTCCGGCGCCGTTTCCCTTTGATGATGTCAGCGTAGTCCTTTCCTTTGCAAAATTAATTAATAATTGCGCAATAAATCGATTTAATTTCCAGAAATTCATTTAAATGGCTCAAAACTTCTAAAATTCATATCTAATTCATACGAACTCCAAATTGAGCCATTCAACTTGCAAAATTCATCTAAAATTGAGCTCTACATGTTTGTTTACTTTTTATGTACTGTTTACTTGGTTTTTATTAGAGTTTTTCCTCGTTTTGCGTGCCAGCGTGTAGATTCCGTCGTTTCGGAAGTTTCGCGTTCGCGAGGAAAAGAGTTCGGAAGATTGTTTGAAGAAGCAAGGCAAGTCACACATTCCCCTTGAGCATGTTGTACCTATTTTACGAAATGTTTTACGTTTGCAAATAAAGTGCATGTTTTGCTAATTACATGGGAATAGGGTTTACCTATCCGTTCGCTTGTGCCATGTTTACTTGTTAACCGTCCTTTGTTAACCTTGGGTGATAATTTGACTAGCGTGAGTCACTTATGTTGACTTTGCTAGAATTATATATGCTTAGCCATGCTTAATTACCACTAGCTCATTTAATGGGATAATTACACTGTTTACAATTAGCTTCTAACGAGCGTTCGCTCGAAACACCCGACCATGTTTTATTGGTCGTAATTATCCAACTAAAATATGACTTAATGGTGGGCTGTGGGTGCATGGTTTTGCTGGTCGCACCCATGGCAATTAAGGACCGGTTCATGGGAAACCCTGGAAGAATAACAGTGCTTACCACAAGCAAGAATGGGCAACTGCTGGACTTGTAGTGTAACTTTCCTCAAGCTAACGTACACTGGTTAGGGTGAGCGTGATGGAGTTTGGATGGGCCCTGCGACGGTCTATGCGGCTGCCGGATTGACCAAGACACGAGGGGGGGCTGCCCACTGCCTTTTGAGGGGTGGGGGCGAAACCCGAGGTGATACGATTGGTTAGAGGGGGTTATGCGAAAGGTCTTGTCACGATTTCCCCCTTTGCAGTATCGTGGTGATACTTCGGGGCATGGTAACATGTGTGGAATCGTGTCTTGTGGGTACAGTTGCGCACCTCTGATCAGAGTAAAACTATTCGAATAGCCGTGCCCGCGGTTATGGGCGATCGACCAGATTCACCGTGATTAGTCCCACATGTTTAATTAATTTGACATAATGAACTGGTGTAGTTCAGGTGGAATGGTTGGGCCTGTTCAACGTGGTTGTAGCGTTGTTCAGTGAAGATTTAATATTGCTTTAATTAAACAACTGTTTTACTGTTTTAAAATGTAAAGGTTTTCGACCGCTTTTCTGCAAATAGCTTTAAGCTTCCCTTTGTCTCCCCTGTGCATGTCTGCATCGTTGGTGTGGCTTGTTGAGTACGGTGGTTGTACTCAATCTTGCTATTTTTCCCCTTTTTCAGAAGTTTAATACTTCTGAGTTGAAGATGAAGTTAGAGGACCAAGGCTCAGACCCCAGTTGAGTTTGCCTGTGGAGTGGAGCTGAAGCCCCGCTAGGATCGTCTTTTTCCGCTGCTGTTTTCTTTTCGGTGTGAGGACTAAGTGCCTCTGTTGTAAGTATTTATCGCTTTATTTACGTTTGGATCTGTTTATTGATTTGTCGTTTTGTGTACCCTGGCTGATGCCTGGACAGGGATTTAATACACAAAATGGTCTGGAAATTTGGGAAAATTTCCGGGCGTGACAAGTTGGTATCAGAGTCATCTTGACTGTAGGTTGGGCCAAATGGTCAAACCCCTAAGGACAAGTTTTGTGAAAACCTTATCTGCGAAAATATCTCTTCTCTCCCTCAGGAGTCTTTGCGAAAACAGTTTATCAAATTTCTCTCCTTTCCTCTCCAACTCTCTAGCTGTTAAGCCTGGAGCACAAACTAAAAGCTTCGCAAAAGACAAGCCGAGAGTCAAGCTCCAAGCAAGGATCAAGACAAGCTGTCCAGAGTCGGCGTTTCTCGAAGTCGAGCGAAGTTTTCCCAGAGCTTACCTAAACCCAATCCTTCCTGGAAGAGTAGTATCGGTAGTCATTAGATCGTGTGTTGTTTGCTGTGTGCAGGTGTATGGTTTACATCAGTGGTGGGGATGTGACCATACTAGGTTGTTTGCCTAATCAACTTGAACAGTAAAAGTGTACTCACATCAGATCTGTAGCTGAGTGGGTTAAGGTCTTGCCTTTAGTTCAACCATTCTCACTTCCCTCCTCTACCTGCAACAGATGGTCAACGTCAGAGACAATGGCGGTGGATCAGGATCGCAACAGTTTCATGGAGCAATCCCAAGCAACCCCATGGACATTTCGCCTCCACCATTCGGGGACCCAACCCTAGCACAAGTGGTGGCTAACCAGACGCAAATACTGGCTATGATGATGCAGCAGATGCAACGACAATATCAGCAACATCAGATGCAAGCTCCGATACAAGCCTAGAGTCTGAATCAGAACCAAAGTCAGTATTTTCCAATACAAGCACTTACGCCTCCTACCGATATACTGCTAAGATCCCACCAGACGAATGCACCTCCATCACTCTCATACCGGAGAGAAGCTAATGTTATCTGTGAGGATTGTGAGGAACAAGGTCATCATGCGACAAATTGTCCCTGGAACGTGTATACCAGGACACCAATTGACGATAAAGCACAATGCCCAAGAGAAGAGAAACGTCCAAGTCAACTTGCCTACAGGAACTATGGTACGCCATTATCAAACTCTAAGAAGAGGAAGACATTAGTATGGAAGATGGACGATGGTAGGAACCTGACCATCACTGGTTCAGAATTTACTCCAGAAGATGCGGCAAAGATACCTAGGCGTCTGAGAGGAAACACCTCCCATGGTGCCCATCAGCTAACTCAACACCTTAGGCTGTATGGTCCGCCTAAGCCCGGTACGGATGGATTCGAAGAAGTGTCCTCTGAGGATGACGATGAAGATGATGGTGAGATCCTTAAAGGTGAAAAAGAAATGGAGTTCAAAGCATGTACCAGATGCGGAGAAATTGGACATACTACTAACGCGTGTTCCTACACTTGCCCCTGTGGTGAAGACACCCACTCGCCAGATGAATGCCCTACAAGGAAGATCACATGTTTCTTGTGTGAGGGAACATATCATGTGCCTAAGAACTGCCAACTGAATGTGGTCCCAGCTAAGATCAAGGAAGATCAAAGGACGCCCCTCCAACCTGTTCGTCAATCTATGGCAGTCGCGAGCAACATCACCGCTCCTGATCTCCAATCAGCTCCAATTCCGGTTGACACTATTAGCAGTAGCAGGAGTGCTACCAACAAGGTTCAAGAATCTCCACTCACCCCTGTCCCAGTTGTGAGTGTGCAGACCCAAGAGGATAAGCAGTGTGATCAACCCAGAGTAAACTGTTACAACTGCCTTCAGCTAGGACATTACCTTAATAAGTGTCCATTCCCGAGACCAAAGAAATTAGTCCATCGTTGTTTCAACTGTGGAGATGCAAGCCATTTATTCGATGGTTGTCCAATGCCAAAACGTCAACACCTTCAAGGTACCGGCACTGTCTGCGACACCCTAACTTCCCCAATTGCCTCGGCCTCGGCACAACATGGTCAGATCCAGCTAAAGGATGCTAAAAAGAAAAGGGAAACCCACCGTCACCTGGATGTGCGACCCCCACCACGGCGAATCATTGTTAAGGCTACCAATGGGAAGTCTCCAGTTTCATCGGCAATCGTCCCAAAGCTACAGAGCCAGTCATAGCAAAGCAAGCGATGCCAGGACAACGACAACCTACTCCGACCGCAAGAAGATGGAACAATCCGTCCACAGTAACCTCAGCAAGAGTCCCCAGCACCGGTTCGCGTGGCGGATAACAAACCAAGCAATGCACCCCGTGTTGCTCCGATCCCGATGGCCAGCAACCAATTGCAGATTGGCGACATCTCACGCAAGGAGGTCCTACCAACCGCAGCTACCAAGAAGGTTGTCATCTTCCCAAGGAATGTCTGCAAGAAAAGCAGTGTTACCGTTAAAACACCAGATAGTAAGCGAGGACAGATCAAGACAAACCAGCCTGAATCACAGAAGTAAAGTCCGCACTAGTCAAGGCTTGCAACGGTTTATAAGTGTTTGTTCTTCAAGTGTTTTTCCATATACGTAGAAACTTCATCGCAGTTATGTAATAAAAGAAGGATTATTGAATAAAGTATATGTCAGGCAGTTTTTCCCTTTTCGTATGGCTCATCTCGTTTATCCAAAAGGTGGATTCACTTGTGTACCTGTCAATGTCATAAGGTACCCAGAAGTCTTGTGGCAGTCAGGTAATAAGAAGGGAATATTGAGTAATTCAATCCGCGTTTGGATTGTCAAGATGAATTATGACAGGTGAAGATGTGCATCTAACAACGTCACTAAGAAACCTAGAGTTTCTTTTACCAGCTCAGTACAATTTGGTCAGACCCTCAAGACGTAATCGCTAGCCGGGAAAAGAAAATAATCAATCCAGGAAATGACAAGTCGGTCAAGTTGGTCAGACCGTAGTAGCACTCGACATGATGAGGCCTTTTCGAAGGACAGTATAAGTGGCACCTCAATAAAATGAGAAGAATGATGAAATATTTGGTAGTGACAAGTTGACAAGTTGGCGTCAGAGAAAAACATCCATCCTCTCAATCTTAGAGGTCCCCAAGAGAACGTTAGATGCAACTGCACCCTAGTGGTGAATAAGGATCAAGAATGGTTACCTTCAGTTCAAGACAACCGTTGCAGTTTTCGAAAACTATCCCAATGTTTCTAGGAAGAGGACAGGGAATTGTTCCGCTACCTCTGCTTAAAGTAAGAGAATGCAGACGTCGAGCCAAAAGAAAAGGAATACATCACCAACAAAATAGGTGGCAGAGAAACTCGCTGGATAGATCGTCTCTACTCAAGGATTGAAAGTGAACTTGTGCGATCCGAAAAACAGAAACCCTTGGTAACATCAACGTCAGTTTCAAAGTTTCAGGAACAACCCCACCGGTTTCAAGTCAATGAAGTCGATTCTCAGCTCATCAAAAATTGTAAATGTCAACTACGCAGTCCAAAGTAAGCTTTATGAATAACTGCAACCCAGATCAGGGTCAGAGCAGACAGAACCAACCAGTGCAGTTTTGGCCAAGAAACGGAACATCGAGCTGGATGCCAAAGTTGGTATCAGAGCCATCTTGACTGTAGGTCAAGCCAAATGGTCAAACCCCTAAGGACAAGTTTTGCGAAAACCTTATCTGCGAAAATGTCTCTTCTCTCCCTCAGGAGTTCTTTGCAAAATAGTTTATCAAATTTCTCTCCTTTCCCTCCAACTCTCTAGCTGTTAAGCCTGGAGCACAAACTAAAAGCTTCTCGAAAGACAAGCCAGAGTCGAGCTCAAGCCAGAAGGCAATTGCAGCTGTCCCAGGTCGGCGTTTCTCGAGGTTCGAGCGAAGTTTTCCGGAGCTTACCTAAACCCAATCCTTCCCAGAAGAGTAGTATCGGTAGTCGTTAGATCGTGTGTTGTTTGCTGTGTGCAGGTGTATGGTTTACATCATTGGTGGGGATGTGACCATACTAGGTTGTTTGCCTAATCAACTTGAACAGTAAAAGTGTACTCACATCAGATCAGTAGCTGAGTGGGTTAAGGTCTTGCCTTTAGTTCAACCATTCTCACTTCCCTCCTCTACCTGCAACAGATGGTCAACGTCAGAGACAATGGCAGTGGATCAGGATCGCAAGAGTTTCATGGAGTAATCCCAAGCAACCCATGGACATTTCGCCTCCACCTTCGGGGACCCAACCCTAGCACAAGTGGTGGCTAACCAGACGCAAATACTGGCTATGATGATGCAGCAGATGCAACGACAGTATCCGCAACAACAGATGCAAGCTCCGATACAAGCCCAGAGTCTGAATCAGAGCCAAAGTCAGTATTTTCCAATACAAGCACCTACGCCTCCTACCGATATACTGCTAAGATCCCACCAGACGAATGCACCTCCATCACTCTCATACCGGAGAGAAGCTAATGTTATCTGTGAGGATTGTGAGGAACAAGGTCATCATGCGACAAATTGTCCCTGGAACGTGTATACCAGGACACCAATTGACGATAAAGCACAATGCCCAAGAGAAGCCCGTGCGCACGCCGCTGCCGCCGGTGGCAGCACGACGCCGCACCGCCGCCGCCGTGCCCTCACCGGGTCGGCTAGGGTTTCGGCCGAACCCTAGCCGCCCGCCTCGACCTAGAGGCCGGCTCTTTCCTTCCGGGCCGGCCCACCGCTCCCTCCGACCCAGCGGCCGTCGGGCCGATTGGCCCATCTCCCCGCAAAGTCTATTTTGCGTCCCCCTCCCTTTTCTCAGGCCGCCCCATCACCCCGCTCGGCCCGATTGGCCCACCTTCTCGCAAAAGTCCACTTCACGTCCCTCGGCCCTTTTAACTTTTTCCCGAGAAAATCCAGCTCATCTCCTCAAGTCCAGTTTACCTCCCTCTCAGCCTAATTTTTCCCCTTTCCCCTGCAAAGTCCTTTTCACCTCCTTTTTCTCCCCGGTTCGCCGACACTTGTGTCGCCGACACGTGGGCCCCCTTTGTTTACTCCGGTCCACACCCAGACCACGTGGCCGCCCGCGGCTTCGCCACGTTGGCGTCCACGTCGGCGCTACCTTCTCCCTTTCGTCCGTAGTGGCCGCCACGTCGGTGCCACGTGGTGCTTTTCCACCGTGGACTGTCCGCCCTTGACCCGTTGACACGTGGGACCCGCCGTTCCGGCGTTGTTTCCCTTTGATGATGTCAGCGTAGCCCTTTCCTTTGCAAAATTAATTAATAATTGCGCAATAAATCAATTTAATTTCCAAACATTCATTTAAATGGCTGAAAACTTCTAAAATTCATATCTAATTCATACGAACTCCAAATTGAGCCATTCAACTTGCAAAATTCATCTAAAATTGAGCTCTACATGTTTGTTTACTTTTTATGTATTGTTTACTTGGTTTTTATTAGAGTTTTTCCTCGTTTTGCGTGCCAGCGTGTAGATTTCGCCGTTTCGGAAGTTTGTGTTCGCGAGGAAAGAGTTCGGAAGATTGTTTGAAGAACCAAGGCAAGTCACACAATTCCCCTTGAGCATGTTGTACCTATTTTGTGAAATGTTTTACGTTTGCAAATAAAGTGCATGTTTTGCTAATTACACGGGAATAGGGTATACCTATCCGTTCGTTTGTGTCATGTTTATTTGTTAACTGTCCTTTGTTAACCTTGGGTGATAATTTGACTAGCGTAAGTCACTTATGTTGACTTTGCTAGAATTATATATGCTTAGCCATGCTTAATTACCACTAGCTCATTTAATGGGATAATTACACTGTTTACAATTAGCTTCTAACGAGCGGTTCGCTCAAGACACCCGACCATGTTTCATTGGTCGTAATTATCCAACTAAAATATGACCTAATGGTGGGCTGTGGGTGCATGGTTTTGCTGGTCGCACCCATGGCAATTAAGGACCGGTTCATGGGAAACCCTGGAAGAATAACAGTGCTTACCACAAGCAAGAATGGGCAACTGCTGGACTTATAGTGTAACTTTCCTCAAGCTAACGTACACTGGTTAGGGTGAGCGTGATGGAGTTTGGATGGGCCCTGCGACGGTCTATGCGGCTGCCGGATTGACCAAGACACGAGGGGGGCTGTCCACTGCCTTTTGAGGGGTGGGGGCGAAATCCGAGGTGGTACGATTGGTTAGAGGGGGTTATGCGAAAGGTCTTGTCACGATTTCTCCCTTTGCAGTATCGTGGTGATACTTCGGGGTATGGTAACATGTGTGGAATCGTGTCTTGTGGGTACAGTTGCGCACCTCTGATCAGAGTAAAACTATTCGAATAGCCGTGCCCGCGGTTATGGGCGATCGACCAGATTCACCGTGATTAGTCCCACATGTTTAATTAATTTGACATAATGAACTGATGTAGTTCAGGTGGAATGGTTGGGCCTGTTCAACGTGGTTGTAGCGTTGTTCAGTGGAGATTTAATATTGCTTTAATTAAACAACTGTTTTACTGTTTTAAAATGTAAAGGTTTTCGACCGCTTTTCTGCAAATAGCTTTAAGCCTCCCTTTGTCTCCCCTGTGCATGTCTGCATCGTTGGTGTGGCTTGTTGAGTACGGTGGTTGTACTCAATCTTGCTATTTTTCCTCTTTTTCAGAAGTTTAATACTTCTGAGTTGAAGATGAAGTTAGAGGACCAAGGCTCAGACCCCAGTTGAGTTTGCCTGTGGAGTGGAGCTGAAGCCCCGCTAGGATCGTCTTTTTCCGCTGATGTTTTCTTTTCGGTGTGAGGACTAAGTGCCTCTGTTGTAAGTATTTATCGCTTTATTTACGTTTGGATCTGTTTATTGATTTGTCGTTTTGTGTATCCTGGCTGATGCCTGGACAGGGATTTAATACACAAAATGGTCTGGAAATTTGGGAAAATTTCCGGGCGTGACACTAAAGAACACAACCTCTCCTAACTTTGCCAACTCACCTCTCTCATTTTTCATACACACGCTTTTCAAACGGCTAAACGGTATATTTTTTTTAAAAAAATTTATATGAAAGTTGTTTTAAAAAATCATATTAATCTATTTTTTAAAAAAATAAACAAATACTTATTTAAATATATGCTAATTGGTCATTTCGTTTTGCATGTCCCAAAATTAGCTCGCTAACTCCTAATACCCTTTACACCGCATATGGCTATATATAGGCAGCTACCGCTCCAATGGCCTCCACCTCCTGACATCTCACATCTCACAGGTCTCGCCCGGCCAGAGCAAGCAGAGAATGATCATGGCTCGGTTTGGGGTGGTAATTCCCTGCGTGTTTCTACCGCTGTCGCTGCTCCTTCTCGGCGCTTGCCATGTCACGCCGGCGGCGGCGGCGGCGGCGGCGGCGGGGGCACGCCTCTCCGCGCTCGCGAAGACGCTCGTCGTCGAGGCATCGCCCCGCGCCGGCCAAGGTGCGTGCATCCATATGCTTATACTCTGATATTCTCCCTGCTGTGTTGTTTGTGTTTGGTACTTTGATTTGGTGAAAACTGATCAAAAGGATTGTGTCTTTGCACCTTAATTTGATATTTGCATGGGGATCCTAGCATAATCTGCACGCGAAATATAGTTCAGGACAAATACTTGAATAAAATCCGTGGTTTTCTTCACTTGGTTGGCTCTGGAGCCTGATATTCTTGACTTCGCCAAAAGCGTCTTGGCTCACAAATTTCTTCGTCTAGTTCTGACGCGGGCTCACAGTAGTCTCAAGTGGAATAGTGACTCCAGGTCTCCAAGTTGGCAACATGTTAGCATGTCAATCTAACGTTGTCGCGCTGTCAAATTGACGACCAGTCCTGCACGCCGGCGAGGACGCCATCACCGTGACATGGTCGCTGAACGCGACGGCGGCGGCAGGGGCGGATGCCGGCTACAAGGCGGTGAAGGTGACCCTGTGCTACGCGCCGGCGAGCCAGGAGGGCCGCGGGTGGCGCAAGGCCCACGACGACCTGAGCAAGGACAAGGCGTGCCAGTTCAAGATCGCCCAGCAGCCGTACGACGCCGGCGCCGGCGCCGGCAAGTTGAAGTACAGGGTGGCACGCGACGTCCCGACGGCGTCGTACTATGTGCGCGCCTACGCGCTCGACGCGTCGGGGGCGCAGGTGGCCTACGGTGAGACAGCGCCCTCGGCCAGCTTCGCCGTCGCAGGCATCACCGGCGTCACCGCGTCCATCGAGGTCGCCGCCGGCGTGCTCTCCGCGTTCTCCGTCGCCGCGCTCGCCGTCTTCCTCGTCCTTGAGAACAGGAAGAAGAACAAGTGATTGTGGTTTCTTTTGCTTGCAAGTAGTCTGTACAATTGTATTGTGTGACTGAGTACAACAGCACAAAGTGTCTCCGGCTCCCAGCAGGCCAGCACACACCCCTCTGTATGTTCAACCTACAAAAACAATGGAATAATAGGTGGATCTTTGAAAAATTCCGGCGCAAATAATCAGCTCATATGATCCTCCACTGTCCTGACTCAGTTTCTCTCTTTATTATGGCACAAATTTCAACTCAGTTTCTCTCTTTATTATGACATGCATCTAGACAATTCTAAAAACTCCACCATCACCTACTCACTGTCATATACTCCATTCGGTCAAAAAAAAATAATCTAGTATTGAAAATTTATTGTAGTAGTAAATATCACCTTTAATATTAAATTGGTTTTGTGGGACAAAGAGAGTAAGCCCATAACAATACATTCAAAATTCAAGCAACTTTAGAGTTGGTCCTTTATGATTCTCAAATTGTAAAAGGTTCAATAGTATAGTAAGTGATCATCCCCTCTCTAATGAACTGAGGTCTCTCAAAATGTAAATGATTTTTCTCCTTTTAGATAAAATGAAGTTTCCTCGTTATGATGTCTATACTTACTATGCACTGAATTAAGACAGTCTGGTATAGGTATCGCCTATCAATTCTAACATGTCCAATTCAAAACTCATATAATTTATTATTATTTTTTAAAAATTCATTGTAACGCATGGACGCTCTGGTAGTTAGTATAAGGTTGAGTTCGTTTGAAGCGTTCTCAGCATCGCACAGTATTATTTTTCCATGGACACGTTTTTCAAACTATTAAACGGTGTATTTTTTTGCAAAAAATTTCTATACAAAAGTTGTTTAAAAAATCAAATTAATTCATTTTCAAAAAAAAATTAGCTAATACATAATTAATCACGTGCTAATTGACCGTTTCGTTTTTCGTGCACGCTGTGCGCACTAGTAACAACGACAAACCAACACAGCCTAAATGTACAACAGACTTCGGAGTGAGAAGACCGTTGCAAAAAAAACACGCAGGACACCCAGCGATCTGCTGACCTGAAGCAGCTCAACGGCCGCGGCACGGCGGCAGCGGCGGCCTCCCTCCCGCCCCCCGGGTGTCTTTCGCTTGTGATGCTGGCGTGGCGGATCGAGCGGAGCAGCAACTGGAAGGGAATTGCACCGGTCCTGGGATCGCTACGAATGACAGCGACCCGAAATTAGGTGCTAAATTGCAAAATGACAGTCCAGCGCTTTTAGTAGCCGTTGGATGACGGATACACGGCCAGATTGAGGTAAAGGTGCATTCTCGCCAACCTTCTCCCCCCGTCTCGGAGGCCGCCTCTCCGGCGAGCCTCAAATCAGCCCGTCCGCCGCATCCTCCTCATAGCTTACCGGAAACCGCCCTATCATTCGTCGCCGAGGCCGTTCTGCGCGAACAAGCCGCCGTAGCCGCGCCTCCTCGAGTCTAGCCGCGATTTAGGGTCTGTTTGGTTGAAGGGCAAGGTTGGATGGGATATAGCCATCCATGTTTTTATGGATGGGAATATTCAAGTTTTCTGTTTGGTTGTATGGATGGGGATATCCAAGTTTTCTGTTTGGTTGGTAGAATGAGATTAATTAATAACTAATTATAATATTTTAATTGGCATAATAATATTTAGTTATACACTTACCAGTAGAAATAAACACTTGTCAACACTAATCTTACCATGCTAATTACTAATTAATCGTAAAACATACTAATATCATTAATTATACTCTAATCAACTCACTAATCAGCATTTTAGAGAGGGTGGATGGCTTCATCCGGCCAAAAGAACCGGATCCTTTCATCCAGCATATTGAGAGAATATTCTTTTTTATGGGCCGCTTTATCCACCTTGCCTTCCAACCAAACACCTTGAAAAATCGGACGGCCATGTCAAAATCGGACGGCCATGTCCCATTCAGTCCCATCCACCCAACCAAACACACCCTTAGGTGCGTTGGCGGCTAGGCGCTTCTGCGCGAGTTCGGTTTGGCGCTGGCCCGCTGAGAATGGAGCTGGAGATCGAAGCGGGCGGCCACGACGAGGCCGGCCGTCGCCGAGTAATCCGCCCTTCCAGTTCAGCGTTCGGCCCGCGTGATCCGGGCAAAACGCACGACGACGAACCTCGATGGATGGAACGCGACCACGAGGAGACAGATAAGTTCAGAAATGGCGGTCGCTGCTGCTCGCTCTTTCAGTTCAGTGTTCAGGTCTACACAAATTCCAAGAACGGCCACTGGCCACTGCGTCGCATCGGATCGTACCACAGGAATGAGAAGTTGAGAACCATTGGCAAATAGGAGTAACAAATAACAGAACAGGTGGCTAACACATCCAACTGTACAAAATATCAAAATATCCATGCAAAAGGCCTCCAACTCATGAATGCTTAAGAGACCACATGCGACATGAACCGATCAGGAACAATAGTTAGCATCAAAGTTTTGCCAGGTCTTGTTTTGGCATGGAAGATGACAAAAAGGGAACCAAAATACCCTACAACTTAAGAGGTGGTAATAAATAGCTTCACGCAGAGTAACCTCCATTGACAAGCTTCTCTCCAATCTTTCTAGATCAGACAAAATGGGAGTCAAAACACAGAAGAAAATGACTTATTCTTCCCCATTCTTTCGAAACAAAAAACGAGGACCCAGAGTTTCCTTAACAAATGCTCAAACGCCGCATCTCACCACCTCTGCCTTGTCATTGGCCTGAACGGAAACAACACAAAACCAATTAAGAGTTGCACATGAACCGATAATATCAATATCAATTGGTTAGAAACTGATTTGACTTCCATCATACTTTTACCTGCTTAAATAGACCAGATTACATCACATCAAGAACTAAAGCAAATAAGATGAACAAGATACATATAAAGGTTCTACGCTCCTATTTCTACCCATTAAAAAAAGCAACCATCATACAAGAACACTTCATCACTGCTTCACAAAGTTTAAGCTGTTGGTTGATCATGGTTGGTTGTACACAATATCTATCTTCAAATAAAAAAGAAAACCCAATTTTGAGCTTTGCATCCTCTCTATGAATCTATAGTGTCCTACCTGGACAAATATCCCATTCCTCCTCTCATCTTCAATCAAACAGTATACTATACATGCAATCTCAAAGTTGTCCAAAGTTAAAGTGCCACTTGGATTATAATCAAAACGTGGTATATCCCCATACAAGAACAACTATATAGAAGGTTCCGTATTGAACTAAACATGACAAACGCAACAACACAGGCATGAAAAAATAGCGTCAGTATGAAAATGTGACGCATCATCATACAACTATGAAAAGAATTAAACTATATAGAAGGATTAAGGAGGCATTTCAGCTAAACAGCAAATTACATGCAACTATCAATATGAAACATTAACCTGGAAAGAAATCAGCATGATCAAATTGAGCAAGCAAATTGCACAAACCTGTCTGAACTTCTGCTTCCACCAAAAGAGCCCCTCTCTCTGCTACCTTGGAATCCCCATCTTTCCTCAGCTGGTTTTGGAAATGGCTCCATACCACCACGGGAGCGTGGCCTATCCACGATGGATGCCATAATCTGTGGTTCCTCTGCAATAGCTGGTGGAACTGCTGAAACCCTGCCGGCTCCAGAACCAGGTCTTTGCCCAAATCGAACCTTGTCATCCAACTCAATAGTAAGCAACTCAAGCTGCTTTTCCATCTGAGTTATCTTCTCCGACAAATCCTCTGGATCCTCAGGGGAAGCTTGGTCCGGACCATCAGTTTTATTAGCCTCACTTTCTTTCAGTTTCTCCTTGAGGAGGTTTATTTCTTCTTTCAAGATCCTTTCTTCATTCGTCTCTGGCCTGAAAAATGAGGTACAGATATATTGAATTAATAGAAAACAAACCCGCACAAGCTAAAAGAATAGAATTTCAGAAACAAGGAACCAATCCAAGTATCCATGTCCTTGCTATTCATGAGTGATGACTTATAAAAGCAATTTATGACTTTATCAACACAATAGCATGCTACATTTTGCTAGCGACCACAGTCAGTTTCACTTCTCACAAAACTAAGCGTAACGGTGAACAATCAAGTTTGAATGGAAGTGACAACATATAACTGCATATGTATCACTACATTCAGCACCCACAAGAAAAGGTTGAATTTAACTGAACCATTGCTGTAAATGTTGATTGTTGACTCCACTGCACCGTTCAAAAGATTAATGCAGAGAACTTTTTAATAATAAATGGTTCGACATTAACATTAAATGCTTAATTCACTGGAAGTATACTATAAAGGTAAACCTTCACTTCTAGTTGCTAATTTTTGGATTTCAATTATGAAGTTATCACACAAGCAATTCTTCCAAATATTACATAACAAAAACAACAGGCCAATTGTTCAATATTCCAGTATTGCAATACGCACGTTTACTGTTTACATCATCACAAGAAGCACTCCTTTTACTAATCTATATCAGTCCTCCAGTATTGCATGTTTCCATTATCACAAGAAATTCACCTTCACTAACCTATATCAGTACACTTGCATTGTTTGAGATTCATGAGAAATGCTAAGTGCAATCAAGAGGTGGCTTCATATACATACCTATTAACAGCACGATGTTCCAGCTCAAGGTCTATCTTCCTCCAGTCTTTCCCTTTCTCTTGCAGCACCACTTCCCGTGGCTTGGCATTACCAAACGGATTTACCTTCGGCCGTGACCTTGGTGCCCCTTCACTCCCGACTGCTGATACCTGTGATCCAGGGCTCCCAGGGCGGGAGGAATGTGCGCTATTCGGCCGGCTGGACTGCGAGCTGGTAGGGCGGCTAGTTTTCTGTTCAATCTCAGTCTCCATCTTCCTCCAATCCAACCCTTTCTCAGCCAACACCTCCTCCCGGGGCCTTGCAGCCCCAAATGGGCTTTGCCGGTTGCGTGCCACCTCAGCTGGTGGCGTAGCGGTTGCCAAGGGATCCCGCTTCGGTGGATCAAGGTTGAGCCGCGGCCTCTCACGCTCGCCGTTGTGCGGCATCGCCGTAAAGCTACCACCACGAGCCCAACGGTCAGAGTCGGAGGGGCCTGGTGAGTCGCGGAAACCAGGTGATTCACGGAAGCCAACACCACCAGAACCGAGGCTTGGGTAGCGCGATGGCATCGGCTTCTTATCGCGCGACCAGTCATCGATGTCGTCAGAGCGGCCGGCGGGGGAGGGGCCGCCGAACCTATCACGGCGGCCAGAGTCGCTGAGAGCCGGCGTGAACCTCTTATTCGTTCCCCAGTTGTCCACCTCGTCGGCGCGGGAGGGCATGTCGAGATCCGAGGACCTACCGGGCCCGCGGCGGCCGTCGTCGTCGAACCCGCCGCGGCGGTCCCCGCCCCCGGCGCCAAAACCTCCGCCGTAGGAGCGGAACCCTCGGGAGCGGTCGAGCTCCTCGGCGGAGCGCTCCCTCGGGCCAGTGGGCAGCATCATCATCTCCTCAGGGGTGAGCCCCCTCGGCTCCACGGGGGCGGCGCCGCCACGACGCTGCCCCTGCGCGCCGTACCCGCTGAACTCGGACAGCGACAAGGTGGTGCCCTTGTTCTTCTTCTTCTGCTTGCCCCCGCCCGACGCCGTGGCGGCCTCGCGGAGGCTCGGGAAGCTGGCGGCGCCCCCAGCCGGCGCGGGCGGCTCGGGCGCCGGGAACGCCGCCGCCTGCTCCCGCTCCTCCTCCTCGGCGCGCTCCGCGTCCAGCGCCCACGCGCCCACGCCTCCCCAGGGCTTCGCCATCCCGGTCGCCGCCGCCGCCGCGAGATCTAGGGTTTGGTGCTCGGAGGAGCGGAGGCGAGCGGAGGTGAGAGATAGAGAGAGAGAGAGAGGAGTCGCTTGCGCTTCTGGTGATGGAGTGCTGTGGCCGTGTGGGTGGGTTGGGTGGGAAAAAAATGCGTGGGGGCGTGGGGGGCGCGCTAAATCCCGCGGGTTCGAGGGGCGGAACAGCAAAATGGTGTGCGGGCGGCAGTTGGTCCGCCCGCGGCGGCGTGAGCTGTGGGTGGGATCGCCGCGCCCGCGCCCGCGTGCGCCGTTGCGTTGCGTGCAGGCTGGCCTGGCTGGCTGGCTGCATGCAGAATGCAGCGGGAGCGACTCGTGGCGGCGCGCGGGCTGCTCTCGCGGCGGCAGCTGGCGCACCGACCTGGCCGTCCGATACTCCGATCGATCACACCCCAGCGAGCCTTGGCGTGAAGCTATTGTACTAGTACTTTTTCTTTTCGATTTCTTGCAAAAAAAACGCATCGCTACACATGCAACAATACATTCACATCACATAATATGTTCCCTGACAGACGAAAACTAATGAACATAGATGATCTTATTATAATCTTGTTAAAAGTTTATTTACATATATTTGCTATATATATATATATATATATGAGCATCAGGATTTAAATCCTATTATACTAGCACCTTGCATCTTGGGATCGAAAAAATGCTTCATTTGGGCTTCATAATGTTGACGTTATCTCTGTGCATACTAGCGGTTATCAGTTCAACATCTGCATAGATGAATGCCCAGTTGGCGAATCACTAGCAGAATAATATAATTTCTAAATAACTTTGTCAACCGTGCTCGCCAAACTAATAACTCTGTCTTGCAGCAGATTGAAAACGAATCCACTACCAGGAGAATATCTTCTTTCTATCCGGGTGAAATACCACCAGAATAATCCCGTGGTTTTCCTTCTCTCTCTCTTTCTTTCATTTTCATCCTCTCACCTGTTCCCTTTCCCGTCCAATTCATTTGTCTGCTTCTCCAGCAATTTGCAGAGAGGTTCTTGAATCCAGGGCATCACAATTCACAAATGTGCATTCTCCAGAACCTTTAATTTGTCAGATCTTTTAAAAGCTGCGTTAATTTTGCTATACAGTCCGTGCAGTTAATCACATTATCAGTTTATCACATAGCTTTTCACTGATTTTAATACGTCGGTGAAGCCTCTCAGGAACATTCTGCTATCTGAGTCGATCGTGCCACCAGCTTTTTCCACAAAATGCGTGGGACTAATCAGGACGAAAAGACGGTGACAAAGATGTGAGGCCTACCAGGACGTAGTCGGTTGCCGGTAGGTAAAGCAAAGCCGTAAAGAGGTTAATACTAGCTTAATATCTTATTTGACATTGGCAAAAGGAACTCCTCTTCATTTTCTTTTTCAGAGATCAGAAGTACTACTACCATACCATGCGATATTGCGATGCAAGTCGGATTCTTCTTTAGTTCTGCACCAATCAAAGTCGCCAAAAGCCTAAAAGTCAAGCAGAAAGCGGCAACAAATGTGTTCAGAATTGAACCAGCTGACGGCGACGGCGCGGCATGCAGCAGCTATCGCCCACCCGGATGGTGCTTCGGTCTCGCACGCCGGTTTTAGCTTTGAGTTCAGGGGGCCAGTATGTGAGACACTGACAGACAGGCGAAGGAATGATAGTTTTCTACCGAGCGATGTGTCCCTGAAGTTGACGTTGCAATTAAACTTGGACTCGCGAGGCCTGTATAAACTACTCACTCTAATAATGAAGCCATGATATACAACAGCTCAGTTACTTTTCAATATTATCTTTCGTTACAGTTTTAGCCAGTGATAATGTTAACGAAATTCGATCGATACAATGATCGGCTTATTTTCGGAGATAATGTTTTTGGATTTAAGAAAGACAATGACTATATATCTATACTAATATAAAAATAGAAGTTGTATTCTTTGCTACATTCACCCAACAAAATATACACAGGAATTCCCTCTTCATTCAACAATCGTTCGATCTTTTCATCCAACAGCTCAAATTGGCCAAAGGCATCTCTGCCTAGCAATGCAACATAGGAATCACGATTTGCCCACCGACTTCCCCACAAACAACGCCTCCCCTCAATCACGCACCTCAATCACGCTCGCGTCCATCGATTCATCCCCTCAATCACACGCCTGGTCGTTGTTTCTCCCAGTCACGCTCCGCTCCACCTTGCTTGGACGCTGATCCTTCCAGGTGTGCCTCGGCTGACAGTCCTTGCCGAGCGCCCCTCCAATGCCGTCCCGGTTGCCGGTCCTCATCACCACGCGCAACCATCGCTTCCGCCGCCACTGCCACCGCCATCGCTGTCCTCTTTTTTGCCGGAATTGCCATCCCGCGCGCACCCTTGGAGTTGTGGCGGAGGGTGAGAGGAGGAGGCGGTAGCGCTGACCGAGGCACGGAAAGTTGAGCGGGCTGTGGAGCACTCAAGATGCAGCCTAGGCGTCAGATGCCTTGCATCCACCATGCCTCCGACCGATGACCTTGCCTACTCTGTGCCGCGGTTGCAATATCACCGGTGAGCGCTCAATGACCATGACATCCCTTGTCGAAAGGCTGGGACTTCGCCCACTCCTGATATCCTAACACGCCATGACCTCACCTGCTCCTGATGCCCCCACGACTCTGGCAAGCAGCAACAGGCACGACTGAATTGAACATGATTATGCAAAACCCAAGGTGATTCTCATCTTCCAAATCTTTCTTTCCATGTTTTTTCTATGGGATAATTAAGTATTCTGTTAACCTGTTTATAGTGATATATTGTCATCTAATTTAAGTAATATTGTCGTCATCTGACAAATGTGATGTGCAGGTTTTGGGTTCTAGCATGGTATAAAGCGATGAAAATTTAGTATCATAGTTGCTGCAGTAGTTAGTGAAGGAATATCTATTTAGAAAATAAAACAGCTATTAGAGGGATATTTATCTACAACAACATGGTCAATTTGTCGAAGCAGGAGATAAGAGGTGTTCATCAATAAGGCACACTCTTATTTCATAATGAGCCAGTGTTGCAGGAGAAAATGCATCCAGCTCTAATTGGCATGAAGTGTCAATTGAGACCTGTGAATGTTCTTCCAGATGATTTATGACAAATTGTTTGATAGCTAGAGCTTTCAGTTGTGACCTCTGGTTTTCTGCGGGTTTGGAAGCTGTGATGGTTCAGATACTTGGTGCTTATATTTTGGATAGGTATGGTTTGTCCTTTGGTTGATGCTAAGATGGTGCTGGATGGAAGCTGGAGTTTCCAGCAGTAGAACCTTTTAGTTTCTCTTGTCTAGATTTATCTTTCAGTTTGTTCTTCGTTTGTGTAAGACTCTATTTTACTTTGGGCTTTCTTTAAAAGGTAATGCAATGGCCTATTCTCGAACAAAAAAGATCAGTGTTGCACCGTGGGATGTTGAGGACTTAAGGTATGATAAAGGATTTGAAGGTATGTTTTCATAACATTATTTACTTGCATGATTTTTCATGTAAAGAACTTTGATCCACTGCTGTAGAAACAACCTGCGATGATTGCCAGTTAGTTAACACTAGGTACATATATTATTGACCTGAACATAGAGTTGGATCAGCTAGGTCAATATGATTTCCCACATGAATCCAGTCATATGTACTATGCTAAAAAGGGCTGAAATGACATAAATTGGCTTCCTGTTGATGTATCTGTCTTTTGTACATTACTATTTATAGTTATACTATAAGATAAAGTGTCACCTGCCAAACAACATATGTATAATTAGCTACTACTATTTCAAATCCAACAACTGTACTATATGAAACTCTCTGGACTTTGCCCTATGTTTTTCTACGCAAATGGTCGATATAGTTGTAAAAAATAAATAGGCCATTTTCTAATATGAGATGTGTTGTTTCAGGGGCAACTTACAAAAGCAATAGCAGAACCAGTAGCTCTTTTAGATTCAGCCAATGAAGAAACCTGGCCAGCAATTACAAAGCTTCTCCAATGTGAGGCAAACTTATTGTTTCAGCAACTCAAATTACTTTTGTCAAAAGATGCATTACTTTTGATCAGGTGACATCTAATGACATGATTTATATCAGTTTAAACTAAGTGACCTGCATTACTTTTGATCAGGTGACATATAATAAAATGATTTATATCAGTTTAAATTTAGTGACCATCGATTTTACTTTTGATCGGACATCTCATTGGCACATAAGCTCTATTGAGATTTGTTGTTCGATTATTTTCTTATATCATGCCTTTTTTGGTTGTTTCAAAAGTGAGCAAACCAATTATGACTATAATAAATTACATCAAACCTTTTGACCAAACATAATATACAAAAAGGTTCCAAACAAGATGTGTGCCTCATTGTCTTGGTAATATGTATTTACATATTTCTATTAATTTGTTTTCTTAGCCTTACTGTTTATATCTACCCATTTCTTTTCCTCCTCAAAGCTATGAAGAGTCAAGTGCAAGGTGATGCAAAGGTTCAACCTCTTGAAAAATTTTATTCCAGTGTTCCTCTCTGAATTTTGCATTGTCCTTTACAAGTTGGAGAATGTGCTAAACCGGGTGTAAACAGTCGAAAATCCTACTGTATGTTTCCTTCCAAATATTTTTGAGGTTAAACTGTTATTTTTTTCTATGCCTATCGTGGGTTTGCTTCGAACATTTAGCAACCATGCATTAATGTTTGGTCGTGTTTACGATCATCAATGGTCGTAAACACCTTTTATTTGTAATTATTGATTGAACTATTAATTGTGAAGTAATTCTTGTGATCTAATTTTGCTTATGCACTTCGTAATCTCCGGGACAACGAAGAATTTTAGTTTCCAGGTAATCGCCAGGACAATGCGAATTAATTTCTTTTTTCAGGTAAAATGGTTGCTTTTTAAGCAAAAGCCATTTGTCACAAAAGTGTGAAGCCCAGGGTAATCAATATAAATGATTTAAGTGAGATGTGGTATCATTTCTATGAAGTTTATCACTTTAGGTATTATGAAGATTTTCTAAACTGGAAGTATGAGTATCGCGTAAATACAGTCTTACTCAATTGTTATAGGAAACGCATAGTCTTAAATTTTCTATATTATGCATCTGGAATGTAATTGCACATAATATATATTATGTATAACGTGCATTATACGTGCACGATTACTAGTAACTTGTAAACCACTAGGATAAATGACGGTTATGTATATTTTCGTCAATTATAGATGAAGTTTGTCTTTGTCCTTCGACCAGTAGTCTAAGTAGTTTCTTTAGTTAAGCTGTGATTTTGTAAAATCACGATCATTTAACCTTTAATCTTTATAATAATTGAATATAGCTTTTTTAAGAAAGGGCAAAATAAATCCTACTATCTAAAATAATATTATAGAGATCTTGTGGGCCAACTGGGGGCTGGGCTGGTTTTGTGGGAAGGGGTATTGTCAGGCCCAGCATAATAGGAAGAAACTACTAAGAGACTATGGGCTTGGTTGCCAGTACAATTGGCCTGCAATCAGTTTCTGCCGAAGAGAAATACACCTAGAGAGCAGATCATCTGATAGCTGGTTGGTTGCAACGGATTGAGCGCCAACTTTTGCCGCCAGTAGCAAACGATATAGCGTGACAGACAAATAATAACACATCCCGCGACTCAAAATTTTCAACATTAGACTAGAATACATACAAACTAGATGATGGGGCGCTCCAATGACGCGCCTCTGTATATAATTTGATTGATGACATAAAGGTACATCTATATCTTAAAAGCAATCATAGTTTGTCTTTTCAGAATAGTTAGTGCACCCTTAGCAAGCAAATATTTCACCAATTTCCTCGCTTGTCGCATAGCACAATACTTAGTGTACCCTAAGCTAAATATGGATTTGTCAATAATAATATGTATATTCCTTAAATTACAAAATAAATGTCAAAAAAGAAGATAAATGAACATTTAACTGAAGATATAAAAAGAACTGCTTCAATCCAAGGAGCTAAAGCGTTTTTTCTTTCAGAACTCTGCAAAAACTGCTTCCATCCATGCATATAAATCTTTTCATGTGTCATGTCCAGCTATGATCTGGCAGCATAATAAAAAAAATGCAATTTGTCATTTCTTAGATAACATAAAATGAATAAAAGGTTCTTGATGCCTATAATGTAACGTAATAGGCTGAGTTTGTTAAGTGCGTTACTACCGCCGCATAGTGATTTTCTCCCCGGGCACGCTTTTCAAACTACTAAACGGTGTATTTTTTTGCAAAAAGTTTCTATACAAAAGTTGCTTAAAAAATCAAATTAATTCATTTTTCAAAAAAAAAATTAGCTAATACTTAATTAATCACGCGCTAATGAACCGTTCCGTTTTCCGTGCTTACTGTGAGTTGGAAAGTCCAACCAACGAACTCAACCTTAATGTTTGTTTTAACTGCCGTGGACTCTATTAATCCAATAAACACTGTGTGATAGGGTCGAACAATTCCATATCTATTAGTTTGCCTAGGAAACTCCCATCTGACGTAAGCACCATTGTACAATTTCATACCTATTAGTTTGCCTAGGAAACTCCGATCTGATGTAAGCACCATTGTACTGCTAAGGTATAGGACATATTTTGGGAAAATTCTAACACAAACAGCTAGAAGCAATCGGTTAAACTATAGCATAGAAATAAAGGAAAGCGCTTCTACAATGAAGGTATGCATGCCCTCACATCAAATAGGATAATCAATGATAATTTAATGGGTTTGTGAGATCCAAATTACAGTTTCAACAAATTTAAACTTAGTGAGATAAGCATAGCTTAAACATGATAACAGTTCAGTTGAATAAAAGTGAGAGCACTCCATAAAATTGATCATAAAAACTAAAAAAGCATATACATATCTTTTAATTAACATTGAAGCCTTTTTTTCATCGACAAATTTCATGTTTAGGACCTGAGAATTCCAAACAAACAAAATAAGGCAAGAAAGTGTGCAATGAACATGTGGCCAACAAAGTTTTATGAATGTAATTAACTAATTTGTGTAACACTTTATTTATCCAAAAGTGCAAGTGGTTAAAGTTAAAACTATAAATGTAAATCTTTGTTAGGTACAATAGCAAAACACTTGAAATCTTCCTGTGAATTTTTTATTACCTCCCACATGTAAGAATATGCACTGACAGAGATCTGATCCACTTCTGTTCGTTGAACTTCTTAATCAAAGCGAGTCGACAGATGCCACATCTCTTAACTTGCTTGCATGGCAGCAAAGCCTCTTATAGTCTTAGGAGATCCAGTATGCCATTCAGTACGGAGCCTAGTCCTTTTCTTCTGTTACTTCACACAATAGAGTATTTAATTAATATATATTATTTTATAAGGCAAATATATATAGTGGCTTACATATTTATAGAGCTTACCCTTGTCTAGTGTCTGGCAGAACACTGGGGGCTTCAATCGTCGACTCATTATCCGCATCTCAGCCCAAGCTAACGAAGCATGACTAATTCAAGGGAAAATGTGGAGCCTATCGAAGCACTATTGAGAGTAAGGGCCTATTTGATAGAGTTTCAACTCCTAATTTAGCTTCAGAAGTTGGGTCTGGAGTGGAGTTGTGAAGCAGCCTAAACCCAGCTCCACTTCTCTAGTTCATTTTGTGAGAACGCTCCACCCAGCTTCACTCTCATTTTAGGTGGAGCTGAAACTGTTTGACTAGGCTCCAGCTTCAGAAAAGATGGAGTTGAAGCTGGAGCTATTTCAAATAGCCAGAACCGATTTATCTGTATTGTTGCTCGAAGTGAATGAGTCGAATCTCCGAATGGAACCATTCTGGCACTGGCCGACGAGCCAGTGGAACGGCACAGTGAGCGCGGCGTTTGATGCGCCGTGACAAGTTCACGGAGCACGTCACTCCAGCGGCGCCGTCACCAATCGCCGCTTCAGGCTGGCATCCCGGCGAAGCAGAGCTCCATGCGCAGCGCTGGCATCAAACCGACGGGGTTGCTACGCTGGTTGTCACCACAGCTTGCCGGCGGCGGCCGGTGGTGCCTGGTTTGTTCCGTCCGGGTGTGGCCCCGCCGACGACGACGAGAGCCTCTACAGGTGGCACGACGCCCAGTAGCACTGCAACAATATAAGCTTGACAAACAAATCATAACACATCTTGCAAATGAAAATTTCAATATTGGACCAAAATACACATGAATCGTGAGCTTAGATGCCATACTAGAGAAACAAAACATGGAAGGTCTGATATTTCAGAAACAAAGCATGGCCCATCGTCCACCCAAGATTTGAAACTACTGTACATTAGGTCACAGCATAAATAGTTCAGGAAACAAATCTTGGTTCATCTAAAATTAAATGGAAATGACATTGCCCGATTGAGATAATATTCGCCATCTTCCTCTAGCATGGCATCGGCTGCAAAGTTACAGGACAGTTAAATTTAACTGTTAATGAAACTTTATCCTCAATGTAAGTTATGATGGTCTTGCGCCCTCGAGAAGCTTCCATGAGAACACCATCAGACATGGGAATACACCTTTTGTACTTGCCTTGATCACACCTAGGACCATAAATGGTGTCCAATGTAAGACACTCAAGTGACACTGCATTACTGAGTATGTAGCATGTTAGTTCAACCAAGCTCTTCGCAGAGCTGAAACCACTGATCTTCACGCTCTTGAGGTAGTCATGGCGATGTTCAGGCATGTGCCTCAGCTGTGAATCCGCGAAAACCGATTCATGCACCAAACGTAGTTGAGTCACCTAACCACGAAAAGGATTATATACGATTGAATTAATGGACAGATAGATTTGCAGGATGAAATGAACGAATGGACAACCCCAGCGCCTTACATCTAATATCAAAGTCTCCCAGGAAGGTATGGAGAATATGGGTACCGAGTATCCACATGGTCTTCATATTCAACTAGAGATAGGATGTTGGTTAGATCCATATATTATTTAATAAAGTAGAACTTGGTCATAATATTGTCTTAATTCTATAGCTTGACTTAGAGTCCCGATTAAGTACTACCATGTAATAGATTAGGAAACTGATGTCATGTTTGGCTACGTTTTTCTCTTTGTAACCCTATTCCCCAACCTATATAAGGTAAGCAGGAAGCCCTCCAGGGGCATGATCACAGAGATATTCATAACTCGATCGTCAGATTAATATACACCCGACGGATATAATCCCCAAACAGGAGTAGGGTATTACCTCTCATTGAGAGGGTCCGAACCTGTCCAAATCTCTGTCTTCCGTATTCATTCACTTTTAGGTCTCGTGCGCTACCCGCTTTTCTTATTGCCGAATTCTAGTTTCGATAGTTGGCGTGCCAGGTAGGTGTGGCGTCGAGTTTCCCGTCAACGAGTGCGATGGAACCAATCTCCAATGCCGCCAGATTCGTTTTCGCCCCAAGTCTCCGTCTCAGATTCAGTCTAGCTAGGGAGATCAATCTCGGCGTGATCAACGATTTAATCTCCGACATCACCGAGTTTCTTCATTGTCGGCCGCATCCATCGTCGCCGACTGGTTTCTTCGCCTCCACGGTTGGTGGACTCCGCCGCTGTTGCTGATGGCGACATCGTCTTCACCGTCGGTCGTCTTCGTCATCGTCGACTGGTTTCTTCGCCTTCACGGTTGGTGGACACCACTACCGTTGCTGATGGCGATATCGTCTTCACCGTCGGTCGTCTTCGTCATCGCCGACTGGTTTCTTTGCCTCCACGGTTGGTGGACTCCGCCGCCGTTGCTGATGACGACATCGTCTTCACCGTCGGTCATCTTCGTCATCGCCGACAGGTTTTTTCGTCTCCACGGTTGGTGGACTCCGCCGCCGTTGCTGATGGCGACATCGTCTTCATCGTCGGTCACCTCCATCGCCGCCGATTGGTTTTTTTGCCTCCACAGTTGGTGGACTTCGCCGCCGTTGTTGATGACGACATCATCTTCATTGTCGGTCACTTCCATTGTTGTTGACTGGTTTCTTTGTCTCCACGGTTGGTGGATTCCGTCGCCTACTGGTGTTTTCGCTTCTATGGCCATGCGTCTTTGCCATTTTGTTGGGCAACTTAATCTCTACCATCGGTCGCTTCAGCTGCTTTCTCGGTTGGTGTCTTCGTCGCCATTGATGAACGACCTTGTCCCTAGATTAGCCAACTCCGCCGTCACCGGTGAAAATACAAAAAAGCTAAGTCATCATTAATTTTCTTCTTTATATGATATTTTCTTTTTTCTCTACCTCACTACATTAAACTGGTTCTCCGTTGAGCAGTGAGTCGGGGGCTACAAATGTTATATCATATTTCGGCAATAATTTTTTATAATATTTATCTTGATTGCTTGTGAAATAATCCGAGTAAAAAGTACCGATCGAGTTGTGAAGTTCTATTTTTCGATGTTTTTTGTTTGGTTTGTTGACGGATGGTTGCCTTTGAGCCGATTCCTAGCACCTAGGGGCTTGTTGGGTAGAGTGTATAACGCAAGGTGCTAAGTATTACTCGGACAAAATCAAAAGCATAAAGATAAAATAATTTGTTTTCTACTCTTAACAATTGCAAAAGTACCCGAGTAGTAAATTTTGATCCGTGAAGCTTTGTTCTTTGATGATGAACTCATGTCAATGATTAGTCGGACAGAGTGTTTAAACGTAACGAGTCATCTACTCGGGGAAAACAAAATTGACAAGAGGAGAAACACATACTTATAAATATTTTAAAATGCTTGAATTTTTCTTCAAGTATATTTACATCAGATACTACTCATCGTACATGTTTATACTACAGGATCCAAATTCAGATATGCAAAGTAGGGATTCATGGCTATAAGCTTATTTCCTATGCTTTAGAAAAAGATCAGTCATAACATCACCGCCGGCTTGTCGCCACCGCCGTCGACAGGTGTCTTCGCCTTCACAGCTGGCCTACTATGCCACTGATTGATGGGCGTCTTTGTCTTCATCGAGCGGTCGCCTTCACCGACTGTTGTCTTTGCCTTCACGGCTGGCCTGCTATGCCGCTGATTGATGGGCGTCTTCGTCTTCACCGCCATCGACTGGTGTCTCCGCCTTCACGACTGGCTTATTACACCGCCGCTGATGGGCGTCTTCGTCTTCATCGCCGGCTTGCCTTCGCCGCCACTGACTGGTGTCTCCGCCTTCACGGCTGGCCTATGTCATCGCCGCTGGTGGGCGTCTTCGTCTTCACCGACCGATCGCCTTCGCCGCCGTCGACTGATGTCTTCGCCTTCACGACTGATCGACTATGTCGCCGATTGATGGGCGTCTTCATCTTCACCGTCGGCTTGCCGTCGTCGCCGTCGACTGGTATCTTCGCCTTCACGGCTGGCCTACTATGCCGCAGATTGATGGGCGACTTTGTCTTCACCGACCGACCACCTTCGTTGTTGTCAATTGGTGCCTTCGCCTACATGACTGGCCTACTATGTCGTCGATTGATGGGCGTTTCGTCTTCACTGATCGGACACCTTCGCTGTTGTTGACTGGTGCCTTCGCCTTCATGGCTGGCTTATTATGTCGTCGTTGATGGGCGTCTTTGTCTTCACCGCCGGCTTGCCTCGATCATTGCTGACTGGTATTCTCACCTTCATGGTTGGCCTGTTATGCCGCCACTGACGGGCGTCATCGTCTTCGCTACCCGCCGCCTCGTCTATTGTTGTTGAGTGGTCTCCTCGGTTCTACGGCTACGCGTCTTCACTACCGTTATTGAGCAACTTCGTCTTCACAGCTAGTTGCTTCTACTACCACCGACTGGTGTTGACGGAGCGTGACGTTCCTCACCGGGAGACCGCGCGGGCCCCCCTTTGCCAGTTCGGCCGGGGGCGCTAAGTGAGGTTCTTCGCCCTCGATCTGAGGAACGTCAGCGAGAGAGGAAACGCACAAGACGCGGGCGACGTAGACAGGTTCAGGCCGCTGAGAAGCGTAACACCCTACTCCTGTGTTCTGGTGGATCTGAGGGTCTCCAACAATACAAAGCCAGTTCGGTCTCCAGCCCCTACTCGCCGGAGTCCTCTCTCTTTCCTAGGCCTGGGCCTCCTTTTATCTGGCCAGGGGTCACCACATGGGCCTCAAGCTGCCTAAGAAAAGAAACATTCTTTTTACAATGAGGGCTAGTCTACAGCCGGAAGTGACCTCTGACAGGCACGGTGCACGCCTCCTGCCCCGCTCGCCAGCTCTCCCAGTGGACGCCCGTTTCAACTTTCATTAAACGGCAAGCGACTTCCTTGCCACGCTTGCGCTGAAGTCTGGAATGGATCTGACCGGGACTGACATACCAACTCCAGGAGTTAGCATGCCGGCTCCGGCTAGGGATGAGAGCCAGGAGGCTCTCATCATTCTGACGGGACAGGGCGAGGCGTGCCACAGGCCGCCTGTCGCCACCTAACCCGCGATCTGACCGGTCTGTGACCGGTCACACACCGCGACCGGTCATGGACCGGATAAGCGTGCGCTGCGTCGCATTAAATACGGCGTGGCGCGCTCGTCTGATCCGCCATAAATGCGGTTAGGTGAGCCCTGTTGTGCTCACCTAACCCGCACACGTGGCGCCAAAATCACAGGGGGTCGGGGTGCCCCAGCCCTCGGGGCCGAAACGGGAGCGGCCCGACCCCTCGGGGAGACAGACGGAGGGGCGGCCACGTCACCCTCGGGCCCAACCCCCCCGAGGGGGTCGGGCCACGTGGGTGACCGCGACTGCTCAAGCCTCTAGTCATGACACCCCCGGTCCCATGTCACCGACAGTAGCCCCCGCCGTTACGCCAGGGCGACCGCCCCCCTCGAGGGAAGCGCTCGGGCGTGACGCCACTCCTTAGGTCCGGTGACAGGTGGGGCCGGTCCCTACAGGCGGGCAGAAACCCAACGGTTGCGAATCGCGCGCGTCGGCAATAGAAGAACCGATCAATAATAATGAGCGGCCTCTTCAAGACCGCTACATTACTCGAGCAGCGCGGGAATCGGGACGAGCCGGTTCGTTTCGCCTGGGGATATGATGATGGCGTTTTTCACGGTCGGCGAGCGCAGTTAATGCGCGCACGATCTGCCCCAACTCAACCGCCGCGGCCGCACGTCTGCCGCGTGCGCCGCAACCGGGCGAGTGGGGTTGGTGGAGGTGTGGGCGCGAGAAACGAGGGGGCGAGGTAGTGGGCGCAGGAAGCGAGGAGCCGGGCGTAGCGTTGGCAAGGTTATAAAGACGCCGAGGAAGGGATTCGTTTCCTTCCTCTCTCCATTCTTCCCCTTGCCTTCGCCACTTGTGCTCTAACTCCTCGTTTCTTGTGCCCTATCCTTGCCGCACGCGCTCGCTCTCAAGCACCTCCTCCGCCGGCGCCATGGCACGGGGCTCCGCACCGCTCGACGGTAGCGTGCTGCCGCCTTCCCGCATCACGAGCGAGAGGCAGGCCGGGCTGCCGCGCCGATTCATGCCGGAATCTGCCACCGGCCGGGAGGTGGTCGCGCTGGGCGAGGGACGCCCGGCGCCACACTACCCGGGGCGGACCGTCTTCTTCCTCTCTTTCGCAATGGCGGGGCTGGTCCCGCCATTCTCTATTTTCTTCATGGATATTTTGGAGTTCTACGATCTCCAGATGGCGCACCTCACCCCCAACGCGATAATGACGTTGGCCATCTTCGCGCACCTGTGCGAGATGTTCATCGGGGTGCGCCCGTCTCTCCGGCTGTTCCGGTGGTTCTTCACCGTGCAGCCGGTGTCGCCGCCGACGGCAGTCGGTGGCTGCTACTTCCAGCCGCGGGGGCAGGTGCTGAACCGCTACATTCCCTGCGTCCTCCGCAAGAAGTGGGACGACTGGAAGAGCGATTGGTTCTACACCCCCCTCGCCGACGAAGCGCGCCTCCGACTTCCGAGCCAGCCCCCGGCGCAGGCCTCCAGCTGGCGGGCGGCGGTGGATCTGGGGGACGACTACGACGCCGTCCTTGACCGCCTGGCGGGTCTGCGATCCCAGGGGCTCACGGGGGCCATGGTGTTCGGCGATTACCTCCGTCGCCGGATCGCGCCACTCCAGCGACGCGCCCGGGGCGCCTGGGAGTACACCGGGCCCGAGGACCACCTAAGGACCCACCAGGGGAGCAAATGGGACTGGGACCCTGAGGACTTCAGGATGGTAGTCCAACGGGTGCTGAATCTCGGCTCCGTGGAGGCATCCCTCATCCCCCAAGGGGTCCTCCCCCTCTGCTGCGACCCCGAGCGCGCCAACATCCTGGCCATCATGCAGGTGGTCGGGGCGTCGGGGGAGCGGGCCCCCTGAGGCCACGATGGCGCGGGCGGGAGCCGCAGGGGGGAACAATCTACCCCGGGAGGGGGTCGTGCTTCTGGGCCCCGCGACGGGGGCCCGGGGGGCAGCCGCCCTGCCGACGCCAGGGGGAAGAGGAAGCAGGGAGGTACTCCTCCCCCATCTCCTCCCCGAGGGGGCGGGGCGGTGCGCGCCAGCAGCAGGCGGCCGGAGGGTGCCGTGCCGGCGCCGCAGCCCGAGGGGGAGCGAAGGAAGAAACGGCTCCGCAAGATGGGGGAGAGCGAGCCATGCCGGGGGAACCTCATCTCGCCCCCGAGGTGGTCGTTCAGCCGACCCCCCCGCAGGTTCGTTCCCACGCCCAC
>BDMV01000004.1:26393791-26646840 GCA_008326285.1 Oryza officinalis | reverse complement strand
CCGTCGTTCGCCGCGCCCTCCGCCTCGACGACATGGAGTTGGCGGCGGCAGCGCCAGAGCCCCCGGCGGCGGAGGACCGCCCGCCGGCGTCTAGGCGCTGCTGCGCCGTCATGACCAAGTCGGCCACGTCATCCAGCCAACGTCGGGCTGGAGTCTCTGGATCGGGGACGACGGGCGGGTGACGCAGGAGCGCGCCCGCGGCCTGGAGCGCGCCCTGGGGCGTGCCGCCATCGCCGTAGACGAGGCGGCGACGCGTCCCGTCTCGCCGTCCTCCCCCGTCACCCGCGAGCGGCGAGGTCGCGGATCCTTCGACCTCCTCGAGCGCCTTCCCTCGCCCAAGACTTCGGCGAGAGGGGGACGGCGGGGTGCGAGCCCGACGGCGCGGGTTCTGCTCCCTGTCGTCACCGCTAGCGCTCGGAGAGAGGCTGTGCGCCATTGCCCGCTCGGCCATGGGGCTAAGCGAGCGAAACTTGGCACACACGAAAGATGATGAGGGCTTAGAAAGACACACGCGTCCCCTACCTGGCGCGCCAGATGACGGAGCGTGAAACTCCTCACCGGGAGACCGCGCGGGCCCTCCTTTGCCGGTTCGGCCGGGGGCGCTCAGTGAGTTTCTTCGCCCTCGATCTAAAGAATGTCAGCGAGAGTGGAAACACGCAAGACGCGGGCGACGTAGACAGGTTCGGGCCGCTGGGAAGCGTAACACCCTACTCCTGTGTTCTGGTGGATCTGAGGGTCTCCAACAATACAAAGGGAAATCTATCTCTCCAACGTATCCGCCGGAGCCCCCTTCTTTCCTAGGCCTGGGCCTCCTTTTATCCGATCAGGGGTCACCACATGGGCCTCAAGTTGCCTAAGAAAAGAAACATTCTTTTTACAAACAGGGCTAATCTACAGCCGGAAGTGACTTCTGACAAGCATGGTGCACGCCTTCTGCCCCGCTCGCCAGCTCTCCCGGTGGACGCCCGTTTCAACCTTCATTCAATGGCCGGCGACTTCCTTGCCACGCCTGCGCTGAAATCTGGATTGGATCTGACCGGGGCTGACATACCAACTCCAGGAGTTAGCACGCCGGCCCCGGCTAGGGACGAGAGCCAGGAGGCTCTCATCATTCCGACGGGACGGGGCGAGGCGCGCCATCGGCCGCCTGTCGCCACCTAACCCGCGATCTGACCGGTCTGTGACCGGTCACACACCGCGATCGGTCACGGTCCGGACAAGCGGGCGCTGCGCCGCATTAAATGCGGCGTGGTGCGCTCGCCTGATCCGCTATAAATGCGGTTAGGTGAGCCCTGTTGTGCTCACCTAACCTGCACACGTGGCGCCAAGATCACGGGGGATCGGGGCGCCCCAGCCCTCGGGGCCGAAACGGGAGCGGCCCGACCCCTCGGGGAGACAGAGGAAGGGGTGGCCACGTCACCCCCGGGCCCGACCCCCCCTAGGGGGTCGGGACACGTGGAGGACCGCGGCTACCCAAGCCTCTAGTCACGACACCCCCGGTCCCATGTCACCGACACTGACAATTTGGTATGCTTTGCCTTGCATCCGGCGTATAGAGGTGTCTCGGAGTCACTGACCAACCTGTTGAACTTCATGGAATCTCTCTCGTTGTGAGCTTGCTCCTCAACATCACGTAACATCTCTTGCAGCATATCAGGATCCACATCAACCATTTCACCGCCCAATGGAGATGGTATAAACATGTCATGTTCATCTTCATTTTCATGATTGTCTGCACCACTTCTGTCTGCAGCTGCACCACTACCGGATTCTTGCTCTCCATGCTTCACCCAGCATGTGTAGCCCTTCATGAATCCCCGTTGTATCAAGTGAGAGTGTACCTCCTCTCCGCTAAACATAATATCATTCTTGCAATCTCTACATGGACAACACATGTATTTGCTATTTCTTCTTCTCCTATCCTCCTCCGCAACGTTCATAAAACTTAAAACGCCATTTCTATACTCCTTGCAATGACGTTTTAGAGTTGTCGCATTCATCCAATTTCGATCCATCGCTGCAAAATTTAATAAAATATTAGTTAACATACTACTAAATTGAAAAAAATTATTACTACCTTTTTACTTACTTCTAAGATTTTTCTGTTTTTCTTTGAAAAAATGACAAAAATTCGCCTCCTTCAACCTCCCACCAAAATAGTGAATAGTGGGATAACTTCAAACAACAGTCGGGTGGTCTATTTATAGTGGGCGAAATATATCTCAATCGGGCCAATAAACCGACATCTCTAACGGGCGCACAGTTATCTCTAACGGGCATCAACAAAAAGCCCGACACAGATATGAGTCATCGGTGACGGGTTTTAAATCACATCTCAATCGGGCCATAATTGTAGCCCGTCACCGATGACTCATATCTCTGACGGGCTCTCTAGAAGGGCCCGATTGAGATACGAGTCATCGGTGACGGGCTTTAAATCCATCTCAATCGGGCCATATTTGGAGCCCGTCACCGATGATCCTCATCTCTGACGGGCTCTGTAGACGAGCCCGATTGAGATATGCTGGGTCATCTCAATCGGGCCTAAAGCTGAGCCCGTCACAGATGAGTGTCATCGGTGACGGGCTATGTGTACTTGGGCCTGGAGTATGACTGCACGAGTACATCTACAACGGCGCAAATTTAGGCCCGATTGAGATAACTTGGTTCTGACGGCCCAATAGTCCAGACATGTGAGGGCCCGTTAGAAATAAAAGGATTTGTACTAGTGTCTGGATCAAGTCGCTGGCCAATCAATCGAGTCAAAGTAAACTATCGCCACCGTACGTCTATCTACGCATGCATATGCAGATCTGCAGTAGCATATACTATGTCGTACTAGCTGGTGTCCGATTCGCGACGAGGTCGTACGAGACCGGCCTAAAGGAAGAGGAGGAGATCATGCACGCGCGTGCGTGCACGTACACTGTATCTAGGCCCCGCATGCAACCTGCCTAGCTGCTGCGGCCGCATGTGTCGTAGATCGAGCAGGCCGGTGACTAGATAAATGTAGTACTATATATGTCTCTCTCTCCCCTGCTGCTTTCGGTCTCACGCATTGACTAATCAGTAAAGGTCACGGGAAAGCTCTGATATCGTGATATGGTTGAGGTTGATTATTAGCGTTCTAATGATGATCACTAAATGCCTAAATGGTTTTTTTTTTTTAAAGACGAAGACCTACCTAAGCTAGTGCCATAGAGCGGCGCCGTGAGGTAGCATGCATGCAGTAGCTTGATCGATGCTCCATCGATCGATTGGTCATGCATGCATGGTGGCTATGTAGCAGCAGCAAACTTTGTGGCCGTCGTCGCAGCACCAACTTTTGACCATGGCCGGACACTACATTATACTAGTAGTACTCCTCGATCATGCATCCCCCGGCATCATCGATCGTGGTGGTCGAACCCACACCTCGCGTATACCAACCTCTCCTCTCGACGGCTCTTGACGGCTTTACCACTTTGCTCGCGCGCGTCTCCGGCCGTTGGGCTCGATCCGGGCCACGCGGTGTGGGCTGCCTGCACATGCGAGGAGATAGATACGCGCGCGCATGCACGTCTACCGTCTACGGCTGTAGCCGGAGAGCCAGCAAGCACGGGCTGCGCGGCGTTGATGCGTGCTACTGTTGCAGCGGCGCGTCGCTGTCCGCACGATACGCTGCGTTCTCTCTCTCCGGCATGGAGGGTTTTAATTTTCTGTAGGAGGCTAGGGCGCTAGGCTTGGCGGTAAGGGCGCATGCACGTACGATGTATTGTACTATGTCTGTACGGAGTACTACTGTAGTGCCAACTGCGGAGCCACTGCCTCAGCAACGTTCACGTGCGCTAGCCAGGTGGGGTGGGTGCGGCTATACAACGTTAACTATATATATGGTCAAACGGATCGTCCGACATGGCCTGCCCCAGACATGGTCCAAGCACGACCCGAGATCAGATGAATCGGCATGGCCCGATCGACACGCCGTGCCATGTCGTGCTCGTCCACGACCCACACTTACGGCCCATGTACGGTCTGAAGACATGAGCAGCTCAACATGTTCGTCCTTAGAATAAGTCTATTTTGCCTCCCTTATCACTTTGGGCCGTATCTTATATGACTAGAATAAGTCTATTTTGTCTCCCTCATCTCTTTGGACCGTGCCTTATATGGCTAAAATAAATCTATTTTGCCTCTCACACCTATTTTGTCTCCCTGATTGTTGGGTCCTGGCAAGTCGTGCTGAGGAAAAGGCCCAGGCACGGCCCCATGGTCAGGGCGTGTCGTGCCTGGGCCGAACGGTTAGGCTACGGGTCTTTTGGCTAACTATAGTTCACACATTCGGTTTGTTTGAAGTGTTCACCTTCATGTTTCGGGCTTTCGGCCCAAGTAATCTCTATGTATAGGGGGGATAAGTCTATTTTATGTCCCTCACCCCTTGCTGTTGGTTGAATCGCCTCCCCCAATCATAAAACCGAGTATAACGTCTTGTCCATCTTCAAAAACCTGTCTAGATAGACTCCTCGGGCGGTTTTGTAGATAGTTTTATCTTACGTGGCGCTTAGGTGGCATTCTAGACAGAACAAAATTAATACTGCAACGGGTCCCATATGTCAGCGAAGCGTTCATCCTCCCTTTCCTTCCACTCCGCCAAGCCAACGACTCCAGCGAGCTCACATCACCATGGTCACACCGTAGCTGCCACCAATCAAGCATCATCCTCGCCACCGCCCAATTCCTTCGACACCGCTGCCGGTGACCGCTTTTGACCACAACATTCTCCTCCACCCAACGTGTTGTTGCACCAAAGCAACTCAATGAGGTCGTCGTCTTCACTGCAAAAGCACAAACACAAAAACCAATCGAAAAAACATCGTAATAATCTGCATCCTAAATCAAAGCAGAGAAATTTGTGCTTTGATGAAGCGATCAAACGCAAACCCGAATGTCCTCGAGGCGTCTCCAATGTTGCTCCAATCAAGGACGAAGTGGTTCATCATTGAGATGGCAGCAACCATGGATGACGAGACGACGATCCCCTTCATCGTACTACAGAAGCAGAGCACGAACCAGAAACATCTTTAGCTCCAACAATAACAACAACAACAACAACAAAAACACCGAGAGAGACAGAGGGGTAAATTAAAAAAGAGAAGCAAGAAGGCGGAGGCCGAGGCGTCAAGCGTGGTGTACACTCGTATCCCCATTATTTTTATGCTAAATTGCAGGTTTATGAGATGATGGGGAATCAGCATGTACCATGGTGTTGTACTCAAAGGCAGTAACCAGGGCGAGGCGTGGGGGCATAGGGAGGCGGATCCACGGTTGCCGTCGCCGCCACCAACGACGCCGACCTGTCCCTCTCCTCCTCTTTGCCACGTTACAGAAGGCAAGGACAAGCGGATCGAACACATCCCCGTCTAAGTACAATCCCACCTCCTCGGTCTCACAGCCTCTAACTGATTCCAGTTCTATCAGTCTTAGAACCCCTCAACTGAGCTCCGTCCCATTGCCATTGCCATCCACCGACCATCACCTCCCCATGCCCTCTTGCCGGCCGCTGTCGCCTGTCCCTCATGGAGAAGAAAACGAGACCAGAAAGAGGTAGAGAGAGAAAAAGGGTAAAGAGGAGAAAGTGGTTACTGACATGTGGGGCCGTTATTTTATTTATTTATTTTTCTCATGACATGTGGATCTCATGAGCGTCACATAGGACGAAACCGCTATCCAAACAGTCGAGGGACTTAATTTACTCTGGTTTTCGAAGATGGGGAAGACTTTATACCCAGTATTATGGTTGAGGTAAGCGATTCAATTAGAGCAAGAATTGAGGGAGGTGAAATAGACTTATTCTGTATACGAGCAAGAAAACATGATGCTGGGCCATATTTAGCAGTTGTTACTTTCCATAGGTGAAGAATTCGACCATAATTGACCTTTGGTGATGGGTACGAGACTACTGAACAAAAGGCTGAGGCCCTCGGCGTTCTTCACTTACTAAAACAGTCTGCCCTATAAGGAATAAGTTCACTTCGACTTGCTCATAGGTTCAATCTAATTCGTTTCTATTGACGTGGTTTTTATTGACGTGGCTTGTTGACCATGTCCAACCGCTAAGTCAGCACGTGAAACCCGTATGTAAGTCCTCAATTCCTCATCTTATCTTCTCTCGCCCACCTCTCTTCTCTCTTTCCTGCCTTCCAACTTACTCCCCTCACGCTTCCAGCAGCAGTTCGGTCAGTCGGAAGGGCGACGGCGGCGGCGGCGGCGAGCCGGAGCCGGGGTGGGAACCGGCAGCTCCTCCCCCTCTATTGTACATGCTCTAATCCAGACATGCAGTTCCGGCATGCGTCCGTGCGTGCACGATCTCCGTCTCTGGGTGTGGGCCACGGTCGGATCGCAAAAAGAAACCAGCTCGACGTAATCCGCACGCGACCGCGACCGTGACGACGATAAGCACAAGCCGCCCCCAAAATTAGCCGCACCAATCGTCCACGTAAACCACCGTCTCCTCTCCTCCTTTCCGACGAAGGAAATCCACCCTCTCCCCCGCGCGAATCCGCCCGCAGTAAACCACCCCGCGCCGCCCGCCGGCGCCGGTGCGGGGGCGAGGCGGCGGAGATGTCGTACGTCTACCTCTTCAAGTATATCATCATCGGCGACACAGGTCCGGCCCCATCCTCCTCCGACGACGAGGAGAAATTTCGATTCCCTCTATGAGAGTGTGTTGTATGTGTTTGATCGATGGCGGCGGGGGCGCGCAGGGGTGGGGAAGTCGTGCCTGCTGCTGCAGTTCACCGACAAGCGGTTCCAGCCCGTCCACGACCTCACCATCGGCGTCGAGTTCGGCGCCCGGATGATCACCGTCGACAGCAAGCCCGTCAAGCTACAGATTTGGGACACGGTATACCCGTCTCGAACTCTCTGCTGCTACTCGTGTAGATCGAATGGGTGTTTCTAGTGTAGCAATCTGTTACCAGCTGTTCGATTGAGGTGGAGAGTGCTTGGATTGGTTAGGTAAACTTGGATTACTGTGGCTTGGTTTGAGATCGAAAATGCCATTCTAGTTTATGCGGGCTTCGCCGTTGGTAATGTACTACCGGTAACCTGAAATTCAGTTTTTAATCACATCACTTTCTGTGCGGATTAGCTCTGGATGAGATAGCCAAAACGTGTGGCTTGAAGTTATATTGTCTATCTGTTATTTTGAGTTCTCCTTGATACCTAAGATGGTATGTTCAATTGTCAAGTTAAACATTCATCTTATGCTTTTGTGGCTCTGACAACATTTCAGGCAGGCCAGGAGTCATTCAGATCGATAACTAGATCGTATTATAGAGGGGCTGCTGGTGCTCTTTTGGTTTATGACATTACAAGGTTTTTACCCAATCTGTCAAAGTTGCTTGGTTTATTTCTTAAAAAGAAAAGAAAAGGCTTTGGTTTGATTTAAGTGCATGATTTCCCTTACTTTGCTAACCTGAGTGCTCACATATGTTTACGTTATACTGACTTCAGGAGGGAGACATTCAATCATCTTGCGAGCTGGCTGGAAGATGCAAGGCAACATGCAAATGCTAACATGACAATAATGCTTGTTGGAAATAAATGTGATCTATCTCATAGGCGTGCTGTGAGCTATGAGGAAGGTGAGCAGTTTGCAAAGGAGCACGGTCTGATATTTATGGAGGCGTCTGCAAAAACCGCGCAGAATGTTGAGGAGGTAATGATTATTTCTTATCGGTGCATATGTGCAAATAAGAGCTTTTTCCAGATGTTTTTCTTTTCCCAACTGTTACGCAGGCTTTTGTCAAGACTGCTGGAGCAATATACAAGAAAATTCAAGATGGTGTCTTTGATTTATCTAATGAGGTAAAGTTTTTTTAGGAATGTATGTAATGAGGTAAATTTACAAACAGAAATCTTATTGGTCTTCTTACTGAAAAAAAATGGTGACCATGTCTGATGTCAACTAGAGCATTATTTATACAACATAAGTGTATTCTTAATTAACATATGCACTGCAAAAACTTTAACATGGCCCTAGAAGCACCAAAAAAAATCTGTATAAACATTTTCAGGTCAATATTTCCTGTAATTGAATGGAATAACTGAATAAGTACTTGAAACTGAGTCTGTAATTAAAACGAAAATGATCGAGGGACCAAAAATGGTCATTTTTGCCTCTTTTAATGGCAAAAAGGAGATGTATTACAAATGCCTATCCTCCCAAAGAAAAAAGAAGAAGAAAAGGAGATGTTTTTGATTTCTAGATTGACATAGGAATTAAATGAGTGCAAGAGCACTGCTACATTCTTCTCCTCAAGAGAGCACTTGTGATTGCCTTTGGCTACTGTATCGACATATTGACCTGAGCATGAAATTTGTGTCTTTTTAAAAATTTGCAGGCTAATGGAATCAAACTTGGTTACACGGTCCCTGGCCAATCCGGAGGTGCTGGTTCCTCGGCTTCTCAAGGGGGTGGCTGCTGCAGCTAATGGAATGATATACTCGGGTGTCTATCGTGTGTCACACTGCCACATACCCTTTGAATTATCCTCTTGATGCTGACTGAAACATAGTCGCTCCAGTGTTAACATGCCAAAAGACTCAGTTCATTTATGTCAGCTGTGCATAAACTGTAGTATCTAGAATTTTTTTTACAGCTTCATGCCACTTGGCATCTAGGAAACTCTTATTGTCTGCATGTGTAATTACAATAGCAATGCATGGTTTGAATATTTGGTACTTTGATCCTGTTGTTTCAATCATTTGCTTTTGTTAAAGATCAGGCTACCGTCTATCATTGAAGTCATCTTACGAGCTTATTCGGTTCTAAAAGGCCCATTTGTATGCTTTAGCGTGCAAAAGTAGAAGCTTTTGGTTACGGCGGAACTGGAGGGCGTGAGTGTAGTTGAGGTTATCGAAATATTTTTTTGTGAGGAATATTTTTTGTTGTTGTTGTTGTTGTTGAATACTCGGGTATGCTGGTGACCCTTCTTTCTTCTCAGTGGACATATATCTTAACGAAGGCATGGCACATGGAGATGCATATATATAATCAAAAAGGTTACTAAATAGTAACCTTGTAGCAGTGTATATGGGCAAGAGCATCACAATTCTGATCATATCATATCATGCTCAAAAATTACTTTAATATTGGTCTGTGAATTTAACTGTTCACCTAAGAAGCCGTTGCAAGCTTGCGACACTCCTATGAGTACTGACTGAATGATCAACGCAGTAGAACAACAGAAACGAACTGAACAAATGAGGCAGTACAACACAAGAGAAACAGCAGTTCTATTGCTTTTGCCAGGAACGGAGCCAGGGACAAAACCAAAGCACATCGACAACTGCACAAAGAAAAAAGTAGAAGCTAGGAGCCCCAAAAAACCACGAATTTATTAATTTACATGCTGCTCCCTCTGCTCCGTCTCAAAAAAAAAAAACAAATCCTATTGATTGGATGTGACGTAAGCTAATACAATGAATTTGGATAGGTTACATACGCCAGAGCAACACAAACCTGCGCAGCTGATCAAGAAGAGTCCCGGTAAGGTGAGGTCAGCCGGTGTTGCAGTCGTAGCAGGTGTGGTTGCGGCCGAGGTCCTTGAAGCGCTCGTAGCCGTGGCGGAAGACGCCGAGGCCGAAGAGGACGCCGATGAGGAGAGCCACCACCAGGATCACCAGGAGGTAGCACCCCACCCTCTCCCTGTTGAACTTGAGCTTGCACATTGCCTCTCCTCTCTCGATCGAGCTCCTCCCGGCCCGGACAGGCAAGCTGCAGATGCCCTTTTTATCGGAGAGAAGCTGCTGCGTGCACAAGTGTCGTCCTTGTGCCTGTCCTGGATGGCATGGTATCGCAGTGTCGCTTCAGGGAGAAGCTAAGCTATAGCTAAGCTAAGCTTGGCGACTGTTTGGAGTGATGGGCCTTCTTTACCTTTTTGCCATACCCGGAATCTTTGGTTGCAGATAGCCGGATGACTGTATGGACTAATCGCGGACACATGGACATGGCTAAGCCCATAAGACCAGGATGATGATTATCAAGAAGTATTGTAGTAGTAGTATTTGCAGTGTATCGTGGGTGAAAGGAGATAATTCTGGGAGAGCAACATGTGTCACCTCACCATTCTAAATGGGACGATCAGATCATTAGGACATGATAATGCCGTTTGCCGAGCAGTGAACGCGGATGAATGGCTGACCAGGTTGCGGCAGTGAATGCGATCGCGACGCGTACTTGCTCCGATGGGAAAGCAAAGCAATCGGCCAACCAATCAGGCACAATCACCGGCGCTCGTCGCAACTCCAGTTGGATAGGCAACGCAGCACGGCGCCCGCAGAATCAAAAGCACAAAAGGGGGAAAACAGAAAGGCATCGATGGGGTCTAGAGACCGAGCCGAGCATGAGTTGAAGAGTACCACCAGCAACTTCAATCTTACATATCATTTACACGGTTTTAACTTAGGAATTGAGCTACTGCTGATAGCCCAGCAAATCACATGAACAACCTAACAAATGGGGGAAGACTGATTACGATTTATAAAGAAAAGAAACTAGTATTCCTTTTGAGCAAAAAAAAAAAACAGCACCAAGGCAAAGGTTGAAGTTCATACCAGACATGCTTACTCAGTAAGTCAGTATTAAGACAAGAATTATATTAAAATAACCAAACTAACAGCATACCACTTAAATTCTCGAAGGTCTGAGAAAAGGCATCGCCCATGTTCATTATGAATGATGTAACCTGATAGTCATGAACATTAGGTCAAATGCCAGGATGATTCCACAGCAAGAACTACTGAGATTGGCATCTCTGTTCTAATAGAATTGAAATATTTTTGCACTGCAAGAGCTTCACAAAACAGGGAATAACAAAGCTCAGCGCCCCCGGCCCCGACCACGGCCACGACCGCGTCCACGCCCACGTCCCAAAGGTTTCCCTGATTTGGAACGAAGATTGGCAGGTCAATTGATAGTTCTTGTACTGATCAAACTCAAAACTAGAAGGATGGGGAGAACCTTTCATACCTGCACTTGGCTTCTTAGCCTTGACTCTTGGGGTATCCTCTACTAGTAAAGTTTCCAGATTTAAGCTATCAGGGAGGATGTAATAGCGAATGTTGTTTCCTCTCACACTGAGGTGGTCAAGGGTTACAGGATTTTTCCCTTTCAATGTTAGTTTGACAGTCTTCAAGTGGGTATTCATGCTTATATCCACACCTGCAAAAAGTTAATGAATCAGAGTTGTCAAAGAAATGGTTGTTCAAAATAAATATTCCAAGATGTAACAGCCTTATCCACCTAAAAACACCTCACCAAACATGAAAGATATCCAACCATCTCCATTTCCCATTGTCTACAAAATCATTCTTGACATACTGCCACACCGCACAGGTAAAGAGACTTATTATCGAGCCAACAAAAGTTAGGGGGAGCTAACTTAGAAATATCGCAATTTTACAGCCAGGTCCATCACAATATCCCATTGCATATTTTGAATTCTCAACACCAACTTGTCCATGCCATTACGCTTTCAGGCTGTACATCCCATTATTTTCGTTTTATCGATATACCTAGGGGGAATTCAATAAATTCTCTCCCCAAACTGATAGTCAGAACTCAGCATTGGCCCTCACAAAAAGATAGATTGATGAACATCCACAAACCCATGTAATTCACATTAATCAAACCATCTATGAACCTGAACATTATTTCAGCAATACAATGTAGTATTTATCTAATCCCTCTATCCCATATTGTAAGGTGTTTTAGTTTTATCCTAAGTCAAACCTCTCAAACTTTGACCAAGTTTATAGAAAAATGCATCAACACGTACAATATCAAACTAGTTTCATTAAATCCTCCATGAAATGGCTTGATAATGCATTTATTTGGTATTATAGAAGTTAATATTTGTTTCTATAAAATTAGTCTTAACACACTGCTACACCGGACAGGTAAATATACTCATCATGGGGTGAGGCTAGCTTAGAAGTATCATGATTTGACAGCGGGTCCCTTAGAATATCCCATTGCATATTTTGAATTCTCAACACCAACTTATCCATGCCACTACACTTTCAGGCTGTACATCTCACTATTATCGTTTTACTGATAGACCTAGGGAGAATCCAAAAAAAAATAAAAATCTCCCCAAACCAGCACTCAGCAGTCAGCAGTGATCCTCACAGAAAGATAGATTGACCGAACGTGGAGAGACCCATGTAATTCACATTAATCAAACCATCTATGAACCTGAAGAACATTATTTCAGCAATCAATATAATGTAATAATTTTCTACTGCTTTAACTGCAAAAGCATCAGAAAACTGTGCCTCGCAAACAAAACAAAATGCCGCACAAACACATCCAACAGTTCTCCCATGCGTCGAATCGGAACGCGATGCTAATAAATCATAGGCACACAAGCACCGAGGAGAACACCTAAAAATTTCAAAAGTTCCCTACTTGCGACCTGTGGCCTGTGGGCGAGGTCAAAGCTTACCAGTGATGGTGCCGTGGACGACGGTGCCGTTCTTGAGCTCGATGGTGACCGTCTCGTTGTTCAGCTTCATCAGAAACCTGCAGCGAAACCCCCACGCCCAAATCCGCACCAAAATTCGGGGGGGAATTTGCACCATACGGATCAGCAAGGGAAGACACAGGGAAACGAAACGGAACAGAGCAAAAGTGGAGGAGAACCGGAGCCTCACCTGACGAGCTTCATCTTGACGGCGGGTGGGAGGAGCGGAGGCGGAGGCGGCGACGAGCCACGGGTGGAATCGGCGGAGCTCGAGCTGTTCGCTTTCTCGGAGCGGGAGGAGCAAAACCCTAGTTTGATCTGGCCAAGACGCCAAGCTGTCTTGTTGGCTAACTTGGGCCGTTATTGGGCTTCCTTTTCTGTGGTTGATAAGAAAGGCTTAGATTTCACTATTTCACAAATTACAAATCCACAACAAAGGCTTCATAAAGGCTCTCCTAAAATATATCTTTTTTTGCTTTGAAAAAGATGAATTCATAAAAATAGTTACCAACTAGAATAATGTAGTCAAATTTCTATTTAACTCCAAACGTTTTTCCTCCTAATACACGCTGAAAGAGATATAGACTAGCGACAAATCTCGACCTCACTAAATTTCTATTCCTCAGCTGGCTAGAATTTTTTCTGACTCCAATGATAACAGAAGCCACTGGGCACGTTAAATAAAGAGATACCCTTTATTTATGCTCTTGGGGGAAAAAAACAGAATGTTCAGTAAGGATGGATTGTCATCCTGCAGAATTATTTGTTCAAAAGCTTCACGCTACAACAACCAAAATCCACAGAAGAATGTAAGATTAGGGAATATACAAATGGGATGGTAACTCAAAATTCTGTTATACTCGCAGCCGAAGCATTGAAAGGCACAAAGGCCAGATCACCCTGTCGCGTTAATGACTAAACTGGATGCCTGGATCCTGATCTATGATGATGGAGTTGCCGCCATCTTCTTCTTAGGTGGTGGATTTCCTCCGGAGAGCAGCACATAAGCGTAGAAACAAGCCATGGCAGTGCTGCACCATTTTGGAGACAGTAGCAATATATCAGGTATTCTTTTACCCAAAAAGAAGGGCTTTAGATGAACAATAGAGAGCACAATACCTCAGAGAGGCATAGAAGGCCCAGGGGAGGATTCTATTTGTCTGCACAAGCAAAATAAAGATCAACACAACTAAGATGTAACGCAGCACTACATAAGAACGGGAAAGTAATAACGGTGGCTACCAAGATGTAGGCATGGGAATACTTCCATGCTAGGACAGCAGAAATCGCTGCAAAATCACAAAGAGAACTTGTCAATAAGTGATGTGTATGATCATTGTTACATTAATTCAGTACATATATAGTAATAGCAGGCTTAGTATAATGATACTTGACCCAAGGAGGCAAGAACCTACCTGCTTGGCCCAAGATAAACATGAAACTGGATTTTCCACTCCTCCAGAAATTTAGACTAAGGGTACCAAGAAAGAGGGTGGCGAGCCCTGGTGCAACACCTAAAACAAGGCTTATGGTACTTCTTGAAAAAATGTATCCTAGAAGCCCCATACAGAATAGAAGACCACCTGCACTATCATATGAAATCATTGTTACTCCCCTCGTGAAAAAATGTGTTTTTGTTAGTATTTGTTATGCAGGTACAATCAAGATAACAAAGTTGATGTTTTCACTATTATATCCACAGAATTTACAGACCAAAAGTCAAAGATGAACCTGCTGAAAAAAATTGAGTAAATTTCACTTTGGGTCATCTTTTATTACCGATGTTTCGTTTTGGACCAGGTAATATTGCCTTTGTTTCACTTTGGATCACCCCGATTCTCTTCTCAAGCATATGAATGACTTTGTGTATGTCGGCTCCTACTCGCCAATATACTCCCTCAGTTGTATGTAGACCATTTCTTTGACACATGACAAATTGGATGTAGATGGATAAAAGAGTTGAGGATGGTTCAAAGTGACACAAAGGTAAAATTACCCGGTCCGAAGTGAAAGCATTGGTTAAAAGGTGGTCCAAAGCGAAAAACTGGCAATAAAAGGTGGCCCAAAGTGAAATTTACTCAAAAAAATAATTCCATGCCTGGAAATAGTCAGGGAATAAGGAACATTTTAAGTGTGAACAGAAAACAAAGCAGTAACGACAGTATTGTTTCCACTGGTTTAAGACTCTTTATCTGATGCCTCGTACAATGTAATAGAAACTTCGAGAGCTTTGTTGCATAATAAAAACTGAGGTGTTTCTGAAAATTGTGGTACCAATCAAAACATATGACAACAGTTCCAGGCAATTATGCAATTGAAAGCTCATCTTTACTTGCAATTACTTATTCGTACACTTCTTTATCAAACAAGGAGGAAAAGAACAACACATTATAATATATGAGTTCTCCTAGTACAAATCCATGTGGTGACATCAGGGTTCTACATTGATGAAATTCAAACTTACCAAAAGGGATTCCAAGGCAAAAATCATGGATTTTTGCACTCCTGTTCTGGGTAACAGTATCTTCATCTGCTTCTACTAATTCCTCAGTTTGATTTGATCTTAAGTTTAACTCATCAACCTGAGTGGTCCCATTTGCACATTTTGTTGAAACTTTAGCACCAACACCAAATGGACTCATACCCACTCCGCCGGTGGAGATGGAAAGCTGAAGCAACATAATAGGTAAACATTTAAAACCATAAAGGTTTTGCTTTTAATTATTTTGATAAAAAAATAATTGTAGTAGTTATACAATTACACTCCATGCAAAATTTATCAGCAAGGAATGCTCCTACATAAATATACAGGTTAAATCAAAAAATTATTATGTACATTTTCCAGAAGGGGGAAATAGGAGTATAGATGCCAAAGTGCATCCCTCGCGATACATCCAACAAAACCCATTTATTTACATCGGTGATCCATGCCAAAGTGCATCCTTGGCGATACATCCAAGATAATCCATTTATTTACACGGGCAAACCGTAGTATGGAGTATTCCTCCGATAACAGAACATTCAAAACAAATTAAAAATAGTTCCTTTCAAACAAGAACATGGATACATATTGTCATAGATACTTGATACCTTATCATATTCGGAGGACATCAGAGAACAAAACTCCGTACAAGAAAATTTACCCGTCAAACAACAGTAGCATGGTTTCTAGTGTTTGTTTCGTCAAATTTCCATCAGCAGCTTAACCAATCGAACATGCAGGGAATAAGAGCACCAGATCACTCAGTGCACTGATAGATAGGGTTTACCGCTTGGATCGGGGCTTTACCTCCGGGAGAGCGGCGAGAGGACTCCGCGGCCACCGGCATGAAGAAGGAACTCTGTAGAGTGGAAGTCTCCGGTACGCGGCCGCCGCCGCCGCCGCCGCCGCCGATCCGTGGAGCTGCGCCGCCACCGCCATGGGCACTTCGAAACGGAAACGGGATACTTGGAAAATTCTCCAAGGGAAAGGGCGAAGGGTTGAGAGGAGGTGTCGATGACTGGAGGGCGTTGGGTCGACGGTTCGTAGACTGTAGCCGTCGGATTTAATATTGACGGTCCAAATCAAGGACCTCACGTGTAGTGCAAGGATCTGGCGCTTTGCTAGCACAGGAGTCTGAACAAAGAATTTTGATCAACGGTCTATAAGCGATCAAAGTTGTCCATACGTTTTATAACGAGTTTCTCGGGTGGCATTGTGCAGTCCATGCTTAAAATTCTGAATTTTCACATGAAACTATGAAGAAATTTACAGAATTAACATCTATCGAATTCCTACGTAGTAAAATTGTACTCATTTGGAGTCTTGATTATAGTGTTTTTCACCATTTGATAGATGTTGATTTGAAATTTATAGTTTCTCGGTTATAAAATATTTTTTAAATCTAAACAATTATATACAAAGCTATAAACTAAATATAGATTTATAAATATTGTAATCTTATTTTCTCGTAATGCCTGATTAGTGTATATAGAGCCATACAAATAAAATATAGATAGATAGAAGGGGATCTCATCTAAAAAACACTTTTTCGTTCATAAATATTTTACGCGTAGGACAATATTCAACCAAACTTCAAAAAAAATAGAAATTCATTTTCTATTAGAAAGATTAAACAAATAATAAATTTACGATATGATGAGTATTTTTAAGGAAAATCTACTTATATCATTTTTAACTAAGCATTTGAGAAATTAATGATGGTTGAAATTTCAAAGGTTTGATTAAAGCTTATCCTTATAACATCAAATATTGTTTTGAGATAGATATTTTATTTTCTTACAGTAACTAGTTGAATGACCCACGCAATTGCGTGGCTAGCATTCACAAAATTATATATTTTTTGACATGATTTTACTTAAAATTTGTAAAATAACCATCTTGTTGTTTTATGACTTTCAAAGATCGAACCCTATCATTCCAAGGTTTCTAATGTTATAGTTTTTTAAAAGTCATATCAACCATTACTCCTTACTTTTTTATTTGTTTGCCTGATCTACTGCAGTTTCTATTCATCATCCTTAGGACCTTTTAGTTTTCAGAGTTTATTGTTTCGTCGGGTTTTGTTTTTATAATTTTTGAATGTCCCGTCAAATGTCGTTACTATACTCCTCTACAATCCACCTGCTGTCTCCCCTTTTAAGTGTCACTGAAGATTTTAAAAATCGAAAATGATTATCATTGAAGTTCATCTTTTACTTCTAAAAGTCCTGCCAACTGTTTGTGACTGAGCTACCTAATGACATGTCTGCTATCTCTCATTTTAATCGTCATTGGGATTTTATAAATCGAATATAATCAATTTTGGGGTTTCGTTTATAGTTCTAGATATCCTATCAACCACTGCCACTCTACTTCTTTATAGGTCCGTTGCTTCTCCTCACTTTATATTCATTTACTACCATTGTGTTTTAGATGGATTGTTCTTTCAACATTCAATATTTTTCATTTTGATTTGTTTTTCTATTGTTTATGAATTGTATTCCTACTTGAACTTTTTTTTCTAATTTTTAGAATTTATTATTTTTAAATTTTACCTCGTACTGCATTCTATCTGTACTCTATCTGTACTGTTTCTTTCAATAATTATTTTTACTTTTTAGTTATTTCAAAATTGCATTCCTACTCGAACTCTTTTCTTTTCTTTATAAATTTCAGAATTTTTTTATTTTTTATTGCGAATTGTACTTAATCATATATCAAGTTTTATATGGGCTCTTCTTTCAATATTGCTTATTTTTAATTCCGAATTTCAGTTATTTTTTGATTATATTTCTATTTGGACTTTTCTTTTCTGATGGACCTTTTTCAACTTTGCTATTTTTTATTACAAATTTCAATTATTTATAAATTGTATTCCCATTGAAACTTTCTTTTTCCTTTTTCTAATTTAGAAATTTATTTTATTTTTTTATTTCAAATTTTAATTAAACTCGTTTTGTGTTCGAGATGGATTGTTCTTTCAATATTCTTTTTTACTTCAAATTTTAGCTATTTTAAAATTTATTCCTTCTCGAACTCTCTTTTTTCTGATTTTAGAATTTTTTTTATTTTTTATTCCAAATTTAATTAATCACATATTGAGTTCTTATATGGACTCTTTTTCCAATATTACTTATTTTTAATTCCGAATATCAGTTATTCTTTAGATTGTATTCCTATTTGAACTCTATTTTTTCTTTTTTTAATTCAGAATTTTTTTATTTTTTATTTCGAATTTTATTAATCACATATTGGGTTCTTATATGAACTTTTTTTTTTCAATATTGGTTATTTTTAATTTTGAATTTCAGTTATTTTTAGATTGTATTCCTATTTGAACTCTCTCTTTTTTTAATTTCAAATTTTTTTATTTTTTATTTCGAATTTTAATTAATCACGTATTGGATTCTTATATGAACTTTTCTTCCAATATTTCTTATTTTTAATTTTTAATTTTAGTTATTTTTAGATTTTATTCCTACTTGAACTCTCTTTTTTTTATAATTTTAGATTTTTTTATTTTTAATTTCGAATTTTAATTAATCACGTATTGGGTTCTTATATGGATTCTTCTTCTAGTATTACTTATTTTTAATTCTAAATTTTAGTTTTTTTAGATTGTATTTCTATTTAAACTTTTTTTTTCTTTTTTTGATTAATGTGAGAATTTTTAGCCTCCACAGCCAACGTGGTGCCTCTTTTTTGAGCTGTCTTAATAATGTAATAGATGTTTGAAGTTGATTTCTGATTAACGCTTAATGCACTATATCATTTTAGCATGAGATGTAAAACCAACGGATATGCGGTTGCATTTTTTTATGTTGGGTTCATTTTAGGCAGTAGGAGTAAATGACAGTTTCAATACTAAATTTCTGACTCGTACCAAGTTGCATAAAATTCATATTAGTTAGTAGGAGTAGGTGACAGTTTCAATAATAAATTTCTAACTTGTACCCACATGTTACGTTTTTCAATGTGACCATAAAAGAAAGCAAGTTGCTTCTATATACTATAAGGGTATTTTAAATAGGGGGCATATAACTTTTTTGCCGTTTTCAAGATGTAAAAATTTGTCACTCGCAGTCTATGATATGTGAGTCCTCATGTGCTTATAATATATCACTCGCAGTCTATGACATGTGAGTCCTCATGTGCCTATAACAAATAAGTTTAGTAACAAATCAATTGTCAGTTGTAATAGTGACAAATACATAAATACCTCATTAAACAGACTTTTTTTTACTCATATCCACGTTGCATGCTTTCTTTATATGGACTCAAGAATACAAGTAGTTTTTCTTTTTGAAAAAAACACAACAGGCACTTCAAAGAGTACAAATAGTTACCATCCCATGCCCATGCCCAAATATATGCATGTTACGTTTTGCGGGGACTACCCAACTACCACAAACCACAAAGAAACCACACACTATGAATAGCACAAGGCTGAACGAGCGTTGACCAAATCTAGGAGCCTTTTATTGCCCACCTTGTTCTTGAACAGCTCCCAACTTGTTCTTGCCCCAACCTTATCCTGCTCTTGCCACTCCAGTATCACCGAATTGCAGAATGGAGTTCGCTATTGACAACATCTTCCGGCCGATGCGGCACTTGTTCACGCGGACGGTGGGCTACATCTTGTTCTGCGAATCCTACATCCGGGCTCTCGAGTCCGAGGCTAGATGGCTGAAGAGCCAGCGCGACGATGTGAGGAAAGAGGTGAGGTCGGCGGAGAGGCAGGGAATGGAAGCGACCAACCAGGTGAGCCACTGGCTCGAAGCCGTTGCCTCGCTCTTGCTTCGTGCCAACGGGATCGTCGCGGAGTTCCCTAGAGGGGAGGCGGCGGGGCTTGGCCTGCGTGCAACCTATCGGCTGAGCAAGCGGGCCGACGAGGCGCGCGCCGAAGCCGTGTCCCTGGTAGAGCAAAGATCCACCTTCCAGAAGGTGGCGGACGCGCCCGTGTTCGCCTGCACCGAGGTGCTCCCGACGGCGACCCCGTCGATCGGCTTGGACGAATTCCTGGCGCGGGTCGCGAATGCCTTCCAGGAGAGCACCACCAGCGTAATCGGCATCTATGGCGCGCCAGGCGTCGGGAAGACCACCCTGCTGCACCACTTCAACAACACCTTCCTCTCGGCGTCCGCGGCGTCCATGGACATACATCTCGTCATCTACGTGGAGGTCACGGAGCGTTACAGCTCGGACGCCGTCCAGAAGGCCATCGGCGCCCGCCTAGGCCTCCGGTGGGAGGACGGGAAGAGCACCAAGGAAAAGGCGCTCGCCCTGTGCACGTATCTCCACAGGTGGAACTTCGTCCTCCTCCTGGACGACGTGTGGGAGCCCCTCAACCTCGCGGAGCTCGGAGTCCCAGTGCCCGGCCGGCACGGCAAGAGCAAGGTGCTGCTGACGACGCGGCTCGAGCACGTGTGCGACCAGATGGACGTGACGAGGAAGATCAAGGTGGAGTGTTTGTCCGCGACCGATTCGTGGGAGCTGTTCAAGAACAAGGTGGGCAACGCACTCGTCACTAGCAGGGAGATCCAGCCGCTCTCCCGGGCGATGGCGTCGCGGTGCGGCGGCCTGCCCCTTGGTCTCATCACGGTTGCACGGGCCATGGCTTGCAAAAGGATAACGCGGGAGTGGGAACATAGCATGGCCGTGCTCAATTTGGCACCATGGCAGCTCGACGGCGTCGAGACCAACCTCCTCATCAGCTTGAAGAGGAGCTATGACAACTTACGGGACGACAGCCTCAGGATCTGCCTCCTGTATTGCTCTTTGTTCTCAGGAGAGACGTCCAAGGAATTACTTGTTGAGAGCTTCATTGGAGAAGGATTTGTGAGCGATGTCTCTGCTGATGACATGGATGATCTCTACAACAAAGGCCACTACATGCTTGGTATTCTAGTGACTTCCTCTCTGCTGGAAGCAGCCGGTGACTACCATGTCACCATGCATCCCATGGTGCGAGCCATGGCCTTGTGGGTAGTTGCAGATTGCGGCAGGATTGACAACAAGTGGCTAGTCCGAGCAGGTGTTGCGACAAGCGCCGCGCCACGAGCGGATAAATGGACAGGCGCGGAGAGGGTTTCACTGATGCGGACTGGCATCAACGAGCTGAATGATGCACCGACTTGCTCTGTTCTGAAAACGTTGCTGCTCCAGAGCAACCGGTTGCTGGGGAGGATATGTCACGACTTCTTCAGCTTCATGCCTTGTCTCAGGTTGTTGGACCTATCGGATACGCTGATCACCGCATTGCCGTCTGAGATCAACCTGCTGGTCACCCTGCAGTACCTTCGTTTCAACAATACGACTATCCGGTCCTTGCCCGCTGGAATAGGAGCCCTCGTGAACTTGCGCTTCTTGCTGTTGTCCAATGTGCCCGTCCAAACCATTGCCGCCGGTGTGCTAAACCCGCTCACCTCTCTGCAGGTCCTGTGCATGGACCACTGCTGGAGCAGTTGGATGGACGTCGGAAGCTGTGAGCCTGAGTCCGGTGACTCAAGAAAACGAAGGCGGCACGACCTCAGGCAAGGCGTCAACCTGCGTGAACTGGAGAGCTTGAGAAGCTTGCAGATGCTTGACATATCCGTGCAAAGGCTCCATTCTCTGGAGAAGCTCTCGCAGTCTCCTCATCTCGCAGAGCACTTGCGTAATTTGCACGTCCAGGACTGCAGCGACTTGCCGAGCATTCAGTTTTCGCCTTCCAGCCTCTGGAGGCACATGAGCAGATTGAAGGGCATCAGCATCAGTGGCTGCTGCAACCTGGAGAATGTCCTTATTACCGGAGGTGAATACATGGACGAGCAACCATGGTCACTTGATCGGACTGTCAGCATGATGCGTTACAGGGTGCCCGATAAGCCTTTGGACGTTGACAGCGTGTTTCGTCCACAGACTAGCCAGTCACTGGACATGGACTGCCGCAAGCCGGTACCCCTTCTGCCTTCTCTCCAAAGTATCATCCTTCGCAAGCTCCCAAAGGCCAAGATTGTTTGGCAGGGTGGCCGCCTGGAGTATTTATCCTCCTTGAGCATTTCATCCTGCAGTGTACTTGAGCACCTTATATCCTACGGCACAGAAGAATCGAGCCATGGATCGCCTATGGATACGGTCTTTCCAAGCCTCAAGGAGTTAGAGTTGCAAGACTTGCCAAATATGAGAAGCATAGGCCCTGAATCCATAGCAGTGAATTTCCCAAGCTTGGCGAGCCTCAAAGTAGTCAGATGCAGCAGGCTCAAGAAGCTTAATCTTGTGGCAGGATGCCTGAAAGAACTCCAGTGTACACAGTCATGGTGGAACAAGTTAGTATGGGAGGATGAGAATCTGAAAACTGTTTTCTTGCCTTCCGTGAAACCATTAGCCTAACCTCCTTGAGGACAATCCCTCACATTAATCTGACGCCACTTGTATTGGTGTTCGACAGCTACTGATTGGTGGTTCAGTCTGGAGTCTGGACTGAACGGAGCAGTTTGTTTTCATGCCAATTTATAGGTGGGAAATGTGGCATCAATAATACCAGCTACAGCAAGGTTGACAAGGTAGATGGCATTTATTTTAGAACTGAGAATTGCTAACATGGTGTTGAGTATTCAACCTGCTAAACAAATTATTTTCTATCAAATAGATCCTATATGGGCATCCATAGTTGCATTCATGATTCTTATACAACTGCTATTTTTCATCAAACAACAAATCTCTTTGCTGATGCAAACACATAACACCATGCAACTTTGGTATTCTCGTGGAATCTTAACTGAGAATTTTGATCTACAGTTTTATACATGCCCGCGCAGTTGCACGCATCTTGTTTAAACTATCGTAATCTTTGTTATTAGGATTTCGAATATTATGGCTTTGTCTCTCAGTGAAAGAATTTGAAGGTTCCTTTATAACACATGATAGAAAAGGCACAAAAATAGGTTAGGAATATATGTGTAAAACAGAGAATAAATGAATTTTGGATAGAGTATAGAAATAACAGAAATTTTAAAATTTGTTAACCCACATAGATCAAATCATCATCTATCAGTGTATAAATAAATTGCAGTTAACTAAACAACCTTTGTATTAGCAGCTAGATTGGAAAAAACATGCACAGGCATCTTATTTCTATTTTATTAATTTTATTACCGTAGAGATATATGGCAAATTTTTAATTAAGATATTATTTGATAATAATTTAAATATATGATCTTATATTTATAGAATCACAAAGATTAATATCTATAGCTCACTCTATGGGCACCTTGTTAATATCGTATAAAATTATACAACTATTTTTTTAATATGAGTGTTTGATATTTTCAAAATTAAATGTTGAGTGTTAGCTATCCTAACAACCATTAACATATTTAGGCAGTAAAACATTAAAATTATAATTATATTATATATGACAACCGAGTCCAGCATCATACCATTATATTTTTTCTAATTGTGTGCATTATAACTCCTCACATGTTCTGACTATTTCCTTATTTATTAAAATACTATATATATATATATATATATATATATATTAAACTGATTATTTGTAATACTTTTGTGCTACTGTAAAAAAAAGTGAGTGAGCAACAAAGTATATTTGGGCAACACAACCTTTTATATGAAAAGGTTGGAACTACGCCTCCATTGTTTCTAAGAAAGACAGTGATTAATGTAAATGTACTCTTTAAACATCTACTTACCACGAAACATTTCATGCGTTATTTTTTTACTTTTACTCTAATTGGATTATCTAAAATTCTGTTCTACATAAGATACATGCTCATGTAAGTATGGACGTTGGGGAGGAAGGAGTACATACGGGAGGAAGGTGGAGGTGGAAGTGATTTTTTTTAAGGATTGATCTAACATTCAAAAATAATTGGTCCATCGGTTTAAGTTAGGATAGAGGGATTACTTTATTAGATCTAATTTAATGGTTGAAAATAATGGATCACCGATTTAAGTGTAAATTTTTATATAATTTTTCATAGACTCTTTCTAATTTATTAGAGCGCCACGTGACATCTTAGGAGTGTTTTATAGGAGTGTAGGAATGCTATTACTCATAGTTACAATTTACTTGTAGTCAACTATTGTTTACTTTACAGTAGATTGGTTGCATTCTCTGCTTACCTATAATTTGTTGATGGTTGCATAGTTAGTATCTTTTTTATCTTCAATGCTTGATGACTGTAACTGTAACGCCCGTTTTGTCGCGGTGTTAGCGGGAAAACCTAAGTGCTAAAAACTCTATTTGTGAAAGTTTTGCTCTTCGGTTGAGTCTGGTCGTGTGCCAAGGTCCCGTGTTTCCCCTCTCGCCTCAATCCCGGAGAAAACCGCGAAGTCAGAATCCAAATCCGAACCCTAAAACTCCTATCTCTTTCCCAGCAAAAGTCCACTTTACCTTCCTCCCTCCTTCCTCGGGCCGAATTCCTCTTGGCCTGCTCCCTCTCCCCCTTCCTTCTCGGGCCGCTGCCGGCCCAGCCCCCTTCGGTCTTGCCCCCTCCCCGCTGGGCCGCGCCAGGCCGCTCGGCCCGCGCGCGCCGGGCACGTGCGCTGCACGCGCCGAGCCGAGAGAGAGAGAGAGAGAGAGCGCTCCGCTCTCTTCTCTCTCTCTCCCGCTCCCTCGCCGTCCTCTTCCTCTCTCCCCATCCTGTTCTCGCCGGCACCGCGCCCCGTTCTCTCTGTGCCGCGGTCCCACGTCCGCGCGGCGTGGTCGACCGCCACGCCCGCCGCCGCCGTCACCCGGGACCCACCCCCCTGCGCCGTTGCCCCCGCGCCGCGCCAAGCGCTGGCGTCAGCCCTCGGCCCCGCCGCTGCGCTGCGCGCGCGTGCTGCCAAGGAGCCGAGCCGAGCTCGCCCCTCTCCCCGCGTGCCCTTGCCCGTTTCGGCAAGGAGCCCGCCCTCCTTTTTCCCCTTTTTCTTCCCCCTCTCCTTCTTTTCCCCGACCGCCGCCGGTCCCCTACTCTCTTCGCCTGCCGTCGCTCGGCCGCACCCCGTGCGCCGGTCCCCTCTCCGCGCGAACCGCCTCTCGGCCGCGTCGACTTCCTCCCCCAAACCGACCTCGCTCCTCCCCCTTTAAATCTCCCTCCGTCGGCCGCCATTGCCGTCCTTCCATCCCCGAGCTCGCCCCCTCTCCTCCCCGCTGCCGCCGCCGCCCAAGTCGCCCGCCGCTGCAGCCGAGGGCGCCCGAAGGAGCTCCGGGCGCCGTCTCCTTTCCCTCCCTCGGCCCGGAGCCGTGCCACACCGTCCGACGCCGTCGGCCTCTTCCCGGCGAACCCTTCCCCTCCGCGGTAACCCCTCTTTCCCTCTCTCCGCCTCCTTCCGTTCTCCCGTGTTTTAGGCCGATAGTTGGCCGTAGACCCCCCCGGGTGCCGCCGTGGCCGCCGCCCTCTCCTCCGCTCTCTTCTCTTCCGTCGTCGTGCCGCCGCCACCTCGAGTCATCGCCGGCCACCGTCGAGCCCCCTCGCGCCGTCCCGAGCCGAGGGCTCGCATCCTCTCTCTCCCCTCTTCCCTCCGGTGCCTCCCGACGCCGTCCACCACTCCGGCTCGCCGACCCCCCCTCGCCGGAGCGACCACCCGCTCCCGGCCGAGCTCCTTACTCTCCCCCCTTCGCCTCTCCCAGCCGGCCTCCGTGGCCGCCACGTAGGCGCCACGCGAGCGCCAGCCGGCGCTCTCCCTTCTTCCGCCGGCCTCCGTGGCAGCCACGTAGGCACCACGCGAGCGCCGACGGTCCTCCTTTCTCCGTGCTCCCGGTCCGCGTGGACCGAGTCACTGACTGGAGGGTCCCGCCCTAGCGCCGCGCGGTGAACCTCGGTCCACCGGTCCGACCGCCCGCGTAGGCCGCGGCCTGCCCCGGCCCATCGGTCCCTCTCCTTCGTGGCCCACTCGGCCTACTCCCCTCAGCCGCTCAGCCTCCTCTCCCCCCTTGGCCCACCGGCCCGAGTCGCTCGGTCCGGCCCGTCGGCTTCGAGTCACTCGGGAGGCCGGACCAGGCCGCGCCCATCGGCCTCCGGCCCATCCATTCGGCCTCCCCCTCGCGCGCCGATCGGCCGTGGGCCGATTCTTTCGGGCCGTCGGTCCATCCTATCGGCTGCGCCCATTACTATTCCTTGGGCCGAATCCATTCCAAAACAAGTCCAATTCAAGTCCCTCTTTTCTTTTTCTTTTCCCAGGGAATTAATAATTCCTTTTCCTTTAGACAGGAAATCATTTAATCTTCGGAAATTCATATCTCCTCAACCGTTCGTCCGATTGACTCCGTTCAACTTCCAAAATTCCTCAAAAATCGAGATCTATCCAATGGCACACTCAGTGGTCATTAATAGGGCTTCTTTTTATTGTTTTATTGAGTTGTCTCGTTTCGCGTGTAGTTTCGAAGCCCGAAGACCCGCAGTGCACGGATTTCGAGGAAGAAGCTCAAGATCTTGAGCAAGGCAAGTCACCTTTGATCAATTGATCCCATAATTTAAAATTAAGTATTTTGATTCCGCAAACTATGCATTAATTAGGTTACACTTGGCACTTGGCCTCGGTTTGCAATACAACCGGCAGACCCTACCCAATTGCTGCATTCACCCTCCTTGATTATTGAATACCCTATCACCCCTTGTCACCCCTCAGGTGAGATCTCGGTATTCGCACCTCGCGTACGAATATCGAGACTCCCCTCCAAATTTAAAATGATCACTTGGGTAAAACTTGAGTTTACAAAATGCTTGGAGAACCCGACACTTGGGTCGGTGCCTTGAAAATAAAGTGAGTTTCTAAAACTCGCGGTGCGGGAGACGTACTGGAGGTACGGTTTGCCCGTCCTCGCTCTAAGGACCGATTCCTTGGGAATTACATCCGAGCATATGTCAAGTACGACCACATGGGTGATATGGGACGCCCCTGGCTGAGTAACTAGCTAGGCCAGGGAAATCTTGATGCCAAGGGACAAGTGGATTCACGGGGTGGTGTCGGGGAGGACCCCTGGGCTTCCTGGCACAGTATGGTCTGGGACCTAATCTGGTGTTGGTCCGTGGGACCCCTCCCGTTGGCATAAGAGGACCCTGAGTCGGCTTTCGAAATGCCTTGTCGTGAAAGCCTCAAGGTCGCCAGACGTGGCTGAGAGTCATGGGCTGGGTGGCTCAGAGTTAGTAACGTCGTGTGGGTAAAGTGTACTCCCTCTACATAGGTTAATAACTGTTCGAACAGCCGTGCCCACGGTTATGGGCGGATGTGAGGTGATTCCTTAGCGTAGTTTTATTGGTTACTTTGTGAACTGCTGTTGGTGCGAGAAACTCCTTTCTGTGCTTAAGTGTGGCTGTTGGAGCAGCCGGTGTCGGTGAACGATTGGCAGGGAGCCTCTCGTTCCGACATGCTTGATTCGTGGCTGTTGGAGCAGCCGGTGTCGGTGAACGATTGGCAGGGAGCCTCTCGTGCTGACGTGTTTGAGGTGTGGCTGTTGGTGCAGCCGGGGTCGGTGAACGATTGGCAGGGAGCCTCTCGTGCCGACAAGAATCAATTGATACAATTTCACTGCTCCGGCCGGATGAGACGCACTTTCTCGTCCGTGTCATTGAGAAGCACTCACTTAGATGTTTCTGAAGTCTTAAATTAAAATCAATTGTGAAAAACAATTGGCTCTCCTTTGAAGCTTTCATTAAACACTTAATTTCCCCTGACTTGTTGAGTACTTCCGTACTCACCCTTGCTCTATATAAATAAACCCCCCAGTTCTCGAAGATGAAAAGGTGGACCCTGCTGAAGAAGAGTTCTTCCAGGAGCAAGCAGTCTACGAGCAGTAGTAGGGTTTCGGCCTTTCCCCAAGGCTTTGCTTGTGGCTTAGGGCCAGTCTCCGCCTTTTTCCGCTTCTGCCTTTTTGTAATGTTGTTGTGAACTCGGGGTCTGTTCGCAGTTCCAACCTTGACTGTAATCCTACTCTTAATAAAGAGACCGCTGTTGTTGTGATATTCTATCTTCCTATTGTACCAGCGGTATTTCTTGGGACTGGTACATGCATACAGGTTAATTTGGATCGCCTTATTCTAGCCTCCATTCGGGGCTAGTTTGGGGCGTGACAGAAGATGGTATCAGAGCGCAGCTTTGGCCTTAGGACGAAACCCGACGTTAGATGACCGTAAGGATGTTAAGTTCTAAAAAGCTATTTGCGAAAAGCTCGGTTCTTTTCTTCTTCTCTCACTCTGTTTACAAAACTGGTTACTGACTTCTCTTTCTTTTTTCAAAATTGTAGATGGCAGTCAACGCCACCCACAGTTCCCACGGCGTTGGTGAGGGTCACCACGTCGACCAGCTGAGAGACCTCGCTGGCTTCCTTGGCTTCTCTTGTCCCGAGTACGCTGGGTACTTCATGGACCGCTTCCCTCCCCGCTGTGAGCTGTCCGTGTACCTTTACCCCCGCGGAGGTACACACGGCGCTGGCCTTCGCCCTCACCACTTCAACTTGGCCCACCCCACTCTCCAGCTCGCGTACCAGGACCTCTCCTGGACCGCTCTGCGTCGCTTGGCCTACGACTACCGTCGTCGCCTTGCAGGTTCGGCCTTTCGGCTGATCCCGCAGCTCCCTCCTGGCCGTGCAGACAGCCGTTACCCTTGTCCTTACCGCAAGTCACACCCTGCGTTGACGCGCATGGTGAAGCTTTCAGGCGCTCAGGCCACTCAGCACAACCTTCTCCTTGAGGCTTACCGCTCCTTGGCTCGCCGTTACGCCGCGCTGGAGGCCCGCCTTGCTGAGGAGGGTGTCACCTCCGTGGACACTACCTCCTGGGACTCTGGCCGCCTTTGCCACTCCAGCCTCCTGTCCTTCTACAGTTCTCATGGCTCTGCTCGCACTCCCAGCGGCCCACGCTCCCCCAGCCCGCGTGTGCCGTACTCGCCAGTTTACTCTCCCTACCTACACCATGCCAGCCCCTCCTACACCCCAGGCCACACCCCAGTCGTCAGCCGCCGTGGGCTCCGACTGATCCGCACCGCGCGGAAGCGCGTTGTGGGCTCCTTCTCTGTGTTCCGTTTTGACTACCCAGCTCCTTCCCCGCCAGCAGGCCGTCCTGCTGCCGGCCCTCGACAGGTTCCGCCGGTCCCTTCGCGTGCGCCGATCGACGTGTCCTCTTCAGACGAGCCGACCACTGGAGCCAGCCAGGCAGGAGAGCAGTAGAGTTTGTCTGCTGCAGGTGGAGTTCGTGTGCTAGACCTTTTGTACCGCCGCCAACTCTTTTGGAGTCGTGGCGAGGTAGTGTGTGAGTGTGTTGTTGTGGGTGTTGTCTGGTAGTCTAGATCTTTGAGATGGTGTGCGTACAGTCAAGCTCGGCGTAGCTCTGTGACTTGTCCACACCCGTTGTATTAGGTGCTTTCCGAGTTGAGAAAAGCTTTATGACTAGTGTGTGCTTTCCTTGCTCGTTTACTTTACTCCTTCCCTTTTTAAGTTCTGTTCTGTCTTCTTACCCCGCCCTTTCTGGGAGATTAGATGGCTGGCCGTCTCCGTCGTGTGACTCGTGCTCCAGCTCGTTTGGGTTACGAAACCCATAGGGAAGAACCAGAATCAGAAAATGAGTCACGAAATGAACCGGTTAATGCTTCAGCTCGGGCAAATCCTACAGCAGACCGTGCAAATCGTGCACAGGACTTACCCTCGCCTCCCCAGCTTCAGGCAGACTATCAGCATATGATGGCAGTTCAGACTCAGATCTTGCAGGGCTTAGCTCAAGCCATTGCAGGCATCCAGCAGAATTTGCAGCCGCAGGCTCCGTACCCAGTGCCCTTCCATAACAACAACCACAGATCTAAGCTGACAAACTTTCTAAGATCCCATCCACCGGAATTCTCTCACACTGTCGAGCCCGTTGAGGCCGACGATTGGCTAAAGGATGTTGAGAGAAAGCTCAACCTAGTGCAGTGCACTCCAGTGGAGAAGACACTTTTTGCTGCACATCAATTGAGAGGCTCTGCAGCCGACTGGTGGGAGAATTACTGTAATGCCCATCCGGACTCAGTCAACATTGGGTGGACAGATTTTGCCGATGCCTTCCGTGCAGCTCATGTGCCCGAAAGCACCATCGACATGAAGAAGGAAGAATTCAATCGCTTGAAATAGGGTACAGGAAGTGTCAATGAGTACCTAAGTCGCTTCAACAAGTTGGCTCAATATGCTCCCGAGGAAGTGGACTCTGACAAGAAAAAGATCAGGAAGTTCTTGAAGGGAATCGCAGTAGGGTTGAGAATCCAGTTGCTTGCCCATGATTTCCCCACTTTTCAGCACATGGTTAACAAGGCCCTGCTTCTGGAGGATGGCAGAAAAGGGGCAACTGAGGAATACAAGAAGCGCAAGTCTACTCACCAAGCGCACCCGTTCCGTGGAGCGCCACGTCCTCGAGTTGGACACCCCATGCAGTACCGTCAACCTGCTCATCAAGTCAGTCGTCAACCTGGCTTTACTCCCCGTCCGCCGGTGCCTCGCCCAGCTCCCTCGCCCCAGCAGCATGCCCCTAGTGGCAATACCGCAGGAAACAGTGTCACCACCTTCAATTCGTCCATAGGAATGGCGAATGTGCAGTGCTTCACTTGCAAACAAATGGGACATTACGCCAGACAGTGTCCTCGAAATCAGGGAAACTCTAACTCCGGACGCTCCGATGCTGGTTTCCCCAGGACCCTAGCACCTGCCCCGTCCCGTCCAGTCACTCAGTCAAGTGGACAAGGTTCTCGTGCCTCCAACAACTTTGGACGAGGTCGAGTGAACCACATTCAAGCTGAAACCGCCCAAGAGGCCCCCGACGTGGTGATGGGTATGTTCTCTGTCAACTCCATACCCGCACTCGTTCTATTTGATTCAGGAGCTTCTCATTCGTTCATATTGCAAGCTTTTGTGAAAAGAAATGGTTGGAAAACCCAAAATTTACAAGTACCTATGGTAATACATTCCCCTGGAAGGGATATAAGGGCAGATAAACTATGCCCCAAGGTTGATCTAGTGATAGAAGGGGTTAGCTTCGCAGCGAAACCCATAGTCCTAGACTCCCAAGGTCTGGATGTCATCCTAGGGATGGATTGGTTGGCTAAGCACAAAGGACAAATAGATTGTGCTAAAAGAACCATCACTCTGCAAGGACCCGGAGGAAGACAAGTGCAATTCACTCCCCTCCTTTCCGGAAACCGACCAACTCTAAGTTGCTTGAAAGCCACTCCTTTGAATTTGGTACCCATAGTCAATGAGTATCCCGATGTGTTCCCCGAAGAACTACCCGGAATGCCACCGGGTCGAGAAATCGAGTTTTCCATAGAACTGGCCCCGGGAACAGTCCCTATTGCCAAGAGACCCTACAGAATGGCCGCCGACGAACTGGCAGAAATTAAGAAACAGATCGAAGAACTTCAGAACAAGGGTTACGTACGACCTAGCTCGTCCCCTTGGGGAGCCCTGTGCTCTTAGTAAAGAAGAAAGATGGCTCTGAGAAAATGGTGATAGACTATAGAGCCCTGAATGAAGTCACCATAAAGAATAAGTATCCTCTACCACGGATTGACGATTTGTTCGACCAATTAGAAGGAGCCAAAGTATTCTCTAAGATCGACCTATGATCTGGGTATCACCAACTCAAAATCAGATCAGAAGACATCCCCAAGACCGCTTTTTCAACGCGGTATGGCCTGTATGAGTTCACCGTAATGTCCTTCGGACTCACCAATTGCTCCGGCCTTCTTCATGAACCTGATGAACAAAGTTTTCATGGACCACCTGGATAAGTTCGTTGTGGTCTTCATCGATGACATTTTGATTTATTCAAGGCATGAGCAAGATCATGCAGATCATCTACGGAAAGTGATGGAAAGGTTGAGAGAACACCAGCTCTTCGCCAAGTACTCGAAGTGTGAGTTTTGGTTGGATAAAGTAGCCTTCCTTGGCCACGTCATCTCCACCAAAGGTGTCGAAGTAGACCCCAGTAAGGTTGAGACTGTCCTCGCCTGGAACGCGCCCAAGACGGTGTCTGAGATCCGTAGTTTCCTCGGTTTAGCAGGTTACTACCGGAGGTTCATTGAAGGATTCTCCAAACTGGCCCAACCAATGACAGAACTGCTAAAGAAGGAAAAGAAGTTTGAATGGTCGAAAGCATGCGAACGCAGTTTTCAAGAACTTAAGAAAAGATTGACGACTGCTTCTGTTCTCACCCTACCAGACATCAGAAAGGATTTTGAGATCTTCTGTGATGCATCGAGACAAGGTCTGGGATGTGTCTTAATGCAAGACCGAAAGGTGGTGGCCTATGCTTCAAGACAACTCAGGCCCCATGAGGTCAACTATCCTACGCATGACCTGGAATTGGCAGCTGTGATTCATGCCCTGAAGATTTGGCGTCATTACCTGATTGGAAACAGATGTGAGATTTACACCGACCACAAAAGTCTCAAATACATCTTTACCCAGAGCGAACTGAACATGAGACAGAGAAGATGGTTGGAACTAATCAAGGATTACAATCTTGGTATACATTACCATCCTGGAAAAGCAAATAGCAAATGTGGTCGCCGACGCGTTAAGTCGCAAGACCTACTGTACTACCGCCCTAGTGTGGCCGACCCAAGAAGACCTGTGTCGCGAATTCGAGAAGTTGAAATTGACCATGGTCCCTACCGGAAACCTTGCCAGTCTCACAGTGCAACCTACCCTAGAAGCCCAAATTCGAGAAGCACAACGAGATGATGCAGCCATAAAGGAGATGGAGGATAAGATCCGTAAGAAAAGACTCAAAGGATTCACCATCGACGACCAGGATACTGTTTGGTTCGGATCCCGTATCTGCGTGCCAGGCAAAAAGGAATTAAAGGACCTCATTCTGAGAGAAGCTCATGAGTCGGCTTACTCTATTCATCCTGGAAGTACCAAAATGTACCAAGACATCAAGGAATACTTCTGGTGGAATGAAGCGAGATGTTGCCGAATATGTAGCCTTATGTGACATCTGTCAAAGAGTAAAGGCCGAACATCAGAAACCCGCCGGCCTGTTACAACCCCTCCGAATTCCCGAGTGGAAATGGGAAGAGATCGGTATGGATTTCATTACCGGTTTACCAAGGACCCCTAGTGGGTATGACTCCATCTGGGTAATCGTGGACCACCTAACCAAGGCAGCTCACTTTGTACCAGTGAAAACCACCTACGATGGGAAAAAGTTGGCAGACCTGTACATGACCCACGTGGTTTGCCGATACGGTTGTCCAAGGAAGATAGTGTCGGATCGAGGCACTCAGTTTACCTCACGGTTCTGGCAACAGTTACACGAGGCAATGGGTACCAACTTAAACTTCAGTACTGCCTACCACCCGCAGACAGATGGCCAGACAGAACGAGTTAACCAGATCTTGGAGGACATGCTTCGAGCATGTGCCTTGGACTTTGAAGGCACATGGGATCGCTGTCTCCCCTACGCTGAGTTCTCCTACAACAACAGCTACCAATCCAGTATCCAGATGTCCCCTAATGAAGCCCTGTTTGGACGAAAGTGTCGCACCCCGTTGTGTTGGAATGAGGTAGGCGAAGCGCAAGTGTTTGGACCTGACATACTGAAGGAAGCTGAACAGCAAGTCAAGCTGATTCGAGACCGTTTGAAGACAGCTCAGATCCAACAGAAAAGTTATGCGGATAATCGGAGACGTGATCTCGAGTTTGCAGTAGGAGATCACGTGTACCTACGAGTGTCTCCACTCCGTGGTCTAAAGAGGTTTGGAATGTCCGGCAAGTTAGCTCCCCGCTATATCGGCCCCTACCTCATCACCGCCAGACGCGGCGAAGTTGCTTACCAGCTTGAGCTACCTGAAGGATTGACAGATGTGCACAATGTGTTCCATGTGTCCCAGTTGAAGAAATGTCTTCGGGTTCCAGAGGAACAGGTTCCCTTGGGAAACATTGAACTGGAGAAAAACCTAACCTATAAAGAGAGATCGATCAGAGTTCTTGAAGAGGCTGAACGTCAGACTCGAAGAAAGACCGTCAAGTTCTACAAGGTGCAGTGGAGCAACCACTCAGAGGATGAAGCAACATGGGAACGCGAAATTCTTCGCCGTGCCGAGTTCTCGGAGCAGCTCCCTTAGGTGCGGAATCTCGGGGACAAGATTCTTGTTGGGGGGGTTGGTTTGTAACGCCCGTTTTGTCGCGGCGTTAGCGGGAAAACCTAAGTGCTAAAAACTCTATTTGCGAAAGTTTTGCTCTTCGGTTGAGTCTGGTCGTGTGCCAAGGTCCCGTGTTTCCCCTCTCACCTCAATCCCGGAGAAAACCGCGAAGTCGGAATCCAAATCTGAACCCTAAAACTCCTCCTCTCTCTTTCCCAGCAAAAGTCCACTTTACCTACCTCCCTCCTTCCTCGGGTCGAATTCCTCTCGGCCTGCTCCCTCTCCCCCTTCCCTCTCGGGCCGCCACCGGCCCAGCCCCCTTCGGTCTCGCCCCCTCCCTGCTGGGCCGCGCCAGGCCGCTCGGCCCGCGCCCGCGCCCGCGTACCCTTGCCCGTTTCGGCAAGGAGCCCGCCCTCCTTTTTCCCCTTTTTCTTCCCCCCTCTCCTCCTTTTCCCCAACCGCCGCCGGTCCCATGCTCTCTCCGCCTGCCGCCGCTCGGCCGCACCCCGTGCACCGGTCCCCTCTCCGCGTGAACCGCCTCTCGGCCGCACCGACTTCCTCCCCCAAACCAACCTCGTTCCTCCCCCTTTAAATCTCCCTCCGCCAGCCACCATTGCCGTCCTTCCATCCCCGAGCTCGCCCCATCTCCTCCCTGCTGCCGCCGCCGCCCAAGTCGCCCGCCGTTGCAGCCGAGGGCGCCCGAAGGAGCTCCGGGCGCCATCTCCTTCCCCTCCCTCGGCCCGGAGCCGTGCCGCACCGTCCCGCGCCATCGGCCTCTTCCCGGCGAACCCTTCCCCTCCGCGGTAACCCCTCTTTCCCTCTCTCCGCCTCCCTCCGTTCTCCCGTGTTTTAGGCCGATAGTTGGCCGTAGACCCCCCCTCGGGCGCCGCCATGGCCGCCGCCCTGTCCTCCGCTCTCTTCTCTTCCGTCGTCGTGCCGCCGCCACCTCGAGTCGTCGTCGGCCGCCGTCGAGCCCCCTCGCGCCGTCCCGAGCCGAGGGCTCGCATCCTCTCTCTCCCCTCTTCCCTCCGGTGCCTCCCGACGCCGTCCGCCACTCCGGCTCGCCGACCCCCCCTCGCCGGAGCGACCACCCGCTCCCGGCCGAGCTCCTTACTCTCCCCCCTTCGCCTCTCCCGGCCGGCCTCCGTGGCCGCCACGTAGGCGCCACGCGAGCGCCAGCCGGCGCTCTCCCTTCTTCCGCCGGCCTAAGTGGCAGCCACGTAGGCACCACGCGAGCGCCGACGGTCCTCCTTTCTCCGTGCGCCCGGTCCGCGTGGACCAAGTCGCTGACCGGTGGGTCCTGCCCTAGCGCCGCACGGTGGACCTCGGTCCACCAGTCCGACCGCCCGCGTAGGCCGCGGCCTGCCCCGGCCCATCGGTCCCTCTCCTTCGTGGCCCACTCGGCCTACTCCCCTCGGCCGCTCGGCCTCCTCTCCCCCCTTGGCCCACCGGCCCGAGTCGCTTGGTCCGGCCCGTCGGCCCCGAGTCACTCGGGACGCCGGCCCAGGCCACGCCCATCGGCCTCCGGCCCATCCATTCGGCCTCCCCCTCGCGCGCCGATCGGCCGTGGGCCGATTCTTTCGGGCCGTCGGTCCATCCTATCGGCCGCGCCCATTACTATTCCTTGGGCCGAATCCATTCCAAAACAAGTCCAATTCAAGTCCCTCTTTTCTTTTTCTTTTCCCAGGGAATTAATAATTCCTTTTCCTTTAGACAAGAAATCATTTAATCTTCGGAAATTCATATCTCCTCAACCGTTCGTCCGATTGACTCCGTTCAACTTACAAAATTTCTCAAAAATTGAGATCTATCCAATGGCACACTTAGTGGTCATTAACAGGGCTTCTTTTTATTGTTTTGTTGAGTTGTCTCGTTTCGCGTGTAGTTTCGAAGCCCGAAGACTCGCAGTGCGCGGATTTCGAGGAAGAAGCTCAAGATCTCGAGCAAGGCAAGTCACCTTTGATCAATTGATCCCATAATTTAAAATTAAATATTTTGATTCCGCAAACTATGCATTAATTAGGTTACACTTGGCACTTGGCCTCGGTTTGCAATACAACCGGCAGACCCTACCCAATTGCTGCATTCACCCTCCTTGATTATTGAATACCCTATCACCCCTTGTCACCCCTCAGGTGAGATCTCGGTATTCGCACCTCGCGTACGAATATCGAGACTCCCCTCCAAATTTAAAATGATCACTTGGGTAAAACTTGAGTTTACAAAATGCTTGGAAAACCCGACACTTGGGTCGGTGCCTTGAAAATAAAGTGAGTTTCTAAAACTCGCGATGCGGGAGACGTACTGGAGGTACGGTCTGCCCGTTCTCGCTCTAAGGACCGATTCCTTGGGAATTACATCCGAGCATATGTCAAGTACGACCATATGGGTGATATGGGACGCCCCTGGCTGAGTAACTAGCTAGGCCAGGGAAATCTTGATGCCAAGGGACAAGTGGATTCGCTGGGGTGGTGTCGGGGAGGACCCCTGGGCTTCCTGGCACAGTATGATCTGGGACCTAATCTGGTGTTGGTCCGTGGGACCCCTCCCGTTGGCATAAGATAATCCTACTCTTAATAAAGAGACCGCTGTTGTTGTGATATTCTATCTTCCTGTTGTACCAGCGCTATTTCCTGGGACTGGTACAGGCATACAGGTTAATTTGGATCGCCTTATTTTGGCCTCCGTTCGGGGCTAGTTTGGGGCGTGACAGTAACGCCCTGCTTTTCGCGAGACATTAAAAACTAAATTAATAAAAACCTATTCGCAAAAATTTCGCTTCTTGTGTGAGAGTTTAAATTGTGCCATGGATCTCAATTGAAGTCTACTCTTCTTCCCTCCCCTCGATACCAAGAATTAACCTCTCAGAGGTCGTACTCCAAATCAAGTCTCCAAAAATTAAATTCCAAAATTCCTTCCTTCCTTTGAACTCCTTGCCAAATATTTCCAATCCATTCCAAAAATATCAAATTCCCATTTTGAATCCCCTCCTTGAATCCTCTTGAACCCTTCAGCTAAAAAAATCCAACCTAAATTCAAATCCAAATCTCCGGTTCAAGTTCAAATCTACCTTAAAATCCTCTCCAAATTAAATTCCTTCTGCAAAAGTCTAAATTACCCTCTTTTGTTTCTTGGGCCGCCTTCTTCTCGGCTGGCCCATCCTCTTCACGTCTCCTCTCTTCTTGCTGCCTGGGCCGCGCCATCTCGGCCCAGCTCACGCCAACCCAACCACCCGGTCGCCGGCCGCATTCGCTCGCCCGCACGCGCCGCGCACGTGCCGAGAGAGAGAGGGTGCCGTCTCCTTCCTCACCTCTCCTTCTCTACCTCTTTCTCTCTCCGCGCCGGCGCCGATCCAAAAATTCACCGGTGGCTTGACCGTTCCCGCGCACGCACCACGGCATGGCCAACCGACAAAGACGGTGCTGTCACCTAGCCCTGCCGCGGCGACCGCCTTGTCCCCGCAAGCCGCCAACCGCGCTCTCCTCCTATTTCCCGACTACACCATCGTCATCATGGTCCCCGCCACTCGTGGCTAAAACATGGACACCGAGTTACGCGACCGCGCTAGCTCGCCCCCCTTCAAACCGATATAGCCGCTCTCCCGCTCCTTCTCTATAAAATCACATTGCTTCCCTCGTTTCGGTCTCCGCCTCTACCGCCGCAACCCGAGCTCCACCCCAAAACCGCGCGCCGCCATTAGCTCCCCGCGCGCCTCCACTTCCTTCCCCGGCCACGCCCGTCTTGGTGCTGTGCCACCTTGACACCACGTCCATCCCGCCACCGCGTTCTCGGTGCGCCGGACCAGACCACCTTCCCCAAAACCGGTCGTCCTCCCTTGCCGGCATCCCGGCCCCATCTCGTCGTCGGTAAGGTCCCCGTCACCTTCTTCCTCCTACCTCACGGTCGCACAGTGTCGTTGGCCTCTCCATCCCCTCACAGCTCTCCATCCTTTCCCCGGAGAACCGCAGCGGTCGCTCACCTCTTTATTTCCCCTCACCGAGCCGCCATTACCACCGCCACTTAGCACCACCGCCTGACCGCCGCCGGCCATCGTTGCGTCTTCTCTCTCCAATCCGAGCTGGGGAATCGACTCGTCGTGACCTCCTCCAGCCACCGGCGTTCACATCCTTCTTCATGTCGCCGCCGAGAGCCGTCTGCTCCCGGGCAAGCTCACCTCCTTCCTCCCCGCACATACGTGGTGGTTGATGTGGCACCAGCTCCACCTGCCCTGGTCCCACGGGAAACAGGTCAAAGCCTCCTAGCCCGCACGCGCTCGGCCTTTGGGCCGTGTCATCGCTCCCGGCCCATGTCACCTCCCCTTCTCCTCACTCGCAGGCTGGCCCACCAAGTTGCGCCATCGCTCCGGCTAACAGGGCCTAGCACCGCCTCCTCGACCCGTGGGACTAAAGTCTACTTTTCATCCCTTCCCTTGGTTTGCCATTTACACTTGAGGCCCATGCAATGAAGTCCACTTCCCCCCTCACTAGAACTAGCCACCCATGGACCAAGTCCATGGTGCATCTGTGGGTTTCCTCCCATTGACATGTGGACCCTGCATCCAAGAGAATATTCTAGAGAATATTCTTTTCCAGAAATCCAATAAATCATTTTTCCTTTGTCCAAAAATCCGATTGATGTTCCAAAATCCATATCTTTTGATCCGAAGCTCCGATTGATCCGATTCCACTTCCAGTAATTCTGTAAAATTGAGATCTATCTAATGGCATAATTAGTAGTCCTAAATAGATTCTTATTTTTTGGTCTTTGTGTAGGTTTTAATTGTTTGCGTATAGCTACGGTTGCTGGATTTTTGTTCGAGCACGGATTTTAAGAAGCTTCGTGAAGACCTTGAGCAAGGCAAGTCACCCTTGACCATATTGCTCCTATAATTGAAAAGTCGTTATTATTTTGTTTGCATCTTGCATTATCTAGGAGTACACATAACTTGCTTGGCCTTGGTTTGCGTGTCCAACCGACAGACCTACCTAGTAGTTGCACTACTTCCTGTAGGTCTATGCACCCTGTTTCCTTGTCGCTTCACCCTTGTGGTGTTCGGTATCTGTGCTCTCTGAGCATGGGTACTATTTACTCCACATACAACATTGTTTGTCAAAAACTTGGGAAATGGGTTTGAGAAGCCTTGAAAACCCGACACGTGGTGTCAGTGTGTTTGAAAATAAAAGTAACTATGAAAACTCGCGATGCGGGGGTTGTGCCTGTGTGGCGTTGTCCCGTATTCGCATATAAGGACCGATTCCTGTGGGAAATTCATCAAGCATAACAAGTACAACCACTTGGTGGAATGGGACACCCTGGCTAAGTAACTAGTCGGTTCAGGGAAACCTCGCATGCCAATAGTTGGGGAACGCCGGGATGCTGTGATTGGTTGTATCTTCGGGTTCATGGTAAGGCAAGAAAGAGAAGCTTGAAGCTTACCAAATTACCGGTCGAGGTGATTGGGGTTTGATTTGCGAAATGGAAAATGATTTGTTTATGTGAGGATTTGATCCTTTTATGTGGCATGAGGTAACCCAAGGTTGGCTTTGGAAAGGCTTTGTCACGAACCTCCGACACAGGCTAGTGTCTGGAGTAAGTTCGTGTTGTATGGGTAAAGTGTACCCCTCTGCAAAGGTTAACTAACTGTTCGAACAGCTGTGCCCACGGTCATGAGTGGATGTGAGGTGTTTTCTGTTGCGTAGTTTTGTTTGCCTGTGCTTTGTGAAAAGTTGTTGTGGATTGGGAATCGTTACCAGAACCAACCTTTGTGGCAGATGGATGGCCTGGGTGGTCAGAAACGGATCTGTGTGATCCGGGATGTCTGAGGGCATTATAGACAAGGCTTTTTGAGTAAAAGCATATTGCTGTGCTGCGGGCCAGCGGGACTCTTGGAGTCCAAGAAATTAAAAATGGCTCCGGGAGCTGCTTAATCAAGTGGAATGGCTATGTGAGCCGAGAATCCATGAACCGACCTAGGAAGTCAGTGCATTACTGTAACACCCTGAAAATTTCGACTTTAAAATACGAAATTAAAAAATTCGGAATAACCAAAAATCTTTTTCAAAATACATTCATGCCGGTATTAATTTATTTCAATCTGTCGTTTTTTCTTTTATGAGTGGGCTAATAGACGAACGTCTGAGAATATGTCGGTATTTGATTTCAAATACTATTTATTCAAGGAACTATGATTATGAGATATCCTAATCTTCGCATATGCCAACTATTTTCGAAAAACCCTTCTCTATATATTAAAAACCCTTGGGCATATTTACTTTATGAATAAAGCTATATATATATATATATATATATATATATATATATATATATATATATATATATATATATATATGTAACACCATTTTGATAAAACCCTATAGGGGATAGCTTATTAAAACAAATGCTATTTTACTAAAGAAATATAGCTTGATTATTTTCTATGAACCTTGCAGAGGCTGCCTTCGAAAAACTAATTGCAAAATAATATCTATTGGTAAAGTATTTACTAAAAAACCTTAATCTCGACATATAAATTCCTAATAGACTACTTCCTAAAATAAATTCCTCCTCACACAAAGTCTAGTCCTCAGGCATAATTTTAGCTTGCTTGTTAATATTTATTGTTTAATTGTGTCTGCCTAGGATCGGTGCCAAAAGATCTCGATTAAATTCTTTTTCTAAAAGGTTGTCCTCTGTCCGACATCCTTTCCTTTCTTTATCCTATCCGACTGTTTCTTTTAACGCTTCGATGCTAATTAATTAAAGTCCTGAAGTTCTTCTCTTCTACCGCAGTATTATCCCTCTCACAAACTCTTATTCTAGGTTAAATTTTAACCGCTCTATCGAGTCGACCTCGATATTTCCCTCGAATATTTACAATCGATCGACGAATTTACCTATTGCGCGTCCATATGACTATTCCCGATTTTATTTCTACCACGGCGGTTGGATTTGAATGTCATACGTCATCCTAGAAATTCCTTTTTCGATACAGTCAGAGTGTTCGCGATAAAATCCTAAATTTAATTCTCAAGCGACTGAGCGACCGAATTATTTCACCTGGATTCAAACTAAAAATCTGTAACACCCTGAAAAAATTCCTAAATAAAAATACACCGACCAAAAATCATTTCTGATTTATTTTTATAATGTTGCATCATGCCGACAATTTCTTTATTTGTTTTATGCCAGTGCCAAACTTTTGTTGAAAATTTCCAATTTTTCTACTCCTCTGATCTTTTGGTTTTAGTCCCAAGATTTTCACTCTGACCGAAATTAGTTTTGCTACAAAAAGTCCGCTTAAACTCCCTTTACCTTGGCCTTCTTGCTGCGAGCCTTTTTCCTAGAAAAATCCATGTTGCCTCCCCAAGCCATTCTTTCCTGTTGGGTTGGTAATAAAAAGATAAAGTCTAATGCTCCTCCCTGGTACTGTTTTCGGTGACGACGTCGCCGCGCCACTACGACCAGGCCGCTGCAACATCGCCAGCTGCTGCCCTTCTTTCCCATCGCGCCAGCGACCTCACCGTGCGCTTCCGCGCCTTTGCCTGACCTCACCGGCGAAGCAAGCGTGCATGTCGCTAGCTAGCTGTACGTGAGTGCAATGCATATGCATGCATGCAGCAAGCTAGCAGAAGCTTGCATGCAGCTAGCTTAGCACTAGCCAAGCATGCAACACGCATGCAGGCAACCGCCCAGGCTGCCGATACGTCGTCGTCGTCTACATCTTCCTCCCCTCGCCAGCAGCCAGAGCCACTACACCAGCCCGGCAAACCCCATTCGAGCCGACACCGTGCGAACTTGAAACAAAGCCGCTCCTCCTCGGGTCGGGTAGGTGGCGACGGCCGCTCAGCAACCACATTCGACGGCGCCGTGTTTTGACGGCCGCCACGGCCGCACTACCACTTCATCGCCGCCACGTGCCCCGACCAGGTGGACGACGTTTCCGCCGCCAATACGCAGTCGTCACCGCTCCCACCTATATACACGCGTTTTCTGGGATGGAATGAATGCGGGCAGCAGCAAACGTCCCTTCCCCAGACTCTATTTAAGCACCGTCACGGGTGAGCACGCAACCGGTCCCTCTCCATTCTCTCTTCTCCTCCTCCTTGTTTTGCTTCCCCTCAGCCACTCCCTCCCGCGCACACGCTGCCGTCTCTCCGCTTGCTCCACCGCGGCCGGCTCCAGCTAGGCCTCAGTTGAGCAAGAGGACGGATAGGCTGCTGCGCCGTCATCTGAACCCCGAGAACGACTAACTTATTGAACGGCTAACCTCTAACATCTAACATTCGACCCATTGACTCACTAACCCGCTGGCACTCTAACTTACTGACTCACTGACCTCTAACTCGCTAACCCCTAACCCTTAACTTGCACTAACCCACTAACATTTACTCCTTAACGTCGTGTGTTCGTTTGTTACCACCGATCGAACACGTGGTGTGAGAGGACGATCCGCGGGTCGACCGTCCCCAGGCTGTACATTGACGACCGTAGTTTCGTGCGAGGATCGCTGCTCGGTGTGCCGCTACCCGGCTGCCGCAAGGTGAGCTCCTCTCCTGCTCTCCCTCTTGCTTTTGTTTCCTTACCGCATTTCTCGTCTACCATTGTTGCTGCGGCGCAGTGACGTCATGAGGCGCAACACCATACCCGTTCCTTGGTTGGCCGCCATACGCAGCGATCGCCGCTTCGCCGCCAGCCATGCATGCGCCATGCAGCTAGCTGATTGTACGTGTGCATGCATGCAAGCAGTTGGCTGTATGTGTGCATGCATGCATGCAAGCAGCTCACATGCATGCAGCTAGCTAGCCGTGTGTATGCATATGCATGCATGCATGCAAGCTGCTCACATGCATGCAGCTAGCTAGCCGTGTGTATGCATATGCATGCATGCTTGCAGCTCGCCCAAGCCCTCCACCTCAACATACGCACATCCTAGGAAACCACAAACACCTGAGGATTCCATTTTCGCAGCCAAGCGCTAGCCCGAGCACACACAGGCACACGGCAGGAGAGAGAGAGAACGAGAGAAGGAAGCACAAGGAAGAAGAAGGAGGAAAGAGAGGCTGACTCACGGGTCCCACACCCATTTAAAAAAAGAACATGCACGTGAGGAGTTAAGGGCGGTCCCACCCGTCAGACCTTTTTCCTTTTCTTTGATTTAAAACTTTTCCAATCTTTCGAATTCCGTATCTCCCTCGTTTTAAGTCAGATTTGACGAAACTTTCGTCAAAATCTTTCTAAAATCAAGATCTACGCAATGGCACTGGTTTGGTTATTTTTCAATTTTTCTAGAATTTTTGGCTCTTTTTGTGTTAGCGAGTAGTTGGTGACTTTATTATTCAACCGGACAGAGTACATCTGCGAGGAGGAAACTAAGCTAATTGAGAACGAACCCCCAATTGAGCAAGGCAAGTCACTACGCCCCCTTCCTCGAACATGTTGATCCTATTTTTATAAATGTGTTGATTACAAATAAAATTGCATACTAATTATAAAATGCGTACCTACATTTGCTTAAGCCTTACCTTTGATATTGTTTATCCTTATGTATTTACCCACCTTTGTTACCTAAGTATATTACTTTACGCGTGATTATTTATTCACTGCTTAGCCTGCTTACATAGACGTTATACACTCCATATGTGTGATATGTGGATGTGGTTATACCGATCACTCGATGGGAGTAATTGTTAGAGATCGGGTGGAGACATAGGCGCCACCCACAGCATGAAAACCTTTGCGAAAACCCAAAAACTTAATTAAACAAAAGTGATTTCGACTGGGGCGGCACGGATAGAATATGGGTGGTTCTGGGAACGGTAAGCCACTAACCCTGGTCAGTTAAGAACCGAGTCAAGAAGCTAAGCAGGAAACGAACCAAGTACGACCACACTTCTTGAGTGGGGTTAGACCCGGTGGACTAGGTTATTCTCGTGGGGTGGCACCCCAGACATGGTAGGTTCTGGATATCGGTATTGAAATGTGGAAGTGTGTGGTTTAATGACGTCAAAGCTTTATATATGTATAATATAACCTTCAATCTCGGGAGCGCCAGGACTCCCCTCACAACCGGCTCGAGGTAGGAATGTGGCATCGGGGGTGCAATGGGGATTCGTAGTCCTTGGAGCGGGTGCCGCCATGCGAGGGTAGCTGAAAAACCGGGCCGTGACAAGTCTCATGTGTTGGGTGTGTCACGGAGTGTGGGATTAAAAGCGTACATCCACTGCAGTGTGAGTAAATTAAACTATTCGAATAGCCGTGCTCGCGGTTAATGAGCGCCGGGACTTGTATTACTCTTGACTAGACTCACATGTTTTTTTAAAATTGTTTAGTAGAGGTTGGGATAAATAAAACATGTGTAACCTTGCCCCATGTGCGGGAAGGTTGAATTGCGATGAAGGAACTCTTAATTAATGACAACCTTTACATAGCGACATTTTTTATGGTTAAAACTGCTAGGTCATAGGCTTGTGAAATAACTCGCGAAAACTGGTTTTACGCAAATAAACTAAAACCTGCCTTGAATCCCTATACGCATTTGTTGCATTTCTATAGTGGTGGCTTGTTGAGTACGGTTGATACTCACTCTTGCTTATTTAAATCTTTTAGAAAAGGTGTTGGTGTCGATTTGTACATATGCTATGCTGGCAAGGAGTTACCGAGGACGGCGGAATAGAGACCTAGGTTTACCAGTCGATGCGTGTGGGATAAAATGGACCGCCGCTGCTTCGCTTCCGCTACCTCATTTATTTGTGTTGGTATTTTGTGTTGTTGTCGACCATGCTTGGTCTATTCGGATCCCATTTGGGCTACCCTTGTATTATTAATATATTGTAAAACCTGTATGACGATGTCGGCTTGTGATATACAACTGTGCCATGTGTGTACCATCTACTAATCCAGGGAATGGTATTGTAATACACATGGGGTTTCCGGTATACAAAACCGGGGGCTCACAGGGTTGGTATCAGAGCAAGACGACTGCAGGACCTAAGGACCCTTGTAACCACCCTTAAAACCTAAGACTAGTTTAGTGCAGCCTATTACCCTCAAGCTATATATTTGCAAAAACTATTTTGATAAAGCCATGGGTTCTTACTACTCCTCTGTCTCGAGTAATTTTGAAAATGCATTTTATCCAACCTCTACTCACCACTTTAATTTCAAATACTCCTATACAGATTATAAGGATTAAGGATGAAGAGATAGCTGATTTATTAGGACCACATGAACCACTAACCAATCTGACTAAATACCCTTAGATGTGTGTCGTAGACGTTGTATTATGCATAAGCCGTCTCCTATTGTGAGTTATCGCAGTATGGGGTAGCAACCCATCGTTTTGTGCATTGACTTCCTTGTTGTGTAGTAGCTCTTAGGCAGTTAACTACTCACCCCCCCTCCCTTATGTGCTCACCAAGTGTATGATACACATCACCCGAACAATTAAAACTTCCCATTAAGCAGCCTTTTCTTAGAAAACTCTATTTCTTTCTTTCCGATGGACTTTCTCATTCCTCCCTAATCATCTAAATACCGGTGTTGTCAGGATGAAGGATAATCACCAACATGAGTACAATTAGGATCGACAAGTGTTAAGTTAAGACCCTACCCGGTCTAGCCACAGTAAGCCGACCACAATTAATCAAGTATATTGTATACTACTGTTAACACCAGAATTTGGTAAGCCCCGAAGTCCCCATCGGCCCCAGGTTCATATTGGCTCGAAGCTAGTATCGGCCTAGAGTTCTACATTGGTCGATGAGGGTTATCTTAAACCATCCACCAACAACAGTCGGATTCTTGTTAGATTCGAGAAGATCTTATCCAGAGAAGACCGAGTCCAAAGAGGATGCGGCTTGTATCTATTAATTAGGATAAGTCTGTTAGTTTCCTTTTTATCTTTAGGAAAGGATGTTAGTGTCCGATACGGATTTTATCTTTTTCCTTTTATCTTTAGGAAAGTTTGAGTCGTATTCTGTTAGGATTTTTGTTAGCCTATGAGTATAAATATGTAAGCCCAAGGTTCATGTAAAATTATCACACGATCAATACAACTTCGGCGCATCGCCACCTTTTTACTTTCGTCTTCTTCGACGAGTTCATGCCCTTCCTACGAGGGGTAAGTCTCGTTATGGCTGCCTGCGCTGTCGGGGCTAGGGCTTCGACGTTCTGATCTCGGCAACGTAAGCACCTACTATCATATATCTTAGTCAATCTGATTTAGCTTCTCGATTTCATCGTATCGGCCGAGATTCGTTTTAGGGTTTACGCCGGTATTGACCAAATCGCCTCGCTAGATTAGATTGGCTAAGGTATCCACCAACCTGAAAATCAGTCAAGGGCCTGATTGTCTAGTCTTGCATTTCTTTTCATACTTAGTGCTGCATCAGTTCAGTTTGATCTAGTAAGTCGTGATTAGAACCATAATCTCTAGCCTGCTTGTTGGCTGCCAATAAGGGTTTCATCGGGGTTTCAACCGATGAGTTATCTTAACGTTGCATCGGCCCACGAGTTTTATACATGGAGATTGGTCCTGGCCGATGACAACAGAGTATTTATTACATATCTTTTGGATGTTGTGTCATCGGACCTCCGGCCGATGTGTGCTTCAATTTTCATATCAGTATTTATTTTATCATATGATTGGTTTATGCTATATTATATTGCTATATTATCATGTTATCATCGGCCGATCGTTTCTATATAGATGTTTGCTCAGTACACAGCCGATGGATTAAAACCCTAACTACATCGGCTGACATCGGCATCGGCTGGAACTGCACCATCGGCCTACCGGCCGATCGGCTGTTTTTGCCCTATCGGCCTATCGGCTGATATCTTTGGCCATCGGCCTATCGGCCGATAGACCTTTTATTCTGTTATTTTGTGTATCTTGTCAGTGGCAGGATCAAACTGACTGGCACGCTCGCGCTTCATTAATTTTAGGACCTGCACTGGAGCTAAACAGATCTCTCAGGCCTTCGTGTGTCCGCACGCCGGATCCTCATCGGCGGTACGGATTCGGCGTCAACAACTACATATTAAGCATGTGTTCATTTGCTGGTGTTCCCAGTGCGTACAGTGCGTACGGAAAACGGAACGGTCCATTAGCGCGTGATTAATTAAGTATTAGCTAATTTTTTTTTCAAAAATGGATTAATTTGATTTTTTTAAGCAACTTTTGTATAGAAACTTTTTGCAAAAAATATATCGTTTAGTAGTTTGAAAAGCGTGCGCGTAGAAAAGATCACTGTGCGCGCTGGGAAATCACCAAACGAACTCAGCCCAAGTGTTTTAGTACCTAAATAAATTTATGCCAAGTTTCAAAAATTTCACATGATTTTCTGAGGTTTAGACAACGCATAATCTTTTGGGTGCAGCGTTGGAACCTATGTTATTGATTTTTTTTCAGAATTTTCCATGATCATTTAGATAACATGATAGAGATGAATGTATGTGTACTTAAGTTGCATATTGACTTCTCCCATCAACCTCGTCATCAGACAATGTGATCCATCAAATAACTAAACGATCTGTCTGAACTGGACTGAATTTTCCATTGCGCGTGGAGGAACTGAAGCAGGACTGGAAAAATACCTTGTCCTCCGGCTCAATCACTCAATCAGTGCTTCTCGGTAAAACTATTCACATTTCACTTTCTTTTTCTCTTTTCCAAGCAAACAAAATCCCTATTTTTCTTTTCAGGGATGTATGTAACTATGTACTCTAGCTTTTGTCACTCTTTCAGCAATATTATTGTCAGCAATTTGTCCCACTATCCAATTCTTTCCACCTGCAACTTGCAAGTGCTGTTCTATGATCATGGTGTGCTTAAGTTTCCCGCGTTTTAGCTAAGCTACACCATGTGATTCGTGAGCTCGTCGGGCAAGTCCCAGAGCACGCAGTCGGAGGCGAACAGGCCCGACATGTCGGAGGCTCCCCCCTTCCCGCTGTCCTTGCTGTCGTCCTCGTCGTCGTCGCCGCCGCTGCTGCCGACGCTGTCGTTGCCTTTCTCCGGCAATGCCCGCCTGGCCTCCTCGGTGCCGGAGCTCCTGCTGTACAGGCTCTGGTGGCTCCACATCGACGTGCCCTGGTCGCCGTCGCCGCCGAGGACGTAGCCCGGCGCGGCGGCCCCGTCGTACCGAAACTCGGCCTGCGCCTGCGCCTGCGCCGCCGGGTTGTACGTGGCGTACATCCCGGCGAGCCCCTCGGACATGTCGCCGGGCGGCCACAGTTTGTCCTCTGCGGGAGCGGAGGGGGCGGCGGCGGCGGAGGCGGTGGAGGGATCGCTCATGATGGCGCGGGACAGGCCCAGCTTGATGCGCTCGATGGTGTCGTCGGCCTGCGGGTGGTGCGGCGGCGCGGTGGGGAAGCAGGGCGCGGCGAGCGCGGACGCGCTGGCGCCGGCCGCCACCATGGCGGCGTCGGGCACGGCGGGCGAGGGGAAGTCGGAGGGGCGCTTCTTTGTGAGGAGGTGGAGCATCTCGTCCTTGAAGCACCCCAGCGCGGCCTCGGCGAGGTGCGCGACCTGCGGCGGCGCCAGCGTGGTGGCGATCTCGGCCATGAGGTGCGAGAAGGACTTGTGCGTGACGGGGTCGATGCCCATCCCGGACAGCTTCTTCTTCAGCTTCGTGTTCCAGTGGTTCTTCACGTCGTTGTCCGTCCGCCCCGGCAGCTGCGCCGCGATCACCGACCACCTGCACGCGCAGCTCGCATTGCTCAATACATTCGCCAAAAAATGACAAGATCACAAGACGGCGTAGGGAGATCATCCGTTGCTTACCTGTTGCCGACGACGGAGTGGAGCTTGATGATGGTCTGCTCCTCGGCGTCGGTGAACTCGCCGTGCTTGAGGTCAGGCCGGAGGTAGTTTGTCCACCGCAGCCGGCAGCTCTTCCCGCACCGCTGCAACCCTGCCAACGTCAGCAACAACACCCCGGTCAGAGCGCCGCCACCTCCACCAAGCGGTCGCTGCTCAACGACGCGTTCGCCGGCGACCCCGCGCGCCAACGTACCGGCGTTCTTGGGGATGAGGCGCCAGTTGCGTGTGCCGTACTGCGTGATGTAGGAGAGCAGCTTGTTGTCCTCCTCGGACGTCCACTGCCCGCGCTTCACGTTGTCCTTCTCGCAGCACGGGACACGCCCCATGATGTCGCCGCCCCGCCGTCGAGATTCCGCTGCTGCTGCGTGCGTCGTGCGTCGTGCGTGCGGCGCTCACACGGCGCGCCGCGTGTATAAATAGGCGCGGCCTCGCTGCCGCGCCGGCGGGTGTGTGCACCACCGGGCGCGCACGGGGCGAAGGCAACATGGGCGGCATAAAGAATTCAACGCCCGCGCAACGCGTGAGCTTCCCCCGGGGGGCGGGACAGGTTGCCCACCCGCGCAGCGCCGGGTCAACTCAACCCCCGGTCCAAGCCGCGCGCTCCCTCCCGGCGCCGCTCGCGTTCTCGCCTCGCCATCTCGCTCACTGACGCCTTGCACACTGCACTGCACTGCACTGCGCCACTCCCTGCGACACGAGATCGATTCTAGTATTTGCAATGTTGCTAGATAAACAACGTCATACGTCATAAAATTGTCAGGATTAATTGTAGTGTTTGGCTTGCAATGTTGTTAGATTAACACCACTATTCACTAATATAGACCTTGTGAACAAAGAAACTGTCAAAGATAAACGATTCGTTTCTGCACAGAGTTTATCATAGTAGGATCTTTACAGCCAAGGGGAGGGAATGCATATTTCTATGGGCTGCACTGTGATTAGTTGATTACACTCTTGATATGAGGATGCTATTTTATTCCCCTATCCTTATCATCAAGAACACAAAAGGCCAGCGGCAGCCAGTTCCAAGAACACCCCGAATCATGTTCTTTCCCACCATTTCAGTAAAATCCACCATGCAGATACATGGCTTACGCATGCTCAATGCCAACGCAACCTGAAACCAATTAATCGATGCAGACCGAGCTCTACGAAGCTGATAGATAAACAGTACCGAGCAGTCCTTTTTTTCTCTCTGATTTATAGATCAAGAGCAGGTTCCTCTCACCGTTCCAAAGTATCATGGCAATAATATGACATTCTGTACATATATAGTAGTTTCTCTGCAGCACAGAAGGAAAGGCACTGAAAAACAGAGTGCCACTCTCCCTGACCCTGCAGACACAATGTACCACCACTATGCTTTTGTTCATGAGTTCATCGCGCCATTCACCAGGGACAAAGCTCGTGCAATGCTATGCTCCCCAGTTGCTACAAATAACACACGACCACCAATGCATTCTCATCCCATTTACGGTTACACAAAGAAAAGCAAATCCGAATTCAGAAGCAGATGCTAGACTTAATCTAGCCTAGCTTCTGGCTGATGAGACCCTGGATGGAGCCGACGAGCGCGAAGGCGCTGACGAGGAGGCAGACGACGCTGAACGACTGTAGCACGATCCACCGGGGCGACCACCGCGGGACCTGCCGCTGGATGAAGTACATCTCCACGGGGAAGTAGATGGCGAGCGGCCAAAAGTTGAGCGCGCCGAGCAGCGCGAGCACCTCGTTGAAGTAGGGGAAGGCGAGCGCCACCGCCGTCGTGCTCGCCACGTACACCGTCCGGAAGCACACCCGCAGGAGGTTCACCCTCCACGGCGGCAGCAGCGGCAGCTTCACCGTGTGGAAGTCGTTCACGAACCGGCTCGCCGGGTACCTCTCCGCGAAGAACCTGTCCGCGAACTGGTATATCGGCTGGCTGTACACCTGATGAAACAAGTTTTTTCATGCATCATCCGGCAATGTCAGTGACTGAGTGTGTTTCAGAATTTTCAGTTCGATCAGTGCACACTGAAATGGTTTCTTGGTGTTGTACCTGGTAGCCACCGAGCAGGTGGAGGATAATGCAGGCGTTGGCGAAGTCGATGAGCCAGTAGGGCTCGTAGAAGCCGAAGCCGGTGAGGAGGTTGCCGGGGGCGTCGCTCCCGAAGGCGGCGTAGCCGAAGCAGCCGCAGCAGAGGTAGAAGAAGGTGGTGACAACGATCGAGATGATGGACGCCTTCTTCATGGTCTTGTTCTCGGCTGGTGGAGCCTTCAGTGTATCCTGCAGCGTAATTAATGGAAGAATTTTTTTTACCGACTGTTCTGTCGTAGTGATAAGAGGCATTATTAGTAGATCTGACTTCAGATAACATGTATGCACCTGAATTTCCAAGAGGATTAAGGAGTATGGGTACGCGAATGCGATGTCACCGATGGCTTGCGAGACGTGCCAGACCTTCTGCACAGGGGTTCTCGTTGGAGCACCTGTTATGCTTCCTTTGATCGTTCCATTAGCTGAAGAACAGTAACAGGTTTGTCAGCCTAATATAATAAAAACATTCTCATGTTTAGTTGCAGTTGCATATGCTCTGAAGAAAATGTTCACAACGATAGCAATACAAGAGCGCATCCTTCAGTGTCATCTATCATCGGTTATTCAGTTATCACTTATCAGTCTCTTAAAAAAAGTTAGTATCACTTATGAGAACATGTAAATTTGTAATATTAGTATTGAGCAGCTCGAAGGATGAACATATTGGATTGGGAAACCAAGCAGGGCGTACCAATTGTGTTGGCGAGGCCGAGGCCGAGGCCGATGAAGGAGTAGGAGAAGGACATGACCGCGGCGAGGACCGACAGCCACGCCATGTCATGGAAGTCCGGTATGAAAGAGAGGAACAGCTGCGCCGCGCCGAACATGAGCATGTAGTAGCTGCCCCCGTATTTGCAGGGCGCGTCGTGGCCGTGCGTGTGGTAGCAGTTGGACCTCAGGATCGCCCTGCAAAACACCAAAAAGAAATCAACGAAATAACACAAAAACTCACTGAAAACTCGTAATGCATCGTCCATCATGTTTAATTACTGCTCGTTCGTTGATTCGATCTGTAAGCTGTGGCCGGGTGCTACCTCATGCTAGTGGCGGTGGTGATGGTATACGCGACGCCGCAGCCGTACAGGCTCGCGTACTGCAGCAAGCCGCAGGCCCAGGTGTGCTTCTTGCCTGAGCACGTTCGCCGCGCCATGTACACACAGAGAGAGGACAGGCTTTAGCCGTGTGTGCAGCGAGCAATTCGCAAACGCGAGGTTTGGTTTGCGCGGTAAATCACTACTAGATGCGCGTGTTGGTTACCGAGGAAGGCGCGGACGGCGTCCATGTAGGATCGGCTCCGGGGGCCCTTGTCGTCGTCGCCGCGGCGGTAGCAGTCGGAGAGCAGCGCGGCGGAGACGTAGGTGACGAGCGCGAAGCAGAGCATGCAGGCCGGTCCGCCCACCCACCCGAGCTTCGCCACGCTCCACGCCAGCGACAGCACCCCGGACCCGATCACCGCCGTGATGATGTGCGCCACGCACGTCCACACCGTCCCTGCACGTACGCCCGGGGGGGCGCGCGTCGCACGCATGCAATGGATTCAGAGCGCGCTGGGTGCGTACGGGGGTAGGGAGCAACGACAACGAGTGTGTTACCGTACCGGTGCGTGCCGGGTGGCCGTCGTCGTCGTAGCATCGGCCGCCGCCGTCGGCCACCTCGAGCGAGTGGTGCACCGCCATTGCGCCTGGTTCGACGCCGCTTGACGGGAGAGGAGGCTGCAGGATCAGTGGGTTCGCATGAGTGGGTGGGTTGGGGTTGGAGACGTGGAGGGTATTAAGGCAGGCGATCCCGGCTGCTGACCGGCGGTGGGCGCTGGCTACTGGCTTGGATCACTGCTACTAGGCCGTTGCTGTCACGCGCGACTTTGTCCGCTTCTCTTGGATTCGGATCGAATCCGCGACCCCTTTTTTCGGGGCGAAAAGCGCGGCTGCATCTCGACGCCGTACACATATTATTGTCACTGTTTACTAAGGTTTGGAATGGATTAATAACCAGGATCCGCGTCGCGGCACAGGTTTTCTGGATTCGGCACAACAATGGCTACTACTCCTATACTGAGCAAAATCTCATTCCTATCCTCGTTTTGGCAGAATTTGGTAGCATTTGGATTCGAAGATAAAACGGCTCATGAAGAGTGGAAAAGGTAGCCCAGATAAGGAATATGAAGTTGTACGTCGAAAAGGCATATGGGCCGACGGGCCCATCCGCCGGGCCATACACGAGAGCACGGAGCGCACGTTTCGGCATTCATTTGTCACGAGATTTGCTCTGCCTCCTACTTGCGCAAGCTTATTGCCGAAATTGGCAGCAATTGGTTATTGGTGGCTGCCCAACACCAATCGTCCTCGTGTCCCCATCGTCCATCGTCCCTTCCCATTGGCCAGGACAAATCTCTATTGTGTTGAAAACTGAGTTCCACCGAATATTTTGGTTCCGTGGATGTGATTGGATTGGTGGCCATGATGTTGAATGTAGTCCCAACTCCCAAGCTAGCGCATAGTCGAGAGATATGCTCATATCCGTGACGACTTGATGTTGGCTTCGGTGAGGAAACTAGGACACAAAGTCACAGATGATAAGAGAGGATGAAGGAGAAATGCGAGGAAAATTGAAGGATAAGCTCCATTTTCGGGAGGTATTGTCATCTCGAGATTTGGCAGCACGACTGCTAGTCTGCTAGTAGTACGTATGAAATACGACATGACCATAGGTAACCTATTAAGGATATTTCGCGTTTCCAAATTCCAATTTCCTATCCAAGCAGCAGTGCTTATATTGATATATATCTCTCATTTGTTGACCTTTTTTTAAAAGTTAGAATCCTTTATTGACTTGTATGGTTGCTGTTGGCGTTGTACAGAGTAGTAGTTGTCATGTCCTCATGGATAGGAAAATTTTGTCGCCCTCGGAAAATTTTGGACCATCCAGGATTCCATTCCTTGTCAAAAAAGTAGCATCGAGCCAAAAACCCGTCTTGGTCCTTCGATACTAGTTTGATTCTATCCACTCCATATGTTGGTTCATCCAGCGGAGCCAGAAACGCTAAAATGCACTAGTTTGGAGGGCCAACAATACTAATCTTTTAAAATTTCATAGAAGTTACAGTAAATGGTGTAGTTTTGCCAAGCTTGACCCCTGCACGCCCCTCTCGGGCTATGCCCCAGGTTTTATCAATGTTTTATCAGCGAAGTTCAAGGGATCATACTCGACAATGGAAAGTAGTACATTGGTGTCAGCATGTCCGTATAGTCACATGCTTCCTCCATCTCATAAAAATCGAACCTAATACAAGATGTGACATATTATAATAATATAAATTTAAATAGAAGTGGAACGGGGAAAACATAGGATAACAACAGCGGAACAAAAGCATTCAAAATTCAGTGGTATACAAGATTAAACTTTGAAATTTACTTTTCTAAATTAAATGAAATATAGTGGTTATCATTTACGTTTTTTGGTTGCTATGTTCAAAGTATGTTTATTTAGCAGTGCCATCTCGACTTGGTAGCTGTAGTATCCCTAAGATGGATATGGATCCTATAAAATGTTGTCACTTGCAGTAGCATTATTTAAGGCTGTGTTCGAAGGTGGAGGTTGAAAATTTTACTTTTCCACACGTAAAACAAAGCGATCCATTATGACATGATTAATTAAATATTAGTTAAAATAAACTTGAAAAATATATTAATATTATTTTTTAAAAACATATTTGTTTTAAAAAAACGCACCATTTAGTAATTTGGGAAGTGTGCACGACTACGCGTGAAAAACGAGAGAGTATTGGTTGGGAAAGGTGAGTGCCGAACTCAGCCTGATAGGTGGGTGTAGACCCATATGTTAGTGGCTATTACAGAGAATTAATGTTCTTCCACTGTCAGCACATCATTGCTCAGTAACTAAATAGTGGTCACTATCAATCTTTCACAACCCACATCTACGTACCTTAAGAAGGATAATAGTGATATATAAGCGAGCGATGTGCCTATGTGAAAGAAAGATAAAAAAAATAAGGAGAGTTGTCTTTCATGCAAGAGCTAGTCCTATACATGCTCCAAGAAATACACATTAAATTCATAGTGAGAAAAATAAAGAGAAGAAAAAAAATAGAGTTAATGTTATAGCTAATCTATTATATATGTTAGCTCTACAATAGTCTTATAGCTAGTAGTAAGCTCTACTGTTAAACTTGTTCTAATATAGGGTGTGTACAAAATTATATTTTCTTCATTCAAAAAAAACTCAACTTACATGAAGATGTGATATATGTTAGTACAAAGAATCTGAACCCATCTTTGTACTCCCTCTGCCCTCTCCTATCCAAACAAATTTTCTCCAAAATTTCTACAGTATATTTTATTTTGACTCTAATTCTAGTATTTGTGTGTTTTGAAATTACCATGTTCTTATAAGAACATGATATTTGATTGCTACGTTTTTCTCGTTTCCTCATTTTAAAAATCTTGTTGCAAAGGAGTCATAAAATAGGGAAAAATCTTCATATGATTTGAATCCTACTGTTGCTCCACGAATTCTGTATTCCAAATGGAGATGAACTATTTGTTTGAATTTGATATTTTTGTTTTTTTTCAATATTTGTCCTTTTGGGGCTTCCCTTTTCATGTAGTTAAAAAAAATTTGTACGCGTGGTCTTCTTTTGAGCTGCTTTGTTGACTGGGATGTGTTTCTGCAGAGCTCGAGAAAACTGCCTCTTGCGGGCAAATTTCTCCGTGACATTATCTGCCTGCTACGCACCAAACAGACGATGACAAAACTAAGCCAACAACTTGGGCTCTACTTCCCCTTACCTTCACAAGGAGAGCACGAGACCCGGGGAAAACGACGAGGACCCCGGATCTATCTTCCTATTATTTTTCACTTATACTTAGAAATCAAAATTTAAATTTTAAAATTGATTCTGAGGATTTTTTATTATGGTTTATTTTACAACATTTGTATTTGTATAACTAAGGACACTTATACAAAAATTTTACCTACAATTTATTTTTTATTACTACCTTTTCCGGTTTTATAATTATTGATGTTTTGAACAATGTTAGGATCAAATTTTTATAACTTAGATTATTAATAACTTTAAAAACATTCAATTTAACATATATATAGATTTGTTCTACAAAATACAATAATAAAAATGAAAAATATTATTTATTATGTTCAAAACTTCAAAAATTACGAAATCGGAGGGAGTAATAATAAATGATAAGAATAAGCGTAATCATAAGCGAAACGATACGATGAGGCCACTAAGCAGAAAGCTACTATTCTGGTTTGGTGATCATGGTCTTCCCCGGGGCCGGGGCCGGCGAACTCAGGATTAAAAGCTTGGGCCATGAATCCGCAACACTAGTCAGGCCTTGCAGCGTTGGAACGCTGGTGCCGATCCAGGTAGCCGCAGCCCACGGCGTCAGGGGCCCAGGCAACCGAGGCGGACCAATAGCGGCCCGCAGGCGAGGCCCCAGCGCGTCGAGGCCCCGGAACGGCGCGGCACTTCATGTGGGGGGAAACGGGAAGGCAGCTGAAATCGTGGCTTTGCGCCGCGAGCTGTACGTGGAGGCCACCGCGAAAGGGGGACGTGCAATCGTGGCAAGGGAACGAGGAGTAGTCGCGCTCGATGACGCTCGAGGTAATTATAAGCGATGAAAAGATCAAACATCATCGGCAGTTCGGCATGCTTGCTTGCTTGCTTGCTTGTTCGCACGAAGAAAAACTGAAAAAATGTGTAGTGCTGCAAATGTAAGGTGGGGTGGCGTACCTGCAGCTGATGGAGGTGGTGATGGTGTAGGCGATGCCGTAGCCGAACAAGGCCGTTTGCTGCAGCAACAAGCAGACCCACGCGCTCGAGCTACCTGTTCAAAAATATTCCGTGTTGCACAGTGATCGTCAGCCATGGGCGATGGAGCGAGAACCAACATCGCGTACCAAAATTTTCAAACAATTTTTTTAATGACCCACACTAGATAGTGCAAAGGTTCATGTTGATAAGGATTTGTCCTGCCAATATGTCATCCCGAACATGATTTACCTTTATGCCCCATAAGAGCATCATCCATGGATACCAAATATGAGTTCCAATCTGACAATTTTAGGCTTAACTTGAGCAGTTCTCCTAACGAGCTTCCTAGAATCCCCTTTCGGCCTTTACCATCCTTTTCACTCTCCACTAGTTAGGGAGCGTGCCAGCTCCCAATGCACATGCGTGGAAGGGGGAGAGAACTGACTCTCCCAAACCACTTCTTATTGTTTAGAGTTTTTTTTTCCTGTCTATTCAGACCTTAAAATCTGATTAGGGATGAATGAACACAGAATTTTGGTGTCTATTGGTTGCTTTAACAATGACAACCGAAACACTTAAGAATTTTGGTATATTTGCAACACAATAACACCATTCTTAAATAAGATTTTCTTTGTAGACTGGTGCAACTTAAGAAAAGAGAATGTACCTATTTCTTTCATAGTTAAAGTCGGTTTAAACATTTTTAAACAAAACTTCAAAAAATAAATATGCTAGCTCCCCCGTGGCGTGGCATGAGACCTCTGCCAGCATGTCAATAAAACATTGTCATGTCATGGTAAGGCTCACTTTTTTTCCCCTTCCGTGCGCCAGCATCGCGTGACCAAAATGTTCTTTATTCTGAACAACCATTGGATGATTCATTCTTAAAATCTTTGTCATATCGACCCCACTAAGATCGGGACGGACACCGGTACTGAATCAGCAGCGATCCCGTATTCACCTGTCCTGCCTGTCCTTTTCAGCACGCCGCCATCCAATGTGTTGCACGCGCTACCTTCTCCCGCGCGGCCGTGCCAGACTGCCGGCCCACCCAAACACACCACCAACTTCCCCGTTCCCCCACCGAACACAAGCACCACCAGCCCAGCCACCCACCCAGCTCGTTGATTCAGCTGAGGCGTTCGACTCGCGAGTCGCGAACTCGCATGCCGTCGCGGGGAGCGTCGCCACGTCCCCCCGAGAGGCGCGTGCGTGAGCTGCGGACGGACGGCGACCCTGGGCCTGAACGCTTGGTCAAGCCGCGCGTGCCGCGGATTTCACGAGCCTTCTCCCATCCTCGAGTGGTGCCCGTGACCGTGGCCGTGTGCGTGCGCCTCACCTTTTTTTCTTTTTTCTTTTATGTCATACGCTTTACCCCCACGATTCACCAATCTTGCTTGGCATGGACATCTACGTGGCAGGATAGCTAATCAGCAGAGTCTCGTCGCCCCTCGCAGGTTAATAGTAACTCTCTGTGTGTGTGTGTGTGTTGACCCGTTAAGCGAAAAAGACTTTCTTAAGAGCAGATTAAATAAAACGTGAGAAGAAATGGCAAGAAACTATTTCTTTTTTCCCCAAGTCAAATGGTAATGTCTCAATCCACCAATCAAACGACGTGTGATGCTTGTGAAGGTAGGAGAGAGGGAATCACGAGTTGATTAGAGTACTGTAGGTGCGTACCTAGGTTGCGCTCGACGGCGTGCGCGTAGGTGCGGTTGCGGTGCGGGCCGACCTCCGGGTCCGGCGAGCGGTAGCAGTCGGCGAACATCGCCGACTGCAGCGCCGTCACGGCCGCGAACACGAGCATCATCCCCGGCCCGGCCAACCACCCCAGCTGCGCCACGCTCCACGCCAGCGACAGCACCCCGGACCCGATCACCGCCGTGATCACGTGCGCCGCCGCCGTCCACTCCGTCCCTGCACAAACACAAGCCGTCGCCCCCGCGCATTCAGACACATCGACCAAGATTCCAAGAACAAGAAGAAGAGGGGATTCAGGGGAAGAACCAAAGAACGGAACAGAACGAATTGAAGAGCTCGTGCACACGCTCACCGCTTCGGACGATGGCGAGATGCTTGGGGCGATCCGAGATGAGAGGAGCGGCGGCCGCGCCGTCGTCCCCGTCGCCGAGCGCCATCGCCGCCGGCCGGCGGGAGGAAGGTCAGGTCAGGTCAGGTCAGCCCCGGCCCCTTGCTCTGTCCTGGCAACCAGAGGGCGAGGAACACGCGGCGCGTGGCTGGGGCTAATTTTATTTTAAGAGAGACTCGCTGTCGCTCAACTGCTTCTACTTGGCAAAATGGTGGTTTGTTCAGCTAGCTATATCATTCGAGGACGGAGGCGATCCATATATGACGATGCGTGGGTTAAGACTTGAGGAGCACAGCAACAACAAGAAAGAACGCTTCTTTTTTCCCCCTTCTCTCTGAAAAGGACGCTTGAAACCATGTCGTTATTGGCTCCTTGCCAATTGCCATGTGTGTGTGTGACAATGGAAGCATGTGCGAATTGGTGAGCTTAGCTTGACATGGCGCCACCAGATTGAACCGTGGTCAATTCGTCCCGAGGTTTACGGCTGCGTTCGAATCTTATAATCAGTGAAGATAAAAAATAAACTTTCGTGGCACGCTTTTCAAACTCCCAAACGGTACGTTTCGTGTGAAAATTTTTAATATGAAAGTTGCTCTAAAATGTTAGATTAATCCATTTTTCAAGTTTGTAATAATTAAAACTCAATTAATCGCACGTTATTGTCACCTCGTTTTACGTGAAACACTTTATCTTCATCTTTATCTTTATCTTCAGGACTTTCAAACACCACCAATTGCAGCGCACATTTGGCAAAGCACAGGGTTGGATTTGCCTGTCACAACAGTTGCCATGCAAATTTGCCACTACAAGCAGTGTGACTGTGTGGGTGGCCGAACATCCTGGATCTCTCCCGAATAGCGGAGACCGGGCATTTACACAAAAGGGAGGGTGAAAACGGATCGTTTGATGTTGTTCGTTCTCCTCTTTTGGTGGAGAATTTTATCTGGAGAAGGGCCTATTTCAGTGTCTTCTCATTATTAGTCAGTTGCCTTTGATTGATTGTGTCTTTGCCTAGGCTGTCCAGGTCCATCTAGAGTGCACCCCATGTACGGTGCCACTCTTCTCTGAAGAGGACAAAAATAGTAGCAGTTGTACGGAGTACCAGAGATGCCACTGTCCAGTGACATGACATGTACTACGAGTAATTGACAACCCAGAGTTTGTAAAAGACAGCCCAGGAGGCCCACATCTCAAGGCCAAAATCAGTTTATCCAACGCTGTTTCAAATAGTTTTTTTTCTCTTTTTTTTCGTGTACACATACATAACATGTCATGTGCTATGAAGCTAGAGAAAGAGTTTTAAGATTTTAAGGACACCTGCCTTTGTTATAAATTATGAAAACAAAAATAGCGAACATATAGATAGTATCACATATCTAGCAACAAACATGTAAGGTCAAATTTGATTTACACATAAAGGGAAAAAAGCTAACCATTGGAGGCACAACCACAATTAGATTTATTGTTTTTGTTTGTCCAATGATCTTATATATATATTTGTGGATGGATAAGTGTAACATAATAGTCTATATTATCCATACTAAAAAAAATACCCATGCGTTATAACTTGGTAAAGGCCTTTTTTTAAGTGATACAACAGTGTCGGCGACATGGTACCGAGGGTATCCTGACTAGAGGCTTGAGTGGCCGCGGTCACCCACGTGGCCCCACTCCCCCGGGGGGGTCGGGCCCGAGGGTGACGTGGCCACCCCTCCCTCTGTCTCCCCGAGGGGTCGGGCCGCTCCCGTTTCGGCCCCGAGGGCCGGGGCGCCCCGACCCCCTGTGATTTTGGCGCCGCGTGTGCGGGTTAGGTGAGCACAGCAGGGCTCACCTAACCGCATTTATAGCGGATCAGACGAGCGCGCCACGCCGCATTTAATGCGGCGCAGCGCACGCTTATCCGGTCCGTGGCTGGTCGCGGACATGTGATCGGTCACAGACCGGTCAGATCGCGGGTTAGGTGGCGACAGGCGGCCTGCGGCACGCCTCGCCCCGTCCCGTCAGAATGATGAGAGCCTCCTGACTCTCGTCCCTAGCCGGAGCCGACGTGCTAACTCCTGGAGTTGGTATATCAGTCCCGGTCAGATCCATTCCAGACTTCAGCGCAAGCATGGCAAGGAAGTCGCTTGCCATTTAATGAAGGTTAAAACGGGCGTCCACCGGGAGAGCTGGCGAGCTGGGCAGGAGGCGTGTACCGTGCCTGTCAGAGGTCACTTCCGGCTGTAGACTAGCCCTGATTGTAAAAAGAATGTTTTCTTTCTTAGGCAGCTAGAGGCCCATGTGGTAACCCCTTGCCAGATAAAAGAAGGCCCAGGCCTAGGAAAGGAGGGGAGAGACTCCGGCCGATACGCTCCAGAGACCGAACTCCCTTTGTATTGTCGGAGACTCTCAGATCCACCAGAACACAGGAGTAGGGTGTTACGCTTCTCAGCGGCCCGAACCTGTCTACGTCGCCCGTGTTTTGCGCGTTTCCTCTCTCGCTGACGTTCCTCAGATCGAGGGCGAAGAACCTCACTTAGCGCCCCCGGCCGAACCGGCAAAGGGGGGCCCGCGCGGTCTCCCGGTGAGGAGCTCCACGCTCCGTCATCTGGCGCGCCAGGTAGGGGGCGCGCGTGTCTTTCTAAGCCCTCATCCTCTTTCGCGTGTGCCAAGCTTCGCCCGGTCAGCCCTATGGCCGAACGGGCAGTGGCGCACAGCCTCTCTCCGAGCGCTAGCGGTGATGACGGGGAGCAGAACCCGCGCCGTCGGGCTCGCACCCCGCCATCCCCCTCTCGCCGAAGTCTTGGGCGGGGGAAGGCGCTCGAGGAGGTCGAAGGATCCGCGACCTCGCCGCTCGCGGGCGACGGGGGAGGACGGCGAGGCGGGGCGCGTCGCTGCCTCGTCTACGGTGACGGCGGCACGCCCCAGGGCGCGCTGCAGGCTGCGGGCGCGCTCCTGCGTCACCCGCCCGTTGTCCCCGATCCAGAGACTCCAGCCCGGCGTTGGCTGGATGACGTGGCCAACTTGGTCATGACGGCGCAGCAGCGCCTAGGCGCCGGCGGGCGGTCCTCCGCCGCCGGGACCTCTGGCGCCGCCGCCGCCGGCTCCATGTCGTCGAGGCGGAGGGCGCGGCGAACGACGGCCGATACACGCCGTTCGTCCGCCGTTCCCTCGTCAATGCCTCCGACCCAAGAAGATGTGCGTGGGGGCCGGATGCCCGGCTCGATATCGAGCGCCGGTGCGACGCTCGTCGCACCGCCCACGCAACGGAGGGCGCCTCCTCGTCCGGAGCGCCACTTCGGTCCGGTCACGGGGGCTGGCCCCCCGTGTCCCCGGTTGGCGGTGCCGGCTATCGAGCCTTTGTGGCGAGCCTTCGGAATGTCCGTTGGCCCCCAAGGTTCCGGCCCACCATCACTGAAAAATACGATGGAAGCGTCAACCCCGTCGAGTTTCTCCAGATCTACACGACCGGGATCGAGGCCGCGGGGGGTGACGACAGGGTCATGGCGAATTTCTTCCCCATGGCCCTGAAGGGTCAGGCGCGGGGTTGGCTAATGAACTTGCCACCCGCGTCGGTCCACTCTTGGGAGGATTTGTGCTAGCAGTTCACTACGAACTTTCAGGGCACATATCCGCGCCCAGGCGAAGAAGCGGACTTGCACGCGGTACAACGGAGGGACGATGAGTCCCTTCGCTCGTACATTCAGCGGTTCTGTCAAGTCCGCAACACCATACCATGCATCCCCGCACACGCGGCGCCAACGCGTTCAGGGGGGGCGTGCGGCACAACCGCATGCTCGAGAAGATCGCCTCCAAGGAGCCCCAGACCACCGCGCAGCTTTTTGAGCTCGCGGACCGTGTGGCTCGCAAGGAGGAGGCCTGGACCTGGAACTCCTCCGGCTCTGGCGTGGCAGCTCCGGCCGCCCCCGGGTCCGCCGCTCGATCTGGGCGACGGGATAGGAGGAACAAGAAGAGGTCGGCCCGTTCCGACGACGAGGGTCATGTCCTCGCCGTCGAGGGCGCTTCGCGGGCCCCCCAAAAGGGGAGGCCTGCGAGCGACAAAAAGAAGGAGGCCGGCGCTCCCAGCAGGGAGCGCCCGACCGGCAAATGGTGCACCGTGCACAACACCTCCCTCCACGACCTCGCAGACTGCCGCGCGGTCAAAAGCTTGCCTGAGCGGACGAGGAAGTGGGAGGAGGAGAAGAGGCAGGAGCGCCGTGAGGGCAAGGCCCCGGCAGCTCCCACCGGCAACCGGTGAGGTGAGGCCAAGCAGAAGGCCCCCGCCGAGGACATCGGCGATGGCGACGATGACCTGGGCTTTCAGGAGCCCGAGGCCACCGTCACCACCGTCGATGGGGGAGCGTGCGCTCACGCTTCTCGCCGGAGCCTCAAGGCCATGAAGCGCGAGCTTCTGGCCGCGGCCCCTACCCATGAGGCGACGCGGCGGGCGCGGTGGTCGGAGGTTGCCCTCACCTTCGACCAGACCGACCACCCGCCGTGCGTTGCCCGGGGAGGACAGATCGCGATGGTGGTTTCCCCCACCGTCTGCAATGTGAAGTTGGGGCGTGTCCTCGTAGACGGGGGCGCAGCCCTCAACATCCTTTCCCCCGCAGCCTTTGATGCCATCATGGCTCCGGGGATGGTGCTCCGGCCGTCCCAGCCGATCATCGGCGTGACGCCAGGGCACACCTGGCCGCTGGGTCATATCGACCTCTCGGTCACCTTCGGTGGTTCCGCCAACTTCCGCACGGAGCGGGTGGACTTCGATGTGGCGGACCTCAGTCTGCCCTACAACGCGGTCCTGGGGAGGCCCGCGTTGGTGAAGTTCATGGCGGCGGTCCACTACGCCTATCTCCAGATGAAGATACCGGGCCCCGGTGGCCCCATCACCGTCCATGGTGACCTCAAAGTCGCGCTTGCTTGTATGGAGCAACGCGCGGACCACCTCGCCGCGGCGTCCAAGCCCGCGGGAGGCGACGAGAGGCTCAGCACCTCCGTCTCGCCCGCCCCAAGGCAGCGGATGGTCACGTGCAACGAGGTCCTGGTCAAGGAGGTTGCCCTGGGCGACGGCCCGTCCAAGACCACACGAATCGGTGGTCTCCTGGACGACAAATAGGAAGACGCGCTCGTCTCCTTCCTGCGGGCAAACGCCGACGTCTTCGCCTGGAGACCGGCGGACATGCCCGGGGTCCCCAGGGAGGTGATTGAGCACCGTCTCGCCGTGCGGCCGGGCGCAAGGCCGGTCCGGCAGAAAGTGCGGCGGCAGGCCCTGGAACGCCAAGCCTTCATCCGCGAGGAGGTGGCGCGGCTTCTGGAGGCCGGATTCATCCGTGAGGTCATCCATCCAGAGTGGCTTGCGAACCCGGTCGTCGTCCCCAAGGCGAACGGCAAGCTTCGGATGTGCATCGACTACACCGACCTCAACAAGGCATGTCCTCAGGACCCTTATCCCCTGCCACGCATAGATCAGATTGTCGACTCCACCGCGGGGTGCGACCTTTTGTGTTTTCTAGATGCATACTCTGGTTATCATCAGATTCGCATGGCTAGGGAGGATGAGGAGAAAACTGCATTCATTACCCCCATAGGAACTTATTGTTATACGACAATGCCTTTCGGGTTAAAGAATGCAGGTCCTACTTTTCAAAGTACTACTCGAATTTCTTTGGGTAGTCAGATAGGACGCAATGTTGAGGCCTATGTCGATGACTTGGTTGTGAAGACACGCAACCAAGAGACCTTGCTCTCGGATTTAGCGGAGACTTTCGAAAGTTTCCGCTCCGCCCGCATAAAGCTGAACCCCGATAAGTGCGTGTTCGGCGTGCCTGCGGGCAAGCTTCTCGGGTTCTTGATCTCTGCCCGAGGCATCGAGGCCAACCCCGAGAAGATACGAGCTATAGAGCGGATGTGCCCCCCCCAGCAATCTTAGGGATGTGCAGTGCGTCACTGGCTGCATGGCCACCTTAAGTCGGTTCATATCGAGGCTGGGAGAGAAGGCGCTACCCCTATTTAAGCTCCTCAAACACTTCGGGCCGTTTACCTGGATGGAGGAGGCTGAGCGGGCCCTCACTCAATTAAAGGTGTACCTCAGTTCTCCCCCAGTCCTGGTCGCCCCGGAGCCAGATGAGCCGTTGCTACTCTACCTGGCGGCAACCCCGCAGGTAGTCAGCGCGGCGTTGGTCGTGGAGCGCGACGAGGACAACCCTCGCTCCCCGCGCCCCCACCCTGTGTCGACTCGACCCGGGAGAGAGCAGGGAGGAGAGGCCCCCGAGCCGAACGGCGGCCTAAGGCCCCCGACGACCGGAGCTGGCCCTCCGCCTGCTTGTCCGATGGTGCCAGGCGCCCCCGACCCCCAGGATGGCCTCGGGGCCACTGCGGGAAGGCCGTGCCTGTCGCCCTCCGACCCTGAGGTCGTCGGCAAAGGAAACGAGTGTGCCCCGCACGGCCTCTCGGACGAAGAGCGCCCTAGAGATGTGGCCCTTAGCGAAGAGGACAGGCCCCGCCGAAAGGTGCAGCGGCCCGTCTACTTCGTTAGCGAGGCCCTCCGGGACGCCAAGACCCGATACCCTCAGGCCCAGAAGATGCTTTACGCAATTCTGATGGCGTCGAGGAAGTTGCGCCATTATTTTCAGGCGCATCGGGTCACGGTGGTTACGTCTTACCCCCTCGGCCAAATCTTGCATAACCGAGAGGGTACTGGACGGGTGGTGAGATGGGCAATCGAACTCTCTGAATTCGATTTGCACTTTGAACCACGCCACGCGATCAAGAGCCAGGCCCTCGCCGACTTTGTGGCGGAGTGGACCCCGGCTCCCGAGGCCGTCTCCGCCCCCGAGGCCAGCACGGGCCCCTCGCAGCTGCCTCACACCGCCTACTGGGTGATGCAGTTCGACGGCTCCCTGTCTCTTCAGGGCGCCAGCGCGGGGGTCACTTTGACCTCGCCGAGCGGAGACGTCCTCAGATATCTGGTCCGCCTCGACTTTCGGGTGACCAACAATATGGCGGAGTACGAGGGACTCCTTGCAGGACTCAGAGTGGCGGCTGGACTGGGGATCCGCCGCCTCCTGGTGTTAGGCGACTCCTAGTTGGTCGTTAACCAGGTCTGTAAGGAGTACCGGTGCTCTGACCCACAGATGGACGCCTACGTCCGCGAGGTGCGGCTTATGGAGCGCCATTTTGACGGGATAGAGCTTCGGCACGTGCCCAGGCGGGATAACGCGCTCGCCGACGAACTCTCAAGGCTCGCTTCCTCACGAGCCCAGACCCCACCGGGCGCCTTTGAAGAAAGGCTTGCCCAGCCGTCGGCGCGACCCGACCCCCTAGGGGAGACGGACGCGCCTGAACGGCCCCCGAGGCCCGTCGGAGTCCGGGCCTCGGGACCCGAGGGGAGCGCTCCCAGCTCCCCTAGATTGATTGCTTGGATCACTGAGATCCAGGCGTACCTCGCAAATAAGACTCTACCCGAGGACCGCGAAGGGAGTGAACGCGTCCGTCGCATCTCCAAGCGCTACGTGCTGGTGGAAGGGACCCTCTATCGGCGCGGGGCTAACGGAGTCCTCTTGAAGTGCATTCTTCGGGAACAAGGCGTCGAGCTTCTCGTCGATGTCCATGAAGGCGAGTGCGGAGCCCACTCCGCCTCGCGCACCTTGGTTGGCAAGGCCTTTCGCCAGGGTTTCTATTGGCCGACAGCTCTCAACGATGCGGTCGACCTGGTCCGGCGGTGCAGGGCGTGCCAGTTCCACGCCAAGCAAACGCATCAGCCGGCCCAGGCCCTGCAGACCATACCTCTTTCGTGGTCGTTTGCTGTCTGGGGGCTCGATATCCTGGGTCCGTTCAGGCGGGCCCCGGGCGGGTTCGAGTATCTGTATATCGCTGTCGACAAGTTCACTAAGTGGCCCGAGGCTTATCCGGTCATCAAGATCGATAAGCACTCGGCGCCTAAATTCATCAAGGGCATCACTGCTCGGTTCGGGGTGCCTAACCGTATCATTACGGATAACGGCACCCAGTTCACTAGTGAGCTCTTCGGCGACTACTGCGAAGACATGGGCATCAAGCTCTGCTTCGCCTCACCCGCCCACCCTAGAAGCAACGGCCAGGTGGAGCGCGCCAATGCGGAAATCCTCAAGGGCCTCAAAACCAAGACCTTCAACATCCTCAAGAAGCACGGCGACTCGTGGATCGAGGAACTGCCAGCGGTGCTCTGGGCGAACCGAACCACGCCAAGCCGAGCAACCGAGGAAACGCCTTTCTTCCTCGTCTACGGCGCGGAGGCGGTCCTCCCGTCTGAGCTCACCCTGAGGTCCCCTCGGGCCACCATGTATTGCGAGGCTGATCAAGATCAGCTTCGCCGAGACAACCTCGACTATCTAGAAGAGCGAAGGCGGCGCGCGGCCCTCCGAGCCGCGCGCTACCAGCAGAGCCTGCGGCGCTACCATCAGCGCCACGTCCAGGCCCGATCACTCTGCGTCGACGACCTCGTCCTACGCCGCGTCCAAACGCGCGCTGGACTGAGCAAGCTCTCACCAATGTGGGAGGGTTCGTATCGAGTGATCGGCGTCCCCCGGCCGGGCTCGGTTCGGTTGGCCACGGGCGACGGCACGGAGCTGCCTAACCCGTGGAACATCGAACATCTTCGTCGCTTCTACCCCTGATGGGGGTCGGGTGTCATGTCTCGGGCTCGGGCCAACCCCGCACCCCCCTCGGGCGTGCAGGGTTGGCCGAGGGCTACCACATGCATATACTTGTCTATTTTCTCTTCTGCATTTCAATAAAAGCACTTTCGATTTCCTGAGGACTGTGTCTGTGTTTTGTTTCCTTTTGAAGGTCTTGGCTTGAATCGGTTCGTTCGTGCTCGACCCTGCCCTCGGTGGCCCGGGCCGTCTAAAACCGCCAAATGGGGCCCAGAACCGAGCCGTGCCCCGGGGCGCGGTGAACTTCGGGGGGGAATCGGCAAAGGCCCACAATCGGGTCCCCCTAACCCTCGGTCACCGCACTCCCGGCCTGGCCAGTCTCGACACTCGGATCTCCCCAGGCACTAGCTCCGACCCGCGCCGTTTGAGGCTGGGACCTGGGCACAAGCCCTTGTTCAAGCCAAGACACAGAAGGACCGCGGCACAGACCATCCTCATCTCATACACACAACAAGCATAACGGACATAGAAATTTCAACCTTGTTTGATTGCAGATTAAACTAGTCTATACAAGAAGGGGGCTCGAAGGCCTCAGAAGAAGAAGGAAAAATTATTAAGATTGGCGGGGGCCTGGGGGCTCACTCCGACGCGCCCGGGTCGCCGGCCTCGTCGTTGCTGTCATCCACACCGTCGTCGCTGTCCTCCTCCTCGTCGGAGTCGAGGGCGAACGCGAGCCGAGGGGCCGTCCCCTCGAAGCTGTGGACGATGTGGTCGGCGGCGTCCCGGACCTGTGCGCGCGCGCCGTCCTCGGTTCCGGGAGGGAACTCTTCCAGCGCTGCCCACGGGGAAAAGTCGGGGTCCCTGGCCTGGTAGCTCGCCAGTACGAGCTCCACCGCCCCCCGGGCGAGGTCCCTTGAGGATGACTTGATCGTCTCCTCGAGCTCCTCGAGGAGCCTTTCGAGGGCCCCGGCCATCTCCGAGAGGCGCTGGGCGAGGCCCCCCTGGTTGGCGGCATACTTCGCGTACCGCCCGCCCCAGAGGCCCGCCAGCCGCCCGGCGCGGTCTAGACGGGAGACAGCGTCCCGAAGCATGTCGGGCCCTACCTCGCTCGCCAAGCGGAGGGCCTCGACCTCCCCGGCGGACGAGTCCAGGGCGCCTTGCAGCTCGGCGACGGTGTGCTCGGCGGCTGCGAGGCGGGCGGCTAGGTCGCCATGGCCCGCGGCCGCCCCGCCGCTGTGCGCTCTCGCGTCCAGCTCCTTCGCCCGCGCCTCGAGCTCAGCGGCCCGCTGGTCCAGCGCGGCCCTCTCGGCGCGGGCGCTTTCCAGATTGCGGCGCGCCTGCTCCTCCCGCGCTGCCTCGCGGAGGAACAGGCTGTCCGCCAGCCGCTGCACCGCGGCCTCGGCCTCCTCGAGAGCTCGCCCCCGCTCGGTGAGCGCGTCCTCGTGGAGGCGGAGTGCGGACTACTCTTCGGCGGAGGCGGCCTCATGCGCCGCCAGTGTTGCCTCCCGGGTGGCGACGGCGGCCTCGCGGACGCCAGGGCGCTCTCCTTCGCGTCCAGGGCGCGGGCGCGCTCCTCCAGCGCCGTGACGCGGGCCTCAAGGGCCTCTTCGCGCTGGCGGGATGCCGCCTCGTTCTCTGCCGCCCGCCGTTCCCGGGCAGCGGCGGCGTCGAGAACTCCCCGGGCGACGTCGAGCTTCTCCTCTAGCTCCGCCGCCCGGCTCCCGTATTGGAGGCGGAGGTCGTCCCGCGCCTCGTCGAGTATGGCGGTGGCGATGAGGGCGGTCTCCCGCTCCTCCTCCACCTCCCTGGCGATCTCCGCCAGGTTCCTGCGACGGGCCTCGAGCTGTGAGGCGTGCCGGCGGTGTGCCTTGCGGCCCACCTCCACCATGGCCTCCACCGAGCGCCGCCCCTCCTCGACGCGCGGCCACGCCGCGTCGAGCTCCGCCCGCTCCGCTTGCAGGGCCTCCATCTGGGCACTTAACCCGTCCAGCACCGTGCTGTTCGCGGCGGCCAGGGCCTGCAGGAGGGGTTCCGCGCTCAGCGGGGCAGCGGAAGGCAAAGGGGAGAGCCGCCTCGGTGTGGGTGCCGTGCGGCTCGGCCCGAAGCCGGCTCGTTCTGAGCGTCGCTCGGGGCGTCGGGCCCGAGGGGCGCACCCGCGGCCTCGTCGTGGATGGCCTCGGAAGTCGTCGTCGCCTCGGGCGGAGTCGGGTCGGGGGCTTGGCAGGCTGCCTGGCGTGCGCGCGCCGCCTCTGCCTCCCGGGCGGTCTCCCCGGCTCGGCGGATTCTGGCCTCCTCCCGAGCGGCCTCCTCGGCCTGGCGAACCCGGGCGGCCTCCTGGGCAGCCTCCTCGGCTTCCCGAAGGCGGTCCGCGGCCTCCCGCCGATCAGCCTCCTGCCTCCGGGCCTCCGCGGTCGCCGTCTCCTCGGCCTCGGACCGGCCGGACTTGGAACGGCGTGGGGGGCGCGACGGGATCTCGCTGAGGCAGAAGAAAAACCAGAGACAAAAAAAAACGGGTGAGTAAAAACTCGCCTTGGGAGATGAGAGTATGAATACGGCCGCAGTGGGTGCGGGGACGAACCTGCGGGGTGGTCGGCTGAACGACCAACTCGGGGGCGCGATGAGGCTCCCCTGGCACGGCTCGGTCTCCCCCATTTTGCGGAGCTGTTTCTTCTTTCGCTCCCCCTCGGGCTGCGGCGTCGGCACGGCACCCTCCGGGCGCCTGCTGCTGGCACGCACCGCCCCGCCTCCTCGGGGAGGAGATGGAGGAGGAGTACCCTCCTGCTTCCTCTTCCCCCTGGTGTCGGCAGGGCGGCTGCCCCCCGGGCCCCCGTCGCGGGACCCAGAAGCACGGCCCCCTCCCGGGGTAGATTGTTCCCCCCTGCGGCTCCCGCCCGCACCATCGTGGCCTCGGGGGGCCCGCTCCCCCGACGCCCCGACCACCTGCATGATGGCCAGGATGTTGGCGCGCTCTGGGTCGCAGTAGAGGGGGAGGACCCCTTGAGGGATGAGGGATGCCTCCACGGAGCTGAGATTCAGCACCCGTTGGACCACCATCCTGAAGTCCTCAGGGTCCCAGTCCCATTTGCGCCCCTGGTGGGTCCTCAGGTGGTCCTCGGGCCCGGTGTACTCCCAGGCGCCCCGGGCGCGCCGCTGGAGCGGCGCGATCCGGCGACGGAGGTAGTCGCCGAACACCATGGCCCGCGTGAGCCCCTGGGATCGCAGACCCGCCAGGCGGTCAAGAACGGCGTCGTAGCCGTCCCCCAGATCTATCGCCGCCCGCCAGCTGGAGGCCTGCGCCGGGGGCTGGCTCGGAAGTCGGAGGCGCGCTTCGCCGGCGAGGGGGGTGTAGAACCAATCGCTCTTCCAGTCGTCCCACTTCTTGCGGAGGGCGCAGGGAATGTAGCGGTTCAGCACCTGCCCCGCGGCTGGAAGTAGCAGCCACCGACTACCGTCGGCGGCGACACCGGCTGCACGGTGAAGAACCACCGGAACAGCTGGAGAGATGGGCGCACCCCGATGAACATCTCGCACAGGTGCGCGAAGATGGCCAACGTCATTATCGCGTTGGGGGTGAGGTGCGCCATCTGGAGATCGTAGAACTCCATAATATCCATGAAGAAAGTAGAGAATGGCGGGACCAGCCCCGCCATTGCGAAAGAAAGGAAGAAGACGGACCGCCCCGGGTAGTGTGGCGCCGGGCGTCCCTCGCCCAGTGCGACCACCTCCCGGCCGGTGGCAGATTCCGGCATGAACCGGCGCGGCAGCCCGGCTTGCCTCTCGCTCGTGATGTGGGAAGGCGGCAGCACGCTACCGTCGAGCGGTGCGGAGCCCCGTGCCATGGCGCCGGCGGAGGAGGAGCTTGAGAGCGAGCGTGTGCGGCAAGGGTAGGGCACAGGAAACGAAGAGTTGGGGCACAAGTGGCGGAGGCAAAGGGAAGAGTGGCGAGAGGAAGGAAACGAATCCCTTCCTCGGCGTCTTTATACTCTTGCCAACGCTATGCCCGGCTCCTCGCTTCCCGCGCCCACTACCTTGCCCCCTCGTTTCTCGCGCCCACGCCTCCACTAACCCCACTCGCCCGTTTGCGGCGCACGCGGCAGACGTGCGGCCGTGGCGGTTGAGATGGGGCAGATCGTGCGCGCATTAATTACGCTCGCCAACCGCGAAAAGCGCCATCATCATATCCCCAGGCGAAACGAACCGGCTCGTCCCGATTCGCGCGCTGCTCGAGTAATGCAACGGTCTTAAAGAGGCCGCTCATTATCATCGGTCGGTTTTCCCTTCCCGATGCGCGCGATTCGCTACCGTTGGGTTTCTGCCCGCTTGTAGGGACCGGTCCCACCTGTCACCGGGCCTAAGGAGTGGCGTCACGCCTGAGCGCTTCCCCCGAGGGGGGCGGTCGCCCTGGCGTAACGCCGGGGGCTACTGTCGGTGACATGGGACCGGGGGTATCCTGACTAGAGGCTTGAGTGGCCGCGGTCACCCACGTGGCCCCACTCCCCCGGGGGGGTCGGGCCCGAGGGTGACGTGGCCACCCCTCCCTCTGTCTCCCCGAGGGGTCGGGCCGCTCCCGTTTCGGCCCCGAGGGCCGGGGCGCCCCGACCCCCTGTGATTTTGGCGCCGCGTGTGCTGGTTAGGTGAACACAGCAGGGCTCACCTAACCGCATTTATAGCGGATCAGACGAGCGCGCCACGCCGCATTTAATGCGGCGTAGCGCACGCTTATCCGGTCCGTGGCTGGTCGCGGACGTGTGACCGGTCACAGACCTGTCAGATCGCGGGTTAGGTGGCGACAGGCGGCCTGCGGCACGCCTCGCCCCGTCCCGTCAGAATGATGAGAGCCTCCTGGCTCTCGTCCCTAGCCGGAGCCGGCGTGCTAACTCCTGGAGTTGGTATATCAGTCCCGGTCAGATCCATTCCAGACTTCAGCGCAAGCATGGCAAGGAAGTCGCTTGCCATTTAATGAAGGTTAAAACGGGCGTCCACCGGGAGAGCTGGCGAGCTGGGCAGGAGGCGTGTACCGTGCCTGTCAGAGGTCACTTCCGGCTGTAGACTAGCCCTGATTGTAAAAAGAATGTTTTCTTTCTTAGGCAGCTAGAGGCCCATGTGGTAACCCCTTGCCAGATAAAAGAAGGCCCAGGCCTAGGAAAGGAGGGGAGAGACTCCGGCCGATACGCTCCAGAGACCGAACTCTCTTTGTATTGTCGGAGACTCTCAGATCCACCAGAACACAGAAGTAGGGTGTTACGCTTCTCAGCGGCCCGAACCTGTCTACGTCGCCCGTGTTTTGCGCGTTTCCTCTCTCGCTGACGTTCCTCAGATCGAGGGCGAAGAACCTCACTTAGCGCCCCCGGCCGAACCGACAAAGGGGGGCCCGCGCGGTCTCCCGGTGAGGAGCTCCACGCTCCGTCAAACAGCTATTAGAAGCTGAGCAATAAATTGAAACATTGGGATCGCTATACACTACAATTCAAAAAGTTAATTAAAATTCATCCTTAGTTTTAGGCCAAAAGCCCATTCCTTCCTTTTCAGCCACAACCTAGTCCGCTGCCTTCTACTTCCCTCCACTTAACCTGCTTTTTTTGGGCCCAGCCCACAAGTGGAGCCATAGGCCCATATACCATAGTCAGTTGCCTCCTCTCGTTGCCAAACCAGATCCACACGTTACGGTAGCGTCTTCAACTTCTGGACGATAGTCTCGTGCTCGTATGATGCCAGAGTTGATCCTTCCTATCAAATATGGCCGAATCTTTCTCGATCTTTCAAAATTGGTTGAGGGCTTTTAATCAACTCAATCTCCTTTTTCTATTTCCCCCAAAATCAGAGCGAATCCACATCCAAATCATCCAAATCATCACAGCCCAATTCTTCAAAACTCAAAAAAAAACGATCAGGAGAAGCTTGTCGACCGGGCATCATTGGCAATTGTTAAAAAGAGATTAAATCCGACGAATTAAAGAGGAATTGAAAGGTAAAATCATGAGGAAAATGATGAGGGAGGAGTAGGGAATCGATTTTTGCAATCAATTGGAGCACTACTACAAAACAAATTTTTTTTGGCAGCCAAAATAGGTTTTTGGTGATGGTCGGCGGCGCCACCAGTGACCTAAGACTAGTGAAAATAATGAATATTTGCTGGCGGACGGCCAGCTACCAGCGAAAATCGACTTTTGTAAGCGGCCAAGCTAAGAAGGAAGCCAGTGAAAAAGCAATTTTCGCTGTCGGCAGCTAAAGTGACCCGCCATCGAAAATGTTTTTAGGAGCAAAAAAAATAAAAAACAGGATCCACAATGACTATCTCAAATCCCCAATCACATGCATCAACACAGCAGCCACAATCACTGTCCCAAATCCCCAATCACATGCTTCAACACAGCAGCATCAACACAAGCATCAACGACGAAGCAAGTTGGTAGAAGTAGCAAAACAGTGTCGCCGCCATCGCGAACAGTAGGAAGCAGCACGTCGCCGTCACAGCTAGCACCCAAGCGCTGTTGCCGAGGTCATTGTTGCCGTAACTGAGCAGTGGTTGTCATCGTCGCCATCACCGAGCCGGTCGCAACCCTAGCCACCGAGGGCTGCCGTCGCCAAGCTACGTGTGGAGCCACAACCACCGAGGGCCATCGTTGCGAAGCCTGCACGCTGAGCCGTCGCCACCAAGGGCTGCCGTCGCCGTTGAAAGGACCTTGATGTCGCCTAGAGAAGGGGTGAATAGGCGTTCCTAAAAATTATCACAACTTCATAGAATATTAGAATGATAAGAACTTTCGGTTCAAATCGGAACTTCCGGTATGAGATTGGAAGTTCCGGTCTCAACCGAAAAGTTCGGCGGATAACAAAATAAAACACTAGTTATGAATTTGTAGCTCGAATAAACAAAATATATATGAATCAAAAGGTGACAAACAAAGTATCTAAACAAGATATAAGGTCACCAACTATATCAATTAAGCATACAAGTAAATCAGGTTAAAACAAGCTCAAGCACAATATGAGAGAAGGCAAGAACGAGCAAACCAAGAGAGGAGACATGTGATTTGTTTCTCGAAGTTCGGATCCACTGATCCTACGTCTCCGTTGAGGGACCATAAAGGCCGGGTCTATTTCAACCCTTTCCTCACGAGGTTGCACAAATGCACTCCTCGATTTCACTCTTGATTTCTTTCCTTGCGTAGGCGAAATCAAAGCCTTCACAAACTTTTCGAGGCATATCACACCCTTGGGTGCTCACCGGCGACGCCTAGCCGTCTAGGAGACCTTAGTCCCCAAGAGTAAGAAACACAATAGGAGATTTGCTTGCTATGAACTCTAGTGCTCAAAGTATGGAGTGAATCTCACTAGCTCTCAACTTCTCAATCTCTCCATCCAACTCTGTTCCCTTCTCAAATCCCTCTCACAAAGAGGCACAATAAAGGTAGAGGAATGAGGAAGACTATTTGACTTTGGATGTGTTTAATAATGCCCAAGAACAGTAGCCACTCAAAGGAGGGGTGGAGGAGTTTATATACCCGAGTCTCTCAAAACTAGCCATTGAAAGTCAAGATTCTAATTTTCGGAATTTCTGAAATGCATTTTCGGACAAGTCCGAAAATCAACAGAAGGCAATCTCAGTTTCGCAGCCATTTTCGGAATTTCTGAAAAACACCAGGCAAAACAGCCATATTTTTTTGCTCGAAAGTCCGTTTTTGATGATTTTGGACTCTATGGAAAGCTCACTCAGAGAACTACCCAACTCAACCAAAAGGAAGGTCTAAAACCACTCAAAGAATAGGTTAAAACTTGGGTTTCTCTCAAGGTAGCACTAGGATAGGTCACTTTGAGCAACAAGACATACACAAACATATCGATGTTGCATCCCTCTTGATAGTACGGCATTCCTATACTCAAAAGTAGATAGGAAGAGAATTATAATAATAGAAATGCATTCTTTTCATCTTCATTTCTTTGTCTTAAGGGACGCCAACGCCAAAACCGTTTTACCATATATTCTTCAAATGATTGATGCGGTTACCTGTAGCTTCAAATGATCTCGCACGGTCCATCATGACAAAGCCGCCACTCGTCCTTCACCACTGGATTTGGTTCTTCGGTGCAAGCCCCTTGCTTGCCCTTCACCACCGCATGGTCCATCGTGACCGAGCATCGCTTGCCTTTCACCGTCTTGCCATAGTAGCCACTTTGTATCCCACATCTTTAATATCTTCACTTTGTCATCCTTGGTATCTTTAGGTGTAATCATATCACTTGAACATCAACACGTTTTCAATCCTTGGGACCTATTTTTTCTCATTCAACTCAATAAAATTATTAGTCCTAATGATCCGGTTGTCAACCTTTACTTGTTGACTAACCGATTGCATGTATAAAAGGATATGAATAAATAATGAGTATTAATCAATGCCACAAGTGTTATATACTTAAATATATGCTCAAATGTAAAGATCCCATTAAATGAAAGTGAATAACTTGGATCAAGTACATGTATAACTAAGGTATAGGATTTGCTCCCCCTAAATATATGCATACAAAATGTTTGTGTGAAGCAAGAGTATACATAAAAAGATATGAAATATTGGGAGCTTATCCTATACAAGAATAGAAGGCATTTATCAAATATAAGTATTAAAATAAAAACATACCTTCATCATCTTCATGTTCTAAATGTAAAGAGGCTAAATAAGAGAAAATGCTCAAACAAAACATTAGTCTCACATGTATATTGTTATTCACATGAAAATATTAAATATGAACATATCAATATGTGCATGGAGAGGAGGAATGATACATATAAGTTGATTTCCGTACACTTCATCCTTGTTGTGATTTGGGTTCACCATCAACGAATATTTCTATCTCAACTCATATGAAGTCCGTGAACCATTTCTCACAATTTCCACTTCCATATCCACATGAGACTAGGATAAAAAAAATGCTTATAAAAATATTAGTCTCGTATAATTGAATTTATCATTAATCACCAAAACCAAATTAGTGACACTTGAACTTTTAGCCATGGACCGTCACCGCCGCCACATCTGGCGGTCCCAAGCACCGCCACCACTAGATCTAGCTGTCCCAGCTCGAGTTCCTCATCGTCGTCATCATCCGGCTCTGCCGAATCTTACTCCTCCTCCTTGTTGCCTGGCTCGGCCTGCTCCAGCCAGCCAGATCCACTAACGGGGAGGCTAGGGTCGTCAAATCCAGCGGCCCCGTCCTCCCCGTTGGCTGATGCGACGGCGGTGAAGGTGACTGCAGCCGATAGCGATGGAGAGAGGAGGGAGGTGGAGGAAGGAGGGAGAAGGGTGGGAGAAAGGTGGAAAGAGGAGGGAGAGAGGCTGGGGGTGGNGGGTGGGTGGGTGGTGGGCCATGGTCCATTTATAGTAAGGTGATAATAATTTTGCAAGCGGTGCTCTTTAGCTACCACCAGCGAAAATCGATTTTCACTGACAGTTGCTTAAGTGGTCTGCCTGAAAAAATTAATGACCGTCAGCAAAAAATCTATTTCTACTAGCGGTTCGTGTTCGGAATCCCTCTGATAAATTTTTTGAAGCGTTTGTTCTTTAATCCTCCAGTAAAAATAAAAGGGTGATACCATGAAAAATTAGTTTTTAAGTAATGGAGGATGAAACACACAGGGTGGCAGATCGATGTGGCAATGGAGCTAGGATTTGGCTGTAAAAGAAGAACAGGCGACTGGAGGCGCCCGCGTGTGGCGAAGCAGGCTAGGACGAGCAACCGCTGGGCCGAGCCTAAGGACAGCCAAACCAAGGGACGGAGGAGGGGGAGCAAGCCGAGACGGGGAGAAAAAGGGCATTTGGCCAGAGAAGGAAAGGCCCAAGAGGGAGAGAGATGGAGGCTCGGGAGGAAAGAAAAAGGGAGCGAGAGGAAGAGGCTGAACGGGCCAGCTGAGAGACGACGATGCGCGGATAAAAAAAAAGGACAACGTGCGGATGGAAAAAAGCTACGAAAACCTTACATAATTTTTTAATTAGGTATAGATTAATTCGTACGTAATTGTTCATGACTATTGGACAACATAACAGAAATGAGGGTGCATGCCTTCAAAGGCTTTAAAAAACTTCCCATAAACCTATAACAAACTGTTAAGATATGCAGTTTACTGCGGCACTCGTATAACAAACTGTAGATATACTAATATCTACATTGATTTCAAAAGGTCAACATTTGCAAATTCTTTTACTAATAATTTGACATGGATGAGATTGTTTAATTTCCGACCGTTTTCATCCCTCTTAGCAAAGTAGGAGTAGGATGCCGAACACACCCAATTAGCACGTACTGAAATTAATTGGCACAGCACATAGTAATTTGTGCATGCTCATCCAGACATGCACGTGTCACATGTGTATCTAATATTCTAAAGCTGACGGGTTTTCTTACAAAAGTACATGCCAAGTGAAAAAAAAAAATCACGCGATGCGTACCCCACGCACGCCCACGGCGCCCTCGCACCCCCGCTCAGGCACGTGCGTTGAGCGGAGATGGGCTCCAGCTTGCTTGGGCCCGCCCAAGCACACATATTTTTTTCTTATTAATTGTTTTGATTCTTGTATTATTTCTTCATTATCATATACCAGTAATTAACCATCTCCTATGTGTTATAAGATAGAGCTAGGTATGATTTTCACTAGACAAATTATAGAAATTATAGAAATTTTAATATTACAAAGGATGCCGATGAATTAAAAAATTCTAGGGTAATCTGTTCAAACAAATTTGTAATTATATCCTTCACTTAATCATTTGAAGTAAGAAAAATCAAACAAATTTATATTATGCAATTATATATTATAGGGTTAGAACTTACCGAACTTTTAAAATGCATCCTAGAATTTTAGCATCAACCAAAACACCACCACTTGAATCATTTTTTTCGCATTATCAAATATTGGTAAGGTAGATAATTAAACCAACCGAAAATATCCGTGAGGCAAAATGCCATTTAAAACAACATGTTAAGAAGACGTCTATAAAATATCCAAGCATGATCTTCTGAAGGCTTAGTCACGTTAATATAAAAAGGCATTTTTTTTACGGGAAAGAAAATCGTTTGCACATTTTTTTTATTTAGCCATGTATGCTAGGCCATTAATTAGCTGAGTCATGCCTTGGTCTAAGTGGCTTTCAACCTATTACTGGCTAGAGTGGCTTTTCCTAATCATATATTGTGAATTGTGTGATGATTATGCCCTAAATAATATGTCCAAAACTTTCTCAAAATAAATAAATAAATAATATGTCCAAAACAAGAAAAAAATATTAGGATTTCTAATTTTGTTTTCTTGAATAAAATAATGAATTTGTCATTATCTGTTGTGGGTTGCGCAAAATCGGAATTTAGAATATATGTATGATTGTTATTATGCACAAGATAAATATAAGACGCGCCAACAGGCGTGTCAATTTTCCAGTGTATACTCAAGAGTCAACATGCATGGATGTCACTAGTGGTACTCCTAGCAACTGCTACTTGATGGCCGGGACTTATGTGTCAATGTGTACTTTTTTATCTCAAAATAAACCAACTGTATATTAAATTTATATCTATAATATTATAGCATTAGTACGTGTCACATTAACATATAAGATTAGTTTATTTTAAAACGAAAAGAGCAGCAGTTAAAAGTAACACTTTTAGAACTTACATTACTTTAATTAATGTGTACGCAGAAACATACGCCTGCTCAGTGGTAGAATGACTTTCCATTTGCCATAGATCAGTCTTTGCTCCCTGCACTCACTCACTACTGCATGTCACACGCACACCACTCCAGACCAGCAGGCACCAAGCTAGCTAGGTAAAGCAGAGTCCATCCAAACTGAGAGAGAGTAGATCATTTGTACTACGTTATTTTCTGACGATGTATCTGGACTAAAATATTTTTTTAGGTACATATATAAGAAATATAGTTTTTTAATGAAGGTAGTAACTATTTATCTCTTTGCGACTATTTTTCAGACTTGTGATAAGAATTTTCACCGTGGCGGTGGACAACAAGGTAATTTACAGCAGCAGTGCTTTTATAACAAATTGTAGAGTACACTCTAAAAGTGAAAATGTTGAAATTTTGAAATCATACATTGTGGGTATTTCTCGATGGAGATACCCGCAGTGTATGATTTCAAAAGGTTAACATTTCCATTTGTTTACTAATAATTAGCTAGGTTTGTGCATATATATGTTTAGGGCCACATAAGTGCGTGGTATACCAATCAGTTCATATTCGGAAGCATTTACATACAACTTTAATCTTGTAGCTGTTGATGACATATTATGGTCTTATGGAAGCTCGACATCGAACACCGTATAAAGAACTAACACATCTTACAAATTTTTCCAAGGAAGTGAATAATTAATCGCAACACAGCAAGTGAATAACCAATCGATTGTGACAGATAGAGATAAAACTACCGAAATAAGAGAGAGAGAGAGAGAGGGAGGGAGGGAGAGAGAAAATGGGTAACAAATTAAATCCTCTCAATCTGAGATCGATTGCTAATCCTCATCAAGCATGCTGTTTCTACGCCTCATCTACGCGCAGTAGGCAGCAAGGCAAAACTAAAAGAGAAGAGAAAGAGAAAGAGAAAGAGAGAGAGAGAGAGAGAGCGTAGTCCGCGAATATCTCAATACTGACCTGTACACACCCCCATTCCCACGGCGTGGCACCCCCTCCTCTCTCTCCCCTTCACTACAAGTAGTCCCCACTGAGCGTAGCCTCGCCTCGCCTTCTCCTCTCTCTCTTTCCGGGTTTCTTTTCCTTTCTTGTCGCTGCTGATATCTTTGAGGCGGTTACACCTCCGAGCTGGGCACCCGCCCCCAGCTCTCAGCCGCCTCCCCGACGACGGCCGCCGCCGTGTGTTTATCTCGGGTGGTGAGCTGCTGCTGCTGCTCCTCTGATCCTGAGGTAGGTGAGATTGGTACGCGTACGTCCCCTCCCCTGCACCTCCGCTTCTTCTCTCTCCCGGCCGTCCGGCATCTGGTTGATCTCTGCTCGCGCGTACGTGCTCGCGTGGGGTTCTTGGCCGCCGTGGTAGGGTTTATGGGGATTGGGGAGGTGGTGCGGTTTTGGAGCTGGGAATATACCCGCTATGCGTGCTGCTGCTGCTGCTTGTGACCGCGGGGTTTGGGGGATTGGAGAGCTCGATCGTGCGGCGCGTGTTGGATTGATTGATTTTCCTCTCGCGTCTCTTCTTTTCAGCTTCCTGCAGGTAGCTAGCCGGTCCTGTGTATGTTCTTGCTGTGATTCTGCTTGACGTCCCTCTGTTTCTTTCTTGTTCTTGGGTTTCTTGGTGCAGAGTTAGTTATCTGCTCTCGTTGATCGATCTGAACTGCATTTATTTTCTTCTTCTCCCTGTTGATTCCGCTGAAGTGCTGACCAATCAATCCCCAAGCTGCTGGGTCTTTCTTGGGATTTGGGAGCGGATTGGATTGGTTCCTCTCCCTGCCTGGTTTTACTTTTATCGTTTCCGATCTTGCCGGCCGTTTCTCCTGCAGACACCGATGTGACGTGATGAATCCTCCTCTTCTCCTCTCCAGCGTCTGGGTTTGAGTGCAAGATTTAATTCAGTGCCTTTTCCTTGGTCAGCTTTTCTTGATCTTGAATCTCTCTCCTGTTTAATGTGGTTGCAGTTGTTCATTTCTTGCCGTTTTTTCCTTTGCCACTGCTTCAGTGTGGATCGGTTCTGGGGTGATGTTGCTGGATTTTAAGTTATTTGATTCCCTTCTTAGCCTGAGGTGGATTTGCAGCTGGTTACCTTTGAATTACCATCTAATATTGCCAGTTTCCATTTATTCCTTTCCATTAAAGGTGCATGCAAGAAATCGGTACAGATCCAGGCCTTTCCATCCTCTTTTGCCAAAAAAAATAATCCCAATCTAGTTTTAATTTGGAGTATATTCCATTTAATTCGCCTGGTCAGTGGTCACTAGGGGGTGTGTCATGCACGCCTTGGCTCAGCTGGCTCAGCTCCTGTATAGCTAGCTAGAAATCGTTAGCTTTCATTCAGTGGGCTTGACTGCTACTGCTACTACTAGTAGTGCAATTCTCAGGTTGTACTGATCTCTAGGCTTCCAGTACGCTTTTGTCAGAGAAAAGGCTGCAGGAGATCACCTGTCACTTGGGTACATGCAGCATGGAGTGAGCTTTCAATCTCATCCTATTTGTGTGCTCCATGCATGTTCTCGTTACTTTACTGGAAGTAGATGGATTTTTTGCATTCAGCAGCTTTCCTGCCTTTTACTATCTGTGAGACTGTGACTGCATTACACCTGAGAAGGTATTTACACATCTATGGTTCACTTCAGCTGGTTCAGCTACTCGGTTTGAGATGTAATTGGTTCTCTTTTGTGGTGTGCTTTTATTTGCTGAAGTTGCCATTATTTCATGCTTTTTGAAATTTTCCTCTGTCTAAAAATTGGTGCTTCTATCTAAGAATACCTTGATAGTTACTACTAAATAATTAATGTTCATATCTGATTGGTCACCTTCCTTGTTTTCTTTTTCAGGATAATAATAAAAAGAAAGGGGATTTGTCCAAGTGAGGCTTTTAAGATTCTCTGGGTCTCGTGTTCGTTTCAGTTTCTTGGCTGTGGCATAAAGGAACATATATATGAGGTTTAATTCGCTTGGCTAGCTGCCCGGAAACGGATACAACCACCATCGATCAGAGAAGCACGCACCACCATTAACCTCTCTGATCAACTCAGTAACCTCGATCTCAGCTCACCTCTTCTCATGGACTCGCGAGGTCAAGCCTACTACCTCCAGGCGGCGGCTGCGGCGGCGGCGGCCGCCGGTGATGCTACAGACGATGAGGAGCCAGCTGAGCTTGCTCCGAAGGCTGTGCTGTCGAAGAAGAAGCTGGTGGTGGAGGCGCAAGAAAGCGCCGGCGGCGCCGCCGTGCGTGATGATCTGACGTGCCCAGAGTGTGGGAAGGTCTTCCTGTCGGACAAGGCGATGTACGGACACCTGCGAGCTCACCCACTGAGGAAACACAAGGGGGCGGCGCGCCCGGCGGCGGCGGCGGCGGCGACGACGGCGGCCGACGATGCTTTCGTGGCCGCTGGGGTCAAGCCGAGGCCGTGGAAGGTGCCACGGAAGGAGGAGGTCGAGCTCGACGATCGCCACCCAGGGAGGTCACCGGTGACGGGGAAGCGCGGGCGGCCGGCGTCCTCAGCTAGTAGTAGCGGTAGCGCGCCCGCGCCGCCCGCGTCGTCCAAGCTGCAGCTGGTCCTCACGGAGGAGGAAGCAGCGATGACTCTCCTGGACATTGCCTCGGGGCGCCAGGAGTCGCTTGATCACCAGTCTACGCAACCGGCGCATGTCGCCGGCGCCGCCCTCCCCGCGCCGGCTTCGCACCAGATGCCAAGCGTCGTCGAGCAAGGCGCCAACGCCGTCGTGGTGCACCACCACGCGGCGCCGGGAGTGCAGCAGCATGGGGTACCAGATCATGTCGTTGCTGGCGCCGACGAGGGGCAAAAGAGATGGGAAGCTGAGAAGCCTGCGCTGGTCGAACATGTCTTTGGGATCGTCAAGGAGCATGTCACCGCGGTCACCGCCGAGCCGCAGACGCCGGAGGCGCAGACGCCAGTGAAGCTGGGGCCTGTGACAGAGGCTGTCCCTGTCCTTGGCGACAAGAACGGCCACGCCGACATGCCCGTGTCCCCCGGCGGAACCACCAAGAAGCCGTTGAAGCGAAGACTCCAGGACGTCGACAAGCCTCCCACAGCACCACCGCCGCCGGTGAGGCGCATCCCGTCGCCGGCGTCGAAAAGGAAGTACGAGTGTTCGGAGTGCCACAAGACGTTCTCCAGTCACCAAGCCCTAGGCGGTCACGTAGCAGCCCATAAGAGGCAGAAGAAGAGCTGCGTGGAGCAGCAGCAGCAGCAGCACGAGGTGCTTGCGGCGGCGGCGCAAGTCGCGCGGCACAACTTCCTGGCTCACCAGCACCCCGGTGTCGTCGTCGACGCCCCCGTCGTCGCTGCTGGCGGTGGTCTCGGGCCTCTCGGCGAGGAGGGCATGGTCGGACCACCGCCACCCGCGCCCGCGCCGCCGCAACACCAGTGCGTACGGTGCCCCATGATCTTCCCCACCGGGCAGGCTCTCGGCGGCCACATGCGGAAGCATTTTCTCGAGGCCAAGGAGCAGGAGCTTGGCAGCGCCAGCGCCAACGCCACGCCTGCGCCGCCGCCGATGATGGCCAACGCCGCGCCTGTGCCGCCGACGATGGCGAACGGCGCGCCCGTGCCACCGCCGATCGCCGGCGCCACTACTCCCGCGCCGCCGATTGCCAGAGCCGCTCCTCCTCCGGCCATGGCCAACGGCGCCACGCCTGCGGCGCCGGTTGGCAGTGCGGCGGCTGCGCAACCGGCGGACAATGCGGCGCCAGCTGGGCCGCAGCCGGGCGCGAACTTGTTTGACCTCAACGAGTTGCCCAAGGAGGATGCCCGGGAGAACCAGCAACCCTAGATAGCCTTGGATCGTTGGTCTGCGTCGAGGTTCGTGCTACTACAGGAAGTATTCTACTAGTCGTCCTAGCTTAGTGACAGTGTGTGAGATATCAATTCTTTTTAGGGGATTTACGATGTTTGATTAATTTTTCAGTGCCTTCGAATACACAAAGCTCCAAGTCCTGTCTGAATTCTTATGTGGCAGCCAGTACGAATGTAAAATCTGCAGGTTTTGTTTTGGATAATTTGGGATATCCACTTAGCTAGTACTACTTGCTATGGTGTCAACAATGCTCAGAGCACAATAACTGATCTGCATACTGTTTTCATTGTGCTTGCTTCGGGAAAAAAAATGTTCTGATTTTGTTCTTTCTGAGATTTCATATAGCTGATGCTGTCTGTTCATGGCTTGCCTTGAGTTTACTAATGGTAACAGGTTTGACTATTACCAAATCAGGGCTATTTATCATAACAAAAGGTCCAATCAAATACCCCCAAAAGCAACCGATCAAAATAAATACTGTATCTATTCTTTAAGCAGTTCAACTCCTGTGAAAAAAAAACATGTTTTCTTCTTTTCGATCATCAGAGAAGAATAGCACCACCTTAATTATCGTGGTGCTCTTTCAGAGTTTCTACCTGCCACTGGTAGCACTGTCAAAGTGTTCCATTGCGCCTGCCTACGAAGCAGTGCACAGCCAACAAATCAGCAGTTGGACTCTCTCTAAACATCGTATCAGTCAGTCAAACACAGAGCCTGTGCTATGCAACTATCTAAATGAAATGTAACCTCTCTGAACTTCTCTACCAAATGATGTCCTTCTAACCAAGAAGGGAGACAAGCATCCCAGCCTCAAAATTGGAACTTTTGGTCTCAACCATTGTCGTCCTACTCATGAGTAGTAGTGAACAGACTGACAGTGGCGTTCAATTCCTCTGAAAAAGTTACTACGTACTACCTTTTCACACGAGAGGAATAGTACCACCCGAATTACTACTAGTATATACTTATTACTGCTCTTGTAGAGTTTCTACTAGTTGTCAGCCTGTCACCGTCAATTTATATCTGTCCCTTTTCTCTTTGCGAGAGTACAAGTGTTCAGCCTTTTAATTAGAGATAAAAAAGTCTCATCTTTTTATTTTTATGAAAACGGTCGAAAATTTTTTATATTTATAAATTTAACTATTTAGTATCAATTTCAATGCAACGCTAACAGAAATTATAAAATTTTTTAGAAAAAGTAATTGTCGGCAAAAATATTATTATTGTATTTATTTTATGGAAACGGTATCGGTATATTTGAAAATTTTTCATACCGTTATTGTCCTTATTTTTATTTTTAGTCTTAAGCAGTTTAATGGATTATGGTCATGCGACTTTGTCTTCACTGCTGTGGCAAATGGATCCATGCCAACGAGACCTGGGAGCCTGGCCAGTAGCAACCAGCACGAGCCAGCTGCCAACCGCCGAGCTAACTGGCACCACGGTGGAACTCCTCCCGCTCTACCGTAGGACGAAGCATATAAATCGATCTACGATAGGATGGAAAATAATCAAACTGAATGGTTGCTAGCAATTTTGACAAGTTATCATAAGATGCTTTAAATACCGACATTTTCCATCTTATTATATAACGATTTATATGCTCCGCCCTATGATAGAATGGGAGAAATATATTTTTATAAAATTTTTATTTGATTATTTATTTTTTATATCGTTTAATAAAAAAATTCCACCGCGGTGCCCCAGTGAGCAATGGCTATTGTCGTGACGCCTCACTAGAGCCGGGCTGCCGCCCAAGGAAAGTCTGCCTTAAAATGGACCGAGAAATGGCCCAAGCGTGAAAGGGGCCGCACGAGTGCAGGACGGGGTCGTGTAGCGGTGTATCAAGGCAGATCTATTTTTCCCTCGTCTATTGCTGTTGATTGAATCGTCTATCTCAACCATAAAACTGTATATAATGCCTCTTCCATATTTAAAAACTAACGCAAATATACACCTTCGATGATTTGGAAAGTGGTTTTTCTTAACATGACAGATTGACTGCAGTTGACTCGTTGAGTCAATAGAGGGACCCACATATCAGAGACTCACATATAACTCTCTCATGAAAAAATCAGTAGGGCCCATGTGCCATCCTCTCTCTACATCGCTCCCCTTCTTCTCTTCCGTTTTTTTCCTCCATCTATCTTACCGACGGGAGACATAAAGGGCCAGATTACTATAGCCAACGGGTGATGACGCAAAGCAAGGCGACAACAGCGGTCGGTGGCTACCGAAGAGGAGAGGACAGAGGCGAGGGAGAGAGACGGGGAGGAGGGAGGGAGGAGGGATGAGGGGGCGTGCTGCCGCAACGGCGCCTTGGTGTCACGTGTGGCGGCGGCGATGTCTAGTGCAACTCCCAGCGGCACGTGAACCCTGGAGGCAAGGGTTACCGCGAGTGGTGGGCGGATGATCGTGTCGATGCTCCAGCCGTTCGGCGGCACCATGCTCCTCCTCTAGCCGCGGTGGCATTAGTTGTAGTTGTGGCTTGACCACAAGGCTACTGAGAAGGGTCCGCCTGGCCGTGGCACCGGCGTAGCGGGGTCAGGCAACGCGTGTGATGGAGAAGAGTGTGTTGAAAATATAAGCACATAGTGATTTAATTTATTCCAAAAATAAATCATAGCATTGAGATGTAAACTAATATAATCACATTATTCGATCTACACATATAAACTAGATAGTAAAACAGAAACAAATCATATATGCGAAACATGTTTGATGCGTACCGAGAGTTCTGGAAGCTCAGCTACACAGCGGGAAGGACTCGCGGTACCGGGCGTTGACGACGGCGCGCAGCACCCGAGCGAAGACGAGTCATTGTGGATGAATAGCAAGCAGTCGCGCGAAGCGCTTCCTAAAAACCTTATTGCTGCCTTCTTCCAGTGCAGGACATCGAAGGCGAAGGTTCCGGAGACCTGCTTTCCCGATCGCCGATGCACGCCGGCAAGCGGGACGGAGTAGACTACGAACAATGGCATAGTACAGCGGAGGAGACAAACCCTAGATTGATTTCGCGTATGTTGCGTGAAGGCGACGGTTCGGTTTATATAGAGATATCAGGACGCTTGATCAGGGTACCTGCACGATCTTCACTTCACGTAACCGAACCTGATAAGTCGCACGTAACTTATCCGAACTCCACGCCACTCCATGTACCGGATTATTCAGTGTGTTTCCAAAAAGTAGGTTTCCAAAAACAAAACCGAATTTTTGCAGCAAAACAAAACTGCAAAAGAAGACCGCATCTGCGCAAGGATGAGGAACCAATTTTGACGGACCATTCACACGCATGTTGCGTACGCGCGCCGCCTGGCCAGACGAAGTGAGGCGAGCGAGCGCGCACGTGTGTTCCTCTTGTTCTCTCCACCACACATGCCTCAAGTGGCTAGGAAAGCATCCTCCGTTATAAGGAGGTCTCCCTCTCCTAGAATAGGCAAGGTAGTACTAAACTCCTCATGCATGCCATCCCATGAGGTGAGTTTTTGTGATTTTCCAAAAAATTAATCTTCATATGGGCCTTAGCCCAATATCAATTCCATCAGAGTGCGTGTCGTCGGAGGCGGCTCTGCCACATGACTGCATCGATGTGTTGTGTAGCGTGCCTGTGCCTGGTCGTCGGGACGACTTGGTCTGAGTCGCTCGAGCAAGGCATGGAGGCGTGGAGGCGCACGATAATGTCTCGGATTCTGCCACCGCGTTCTCTGCATCACCGCCGACTGGCCCTTTCTCTGTCGCCCTTGGAAGAGAGAAAGAAGCGTGATAGAAGTAGAGAGAGAATGGCATGTGAGCTCTACTATTTTTTTTTGGAGAGGCTTACATGTGAGTCCCACCCGTTGACTCCTTGAGTCAACCACAATCAACTTGCGACGTTAGCAGAAACCACTTCTCAAACGGATAAACTGCTGAAGGAATTTATTTGTACAGTTTTTTTAAAAAGAGAGACATTATAACCTATTTTACGGTTGAGGGAAACAATTTAATCAGGAACAAGAGAAAAAGTAAAATACACTTATTTCCTGAACAGAAAAATCGCGTCTGCGAGACCAGGCCATATGGGCTAGTACGACCCGGTTTTTCTATGGCCCAACAAATACGGCGTAGTGCCATGGCTGGGCCGCAGTTCAGTTTCGGGGATTGGCATTTGGCATAAAGTCTGATCCCAAACAGCTACATCCAACTACTCCCATCTCAACCTCCAGCACTAACGAAGTGTAGACACAACACTAAGGCTTTGTTCGTTTCTACCGCGCGCACGGAAAACGAAACAATCTATTAGCGCGTGATTAATTAAGTATTAGCTAATTTTTTTTCAAAAATAAATTAATTTGAATTTTTTAAGCAACTTTTATATAGAAACTTTTTGTAAAAAACAAGGCTTTGTTCGGTCAGAGAAGTTCCCAACTTCTTTCCGTCGTGTTTCACGTGGACGTTTTTCAAACTGTTAAACGATACGATTTTTGTAAAAAGTTTCTATACAAAAGTTATTTTAAAAAATTATATTAATTTATTTTTCAAAAAAAATTAACAAATACTTAATTAATTATAAGAAAATACGTCGCTTAGTTTTGCGTGAGCAGGAGGTGAGTTTCCAACCTCACCTCCCAAACACAGCCTAAAAAAATACCGTGTTCTTCCACACCAAATCCACCCTATCATGGGCGGATCTACCACTACAGCGACTGAGGCTTAAGCCTTTACTATTGATATAATATTGGTATAATGATTATGAGAGTCTTCACTAAAATATTTTATCATATATAGATAAGAAAGAGACAATAACTTTATTTAGTTTGTTCACATCATTGTTATTTTTTTTATCCGCCACTGCACCCTATATGTCATACTAGCACGTCACCGTACGTTCATTTAGAAATCTCTTTTATAGGTCTGCCATGGGTCGGTGGAGTTTTTTTTAAAAAAAAGCAATTTTCAGGAAGCTATACCTATTTTGTTCAAACTATTAGTTTCTTAGTTTATTGTTACAAATTTTAGCTCGTCACTATATTGAACTACAATAAAATTACATGCATTAACATAAAGCTGCACCTTTGTCCATCTAACAAATTTGGACCCACATATGCAATACTACTGCTTTTTCAAGTCGAACCTACTCCATCCGTCCCATAAAAAAACAACTTAATACTGGATGTTGACATATTTTAGTACTACGAATCTATATAAACCTTTGTTTAAATTTGTAGTACTAAGATATGTTAACATCCAGTACTAGTTTGATTTTTTATGTGACGAAGGGAGTACATATACATGTATAGTAGTTTTATGACAAAACTGTTTGATTGTTGTATTTTTTTTTAAATATCTTGTAGTGAAACTATAGTTTTGATCAAATAATAAAAATTTTCTAAACTTATTTTTTTTACAAGACTAAAAAAAATTTAAGACGAAGTATGGCCCTCGGAGAACTTTTTTTATTTATTAATTGCCCAAAAATAAAAGGTATAGGTGTAGTCGCATAAGTGTCGTGTTTTTATAGGCATGTATTTTTTTTAAAAAAAAGAACTCCAATCGATCGGAAAATTTTTGTTTGATAGTCGAACAAATAAAACGAAATTGCTCTGGGCCGGGTGTCCGATCCAGGGAAAAAAAAACCAGACAACCCCATGCTACCCCTTAGCCCCTAGTGCTGCAAGCCTATGACTTCTCTCTCCGCTCTTTCTTAGATCCACATACATAATCATCTCTTTAATAAACTTTAAACTATATTTTTTTCTTAAATTGCTTCTCTAATCAAAGAGTCAATTTCACCATTAAATTCATTGCAATTAAATCTTTAAAACTAGACCACACATGATAATATTCCGATAAAAAAACATTGAGCTTTTTTAAATGAAATTCTTTTAAGTGTTGCATATGGATTTATTTGGATGTTTCAACTAATATTTTAGTGGTATTTCACTAGTTAATTTGTAAATGTTGCACATAGTGATTTTTGAATGTTTCAACAATTATTTTATGACGTTGCAAAAGTCATAATCTAATGTTTCATACATGATGTAAAAATGATTTAATAATATCAAGTGTTTGCAAATATATTGCATGCTTCAGGTACTTTTTCAGATGTTTTATTTGTTGGAACTCAATGTTTCATATAGTGATGGTTGCTATTGCAGTTAATATTTTTAAATATTGTATCTCTCTAAGACATTTTATTAAGTGAATTGAAACACTTTTTTAATCAAGTGATAAAACAATTTTCTAAACGTGGTGAAACAACGCCTAATTTTTTAGGCATATTTTTTCATCCAATATAATCATATGAGATTTTGTTATAATGATTTAATTGTAATAAATATAATGGTGCAATCAAATCACAAATATGATAAGTAATTTAAGAGAAAAATAAGTTTAAAGTTTTTAAAAAAAGTGTTTGGGAACGTAGGATACTACTAGCTTCTGAGAACTCTGCATAGGGATGACATAGGGAGACAAGCCATGCATCTCAGTGGCCACATGTAGCATGGAAAGTAGTGAGGAGGGGTGCACCCAATTTTTTAGTATATCGGGCGTTCGGTTCCTAGTTGCGTAGAAAATAAAATCAGACGGATGGGGCTCAGAGTTTTAATACCCGATCCCATGAATCGAGATTTTTTTAAAAAATTTTTAATCAGACGGATGAGGCTCAGAGTTTTAATACCCGATCCCATGAATCAGGATATTTTTAAAAAAATTTTAAGACCTAAAATGTTTGAGAAAAGGAACTCCAAGTTTAGCCACGTCAAAAAAACCAAGACGGAGGGGGTTCAGAGATTTAATCTCTGACATCCCTTGGATCATGATATTTGGGGAGAGGCTACGGATCGGAAGTCCGATATTTGACAAAATATCAAATGGCCGCCTCCACCAGCTAAACAAGCATAACGCATATAGCACTGGTACACTCAAACATTGTCACGTGCATGCAACTCTCTCGTTAAGCATACTCTCTCTCTCCTATTTGTATTGGATGTAGTCATGCACTGAGCTCCCTCTCTATGCTGCATAGGCATGATATGGTCATGTACCAAAACTTTATTAGCTTCAAATATTATTTTTCCTAACTTATCAAATTTATAATTTGACTACACCATTGTATTCACTGTAATTAAATCTTTATAACAACATCTCACATGATTATATTTTAAATAAAAAAATATATATTTAACTGAATTTTTTTACATCATATATGAAATATCAAGTTATAACTATTGAAACATAACAAAATACTTCATGAAATATTCAAAGAATACCACGTACAACATTTACAAGTAATCTAACGAAACATCAAAATATACTTATTAAAACTTTAAATAATACCACATGCAATATTCAAATAGCTTATTGCAACATTAAAAAACTAAAAAAATGTAACATAGTCAAATTCTTATTGAAACATTTCCTTCTTACACAGGAAACAATGAGTTTCAATGGCTAAAACATACATATTTTTTTCCTTAAAATATAATCAAGTGAGATCTTTTTGTAAAGATTTAGTTGTAATAAAGATAATGGTGTAATCAAATTATAGATTGAATAAATAGTTTAAAAGAAAAAATAATTTAAAGATTGTCTCTCAATTTTCACATGCTTATGTAGTTACATGCAAACATAATGCTAACCCCGCTGACACTTCAGATGGGCAAGAGAGAGGCTAGCATGTTTGTGGGAAGAAGAGAATCGATTTGGAAGAGGCTGCTGGTTGCGTTCGATATTTTGGCTCCACCCAAACAACCGATACAAAGCATTTTTCGAATATTTTTAAGCCACACCAAAGAAATCCGACCATGAATGAATTGATGGTGGGCCGCGCCATCAGGACGAACGCCTGTCGTCGGCTTGTCGCCAAGGCCGAGGCCTTGCGCGTTTTGACAAGCCAACCTCACGCCCACGTCATGGCCCATGCGCACTGGCCTCTGACATTTACGCAAAAGAAAAAAAATTAGGTGAAGCAGTTCAGAGTTTCAATCCTCGACCCTTGAACAGGATTTTTTTTATTTTTATTTTTTAATAGGCATGCAAAAATTCATAAAAAAAAACTCCCAAGTCACCAACAACTGTTGGATCTATATTTTCTTAGCCACAATGACCAGAAAAATTCAAGCGGATGAGGTCGGAGTATAAATCACCGAGTCCCCTTGGTCGGGATTATTTTTTATGGGCCTGAAAAAAATTAAAAAGAAAATCCAAGTCTCCAACACCGGTTGGATCGGTATTTTTTTTCCCCTTTAACCATGCAAAAAAAAAAAAATCAGGCTGTGGGGTTCGGAGTTTTAGTCTCCGACCCCTCCTGATCGGGAGTTTTTCAGCCACGCCAAAAGAATCAGGCCATGCGACGACGCGAATCAGAGGCCCCTCTTCATCGGCGCCGGTGGCCTACAACTAGTGTGGTCTCCCGTCGTGCTTGCATCGACGAGAAATGCATCGGTGACTTGTGACTGCTCGTGAGGCAAAATGCCTCTTCCGTGTGATGTTTGCAACAAAATCACTGTGTTTATGGATTTGATCAATGTCCTTCACTGCAAAACTGCTTTGTTTGTTCAGTAATCTCATCTGATAAGTGTGGTGTTATTCAACGTCACGGGCCTGTTTAAATTGGTGTCATTTTAAACCATATCATTATTTGATAAAAATGATAAATATATGATTACGTTTAGTTTGTTATCAAATATTGGTATTGTATAGAAAATTTTGACACAATATATTTATTTTTTCTATCAAAATTTGGTAATGCTATTAACTTGTCAAAATTTTGTCATTGTCAAATTTTAAAAATATTAATTTAATAGTAATCTGAACAGCCCCACAATTTTCTCCTGATATTGCTTTCGAGGTCATCGCGAAGCGGAAGATCCTTTCTCCGTAGGGACACCGCCCTGCTCCTTATGTGCCAGCTAGGCCGTGGCGCAGGAAAGAAACTGTGATGGAAATTCCCCAACGATCCAGCTTCGTTTTCTTTATTCTAACCATATAATCTCTTTGTTTCATATCATGAATTTGACCTTTTAAAGTCAAAATTTGTTAAGTTTAATCAAATTTATAAAAAAATTTAACAACATCTAAAATATAAAATCAGTTTCATTAAATCTAATATTAAATATATTTTGATAATATGTTTATTCTGTGTTAAAAATAATACTATATTTTTTTTATAAATTTAATCAAATTTAATGAAGTTTGACTAGAAAAAAAAAATCAAAAACTTATAATATAAAACGGAGGGAGTATAACATTTGATTTGAAATCATCACTAAATAGTTAAACTGATAAATATAATTTATTTCCGACCGACCAAAAATCATTTCGAATAGATATGCTACGTTTTCCTACGGTTTTCATCGCCAGCCAACGGAATTTCTTACTACTGTCCTCGTGCTCGGCCTATAATGAACTGATGGCTAGTTTATGCCCAAACTGACATTTTTTTACAAGAGTTTGTGTAGCTTCAGCTGTACATCACGACCTGCAATCAGCTAGTCAACCGTATCGAAATTAGACCTAACACACACACACACACCCCCCATTAGCGACCATATTTACACACCAGGAGAACACAATCATCAGGCCTTGAAACCAATCGATCACGTCGGCACAACGTCATCGAAGGGGTCGGAGACCTGGGCGAAGAACGCCTTGAGGGAGAGGAAGAGCAGGACGAGCTGGAGGAGGCCGAAGAGGCATATCTTGAACGTCCGGCTCTGCATCCTCAGCACCTGCGTCGTCCCGAACAGCTCCCTCTCGTGGACCTCCAGCTTCTCCACCTGCTCCTTCAGCTTGACGATCTTGCTCTCCGTCTCCCGCAGCTTGACCATCATCGTCATCATCCTCGCGTTGTCGCCATCGCCATCGCCATTGCCACCACCGGAGGAGGACAGCTTGTGCTCCTTGAAGGCAAGCTGGTCCTCGGTCCGGACCTGCCAGCTCTGCCTCGCTTTCATCATGACGAGAGATTGGATTTCGGCTTCGATCTTCTCCTGGAGCTGGCGGTCGAGGTCCGTCTCCAGCTGATCGATGTCGAAGGCCCCCTCCTCCGGTGTTGCTACGTGCGCGCCGTCGATGAGTTCTTGAAGCTGTGATAATCTTGAGTTCTTCTCTCTGATAGTGTTTGACGCCTCTTCCAGTTTCTGTTCTAGATGGCTCATGTTTTGATTCGTTTCCAGAACATCATCCTCGTCGGCCGAAACGAACGCGTTGTTTGCTCTGTTATCACTGCGGAAGTTGTCAGCCCCTAACTCCTTGCTAAGCTCTGACAGTTTCTGCATCTCTGAGAAAGAACAGAAGCAGAGCATAGCCCTTAATACAGATAGTTTAACACAAGCATAAACAGCAGCAAGCTGAAAAGCTAATACAAAGGTAGGAACAGGGACAAGACAACATTGCAGGGCCACTCAAGTAATTCATAAACCCAATTATGTTGTTATGAAAAGATTTTTCAAATGACATGAGAAAACTAAGCCATTAACTTTTGTGTTTTTAGTCAAGCAACAAAAAAAAGGAGTGTTGCCATAAATGTAGTACTCCAAACGATACAGATATTATAAGCATGGGGGCTGTAACTATCACCAAATATACCTAAACAAAACTACTTATCACCGTTACATTAGCAGGACCTGTGCAAATAGTCAATAGTCAGCTGCCCAGTAAAAATTATACAACTTTTTAATAGAATCCTTGATATAGTGAAGTGATGTTATCTGAGGTCAATTAGCAATTGTCAGTGAAGCACCCCAACACAAACTAAAGCTTTTAAGGACTCAATAAAGCATTATATCAACAAGCTAGCACATTTAGCCTCATAAGGTTCAGAAGCACAAAGGGAAAAGGTTATCTACCGATTTCTACAAAACTAAATGAAAAACTGAGTGCATATGAAATGCCCGTGAAAACAAGAATTTACCATTTTCAAGAGCTTCTTGTGTCGTCTGAAGCGAAGACATTGATTCAGCTAGAGGATCACCATCTTGAGGAATCCAACTCCACTCATTTTCTTCATTTTGCTCTTCAGACCGATCCAAATTAAAATACCCCCTTAACACGCCCCCACCGTGACTTTTATATGCTGATTGAACCTCTTCACTTTGCCGGTCCTCGCTTTGATCCCCGTCATAGCTCATCGACATTATTTGATGTCTGTTGTTGCTAACAGCACCACCTGCACCAGATGTTACAAAGTAAGACTCAAAAATGCAAGCCTCCTCCTTGTCCCTCAGACCCATCCGGTGCGATTTGCGCGCAATTCGCCCCACACCCCCGAAATCCTTCATCCTAATCCTTTTCCTATTAATACAATCTCCTGATATCTTTGATCCTATCCCTAACGAGTATCCCGTGGCTAGCACCAGAAAATTGACATCCAAATCCAATGGGTTGTCTCTTAGTTTCCTCCTCACCCTTCTCCACCTCCTTAGCCTACACCCTTTTCTTGGTGATGTATGCAAAACATACTTTTCTTGCATTGCTACACATGGTAGAGATAACTTGCGTGCAGCAGCCTCCTCATCGAAGGGTAACTTCGGAAGAAACCCAATTAGATTCTCCTTCTCAGAAGCACAACTATCCAAGCTCGAAATTTTAATCTCCCTCAATTGCAGTTTGGTACAAATTTCCCCTCTAGCCACGCCATCAAACCGAGCTGCTTCACCACAATTCGCCTCGATGGGAGAAGATTGCAGCAGCAACCTTGCAGGCAACGCGGAATCCCTAGGCCTAGCTGCAGAATCCAACGGAGCCATCCTAACAGCACCCCTCCCTAGCCCAATCCACGCAGAAAAAAACTTAATTTAGCCTCAGGCATTCAGGTGTTCAGGTCTCTAGGGCTTGGCCACGATGATGGCCTACCGATAAAATCCCGAAATTTATAAACCCGACGAACAATCACAACCAATTGACTACACCCCGCCACGAACATTTCCAAGCAGACCACCAAAAAAAATCCAAGAAACTACCCTAGAAGTGGCCATCATCATCATCATCGAGAAACCGCACCTTCTTAGACTCGAACGGGGGCGGAATTTCGTCGGAAATCGGAGGCGAGGGGAGGAGAAACTACGCACCTGGTCGCAGCGAAGGTTCTTCGGGATTCGGGGGAACCGGTTGGCGGATGAGTGGGAGCTGCGAAGACCGGCGCCGCGCGTATAAATATTTTCGCGGGGAATTTTCCGTGAAGTGGCGGGCAAAAAGGAACCGAAGCGAATGGGAGGAGGGGAAAGCACGAAACCAAGAGGCGAATCGAGAATTTGGTTGCGAATTTTGCAGCGAGGTACCTTGCTAATCGCGAATTTCGTGGGCGGTTCAGCACGATATCTAGGGAAAGATGATATTGGGCCATGGTCCTTTTAGGGCTTTTACGGAAAAGTCAATTTTGGGATGTGTTCTTTGGTTTGGGTTGGGAACTAATTTTTCACACGCGAAAAACGGAGCGACAGATTAACGCATGATTAATTACGTATTAGCTGAACAAACATTAAAAAATAGATTAATATGATTTTTTAAAACAAATTTCCCATAAAAGAGTTAAAAATATATATCATTTAGCAACTTGAGAAGCGTGCGCGTGAGAATCGAGATAGTGAAGGATGGAACCTTATAGAACAAACACAGCCTGAATCTAGTTAGATTCGCATTCCTTAACCATAAAACCAAGATGTATTATCTCCCTTAAGTATTAAAACTGGATCAAATTGTCCTTTTCGGCGGTTTATAACATGGTTTTATCCTACGTGGTGTATCGACCGGTCAGACTTGCTAACTTGGTATCCATGTAAACGCCAACATGGACATAATCAAAAAAGAAAATCAATCGACCCACATCTCACTACTACAGAAGAGGCGATAGGTGTTGGTTGGGAATCGGCCATAGGTGTCGGATTTTCTAACCAGCTCCTAAATAGCGGCACCTTTGAGTCTCCTCAATGGTGCCGGCTTAGGAACCGGCACCTTTGAGGTCCTCGGGGTGAAAAAAAAAGATCGACTCGATGCATGAATCGAGCGCATTCCTCCCGCTCTGTCCCCAAAATCAATCCACACGAATAAAATCAATCCATAATCATTATCACAACAAAACAACAACAACATCTCATCATAACAACACAACAACACAATCAATCAATCGGCCTCCGCTGGATCTGCCCGCGGGAGCCGCCGACGTTGCTATCGCCGCCGGATCCGCGGGAGAAGCCGTCACCACCGGATCCGCCATGGGAGAAGCTTGGGGCGGAGGGGGAGGGGGAAGGGGTAGAGGACCACCGGAAACGCCGTCGTCGCCACCTCCACCGGATCTGCCCGCGGGAGTGCCGATGCCACCGCCGTTGTTGCGAGAGAAGCTTGGGAGCGAGAGAGATGGAGAGGGGTAGAGGACCGCCGGATCCACCCGCGGGAGCGTCGATGCCACCGTCGCTATTGCGAGAGAAGCTTGGGGGCGAAGGGGGAGGGGAAGGGGGTAGAGGATCACCGGATCTGCCCGCCGGAAACACCACCCCTGCTGCCTCCTCCGGATCCGCCAGCGGGAGCCGCCAACACCACCGCCACAGTCGGATCCGCGTGGAAGAAGCTTGGGGCGGATGGGGAGAGGGAGGGGTGAGAGGACCGTCGGATCCGGCCCGCGAGAGCCGCCGACGCCATCACCTCTGTCGGATCCGCTGCCGGCGAGGGAAACGAGAGGGGGACGGGGGTGGGGAGGAGAGGGAGAGAGGGAGCGGAGAGGAAGGAGTGCTGGAGAGAGACAACGAGAGAGAGAGACGGGCGAGAGGAGAGGGGCGTCCTTATCTACTCGCCCCCTCACCTCCCCATGACATCCTTATCCACTCGGCGCTCTGTGCGCTAAATAAAATAGTTGCATCGGCTCGCCTCGGTTTTAGGTGTCGGTTTTTTAAAAAGAAAAAAACTGGCACCCATAATATATTATAAGTGTCACCTATAGCATAGGTGTCGGTTTTTCTCTAAAATTGGCACCTATAGTCGCTTAAAGATGCCGGTTTTTTGTATTTTCAGCCTATGATGGTGGGAAAAACACTATAGGTATCGGTTTTAATTGTTCCGACACCTATAGTGCCGACTTATATGTGTATTTCTGTAGTAGTGTGTCATACTCTCTCACCCCCTCTTCTCTCCCTACTTCCTTTCTTCTTCCCCTCTCCTCTTCACCAACAGCTGTCGTACCTGCCACAGGTCCAGCAACGCTAACGGCTGCCTCAGCATCGGTGAAGGAATCGAGGTCCTCTCTCGAGACACTTTCTCCCTCTTGTTTCATCAACATGGCGCCAAGGGCGAACTCGAGCCCATAAAGAAGCTTTAGGCTCTTCCTCTCATCGTCCTTGCCTTCTCCCATTTAGCCAATGCCACTACACGTCACCAAGGATTCCACCGTCGACCCCCGCCCTTATCTAGACCACTTCCCATGCCTTCACATGGCTGCTTCTTGCTGGTCAGGCGACAGCCACCTCTGGCTCCTCTTTCACCGGGCGAGGCCCCTGGTCCCTTCGATCACTACCCTTGGAGACCACTGGGAGAGATAGGGAAGAGGTGGAGAAAGATGAGGAAGATAGACGAGAAGGGAGGAAAGAGGAAGAAGTGGTTACTGACCTGTGGGTCTTACTATGTGTTGACTGGCGATACTCGCCTACGGTATTTGTAGAGTATGGGGATCGTTGGAATCAAGGTGTATGTTAGATTGTATCTAAAAGACAAAGAACAAAGGTTTATACTGGTTCGGGCCCTCAAGATGAGTGATGACCCTACTTCAGTTTATGTGTATATATGGATGGAAATACCACACGGATTACAATAGGGGAGTTGGATGATTGAGCTAATCCACCAACTATAACCCATCGAGAACGATCCAACAAGATCTACTTGGTGAGGCTTAGGCTTTCTCCGAATTGTATTTTGACGTGGCTTTGGCTACGACTTGTAACTTTATACCCATTTCTTCGTGGAGGTTTTTATATTTATAGCAAAGATCATCTTTCTCTTCAAGTAGAACTCAGAGAAATAGAACAGGACACGGGCTAAGGATACCTTATCTTTTTCGACTATGACTCTGACACCTTCTATTCCAGAAAGATAATTTTATTTTTTATCCGTCGTATTTCCTTAATCAAAGAATATTTTCTCGTATACTATTACGTATATGATATTTTCGTATATCGCGAACCCATGTATAAAATGTATGTCTTATCCTTAACACTAACACTATGTTTTTTTTTATTTTTTTGTTGATTGTAATACTACGTAGATGCCACGTCTATGAAGATCGGGTCAATGCACTACGTAGGATAAAACCATCTTCTAAACTGGTAGGGGAGCTAAAATGAACTGATTTGGATAGACGAGTGAGACAATATATCCAATTTTACAGTTTAGAGAGTCATAATCAGACTCAGCCAGCTGAGAGAGGCAAAATGGACTTTTTCCTTGATTGTATTAGTCGCCGCCATGGTCTTTTTAGGGCTTTTTGGTCATATTACTTGCCTGGGGATTTGTTGGGCCACGGTCTTTTTAGGGCTTTTTTGGTCACATTACTTGCCTTGGTGGATTTGTTGGGCCACATCTTTATGCAAAGTCATATTATAATCTATTCACTCTGTTCATGGCATCACTTTTTGTAATTTGCTAAAGTAATCTTCAGAATTTTTAAAAGAAGTAAATTTTAAATATTACCTGAAAGAAAAAAAGACAATCGTGTAATACACTTCATCTCTTACTCTGCAATGGACAAGATAACAAGATCAATTACAATACAACCACATTACTCCATCTAAGCCGTGTACTCTTCTTCTTTGCTGCAAAGGTCATCGCATGAACCCCCCCCCCCCCCCCCACCCCCCCCCACCACAGAAGCCTTCCTCAATTTTTATGAGTCTAGTATAATCTTTTTTTGATCATGCCTTGGTGTCCCTAGTTTCCATCAAATTTTTGCATCCGTTCATAAGAAAGGTTCCAGCTACAGGGGCTGGCTTGAATGTGTGTGCAGTAGCGTGGCATTCGAGTTAAGCTCTTTTTCCAGGACATTGTGTGTCAATGCTTTTTATACAAACGGCCGAGTGCTAGTACTACTCTCCGTAGACACGATCGGGAAGCACGTATATATGATTGTGTACGGGCGCCAAAAGTGTCTCTGAATTACTCTAGGTGGGCGATGTTCGGACACACATTATGATGCTTTAACTGTATCTCAAAATGATGATGATGCTTTGGCTGAATCGTTTTCAGTTGTAAGAACAGTAATGTTTTTGTTTGTTACAACCTTCTCATGTTCCTTCTGAAGCCAATCTCTTGTGCAGAAAAATCAGGACAAATGATCATTTCCATATAGGTAGTATAGAGCCGTTTTAGTTTGAAATCAAAACTTGCCACCGAAATATTAGCATGTTAAATAGTAGTATTTTTTCCGATTGTATGAAGGGATGGTCTAAAAACCGGTAGTAATCACGCTTATTCCCATTGACACAATAAATCTATAATGGCAAGACCACGATAACCCTACCAAATTTAAATAATTTTTAAAACAAGTTTTTGATAAATTTTGTAAAATTTCTCATGGGTTGCTGCAGTTACTGTGCTTATCATCGGGATGCAATAATCCTGTCACCAACAATAGGGAAACCTACACAAAAGCCACATACAACACACTTATACACCCGTATGTGCTTCTCTAACACATCCTCAAACAGATGAACGGTATAATCTCTAGTCTCACTAAATTCACCTACCATATACCCGTGTATTTGGTTTGTTACCTTAACGAAATAATTTTGATCTAGGTGGCGCGCTCTCTCTCTCCCCCTTAATCCCCATCCGACACAGGCCAGTGACAGAGATCTATCTAGAGTGCAAAACCATTCATCCATCCATTCATCGGAGCCACCAAAAAAACAAAAAAAGAAACGGAGAAAACCGTACGGCGGCAACAGCAACGGCGCCATGTGAGGGGGCGCGGTGGCCACGCCCGGAGCGAATCATTACGGGCCTCGCCGCTGTTACGTGCACGGCACCGTCCGTCTCCGCCGTCGCGTTCGCGTCGCCGACGGAGAGGAGACGAGATGCTACCACACGAGCAGCTTCTCTCCCTGTCTGGGATCCTGTTTTCTCGGCGATCGAGGTGGTGGTGGCCGTAGCTGTCCGGGACCAGAGCGCCTGACAGCGAACGGAGAGGGGGCACTATAATCAGATTCAGCGGCAGTGTGAGACGGGGTCTAGTCCTATTTATTGGGCACGAAATTGTAGTTGAGAGACGTGGTTAATGTGGGTTTTGCCCACTTTGTTTTCGGCTTACGGATTATGGATTGTTACGGACACGATTCAGTCATGGATTTACCGTGGACACATTTCTCAAGCCGTTGAACGGTTTGATTTTATCCGAAATGTTTTAACTTTATAATATTCGATTCATCCGTGTAGGCTCTCGTGTAATTGTTATAAACTCGGTTTCATCCTTCGGTATTTTAGGATAGGACACATGAACACGTTGTTTGAGATTTGAACTGTTTCATGTGAAATCATCCGGGAGTCGGATCGCTTTTTTCTTTATATTTTTTCTTCTTTTTTCAGAATTATACTGTAGTGCGCGTGTTGTGAGCGTTTGTGTTTTTACTGTGTTTTCTAAAAAAAAATAAATTTCAGCGATAAAACTGATTTTAGCCGGGATCATGGCCGTGTCCTGTGTGATATAAAGGTGGAGAGGATTAAAACGGTGTGGCTCTGATGGTGCCATTGATTGTTGTTAGTTGAGCTACTGTGAGGCTAGGCAAGGGTGTGCTGTGCAGGGCGAAAGCTGCAAGGCGAGCAGGGGCAGTGGCAGTGCCTTTCCTTTGCCCTTTCTGGTGGCGACCACACTCTGTAAAACTCTGTTCTCTTTACCACCAGCTACTCGAACTACCCACCAGTCTACTACTGTTTCACTTGGAGATCCAGAAATTATGACACCTGTGGAGCTCCAAGTTTTGATCGGATTTCAAACAAACGAGAAACCGGAAGAGGATTTCAGTCTTGGAGATTCTGAAAAACAGAATAAAGTTCCAGACAGAGCCTCTGGAATTCCGGCAGTTTGAGACCGAACTAGAACAAGGGGTTAGTTGCCTAATCTTGTCATGAATTCCTCAGAAGATTAACCCCCTGAAATGACGCAATGGAAACCTGGAATTTCAAACGAGATTGTCCGTGCAGGTTTCTGCGAGCAAATATCGCTCTATTTCTATGCACAAAGGAGGCTACACACACGCAGAGAGGTTTATTTGCAGAAGCGAAAGTGACAAGATGACTCAGAATAATCACAGAAAAAGAAGCTCTAGATTTGTTTGCAGTAGACGTAATATGTCATCAAGCACTGTCCTGAATTACCATGCAAACATTAAGGAATAGAGAAAAAAATCACAGGCAATAAGATTGGCCTTTCGTTTTGGGTAAAGCAAAATACTAATTATAAGGATACATCACTCAATTTCAGTTTACCACAGCAAATAAAGTAGATATCAGTTCAAGGACTAAATATGACATCAATACAAGAAACAGAAACTTTTTTTATTTGTTTTTCAGAGTATTAGTAATTTTGAGAACCATGTTGCACAGAGATCTAAGCCGACCGCTTCGTGGGGGTACTTTATCTACTTAATTTGGGGAAATGTTGTTAGTATCACATGTGATTACTTGTTCTTCATGTGACCTTAACCAACTGTTACAAGTGCTAAAATTCTATATGGAATTCCAGCAGATGCAACCAATTGATATTGATGTAGCAAGATTAATCTGAACTTTCTTTCACAACTCTAAAATACAAACTAAACAAATCAAAAGCTCATCCATATGTGCCCTTTTAGTCAAATATTGAAAGCTTGAACACAGGTCTACCAAATAGTGTTCTGAAACCCAAAAATCTCAAGGCTATTACCATGCCTTTTTTTTTTCTTTTCCTATTTGATTTCTCCCACAGTTTGACATCCAGAAACTACTTAATTTGGTTCGCCAGCCAAGCAACAGTACACATATTAGTTCATCTGCGACTATGCAAATCACAGTGCGATGCATTGCATATGCAAAGTTCACTACTTTATATCTTGGCAACATCTTTACTGCTGTTGCATCAACTATCACAAACTGACGAGAAACAATCCAAAGAGCAGAGGGGAAAACAGTAGGGAAAAGGAAAAACTTTTGCTGCAATGTGAGCTATTAGTTTTTTCGATAAATAGTGAGGTATATCCTTGAGCACTATTGGACAATGCCATACTATAACTTACTGGAACTTTGCAGGATGTAATTGAAGTACTTTGAAGGCAAACAAGTTTACCTGAAACGAAAAACTAAAGAGGCAACCTATGTGAAAAAACCTCATGAAAAAGTCAGGCATCTTATGCAGGTTCACTAATCTCAGAATTTTAGACTCATCACAAAGCTCTCATTATTCCCACGTTGGCATTGATGACCAATTGCAGTTCTCTTCTTCATTTGAGTTACTGAGGAATCATCACCGTAAATTCTGCGAATAGTAGACCGATGGGTTTATGTAACCAGCCGGAGATTGCACATAGAATGGGTTTGACATGTAAGGATGTGCTACTTCTGCATTGTTTCCTTGACTCGACGAGCTAACACCAACCATTGGGTTAATGTTTGTGAATACAGACAGGGGTCCAACAGCACTCTCCCTTGGTAAAAGCTGGTTTTGGGATGGAAGGCAGTAAAATGGCCTTGATGCCACAGTGTTCGGGAGTGAGACTGTAGCTGGAGAAGGTGCAGAAGGAAGAAGCATACTGATTTGTGGATCGCTTCTGTGCTCAGGAGAGTCATTAATCATGATTACTTCTTTCATCATGTAGGATGGATGATGCATGACTGGAACAAGGTTCCTGTATGACTTTTGTGGAGAATGATAATCAGATTGCACCATGGAACCACTATGCAATGGAGGCGCAGAAAAGTTGCCAGCTTGTACACTTGACAGAGGAATTTGATGATTGGCTGTTGACGGAGTTATGCTCATAAATGCAGGATCACCAATATGTTGGTAGTTTTGAGGCACAAAACAACCAGGTGCCATGTAATTTCCTCTCATGATGTAATCTGAACTGGGTGCCTGAGGATGTCCACTCTCCTCATTGTTCATCACCATCAAGTTCTTGCCCATCAATCTCAAAATAGGATTTGATGGTGAAGGAAGCTGAGTTTGTATTGATGGGCTCATGCAATCTGTCGTATAAGATGGGTGGGTCATGGCAGGCTCGGCTGAAATCTTACCAGCTAATGTCTGATCATGTGAATCTAAGCAAGGATTTGCCTTTGTGCTGGTTCTTTGATATGTGCTGAATGATGATGACGCACGCAAACCTATGTTCAACTGTGGGACCGGCCTTCCAGTAAAAGCTGGCACTGGTCTGGCCGTCGCACTTTGATCATGCACCTGAGAATCCCTGGAAATGCTCTCCCGACAATTGCAACAACAGGACTTCTCAGGCAACTGTTCACCTTCTCTGGCAAGAGGTGTCGACTTGGTTTCTTGATTCGAGCTCCCAGAAACCTGTTCTTCAACAGTTGTAAGACTAACAGCGGATGGACCTGGCTCAGGCCTGTTAGTCCTTGAGTCCCTCAAAGAAGTTGAAGGAGACAGTGTGGAGGCAGTTGAAATAGGAGAGTCGGATGAGCCACGATCAAAAACCAAACCATGATCTAGGTTAGAATCTTCTCTGTTTGATGTAATCGATGAGTTATCCTGAGGAGCTCCAAGACCCATGTCCCTATTATTAGTCAAGCAGGCACTAGATTCCTTAGTTGAAGACGGATCGATTTGCCATTCCTCCACCTCGTTATTGGCAACGTCATTGGGTATATGAGCATGATGTGCAGATTTCTCATTAGAGCATGGATCCACAATTGCTACACTATAGCCTTCCACCAAAACATCATCTGCTGTCTCGTTATTTTCCGGACTCAAAGAATCACTGCTCATATCATTGCTGCAGTCTACAGGATCACTTCTGGATGCTGATGCACATTGCATTTCAGTTTCAGGCTCTTCACCTTCATAATACATCTTTGCAATTCCTGCTTGCTGTGCCACATCATATTGATCATCCCCTTGTCCTAATGCTGGTACATCATTTTCATAAGAGAAGTCATTATCTGCAGTATCTTCTTGAGTGTGCTTCTTAAGCTTCTTGGAGGTTTCCTTGTTATTAACCCTGAACCTCTTGTTTATATGATTGGGATTAGATCCATGATCTTGACCAAAACCATGAACTAGCCCATTGTTAGAAGATGAGAATTCACGCCTGCCAGTCCTCAACAGAGATCGGTTCTTCCGGAACTTCTTGGTAGATGCAACCCTATTTGAGCCATCACTCAGCCCTGCAACAGAGGAGGAAGGACCACGACGTACAGAGCTTCTGATAGAGGTGGAATTCCTCACTGTATCATAGTTATCAGTCCTATAGGCCTCTCTCCTTCCAATCTCCTTTATTTTCCTTTTGGCAAGAGCAGCAGCAGACCTAGGTACTTTTGGTACATTGCTGGATGGAGTAGTTTTTGAAGACCATCTAGGAATCGATCTGAGCAATCTCGAAGTACCATTCCTCTGGTCATCATCATTAGCTTCTGAAGTGGTCATCATCTCTTCTGGCGGTTGTGAAGAAAATGCCTCAGGAGGACTATCTGATATTTGAGAATCATCAAAACCATGGATGCTGCTCCCAGCCAACTTCCTGGTTCTAGGCGTTATACTCTTGGATGCTTTATCAGTAACCTCTCGGGCACAATTCTTAGAGAGACCTGAGCGTTTGGAGCCCACCCATTGCCTTATAGTTTCGGAGCCACCATAACTTGTGCTTTCAGTAGGTTTCTGCACATGCATAGCGGACTCCTCTTCATCCTCAGAGGTGTGCTCATGCATATCTCCATCTGTACGTGTTCGAACCTGTACGTATAAAATCACATGCAAGAATAAAAACCATTAGCACAACATAAATTTGCAATTATATGAAAATGGTTGGATAACAAACTATTATCATATGCAATAGATGAACAAAATGGACCTTAAAAATCAGTAATATTTTAACATCTACCAAATAATATGACATCTGGAAAATTGTCATTAAGCATAATAATATAATATTAACTCGAGGACAGATTCATATGACTCAGATTCTAACATGTATTAAATCTTCATATAGCATTGCCTTGAGGACCTAGATGAGTACAACAAGCAGCTGTTACTGCAACCAAGCTTTTCTATCAACAATTTGAACACACTGTATTGTTATATGCAGCAAGTAAACACCATGGTCTACAATTAAGCCAGCTAGTAGCATAACCTCACATCTGCATTTGTGGCCAAACAGCATCACATTAAGGCAAACCTTTGTCTCCGTATGTTTCTTACACATATTTTACAGTAATGTGGGGACTTTTAAAATGTGACAGAGAAGTAGAAAGCTCAGTTAAAACAACAGCCACATCAACCCATGGAATAATGCTCAGTGGACCAGGCCATGTCAGGCAATAAACAGAGTGCTAAAGTTTTAGTGAACAACCAGTAAAAATAAGCTTAACGACACTGCATACCTGGGTAATCAATCGGTTAGTTTTGCTGTGCTTCTTCCCTGGAAACTTAAGCCTCTTATTCTTGCATATTTTGGATTTCAAGCACGTCTTGCTCATCAACATACTTTTTCCAGTCTCATTCTTGGCAACTTTCCTTGAATTATGTTCATCCCTCAACACCAAAGACGCATCACTAGACTTGGACAAAATCCGAATTTTTATCCCATTAGAATCAACATAGACATCACCTTCTCTTTCGTCGTCTCTTGGGTCAAATGGTACCACTTCTGGGCTACGGTTCTCAGTGCAAACCTCCTTGTTCGTGGTGGGCGTAGCTAATTCGATAGCCCAGTTAGTGCCATTCCTCTGATCAAGGTCCTCAAGAGTGAACAGACGGGCAGTCTTGTAAATGTCCACCATCAGTCGCTTCTTCCTTGGCTTAACTTTTGGTTTCAAGATAACTGTTTCCACTAGCTCAGTATTAGACTCAACAGAAAGGCACTGGTCCATATGGGCATTCAAGGTTGTGTTTGATGTAGAAGCAAACGCTTTGCAAACAGGACAGGTTTTTGAAGCCATTGGGTCTGAAACCGTGCTAGAATTAGATGCCACCACTTCTGTCCGCGTCAAGGATCCTACTTTGACTACCAATTTACACTTCTTTTCTGATGGCTCCCGCGATGAGTCAAGATTTTTCGATCGCCAAGAGGGTACAGCAACCTCAGTTTGCCGAATTGATTTGGTGCAACTATTGACTTGCAGATCTACTGGCATAACCTCATCAGTATGGTCCAATCCATTTGTATTCTCCCCTTGGTCAACAGCAGATTTCCCATCCTCTGGTGAGGTGTACTGTGAAGGACCAAGTGACTCAGCCACTGGTTGGCATGACTGGAAGCTAATATTGCTTGCATTCACAATAGACGAACCATCATCTCTAGTCTTCACCAGACCAACCGGAGCATTGGCTTCTGAACATGCAGCAGATTGCTCAACGTTTATGGTAGTACTCAAAGATTGGGATCGAATCAAATCAGGTGGTTCAAATGGAGGTAGCAGATCCTTCACACCACGCTTCAGGCAAAGCTGCAGCGACCGTGGATGGAAAGGCCAGCTTCTCTTGATGCCTTTGCTCCTCGAAGCAAAAACATAATCTCTGGAGAAAAGACATGGATCTCCATTAGCACATGCTCATATATATGTAGTAGATAGCTGAATAAAACCATCAATTTGTATAGTACGCAAGACTGTATTACACTGAGAACCCATCCATAATGTTGTTGAAAAGAAAAGAGATAAAAACATCTTCATGGACCTACTGAAGATGCTGTCATATCAAAACTGAAAACCTCCAAACCGTCTGTTAATTGCAGAAGACCACTAAGTATGGAAATAAGAAAACCATTAACACACAGTGGACAAAGATTCATCAGACGAAGGCACGAGACACCCTTTTATTTTCAGATTCTTGGGGTGAAAAGGGACACCTTTTTATTAATCAACAAAAGAATTAAACTAATTAATCTCCCCCAAAATAATACAGATTAACCCCTGAAAGCAACAAGTCACACACACACCCAATCCGATCCCTCAAAGACGCATCCAATAATTAATCCACAATCAAGAACTTAAGCACCCAAGGCTAATCCTTATCCCCAAGCTACTAAATCAATCAAAGGTTCCTCTTTTTTCACCTTATGGAGAACTTGGGGCAGGGTTGGACCAGATCTGTGGGATCTTGGCACGCCGGCGACTCGCCGGGGGACGTCGCCGGAACAGCGCTCACACCCTGGATAGAAGAGCAAGAGGGGCCTGAAGGCTCCTCACTGGATAACATCTGATGAACGCCTTCGCTGACCCCTCCAGATCTACTGCTGCTACAGTCCGCACCAAGAACCCAAGAGCTCTGAAGCAATTGGGCCTGCTCTTATCCTTGGCCTCCAGCATAACAAGATGGTGAGTACACCTTGTGAAAGCAAGAAAGCTTTGCTTCCTAGCTCGGCCGCCTTCTACCTCCTCAGCAGCTCATCCACCTGCAGACACAAACCAAGACCCATATTATTTCATGTCACGGCCATGAACCCATCGGACGAGCTCTCCCCGAGAGAATCGCATGGTGTCATTTCATGTAGACATAAGCTGCAAGAGAGATTGGAAAGAAGAGAGGATAGAAGGAGGAAGAGCGGTTGCTGTCAGGTTAGTCCAAAGCACATGAAATATCATGACCACGACAGGCAAAGCGCGAGGACCGAATCGAGAAGAGGATTAGTGGGAGCTTATGCAGATCACGCGGCCTATGGCGAGGATTTGCGCAAAAGAAACAGCAAGAAAGAACTAGGCATGAACAGTTGCTAAGCACTGGTGTTGAGTCCTAGCTTGTATGGTAGTGCTTTCTTGATGGGGAAATAAATAGCAAAAGAAGGAAGAACGTAAAGACGGGTTTATTCACCAGAAACACGATGGGGGAAATCAAGAAAAGAGAGGATTTTTCCTGCTTAATCTGGTCTAATGGCGGATTTCTTTGGCCCTGGACCTGGAAGAAGCAGCAGCCATGGAGGAGGCACCCATGAGTGGATGACAGGGCAGCATAACCTGCACCAAATCTGAACAAAAGCATGGCAGGAAATCAAGCCTCTCTTCCGTGTAGCCAAGGCCAACATACCCCTACTCATCGTGAGACAAAAAAAAGCCAAGATCCAGCACAACCAGCAGGAGGAAAAACCAGCAAGAAAAGATCCAGAGTTCCAGACCATATGGCCGTCGTCCTCCCACACCTCGCCGCGGGAGAGAGGAAGAGGCAGAGGAGAAAGCCACCAGAAATCCTCCGAAGCAGAGGGAGAATCTCGCCCACGGCCGCATGCAGGCGGAGAAACCACGAAGAGACCACCAAGAAATCACAGCAAGAAACGCACCAAGAACACCAAAAAAAAAAGAAGTCCTCACCTTTCGCTCCCCAACCCGCGCCGCCCCGGCGCAAGAACCCCCATCCCCCGCCGGCAGATCCACGCGGTGAGGGGCCGGAACCGACGACCTCCGCGGCGAAGAAGAGCTTGATTTGGTGGGAAGGGAGGGGACTGAGGCGAGCGGTTGCTGGAGAGGAGAAGAGGAGGGGGAAAAAGAAGAGGGGGGGGAGAAAAAAATGGGGGAGAGGCTGCTGCCGATTTTGTTGGCTTCACTCCTCTTCTCTATCCATCCATCCCAACTTTCTCTCTCCTACTCCCACACAGCAATAAGAGAGAGGAGAAGAGATAGGGAAATAGGAGCAAAGGAAAAATTAGCAAGAAATTAATTGATTATTATAAAAAAAGAAGAGAGAGATAGGGAGGGGAAAGAGGAGAAGGGGAGAGAAGGAAACACCAACCACTCACACATCGAAGGCATCTGGTTCTCCACCAAGGCAAAGGCAAGGAGGCCCTGTACCATTTAACAGCAACTCAGAGAGAGACCTGGGGGAGAGAGAGAGAGTGAGGAGCAGTGTGTTTTTGCTTTGAGAGAGAGGACAGAGAGAGAGGGGAGAGAGGAAGAGAGGAAGGGGGAAAATAAAAGAGAAGATGAGGGGGGTTTTTTTTTCTTTCTGGGACCTGTCGTATCCTACACCAACTCTGTTTCTTTTCTCTGATCTCTCTCTTACATCTTTCTTTGTTGTCTTGTTGAAGGGAGAGATATATATGTATGTATGTATGTATAGAGAGCTTTGCCCCTGTTGGTATTGGTATATTTCAGAAATGCCACTTATAGTTTTTATTGTTTCCTGTAGACCTCTCGGTTTTTTTTTCTTGACCGATGTACACAAAACAAAACAAAGCTGTATGTTCCACGCCCTTGTAAGGATTGCGGTTATGCCCTTGGTAGGTAACAAATTGCTTCTAGGTCCCATTTACTTTCAATTTAGTCCTTTTTTAATGAGCGTGGTTGTGTTGTATTGATTTGTGGTAGTCATTTGTATCCTCGTTGAATGTATATCCTAGCAGTCACTCAACAACTTGCATTCGTTTTTTTATTCACGTTAAATGTGTTTCCAAATGCGCCACTCAATAGCTGGCATCTCTATCTGTATCCTCGTTGAATGTGTATCCTAGTGTATCACTCAATAGTTGGCGTGCCTTCCATCTGTATCCTCCTTAAATGTTTATCTTAATACGTCACTCAATAGCTGAAGTCCCTTTCATCTGTATCTCCCGCCGAATGCGTATCATAATGTGTCACTCAATAGTTGGCATCCCTTTTATCTGTATCTCTCGTCGAATGTGTTATCCTAGTGCGTCACTTAGTAGCTGGTGTGCTGTCTATCTGTATCCTCCTCAAATGTGTATCCTAGTGCGTCACTCAATAGTTGGAGTCCCTTTCATCTATATCTCTCGTCAAATGAGTATCCTAGTGCATCGCTTAATAACTGGCGTCCCTTTCGTCTGTATCCTCGTCGAATGTGTATCTTAGTACATCACTCAATAGTTGGCATCCCTTCCAGCTGTATCCTCATTGAATGTGTATCCTAGTGCATCACTCGGTACCTGGCATCCCTTCCATATGTACACTCGTCAAATGTGTATCTTGGTGCATTACTCAATAGCTGGCATCCTTATCTATATCCTCGTTGAATGTGTATCCTAGTATATCACTCAATAGCTGGCATCTCTTCTATCTGTATCCTTATTGAATGTGTATCCTAATACATCACTCAATAGTTGGAGTCCCTTCTATCTGTATCTCGCACCGAACACGTATCTTAATGCGTCACTCAACAGTTGGCATCCCTTCCATCTATATCCCCCGTCGAATGTGTATCCTAGTGCATCACTTAGTAGTTGGAATCCCTTCCATCTGTATCCTCGTCGAATGTGTATTCTAGTACATTACTCAATAGTCAGCGGTCCTTCCATCTGTATCCTCGTCGAACGTGTATCCTAGTACGTCACTCAATAGCTAGCGTTCCTTCCATCTGTATCTCCCGCCGAATATGTATCCTAGTGCAGCACTCAATAGCTAGCGTCTCTTCCATTTGTATCCTCGTTGAATGTGTATCCCAATACGTCACTCAATAGTTGTCGTCCCTTCCATCTGTATCCTCATTGAATGTGTATCCTGGTGCATTACTCAATAGCTTACATCTCTTCTTCTCATCGAATGTGTATCATAGTGTGTCACTCAATAGTTGGTGCCCCTTCCACGTATATTCTCATCAATTGTAATATCCTAGTACATCACTCAGTTAATTTTCATCTATGTCGTTGTCAAATGTGTATCCGATATGCAACTCAACAGTTGACATCATTTCCATCTATATCATTGTCCGATGGGCATCCTTATGCGTCACTTAATGACCATTTCCATCTATATTTTCGTTGAATGTGTATCCTAGTGTGTCAATCAATGGTTGGAATTGTTTCCATATGTATCCTCGTCAAATGTATATCTTACTCGATGACTTGCATCACTTTCGTCTGCATCCTCGCTAACCGTGTAACATTACAGTGTTACTCAACTATTGCCATGAAGTCATGTAATGTTGTTTCTGTGCTTACATATATTAGTTTTCGTATCAACCATGTCTTTCAATGCAATAATGCGTCACTCAACAACTGGAACCATTGTAAAATCCCCCTAACACCCATAGTTAGATGTTCTTTTTTTCAAAAGAAAGTTGTCGTCTTTTACAAACCTTACGAGTCATCCTTTCCATCTGTATCCTTGTTGGATGTGCATCTTTGTGCGTCACTCAACTACCAACATCCTTCCCATTTATATCTTCATTGAATGTTTATCCTATTGCGTCACTCAATGGTTGGCGTCATCTCCATATGTATCCTCATCAAATGCATATCTTAGTGCATGACTCGATGACTTGCATCACTTCTATCTGCATCCTCACGGAATGTGCAACATATCACGTTACTCAACTATTGTCATGAAGACGTGTAATGTTTTTTTTGTGAGGAAAAGAAAAATATATTACTCAACAAGGATATCCTCACGAACAAGCTGTGAGATAAGGTTACAGCTAGCTCTAGGCCAGAAAACCGCTACGAGCCCTATTAGCTAACATATGACTAATATTATTTTGGATTCGATGCACTTTGTTGAGCATTATTTCCCTACTTCTCGTCATGAGGTCCTTTGCCTCCTTGACTATATAAGCTAGCCTCGAATTGTCGCTCAATTTGACCTGGAGAAGATGTACCACCATACTGCAGCCCGTCTCTATGACAATCGGCAATAGCGTCCATTGGATCGCTAGGGATAGACCCTCCTTGCACGCTAGAAGCTTGGCTTCCAGTGCCTCAGTGCAATAATTCAAGGAGCGGCATGATGCAAAAATATCAGTTTCCTTATCAACCATGTCTTCCAATAGACGATCTCATACCTGGTTTAACCCTACGTGATAACCTTCTCGGTTTTGGGAATCCCTTAGTTTTTGTCGATATCCACTCGTTTTTTTGTAGTAACCGTATGGTTACTATAGTAAGTGCATAGGTAACCCCTCCCTTAAATGGAAAGAGAAACCCTGACCTCATGGCCGCGACCATACTTCGATTTCCTCTAACTCTAGGACTCATAAGAACCCTAACATGATAGGTAAACTGCATAGGTTGAAGGAAAACAAGGAAACATAAGAAAGGAAAGGACAAACTCACTAGAGCATGAACAACAAGTTGAGTGTAAGGTAGAAATCCAATAGACTTAAAGCTAATAGTGATGAATAATTTGTTTTAGGCAAATTCTCTATGTTGAGGACATTGACGTTTCATTCAATCCATTTGTCTATGTTTGTAATTAAGCTACACATTTATTTTTATTTTAGAAGAGCACGTATATTTTACTCCAACTTTTGCCTGTTAATGTTTTAATTATTTATTAGACCATATTCAAATTAAATATATCGAATGATTTACACCAGGAACAAGTCTTGTAGAGAGTTTTTACAAAAATGTGTACTTGTCCTCAAATTATCAATGTATATATATTGATACATGTACTTCCCCCAACAATCATTGTACGTGCAAATAAGAGGAACTGCTAATGTTGTCAAGTACTATATACAATTATAACTAAGAATTGGTGTGTTTGATAAAAGAATTTGTATCAACTTTGTTCCGAACAACCCATAAATTGAACAAGAAACCACAACATACTTCATCCAAATCCATGCACGCGCTTATATGGATCGAGACTTATGTTTTTCTAGTGAAACTAGAATTACCTATTTAGACAAGGGCTTCTTCACAAGACTACACAAAAAGCAAGAGACAGTACATGCATGAATCTCAGGCCCAAACACTTGCCGTACGTTAATCTTAAACCTGTTGAAATTAAGCTCTCCCAATTGCTGTCCCCTGGCTTGGAAAATTGTAGCGTCGAGAATGGTTGAGGACAAACACGCAGGTACCCGTAGCATTATCACCCCCTCCTCACACACACCGATGGCCTATCTCGAACAGGGTTAGAAAAACCGGCGGTAACCGCGCGGTTACCGTGGTTACCGCCCGTACCGCGGGATACGGTTACCCGTACCGCGCGGTACGGTTTAATGAAATTCGTCCAAATTCAAAATTTTTTTTAAAAAAAAATCAAAAAAAATGGTGAAAGTAGTGCTTGATTTGTAGTGTTTTATGGTGAAAAAATTTCTCAAAAAAGAGTAATATTTATTCAAATTTAAGAGCAAAACGGAGAATAAATTTGAAAATTAGAAAAAGAAAAAAAAAGGGCCGGCCTTTTACTGTGCGGCCCGTCACACATCGCGCGGTAACCGCGTCAAACCGCGCGGTAACCGCGCCAAATCACGCGGTTTGTCCGAATTTTTGAATTCAAATTTTGATTTGTAAATTTGTCGCGGTTTTGCGCGGTTACCGCAGTTACCGCCGGTAACCGCCGTACCGTCGGGTGACGGTAACCGGGCCCCCGACGGTAAGTACAACCTGATCTTGAATTAAGAAAAGCTGCTACACAGTCCCCACAGGTATTACTGCTCGGTAAACACAAGATTTCCCCCAAGAATAAAACCGAGTTCTTTTGGGATGGGTGGATCTGCTTGTTTTTATCCCTTCGATTAGGGCCCTAACCTGCCAAATTAATGCTGAATAATACTTCTATTTTCAAGATGTGTGTGTGTGTCTATATATATATATATATATATATATATATATATATATATATATATATATATATATATTGTACTGGAGTCCTGGACAACTAAATTATTCATACAGTGGGGAATAGGGGGGTGGGGTCCCCTACCCTGAGCAGCACTGGCGAGAAGATGATGGGGAATCAACCTCTCCGTGGTCCCCTTGAATGTTACCAAAGCCTTTTTTTTTTCCTTTTCTCGCATTTTTTTCTCGTTTGTGGTGGTTAATCAATTCCAGTTTGACAAACCACAGAGGAATAGTGTATTAGTTCTGTTTTGTCCCCCAACATTATTGATGAACAAAATACTAGCAGTACGGTACTTTTTTGGGTATGTATATATATATATATATATATATATATATATATATATATATATATCACACGGTCTGTTTGGGTAGAAATTAATTATAGTCATAGGTGGGCACCATAATTAAATTATGATGATCTTTGTAGTCGTGTTAGCTGGTCAAAGTATGAGATTAACAACGAAGAAATTTGCATGCAGAGCGTACTTTTTTAAGTAGCTAATTATAAGGTTCACATTTTGAAAATTGAATTCCCTGAACTAAGCATACTACTATATAAGTATATAGCTAGATCACTAGCTTATCACTTGACAGAATGGCTTTTTTTTAGGACTTTGTTCAAATTGGATCCGTTGATAAACATTCCCAACTATTCTAAGAGAAAACTAAGAATTTATATCACAAGACTATAAATTTAACACTAAATTTATTGCTAAACTATAGATTTAACATATTGTATTGTATTACAAAATTATACATTTAGTGATGAAATTATCAAAGAACTATATATACATATTTTATAGTTTAGATCCATAGCACTATTGTTTTCTTTAAAGTGCTATATATATATATATATATATATATATAGTTTTAGATAGATTGATCGAAATATCCTTAATTAGTTTTATAAACCTTTATAAAACTTGCTCATAAAATTATGTTGAGACGTGAGTGATCAGCTTTGACAGGCCGGCCCGAACCCGACCTATTTTTTACCCTAGGTTGAAGTAGAAAACGCCAAGCAATCAAGTATACCAAACTATAGCTAAAATATCTTATTTTTTAGAACAATAATAATGTTTATGCCAAAAATAAGTTTAGGGACAAAAAAATTCACTTTTCAAACCCTGGGCCGGGCCAGGGTAGGGCTTGACCAAGGACAGTCTTTTCAAGCCCGACCCGGCCTCTGAACATATATATAGTCATTGGATCGACTCAGCTTCCATCCGGAGTAGTCGCCGGCATGCACATGTGGCAGGCATGCATTGGCGCTGGAAAACGATCGATCACGACCAAATCGATCCATTAATTTCACCGACGACGACGACGACCGATCGACTCCGGGTCCGGGATCACGTCGGCGCATGCAGGCCGGCCGGCCGGCCGGCGACTCTAGCTCGGCTGAGCGAGAAACGCGTCTCACGTTTAATTTGTTTCTTCAGTTCGATCGATCTTCTTCAATTCAGTTCTTGGCACTACATGGAACTGAAGAAATTAATCAGAGATCGATGATATGACCACACCGTACGTTGCTGCATTCATGCCTGCCTGCCCCCTCGAACATGCAATCAAATTACGCCAATTAACACGCTGTATAGCAGTGTCGTCCTGCATTCAATTCTTACCTCTACTCCAATTCTGTATACTAGTCCTCTCCTTTTCGATCATTTCATGCGACATATCTCTCCGAGAAAACTAGGCCGTTTGAGCAGAGTTGGAGGGGCCCAAATAATCCTGTGTACGAGATGACCACTGAGGCACCAGTACTGAGTGTCACTACGGTGTTCATCCATGATCCAGACATGAAACGGAAGAAGGAAAAGAGAACCACACCATTCGCCCGACCGGGCTGGGCTCCTCACAAGTCACAACGAACTCACAACACTCACAATATCATTGCCTAGCTATGATGATGCGAATTCAGAAATCAGAAATTTTGAATGGCCGATGAAATTAATTAAGGACGCGCGCATTTACAGGAGTGTGAGCTTAGTGTGCGTGAACCGTAGCATGTGCGCACCTCTTCTGTGTAACAAAAAAAAAGGTGAAATGACTTAAAAAAAGAAGAAAAATGATTATTTCCATTGACCATATATATTTGATCATATGCAACTGTGTTTACGTACCGGCCGGTACGCGTTTGCATCGACATGACTTTGTTGGCACGTATGTATATATCGAGGTATGTGTACGGGTACGTGTACTCGTGTAGTAGTGTGTGTGGCTTTCTTGCTGATGAGAAGCTATATACTCCCTCCTCCATTTTATATTATAAGTTGTTTGATTTTTTTTACTTAAATTTATTTAAGTTTAATCAAATTTATAAAAAAATACAGTAGCACTTTTAATACAAAACAAACATATATTATCAAAATATATATTCAATGTTAAATTTAATAAAACTAATTTGATATTTTAGATGTTGCTAATTTTTTTATAAATTTAATTAAATTAAAAAACTTTAATTAAGAAAAAAGTTAAACGATTTATAATATAAAACACATGCTTAAGCGAGACTCCAAGCATGTATTTGCTGGATCAGAAGGAATATCTATAGTGGGCATACGTACGATCAAGATCCCACACGTACGTCACATTGATTTGTTAGTCGGTACTAATTAGAAGCTATAGCGATTTTAAGTTGCAGTTTATATATACTCCCTCTGTTCCTCTTTACTTAATCATGTTAACCAATTTAATTTTATATTTAACCAGTAAAAGCTTTTAAATTACAATGTTTTGATGAACGCAAGCCGTATAATTATATTTAACGTGAAAAGTATTTTAATAACGTGACGTCTTTTCAAATGTTTATAAACTTGCTTTTTTAAAATGGACAAACGATCCAAGTTAGTACACGTGTATTTTTTTTGACAGGTAAAAAGGGAGTGGAGGGATCAGTGCTCCCTCCGACTCTGACCCTAAGTTTAGTTTTAGATAGCTCACTAGATCACTTTGATACTATTTTATTTTATTCTTTTTAGCCATTGAATCAATAGCCTTGTATCTTTCTTGTTTTCTCTCCGTGTTAATGAAGGGCATAATACGCAATAGTTTTTTAAGTAAATCTTATAACACACCTATTATGATCAAAATTACACAAAACCACATAAATTTTGACATGTGACACATAACCTAAGAATTATATATGGTCTTGAAGTTTTACAAAATATTATTTTAATTTTGATCTACCACACTTTTAAGTTCTTCAATCATATCTAAAATTTATAATAATTTTATCTACCATAAATGTTACATCCGCTTTTCAAAATTTTGATATAGCGCATGTAAAAATGGTTGACGGTGTGGTTTTGTGAAACTTTATGACCATAATGCATAGGGTTATGTGTCACATGTCAAAATTCATGTGATTTTGTGTAACTTGAATCATAATAGATGGGATTTTATGAAATTTACTCTTTTTTAACATAATGGGTTAAATAACTTGATCTCTACATCTAAAAGGATGTACGCAGTCACATAGTACATAGCCTTTTAACTTTTTGCTTAATATGTCTTCAAACTAGCTAAAATTATATTCTTTTTGGACGGAGAGAGTAGGTTTTGCAACCAATTTAAAACTTTTAAACCTAGTTTCAAAATTAATTTAGGAATTTTTCATTCATCGTGTAATCTTGACCCTTTAGGTAGCTAAAAATATTAATTATAAAAGTTTCACTCTAAGTTAATTTTTCTTTAATTCTGTCGATGACATGGGACCGGGGGTGTCGAGACCAAAGGGAAGGGCGGCCACAGTGATCCACGTGGCCCGTTCCCCCGGAGGGGTCGGGCCCGAGGGTGACGTGGCAGCTGCCCTCCCGGTCTCCCCCCGGGGTCGGGCCGCTCCCGAATCTGCCCCGAGGGCTGAGGTGCCCCGACCCCCTGTGGTTTTGGTGCCAAGCGTGCAGGTTAGGTGAGCGTGGTAGAGCTCACCTAACCGCATTTATGGCGGTTCAGACGAGCGCACTACGCCGCATTTAATGCGGCGTGACGCATGCCTATCCGGTCCGTGACCGGTCACAACGAGTGACCGATCACAGACCGGTCAGATCGCGGGTTAGGTGGTGCCAGGCGGCCTGCGGCACGCCTCGCCCTGTCCTGTCAGCATGATGAGAGCCCTCTGTCTCTCGTCTCTCAGCCGGAGCTGGCGTGCCAACTCCCGGAGTTGGTATGTCAGTCCCGGTCAGATGCATTCCAGATTCCGACGCAGACGAGACGAGAAAGTCGCCCGCCATTTAATGAAGGTTGCAATGGGCGTCCCCCGGATTGGGCCGACTGGCTGAGCAGAGGCGTGCTGCGGTGTCTGTCAGAGGCTGCTTCCGGCATTAGGATAGCCCTACTTGTAAAAGAATGTTTTCTTTCTTAGGCAGCTTGTGGCCCATGTGGTAGCCCCTTGCCATATAAAAGGAGGCCCAGCCTAGGAAAGGGAAGGAGGGATCAGACTCTGGCTGACTCCCTCTAGAGGCTGAAATCTCTCCGGATTCTTTGACACTCCCAGATCTACCAGAACACAGGAGTAGGGTGTTACGCTTCTCAGCGGCCCGAACCTGTCTAAATCGCCTGTGTCCACGCGTTCTTTCTCGCTGAAATCCCTCAAATCAGGGGCTAAGAATCTCACCTTGCGCCCCCGGCCGAACCGGCAAAGGGGGACCTGCACGGTCTCCTGGTGAGGAGTTTCACGCTCCGTCATCTGGCGCGCCAGGTAGGGGGCGCGCGTGTTTTTTCTGAGCCCCCATCTCCTTCCGTGTGCGCTAAGCTTCGCCAGGTCAGCCCTATGGCCGAAGAGGCAGTGGCGTACAACCCTTCTTTGAGCACCAGCGGTGATGGCGGGGAGCAGGACCCGCGCCATCGGGCTCGCACCCCGTCGTCCCCCTCCCGTCGGAATCTTGGGCGGGGGAAGGCGCTCGAGGAGGTCGAGGGATCCGCGACCTCGCCGCTCGCAGGCGATGGAGGAGGACGGTGAGGCGGAGTGCGTCGTCGCCTCACCTACGGCGATGGCGGCACGCCCCAGGGCGCGCTCCAGGCTGCGGGCGCGCTCTTGCGTCACCCGCCCGTCGTCCCCGATCCAGAGACCCCAACCCAGCGTTGGCTGGATGACGTGGCCAACTTGGTCATGACGGCGCAGCAGCGCCTAGGCACCGGCAGGCGGTCTTCCGCCACTGGGACCTCTGGCGCTGCCGCCACCGGCTCTATGTCGTCGAGGCGGAGGGCACGGCGGACGACGGCCGACACACGCCGTTCGTCCGCGGTTCCCTCATCAACACCTCCGACCCAAGAAGATATGCATGGGGGGCCAGACGCCCGGCTCGATATCGAGCGCCGCCCATGCAACGGAAGGCGCCTCCTCTTCTGGAGCGCCGCTCCGTTCCGGTCACGGGGGCCGTCCCCCCGTGTCCCCGGTTGGTGGTGCTGGCTGTCGGGCCTTCGTGGCGAGCCTTCGGAATGTCCGTTGGCCCCCAAGGTTCCGGCCCACCATCACCAAAATATATGATGGAAGCGTCAACCCCGCAGAGTTTCTCCAGATCTACACGACTGGGATAGAAGCCGCGGGGGGTGACGACAGGGTCATGGCGAATTTTTTTCCCATGGCCTTGAAGGGCCAGGCGCGGGGTTGGCTAATGAACTTGCCACCCGCGTCGGTCCACTCCTGGGAGGATTTGTGCCAGCAGTTCACTACGAACTTCCAGGGCATATATCCGCGCCCGGGCAAAGAGGCGGACTTGCACGCGGTACAGCGGAGGGACGATGAGTCTCTCCACTCGTACATCCAGCGGTTCTGTCAAGTCCGCAATACCATACCATGCATCCCTGCACATGCGGTGATCTACGCATTCAGGGGGGCGTGCGGCACAACCGCATGCTCTAAAAGATCGCCTCCAAGGAGCCCCAGACCACCGCGCAGCTTTTTGAGCTTGCGGACCGCGTGGCTCACAAGGAGGAGGCCTGAACCTGGAACTCCTCCGGCTCTGGAGCGGCAGCTCCGGCTGCCCCCAAGTCCGCCGCTCGTTCAGGGCGGCGGGACAGGAGGAGGAAGAAGAGGTCGACCCGTTCCGACGACGAGGGTCACGTCCTCACCATCGAGGGCGCTTCGCGGGCCCCCCGAAAGGGGAGGCCCGCGGGCGACAAAAAGAAGGAGGCCGGCGCTCCCGGCAGGGAGCGCCCGGCCGGCAGATGGTGCACCGTGCACAACACCTCCCTCCATGACCTCGCAGATTGCCGCGCGGTCAAAAGTTTGGCTGAGCGGACGAGGAAGTGGGAGGAGGAGAGGAGGCAGGAGCGCCGTGAGGGCAAGGCCCCGGCGACTCCCACCGGCAACCAGCGAGGTGGGGCCAGGCAGAAGGCCCCCGCCGAGGACATCGACGATGGCGACGATGACCTGGGCTTTCAGGAGCCCGAGGCCGCCGTCGCCACCGTTGATGGGGGAGCGTGCGCTCATGCTTCTCGCCGGAGCCTCAAGGCCATGAAGCGAGAGCTTCTGGCCGCGGCCCCTACCCATGAGGCGACGCGACGGGCGCGTTGGTCGGAGGTCGCCCTCACCTTTGACCAGACCGACCACCCGCCGTGCGTTGCCCGGGGAGGGCAGATCGCGATGGTGGTTTCCCCCACCGTCTGCAATGTGAAGTTGGGGCGCGTCCTGATAGATGGGGGCGCAGCCCTCAACATCCTCTCCCCCGCGGCCTTTGATACTATCAAGGCCCCGGGGATGGTGCTCCAGCCGTCCCAGCCGATCATTGGCATGACGCCGGGGCACACCTGGCCGCTGGGTCACATCGACCTCCCGGTCACCTTCGGTGGTCCCGCCAACTTCCGCACCGAGCGGGTGGACTTTGATGTGGCGGACCTCAGTCTGCCCTACAACGCGGTCCTGGGAAGGCCCGCGTTGGTAAAGTTCATGGCGGGTACCCACTACGCCTATCTCCAGATGAAGATGTCGGGCCCCGGTGGCCCCATCACCGTCCACGGCGACCTCAAAGTCGCGCTCGCTTGTATGGAGCAGCGTGCGGACCACCTCGCCGCGGTATCCAAGCCCGCGGGAGGTGATGAGAGGCTCAGTGCCTCCGCCTCGCCCGCCCCGAGGCAACGGATGGCCTCGGGCGACGAGGTCCCAGTGAAGGAGGTCGCCCTGGGCGACGGCCCGTCCGAGACCACCCGGATCGGTAGTCTCTTGGACGACAAATAGGAAGACATGCTCGTCTCCTTCCTGCGGTCAAACACCGACGTCTTCGCTTGGAGACCGGCAGACATGCCCGGGGTCCCCAGGGAGGTGATTGAGCACCGTCTCGCCGTGCGGCCGGGCGTAAGGCTCGTCCGGCAGAAGGTGCGGCGGCAGGCCCCAGAACGCCAAGCTTTCATCCACGAGAAGGTGGCGCGGCTTCTGGAGGCCGGATTCATCCGTGAGGTGATCCATCCGGAGTGTCTCGCGAACCCGGTCGTCGTCCCCAAGGCGAACGACAAGCTTCGGATGTGCATCGACTACACCGACCTCAACAAGGCATGTCCTAAGGACCCTTATCCCCTGCCACACATAGATCAAATTGTCGACTCCATTGCGAGGTGCGACCTTTTGTGCTTTCTAGATGCATACTCAGGTTATCATCAGATTCGCATGGCTAGGGAGGATGAGGATAAAACTGCATTCATTACCCCTGTAGGAACTTATTGTAATACAACCATGCCCTTCGGGTTAAAGAATGCAGGTCCTACTTTTCAGCGTACTACTCGTATTTCTTTGGGTCATCAGATAGGACGCAATGTTGAGGCCTATGTCGATGACTTGGTTGTGAAAACGCGCAACCAAGAGACCTTGCTCTCAGATTTAGCGGAGACTTTCGAAAGTCTCCGCTCCGCCCGCATAAAGCTGAACCCCGAAAAGTGCGAGTTCGGTGTGCCTGCGGGCAAGCTTCTCGGGTTCTTGATCTCTGCCCGAGGCATTGAGGCCAACCTCGAGAAGATACGAGCTATAGAGCGGATGCGCCCCCCCAGCAAGCTTAAGGACATGCAATGCGTCACCGGATGCATGGCTGCCTTAAGCTGATTCATATCGAGGCTGGGAGAGAAGGCGCTGCCCCTATTTAAGCTCCTCAAACGCTTCGGGCCGTTTACCTGGACGGAGGAGGCTGAGCGGGCCCTCACTCAGTTGAAGGCATACCTCACTTCTCCCTCGATCCTGGTCGCTCCGGAGCCAGATGAGCCGTTGCTACTCTACTTGGCGGCAACCCCGCAGGTAGTCAGCGCGGCGTTGGTTGTGAAGCACGACGAGGACAGGCCCCGCCGAAAGGTGCAGCGGCCCGTCTACTTCGTTAGTGAGGCGCTCCGGGACACCAAGACCCGATACCCTCAGGCCCAGAAGATGCTCTACCCAATTCTGATGGCCTCGAGGAAGCTGCGCCATTATTTCCAGGCGCATCGGGTCACGGTGGTCACGTCCTACCCCCTCGGCCAAATCTTGCGCAACCGAGAGGGTACTAGACAGGTGGTAAAATGGGCAATCGAACTCTCCGAGTTCGACTTGCGCTTTGAGCCACGCCATGCGATTAAGATCCAGGCCCTCGTTGACTTTATGGTAGAATGGACCCCGGCTCCCGAGCCCGTCTCCGCCCCCGAGGCCAACACGAGCCCCTCGCAGCTGCCTCACGCCGCCTACTGGGTGATGCAGTTCGACGGCTCCCTGGCCCTTCAGGGCACCGGCGCGAGGGTCACCTTGACCTCGCCGAGCGAAGACGTCCTCAGATATCTGGTTCGCCTAGATTTTCGGGCAACCAACAATATGGCGGAGTACGAGGGACTCCTTGCGGGACTCAGAGTGGCGGCTGGAATGGGGATCCGCCGCCTCCTGGTTCTAGGCGACTCATAGTTGGTCATTAACCAGGTCTCCAAGGAGTACCGGTGCTCCGACCCGCAGATGGACGCCTACGTCCGCGAGGTGCGGCGTATGGAGCGCCATTTCGACGGGATAGAACTTCGGCACGTGCCCAAGCAGGATAACGCGGTCGCCGACGAGCTTTCAAGGCTTGCTTCATCGCGAGCCCCGACCCCACCGGGCGCCTTTGAAGAAAGGCTTGCCCAGCCGTCGGCGCGACCCGACCCCCTAGGGGAGACGGACGCGCCTGACCGGCCCCCGAGGCCCGTCGGAGTCCAGGCCTCGGGACCCGGGGGGGCCGACCCCGGCCCCCCAAGATTGATCGCTTGGAAGGCTGAGATCCAAGCGTTCCTCACAGATAAGACTCTACTCGAGGACTGCGAAGGGAGTGAACGCATCCATCGCATCTCCAAGCGCTACGTGCTGGTGGAAGGGACCCTCTACCGGCGCGGGGCTAACGGAGTCCTCCTGAAGTGCATTCCTCGGGAACAAGGCGTCGAGCTTCTTGCCAATGTCCATGAAGGCGAGTACGGAGCCCATTCCGCCTCGCGCACCTTGGTTGGCAAGGCCTTTTGCCAGGGTTTCTATTGGCTGACGGTGCTTCACGATGCAGTTGACCTGGTCCGACGATGCAGGGCGTGCCAGTTTCACGCCAAGCAAATGCATCAGCCGGCACAGGCCCTGCAGACTATACCTCTTTCATGGTCATTTGCGGTCTGGGGGCTGGACATCCAGGGTCCCTTCAAGAGGGCCCCGGGCGGGTTCGAGTATCTGTATGTCGCAATCGACAAGTTCACTAAGTGGCCCGAGGCTTATCCGGTCATCAAGATCGACAAGCACTCGGCGCTAAAATTCATCAGGGGCATCACTGCTCGGTTCGGGGTACCTAACCGTATCATTACGGACAATGGCACCCAGTTCACCAGTGAACTCTTCGGCGACTACTGTGAAGACATGGGCATTAAGCTCTGCTTCGCCTCACCCGCCCACCCCAGAAGCAACGGCCAGGTGGAGCGCGCCAATGCGGAAATCCTCAAGGGCCTCAAGACCAAGACCTTGAACATCCTCAAGAAGCACGGCGACTCATGGATTGAGGAGCTGCCAGCGGTGCTCTGGGCGAACCGAACCACTCCAAGCCGAGCGACCGGGGAAACGCCTTTCTTCCTCGTCTACGGCGCGGAGGCGGTCCTCCCATCCGAGCTCACCCTGAGGTCCCCTCGGGCCACCATGTATTGCGAGGCTGATGAAAATCAGCTTCGCCGAGACGACCTCGACTACCTGGAAGAGCGAAGGCGGCGCGCGGCCCTCCGAGCCACGCGCTACCAGCAGAGCCTGCGGCGCTACCATCAGCGCCACGTTCGGGTCCGATCACTCTGCGTCGACGATCTCGTCCTAAGCCACGTCCAAACGCATGCTCGACTGAGCAAACTCTCACCAATGTGGGAGGGTCCGTATCGAGTGATCGGCGTCCCCCGGCCGGGCTTGGTTCGATTGGCCACGGGCGACGGCACAGAGCTGCCTAACCCGTGGAACATCGAGCATCTTCGCCGCTTCTACCCATAAGGGGGTCGGGTGTCGTACCTCGGGCTCAGGCCAACCCCGCGCCCTCCTCGGGCACGCAGGGTTGGCCGGGGGCTACCACATGCACATACTTGTTTAATTCATTTTCCAGCATTTCAATAACAAGCATTTTCGATTTCTTAAGGACCATGTCTGTGTTATCGTTTCCTTTTGAAAAGTCTTGACTTGAATCAGTCTGCTCGTGCTCGACCTTGCCCTCGGTGGCCCGGGTCGTCTAAAATCGCCAAACGGGGCCCAGAACCGAGCCGTGCCCCAGGGCGTGGTGAACTCCGGGGGGGAATCGGCATTGGCCCACAATCGGGTCCCCCTAACCCTCGGTCACCGCGCTCCCGGCCTGGCCAGTCTCGACATGCGGATCTCCCCAGGAACTAGCTCCGACCCGCGCCGCTTGAGGCTGGGGCCCGGGCACGAGCCCTCGCTCAAGCCAAGACACAGAAGGATCGCGACATAGACCATCCTTATCTCATGCATATAGCAAGTGTAACTGACTTAGAAATTAAAATCCTATTTGATTGCAGGTAAAACCAGTCTGTACAAGCATGGGCTCGAAGGCCTCAGAAGATGAAAAAATTATTATTATTAAGGTGCCCGGGGGCTCACTCCGATGCGCCCGGGTCGCCGGCCAAGCCGTCATTGTCGTCCGCGCCGTCGTCGCCGCCCTCCTCCTCATCGGAGTCGAGGGCGAAAACGAGCCGAGGGGCCGTCCCCTCGAAGCCATGGACGATGTGGTCGGCGGCATCCCGGACTTGCGCGCGTGCGCCGTCCTCGGTCCCGGGAGGGAACTCCTCCAGCGCCGTCCACGGGGAGAAGTCGGGGTCTCGGGCTTGGTTGCTCGCCAACACGAGCTCCACCGCTCCCCGGGCGAGGTCCCTTGAGGAAGACTTGATCGTCTCCTCGAGCTCCTCAGGGAGCGTCTCAAGGGCCCCGGCCATCTCCGAGAGGCACTGGGCGAGGCCCCCCTGGTTGGCGGCGTACTTCGCGTACCGCCCACCCCAGATGCCCGCCTGCCGCCCGGCGCGGTCGAGGCGGGAGACGGCATCCAAAGCATGCCGGGCCCCACCTCGTTCGCCCGCCGGAGGGCCTCAACCACCCCGGCGGACGAGTCCAGGGCGCCCTGCAGCTCGGCGATGGTGTGCTCGGCGGCTACGAGGCGGGCGGATAGATCGCCGTGGCCCGCGGCCGCCCCGCCGCTGCGCGCTTGCGCGTCCAGCTCCTTCGCCCGCGCCTCGAGTTCAGAGGCCCGCTGGTTCAGCGCGTCCCTCTCGGCGCGGGCGCTCTCCAGATTGCGGCGCGCCTGCTCCTCCCGCGCCGCCTCGCGGAGGAACAGGCTGTCCGCCAGCCGCTACGCCGCGGCCTCGGCCTCCTCGAGGGCTCACCCCCGCTCGGCGAGCGCGTCTTCGCGGAGGCGGAGTGCGGACTCTTGCTCGGTGGAGGCGGCCTCGTGCGCCGCCAGCGTTGCCTCCCGTGTGACGGCGGCGGCCTCGCGGTCCGCCAGCGCTGCCTCCTTCGCGTCCAGGGCGCGGGCGCGCTCCTCCAGCGCCTCCAGCTCCCGGGCGCGGAGGTCGAGGGCTTCGGCCCGCCGGCACACGGCGGCCTCCTGCGCGAGTAAGCGCGAGGCCCGTCCCCCGAACGCAGTGAGCCGCTCCTCCAGCGCCATGGTGCGGGCCTCAAGGGCCTCGTCGCGCTGGTGGGTCGCCGCCTCGATCTCCGCCGCCCGCCGCTCCCGGGTAGCGGCAGCGTCGAGAACTCCCCGGGCGGCGTCGAGCTTCCCCTCCACCTCCGCCACCCTGCTCCCGTATTGGAGGCGGAGGTCGTCCCGCGCCCCGTCGAGCACGACGGTGGCGATGAGGGCAGCCTCCCGCTCCTCCTCCACCTCCCTGGCGATCTCCGCCAGGCTCCTGCGACGAGCCTCGAGCTGCGAGGTGTGTAGGTGGTGCGCCTTACGGCCCGCCTCCACCATGGCCTCCACGGAGCGCCGCCCCTCCTCGATGCGCGCCCTCGCCGCGTCGATCTCCGCCCGCTCCGCCTGCAGGGCCTCCATCTGGGCGCTTAGCCCGTCCAGCACCGTGCTGTTTGCTGTGGCCAGGGCCTTCAGGAGGGGTTCCGCGCTTAGCGGGGCGGCGGAAGGAAGAGGGGAGGGCCACCTCGGTGGTGGTGTAGTGCGGCTCGGCTCGCCGATCGGCGCGCTGGCCTCGGGGGCCTCTCCCGAAGCCGGCTCGTCCGGAGCGCCGCCCGGGGCTCGGTGCGGGCGGCCTCGGGGTGGCCTCCGCCTCGGGCGCGGTCGGGTCGGGGACCTGGGCGGCAGCCTCGGCCGCCCGCGCCTCGTGCGCACGCGCCGCCTCTGCCTCCCGGGCAGCCTCCTCGGCCCGGCAGACCCTGGCCTCCTCCCGAGCGGCCTTCTCGGCCTGGCGGACCCGGGCCGCCTCCCGAGCCGCCTCTTGGACAGCCTCTTGGGCTTCCCGGAGACGGCCTGCAGCTTCCTGCAGGTCGGCCTCCTGCCTCCGGGCCTCCACGGTCGTCGTATCCTCGGCCTCGGCCTGGCCGGTCTTGGGGTGGCGCATGGGGCGGGACGGGATCTCACTGAGACAGAAGAAAAACAAGAAACAGAAAAAGGTAAGTAAAAACTTGCCTTGGGAGTTGGGAGTAAGAATGCGGCCGCTGCGGGTGAGGGATCGAACCTGCCGGGTGGCCGGCTGAACGACCACTTCGGGGGCGTGATGAGGCTCCCCCTGCACGGCTCGGTCTCCCCATCTTGCGGAGCCGCTTCTTCTTCCGCTCCCCCCCGGGCTGGGGCGTCAGTGCGGCGCCCTTCGGGCGCCTGCTGCTGACGCGCACCGCCCCGCCCCCTCGGGGAGGAGATGGAGGAGGGGTCACCTCCTGCTTCCTCTTCCCCTTGGCGTCGGCAGGGCGGCTGCCCCCCGGGCCCCCGCCGTGGGGCCCAAAAGCATGGCCCCCTCCGGGGGTAGATTGATCCCCTCTACGGCTGCCGCCCGCGCCATCATGGCCTTGGGGGGCTCGCTCCCCCGACGCCCCGACTACCTGCAAAATGGCCAGGATGTTGGCGCGCTCCGGGTCGCAGCAGAGAGGGAGGATCCCTTGAGGGATGAGGATGATTCCTCGAAGCTAAGGTTTAGCACCCGTTGGACCACCATCCTGAAGTCCTCGGGGTCCCAGTCCTACTTGCGTCCCTGGTGGGTTCTCAGGAGGTCCTCGGTCCCGGTGTACTCCCAGGCGCCCCGGGCGCGTCGCTGGAGCGGCGCGATCCGGCGGCGGACGTAGTCGCCGAACACCATGGCCCCTGTGAGCCCCTAGGTTCGCAAGCCCGCCAGGCGGTCCAGGACGGCGTCGTAGCCGTCCCCCAGATCCACCGTCGCTCGCCAGCTAGGCGCCTGCGCTGGGGGCTGGCTCGGGAGTCGGAGGCGCGCTTCGTCGGCGAGGGGGGTGTAGAACCAATCACTCTTCCAGTTGTCCCACTTCTTGCGAAGGACGCATGGGATGTAGCGGTTCAGCACCTGCCCCCGCGGCTGGAAGTAGCAGCCACCGACCACCGTCGGCGGCGATACCGGCTGCACGGTGAAGAACCACCGAAACAGCCTGACGGAGCGTGAAACTCCTCACCGGGAGACCGCGGGGGCCCCCCTTTGCCGGTTCGGCCGGGGGCGCTAAGTGAGGTTCTTCGCCCTCGATTCAAGGAATGTCAGCGAGAGAGGAAACGCACAAGACGCGGGCGACGTAGACAGGTTCGGGCCGCTGAGAAGCGTAACACCCTACTCCTGTGTTCCGGTGGATCTGAGGGTCTCCAACAATACAAAGGGAAAACTCTCTCTCTCCCCTCCTTCCTAGGCCTGGGCCTCCTTTTATCTGGCAAGGGGTTACCACATGGGCCTCTAGCTGCCTAAGAAAGAAAGCATTCTTTTTACAATCAGGGCTAGTCTACAGCCGGAAGTGACCTCTGACAAGCATGGCGCACGCCTTCTGCCCCGCTCGCCAGCTCTCCCGGTGGACGCCCGTTTCAACCTTCATTCAATGGCCGGCGACTTCCTTGCCACGCCTGCGCTGAAATCTGGATTGGATCTGACCGGGACTGACATACCAACTCCAGGAGTTAGCACGCCGGCTCCGGCTAGGGACGAGAGCCAGGAGGCTCTCATCATTCCGACGGGACGGGGCGAGGCGTGCCATCGGCCGCCCGTCGCCACCTAACCCGCTATCTGACCGGTCTGTGACCGGTCACACACCGTGACTGGTCACGGACCGGATAAGCGTGCGCTGCGCCGCATTAAATGCGGCGTGGTGCGCTCGCCTGATCCGCTATAAATGCGGTTAGGTGAGCGCTGCTGTGCTCACCTAACCCGCACACGTGGCGCCAAAATCACAGGGGGTCGGGGCGCCCCAGCCCTCGGGGCCAAAACGGGAGCGGCCCGACCCCTCGGGGAGACAGAGGAAGGGGTGGCCACGTCACCCTCGGGCCCGCCCCCCCTGAGGGGGTCGGGACACGTGGAGGACCGCGGCCACCCAAGCCTCTAGTCACGACACCCCCGGTCCCATGTCACCGACAGTAGCCCCCGGCGTTATGCCAGGGCGACCGCCCCCCTCGAGAGAAGCGCTCGGGCGTGACGCCACTCCTTAGGCCCGGTGACGGATGGGGCCGGTCCCTACAGGCGGACAGGAACCCAACAGTCGCGAATCGCGCGCATCGGCAAGAGAAAACCGACCGACGATAATGAGCGGCCTCTTCAAGACCGCTGCATTACTCGAGCAGCGCGGGAATCGGGACGTGCCGGTTCGTTTCGCCTGGAGATATGATGATGGCGTTTTTCACGGTCGGCGAGCGCAGTTAATGCGCGCATTATCTGCCCCATTTCAACCGCCACGTCCGCACGTCTGCCGCGTGCGCCGCAAGCGGGCGAGTGGGGTTAGTGGAGGTGTGGGAGCGAGAAACGAGGGGGCGAGGTAGTGGGCGCGGGAAGCGAAGAGCCGGGCATAGCGTTGGCAAGGGTATAAAGACGCCGAGGAAGGGATTCGCTTCCTTCCTCTCTCCATTTTTCCCTTTGCCTTCGCCACTCGTGCCCTAGCTCTTCGTTTTCTGTGCCCTACTCTTGCCACACGCGCTCGCTCTCAAGCTCCTCCTCCGCCGGCGCCATGGCACGGGCCTCCGCACCGCTCGACGGTAGCGTGCTGCCGCCTTCCCGCATTCTCCTCCGTCCAGGTAAACGGCCCGGAGCGCTTGAGGAGCTTAAATAGGGGTAGCGCCTTCTCTCCCAGCCTCGATATGAACTCGACTTAGGGCGGCCATGCAGCCGGTGACGCACTGCACGTCCCTAAGCTTGCTGGGGGGGCGCATCCGCTCTATAGCTCGTATCTTCTCGGGGTTGGCCTCGATGCCTCGGGCAGAGATCAAGAACCCGAGAAGTTTGCCCGCAGGCACGCCGAACACGCACTTATCGGGGTTCAGCTTTATGCGGGCGGAGCGGAGACTTTCGAAAGTTTCCGCTAAATCCGAGAGCAGGGTCTCTTGGTTGCGTGTCTTCACAACCAAGTCATCAACATAGGCCTCAACATTGCGTCCTATCTGGCTACCCAAGGAAATTCGAGTAGTACGCTGAAAAGTAGGACCTGCATTCTTTAACCCGAAAGGCATGTCGTATAACAATAGGTTCCTATGGGGGTAATGAATGCAGTTTTCTCCTCATCCTCCCTAGCCATGCGAATCTGATGATAACCAGAGTATGCATCTAGAAAACACAAAAGGTCGCACCCCGCGGTGGAGTCGACAATCTGATCTATGCGTGGCAGGGGGTAAGGGTCCTTAGGACATGCCTTGTTGAGGTCGGTGTAGTCGATGCACATCCGAAGCTTGCCGTTCGCCTTGGGGACGACGACCGGGTTCGCCAGCCACTCCGGATGGATGACCTCACGGATGAATCCGGCCTCCAGAAGTCGCGCCACCTCCTCGCGGATGAAGGCTTGGCGTTCCGGGGCCTGCCGCCGCACTTTCTGCCGGACCGGCCTTGCGCCCGGCCGCACGGCGAGACGATGCTCAATCACCTCCCTGGGGACCCCGGGCATGTCCGCCGGTCTCCAGCGAAGACGTCGGCGTTTGCCCGCAGGAAGGAGACGAGCGCGTCTTCCTATTTGTCGTCCAAAAGACCACCGATCCGGGTGGTCTCGGACGGGCCGTCGCCCAGGGCAACCTCCTTGACCGGGACCTCGTCGCTCGTGACCATCCGCTGCCTTGGGGCGGGCGGGACGGAGGTGCTGGGCCTCTCGTCGCCGCTCCGCGGGCTTGGATGCCGCGGCGAGGTGGTCCGCGCGCTGCTCCATACAAGCAAGCGCGACTTTGAGGTCGCCATGGACGGTGATGGGGCCACCGGGGCCCGGCATCTTCATCTGGAGATAGGCGTAGTGGACCGCCGCCATGAACTTCACCAACGCGGGCCTCCCCAGGACCGCGTTGTAGGGCAGACTGAGGTCCGCCACATCGAAGTCCACCCGCTCCGTGCGGAAGTTGGCGGAACCACCGAAGGTGACCGGGAGGTCGATATGACCCAGCGGCCAGGTGTGCCCCGGCGTCACGCCGATGATCGGCTGGGACGGTCGGAGCACCATCCCCGGGGCCTTGATGGCATCAAAGGCTGCGGGGGAAAGGATGTTGAGGGCTGCACCCCCGTCCACGAGGACACGCCCCAACTTCACGTTGCAAACGGTGGGGGAAACCACCATCGCGATCTGTCCTCCCCGGGCAACGCACGGCGGGTGGTCGGTCTGGTCGAAGGTGAGGGCAACCTCCGACCACCGCGCCCGCCGCGTCGCCTCATGGGTAGGGGCCGCGGCCAGAAGCTCACGCTTCATGGCCTTGAGGCTCCGGCGAGAACGTGAGCACACGCTCCCCCATCGACGGTGGCGACGGTGGCCTCAGGCTCCTGAAACCCCAGGTCATCGTCGCCATCGTCGACGTCCTCGGCGGGGGCCTTCTGCTTGGCCTCACCTCGCCGGTTGCCGGCGGGAGCCGCCGGGGCCCTGCCCTCACGGCGCTCCTGCCTCTTCTCCTCCTCCCACTTCCTCGTCCGCTCGGCCAAACTTTTGACCGCGCGGCAGTCCGCGAGGTCGTGGAGGGAGGTGTTGTGCACGGTGCACCACTTGCCGGTCGGACGCTCCTTGCTGGGAACGCCGGCCTCCTTCTTTTTGTCGCCCGCAGGCCTCCCCTTTCGGGGGGCCCGCGAAGCGCCCTCGACGGCGAGGACTGACCCTCGTCGTCGGAACGGGCCGACCTCTTCTTCCTCCTCCTGTCCCGTCGCCCTGACCGAGCGGCGGACCCGGGGGCGGCCGGAGCTGCCACGCCGGAACCGGAGGAGTTCCAGGTCCAGGCCTCCTCCTTGCGGGCCACACGGTCCGCGAGCTCAAAAAGCTGCGCGGTGGTCTGGGGCTCCTTGGAGGCGATCTTCTCGAGCATGCGGTTGTGCCGCACGCCCCCCCTGAACGCGTAGATCACCGCGTGTGCGGGGATGCATGGTATGGTGTTGCGGACTTGACAGAACCGCTGAATGTACGAGCGAAGAGACTCATCGTCCCTTCGCTGTACCGCGTGCAAGTCCGCCTCTTCGCCTGGGCGCGGATACGTGCCCTGAAAGTTCGTGGTGAACTGCTGGCACAAATCCTCCCAAGAGTGGACCGACGCAGGTGGCAAGTTCATTAGCCAACCCCGCGCCTGACCCTTCAGGGCCATGGGAAGAAATTCGCCATGACCCTGTCGTCACCCCCCGCGGCCTCATCCCGGTCGTGTAGATCTGGAGAAACTCGGGGGGTTGACGCTTCCGTCTATTTTTCGGTGATGGTGGGCCGGAACCTTGGGGGCCAACGGACGTTCCGAAGGCTCGCCACAAAGGCTCGACAGCCGGCACCGCCGACCGGGGACACGGGGGGCCGGCCCCCGTGACCGGACCGAAGTGGCGCTCCGGAAGAGGAAGCGCCCTCCGTTGCGTGGGCGGCGCGACGAGCGTCGCGCCGGCGCTCGATATCGAGCCGGGCATCCGGCCCCCCACGCACATCTTCTTGGGTCGGAGGCGTTGACGAGGGAACGGCGGACGAGCGGCGTGTAGACGGCCGTCGTTCGCCGCGCCCTCCGCCTCGACGACATGGAGCCGGCGGCGGCAGCGCCAGAGGCCCCGGCGGCGGAGGACCGCCCGCCGGCGCTAGGCGCTGCTGCGCCGTCATGACCAAGTTGGCCACGTCATCCACCAACGTCGGGCTGGAGTCTCTGGATCGGGGACGACGGGCGGGTGACGCAGGAGCGCGCCCGCGGCCTGGAGCGCGCCCTGGGGCGTGCCGCCATCGCCGTAGACGAGGCGGCGACGCGTCCCGTCTCGCCGTCCTCCCCGTCACCCGCGAGCGGCGAGGTCGCGGATCCTTCGACCTCCTCGAGCGCCTTCCCCCGCCCAAGACTTCGGCGAGAGGGGGACGGCGGGGTGCGAGCCCGACGGCGCGGGTTCTGCTCCCTCGTCGTCACTGCTAGCGCTCGGAGAGAGGCTGTGCGCCACTGCCCGCTCGGCCATGGGGCTGAGCGAGCGAAAGCTTGGCACACACGAAAGATGATGAGGGCTTAGAAAGACACACGCCCCCCTACCTGGCGCGCCAGATGACGGAGCGTGAAACTCCTCACCGGGAGACCGCGCGGGCCCCCCTTTGCCGGTTCGGCCGGGGGCGCTAAGTGAGGTTCTTCGCCCTCGATCTAGGAATGTCAGCGAGAGAGGAAACGCACAAGACGCGGGCGACGTAGACAGGTTCGGGCCGCTGAGAAGCGTAACACCCTACTCCTGTGTTCTGGTGGATCTAGGGGTCTCCAACAATACAAAGGGAATTCTATCTCTCCAACGTATCGCCGGAGTCCTCCTCCTTTCCTAGGCCTGGGCCTCCTTTTATCTGATCAGGGGTCACCACATGGGCCTCAAGTGCCTAAGAAAAGAAACATTCTTTTTACAATCAGGGCTAGTCTACAGCCGGAAGTGACTTCTGACAAGCATGGTGCACGCCTTCTGCCCCGCTCGCCAGCTCTCCCGGTGGACGCCCGTTTCAACCTTCATTCAATGGCCGGCGACTTCCTTGCCACGCCTGCGCTGAAATCTGGATTGGATCTGACCGGGACTGACATACCAACTCCAGGAGTTAGCACGCCGGCTCCGGCTAGGGACGAGAGCCAGGAGGCTCTCATCATTCCGACGGGACGGGGCGAGGCGTGCCATCGGCCGCCTGTCGCCACCTAACCCGCGATCTGACCGGTCTGTGACCGGTCACACACCGCGACCGGTCACGGACCGGATAAGCGTGCGCTGCGCCGCATTAAATGCGGCGTGGTGCGCTCGCCTGATCCGCTATAAATGCGGTTAGGTGAGCCCTGCTGTGCTCACCTAACCCGCACACGTGGCGCCAAAATCACAGGGGGTCGGGGCGCCCCAGCCCTCGGGGCCGAAACGGGAGCGGCCCGACCCCTCGGGGAGACAGAGGAAGGGGTGGCCACGTCACCCTCGGGCCCGACCCCCCCGAGGGGGTCGGGACACGTGGAGGACCGCGGCTACCCAAGCCTCTAGTCAGGACACCCCCGTCCCATGTCACGCGACAACAGCCGAAGGGATGGGCGCACCCCGATGAACATCATCGCAACACGTGTGTGAAAGATGGCCAGTGTCATCACCGTGTTTGGGGTGAGGTGTGCCATCTGGAGATCATAGAACTCCAGAACATCCATAAAAAAAATGCGAAGAATTGGTGAAATCAGGCCCGCCATAGCGAAGGAAAGAAAGAAAACAGATCCGCCCCGGGTGGTGCGGCGCCGGGCGTCCCTCGCCCAGCGTGACCACCTCCCAGCCGGTGGCAGATTTCGGCATGAACCGGCGCGACAGCCCGGCCTGCCTCTCTCGCTGGTGTCACTCGATACGGACCCTCCCACATTGGTGAGAGCTTGCTCAGTCCAGCACGCGTTTGGACACGGCGTAGGACGAGGTCGTCGACGCAGAGTGATCGGGCCCGGACGTGGCGCTGATGGAAGCGCCGCAGGCTCTGCTGGTAGCGCGCGGCTCGAAGGGCCGCGCGCCGCCTTCGCTCTTCCAGATAGTCGAGGTCGTCTCGGCGAAGCTGATCTTGATCAGCCTCGCAATACATGGTGGCCCGAGGGGACCTCAGGGTGAGCTCAGATGGGAGGACCGCTTCCGCGCCGTAGACGAGGAAGAAAGGCGTTTCCCCGGTTGCTCGGCTTGGCGTGGTTCGGTTCGCCCAGAGCACCGCTGGCAGCTCCTCGATCCACGAATCGCCGTGCTTCTTGAGGACGTTGAAGGTCTTGGTTTTGAGGCCCTTGAGGATTTTCGCGTTGGTGCGCTCCACCTGACCGTTGCTTCTGGGGTGGGCGGGTGAGGCGAAGCAGAGTTTGATACCCATGTCCTCGCAGTAGTCGCCGAAGAGCTCACTAGTGAACTGGGTGCCGTTATCCGTAATGATACGGTTAGGTACCCCGAACCGAGCAGTGATGCCCCTGATGAACTTAAGGGCGGAGTGCTTATCGATCTTGACGACCGGATAAGCCTCGGGCCACTTAGTGAACTTGTCGACAGCGACATACAGATACTCGAACCCGCCCGGGGCCCGCCTGAACGGTCCCAGGATGTCGAGCCCCTAGACAGCAAATGGCCACGAAAAAGGTATGGTTTGCAGGGCCTGGGCCGGCTGATGCGTTTGCTTGGCGTGGAACTGGCACGCCCTGCACCGCCGGACCAGGTCGACCGTATCGGTGAGAGCCGTCGGCCAATAGAAACCCTGGCGAAAGGCCTTGCCAACCAAGGTGCGCGAGGCGGAGTGGGCTCCGCACTCGCCTTCATGGACGTCGGCGAGAAGCTCGACGCCTTGTTCCCGAGGAATGCACTTCAGGAGGACTCCGTTAGCCCCGCGCCGATAGAGGGTCCCTTCCACCAGCACGTAGCGCTTGGAGATGCGACGGACGCGTTCACTCCCTTCGCGGTCCTCGGGTAGAGTCTTATCTGCGAGATACGCCTGGATCTCAGTGATCCAAGCAATCAATCTAGGGGAGCTGGGAGCGCTCCCCTCGGGTCCCGAGGCCTGGACTCCGACGGGCCTCGGGGGCCGTTCAGGTGCGTTCGTCTCCCCTAGGGGGTCGGGTCGCGCCGACGGCTGGGCAAGCCTTTCTTCAAAGGCGCCCGGTGGGGTCTGGGCTCGCGAGGAGGCGAGCCTTGAGAGCTCATCGGCGACCGCGTTATCCCGCCTGGGCACGTGCCGAAGCTCTATCCCGTCGAAATGGCGCTCCATACGCCGTACCTGGCGGACGTAGGCGTCCATCTGCGGGTCAGAGCACTGGTACTCCTTACGGACCTGGTTAACGACCAACTGGGAGTCGCCTAACACCAGGAGGCGGCGGATCCCCAGTCCAGCCGCCACTCTGAGTCCCGCAAGGAGTCCCTCGTACTCCGCCATATTATTGGTCGCCCGAAAGTCGAGGCGGACCAGGTATCTGAGGACGTCTCCGCTCGGCGAGGTCAAAGTGACCCCCGCACCGGCGCCCTGAAGAGACAGGGAGCCGTTGAATTGCATCACCCAGTGGGCGGTGTGAGGCAACTGCGAGGGGCTCGGACTGGCCTCGGGGGCGGAGACGAGCTCGGGAGCCGGAGTCCACTCCGCCACAAAGTCGGCGAGGGCCTGGCTCTTGATCGCGTGGCGTGGTTCAAAGCGCAAATCGAATTCAGAGAGTTCGATTGCCCATCTCACCACCCGTCCAGTACCCTCTCGGTTATGCAAGATTTGGCCGAGGGGGTAAGACGTAACCACCGTGACCCGATGCGCCTGAAAATAATGGCGCAACTTTCTCGAAGCCATCAGAATAGCGTAAAGCATCTTCTGGGCCTGAGGGTATCGGGTCTTGGCGTCCCGGAGGGCCTCGCTAACGAAGTAGACGGGCCGCTGCACCTTTCGGCGGGGCCTATCCTCTTTGCCAGGGGCCGCATCTCCAGGGCGCTCTTCGTCCGAGAGGCCGTGCGGGGCGCACTCAGCTTCTGTGCCGACGACCTCGGGGTCAGAGGGCGACAGGCGCGGCCTTCCCGCAGTGGCCCTGGGGCCATCCTGGGGGTCGGGGGCGCCTGGCGCCGTCAGACAAGCAGGCGGAGGGCCAGCTCCGGCCGTCGGGGGCCTTAGGCCGCCGTTCGGCTCGGGGGCCTCTCCTCCCTGCTCTCTCCCGGGTCGAGCCGACACAGGGTGGGGGGGCGCGGAGTGAGGGTTGTCCTCGTCACGCTCCACGACCAACGCCGCGCTGACCACCTGCGGGGTTGCCGCCAGGTAGAGTAGCAGCGGCTCATCTGGCTCCGGGGCGACCAGGACTGGGGGAGAACTGAGGTACGCCTTCAACTGAGTGAAGGCACGCTCAGCCTCCTCCGTCCAGGTAAACGGCCCGGAGCGCTTGAGGAGCTTAAATAGGGGCAGCGCCTTCTCTCCCAGCCTCGATATGAACCGACTTAGGGCGGCCATGCAGCCGGTGACGCACTGCACGTCCCTAAGCTTGCTGGGGGGGCGCATCCGCTCTATAGCTCGTATCTTCTCGGGGTTGGCCTCGATGCCTCGGGCAGAGATCAAGAACCCGAGAAGTTTGCCCGCAGGCACGCCGAACACGCACTTATCGGGGTTCAGCTTTATGCGGGCGGAGCGGAGACTTTCGAAAGTTTCCGCTAAATCCGAGAGCAAGGTCTCTTGGTTGCGTGACTTCACAACCAAGTCATCAACATAGGCCTCAACATTGCGTCCTATCTGGCTACCCAAGGAAATTCGAGTAGTACGCTGAAAAGTAGGACCTGCATTCTTTAACCCGAAAGGCATTGTCGTATAACAATAGGTTCCTATGGGGGTAATGAATGCAGTTTTCTCCTCATCCTCCCTAGCCATGCGAATCTGATGATAACCAGAGTATGCATCTAGAAAACACAAAAGGTCGCACCCCGCGGTGGAGTCGACAATCTGATCTATGCGTGGCAGGGGGTAAGGGTCCTTAGGACATGCCTTGTTAAGGTCGGTGTAGTCGATGCACATCCGAAGCTTGCCGTTCGCCTTGGGGACGACGACCGGGTTCGCCAGCCACTCCGGATGGATGACCTCACGGATGAATCCGGCCTCCAGAAGTCGCGCCACCTCCTCGCGGATGAAGGCTTGATGTTCCGGGGCCTGCCGCCGCACTTTCTGCCGGACCGGCCTTGCGCCCGGCCGCACGGCGAGACGATGCTCAATCACCTCCCTGGGGACCCCGGGCATGTCCGTCGGTCTCCAGGCGAAGACGTCGGCGTTTGCCCGCAGGAAGGAGACGAGCGCGTCTTCCTATTTGTCGTCCAAAAGACCACCGATTCGGGTGGTCTTGGACAGGCCGTCGCCCAGGGCAACCTCCTTGACCGGGACCTCGTCGCTCGTGACTATCCGCTGCCTTGGGGCGGGCGGGACGGAGGTGCTGGGCCTCTAGTCGCCGCCCGCGGGCTTGGATGCCGCGGCGAGGTGGTCCGCGCGCTGCTCCATACAAGCAAGCGCGACTTTGAGGTCGCCATGGACGGTGATGGGGCCACCGAGGCCCGGCATCTTCATCTGGAGATAGGCGTAGTGGACCGCCGCCATGAACTTCACCAACGCGGGCCTCCCCAAGACCGCGTTGTAGGGCAGACTGAGGTCCGCCACATCGAAGTCCACCCGCTCCGTGCGGAAGTTGGCGGAACCACCGAAGGTGACCGGGAGGTCGATATGACCCAGCGGCCAGGTGTGCCCCGGCGTCACGCCGATGATCGGCTGGGACGGTCGGAGCACCATCCCCGGGGCCTTGATGGCATCAAAGGCTGCGGGGGAAAGGATATTGAGGGCTGCACCCCCGTCCACGAGGACACGCCCCAACTTCACGTTGCAAACGGTGGGGGAAACCACCATCGCGATCTGTCCTCCCCGGGCAACGCACGGCGGTCGGTCTGGTCGAAGGTGAGAGCAACCTCCGACCACCGCGCCCGCCGCGTCGCCTCATGGGTAGGGGCCGCGGCCAGAAGCTCGCGCTTCATGGCCTTGAGGCTCCGGCGAGAAGCGTGAGCACACGCTCCCCCATCGACGGTGGCGACGGTGGCCTCAGGCTCCTGAAACCCCAGGTCAACGTCGCCATCGTCGATGTCCTCGGCGGGGGCCTTCTGCTTGGCCTCACCTCGCCGGTTGCCGGCGGGAGCCGTCGGGGACCTGCCCTCACGGCGCTCCTGCCTCTTCTCCTCCTCCCACTTCCTCGTCCGCTCGGCCAAACTTTTGACCGCGCGGCAGTCCGCGAGGTCGTGGAGGGAGGTGTTGTGCACGGTGCACCACTTGCCGGTCGGACGCTCCCTGCTGGGAACGCCGGCCTCCTTCTTTTTGTCGCCCGCAGGCCTCCCCTTTCGGGGGGCCCGCGAAGCGCCCTCGACGGCGAGGACATGACCCTCGTCGTCGGAACGGGCCGACCTCTTCTTCCTCCTCTTGTCCCGTCGCCCTGACCGAGCGGCGGACCTGGGGGCGGCCGGAGCTGCCACGCCAGGACCGGAGTTCCAGGTCTAGGCCTCCTCCTTACGGGCCACACGGTCCGCGAGCTCAAAAAGCTGCGCGGTGGTCTGGGGCTCCTTGGAGGCGATCTTCTCGAGCATGCGGTTGTGCCGCACGCCCCCCCTGAACACGTAGATCACCGCGTGTGCGGGGATGCATGGTATGGTGTTGCGGACTTGACAGAACCGCTGAATGTACGAGCGAAGAGACTCATCGTCCCTTCGCTGTACCGCGTGCAAGTCCGCCTCTTCGCCTGGGCGCGGATACGTGCCCTGAAAGTTCGTGGTGAACTGCTGGCACAAATCCTCCCAAGAGTGGACCGACGCAGGTGGCAAGTTCATTAGCCAACCCCGCGCCTGACCCTTCAGGGCCATGGGGAAGAAATTCGCCATGACCCTGTCGTCACCCCCCGCGGCCTCGATCCCGGTCGTGTAGATCTGGAGAAACTCGGCGGGGTTGACGCTTCCGTCGTATTTTTCGGTGATGGTGGGCCGGAACCTTGGGGGCCAACGGACGTTCCGAAGGCTCGCCACAAAGGCTCGACAGCCGGCACCGCCGACCGGGGACACGGGGGGCCGGCCCCCGTGACTGGACCGAAGTGGCGCTCCGGACGAGGAAGCGCCTTCGGTTGCGTGGGCGGCGCGACGAGCGTCGCGCCGGCGCTCAATATCGAGGCGGGCATCCGGCCCCCCACGCACATCTTCTTGGGTCGGAGGCGTTGACGAGGGAACGGCGGACGAGCGGCGTGTAACGGCCGTCGTTCGCCGCGCCCTCCGCCTCGACGACATGGAGTTGGCGGCGGCAGCGCCAGAGACCCCGGCGGCGGAGGACCGCCCGCCGGCGTCTAGGCGCTGCTGCGCCGTCATGACCAAGTCGGCCACGTCATCCAGCCAACATCGGGCTGGAGTCTCTGGATCAGGGACGACGGGCGGGTGACGCAGGAGTGCGCCCGCGGCCTGGAGCGCGCCCTGAGGCGTGCCGCCATCGCCGTAGACGAGGCGGCGACGCGTCCCGTGTCGCCGGCCTCCTCCGTCACCCGCGAGCGGCGAGGTCGCGGATCCTTCGACCTCCTCGAGCGCCTTCCCCCGCCCAAGACTTCGGCGAGAGGGGGACGGCGGGGTGCGAGCCCGACGGCGCGGGTTCTGCTCCCTGTCGTCACCGCTAGCGCTCGGAGAGAGGGTGTGCGCCACTGCCCGCTCGGCCATGGGGCTGAGCTGAGCGAGCGAAACTTGGCACACACGAAAGAGGATGAGGGCTTAGAAAGACACACGCGCCCCCTACCTGGCGCGCCAGATGACGGAGCGTGAAACTCCTCACCGGGAGACCGCGGGGGCCCCCCTTTGCCGGTTCGGCCGGGGGCGCTAAGTGAGGTTCTTCGCCCTCGATTCAAGGAATGTCAGCGAGAGAGGAAACGCACAAGACGCGGGCGACGTAGACAGGTTCGGGCCGCTGAGAAGCGTAACACCCTACTCCTGTGTTCTGGTGGATCTGAGGGTCTCCAACAATACAAAGGGAAAACTCTCTCTCTCCCCTCCTTCCTAGGCCTGGGCCTCCTTTTATCTGGCAAGGGGTTACCACATGGGCCTCTAGATGCCTAAGAAAGAAAGCATTCTTTTTACAATCAGGGCTAGTCTACAGCCGGAAGTGACCTCTGACAAGCATGGCGCACGCCTTCTGCCCCGCTCGCCAGCTCTCCCGGTGGACGCCCGTTTCAACCTTCATTCAATGGCCGGCGACTTCCTTGCCACGCCTGCGCTGAAATCTGGATTGGATCTGACCGGGACTGACATACCAACTCCAGGAGTTAGCACGCCGGCTCCGGCTAGGGACGAGAGCCAGGAGGCTCTCATCATTCCGACGGGACGGGGCGAGGCGTGCCATCGGCCGCCCGTCGCCACCTAACCCGCGATCTGACCGGTCACACACCGCGACTGGTCACGGACCGGATAAGCGTGCGCTGCGCCGCATTAAATGCGGCGTGGTGCGCTCGCCTGATCCGCTATAAATGCGGTTAGGTGAGCGCTGCTGTGCTCACCTAACCCGCACACGTGGCGCCAAAATCACAGGGGGTCGGGGCGCCCCAGCCCTCGGGGCCAAAACGGGAGCGACCCGACCCCTCGGGGAGACAGAGGAAGGGGTGGCCACGTCACCCTCGGGCCCCGCCCCCCCTGAGGGGGTCGGGACACGTGGAGGACCGCGGCCACCCAAGCCTCTAGTCACGACACCCCCAGTCCCATGTCACCGACACAGCCGAAGGGATGGGCGCACCCCGATGAACATCTCGCACACGTGTGTGAAGATGGCCAGTGTCATCACCGTGTTGGGGGTGAGGTGTGCCATCTGGAGATCATAGAACTCCAGAACATCCATAAAAAAATGCGAAGAATGGTGAAATCAGGCCCGCCATAGCGAAGGAAAGAAAGAAAACAGACCGCCCCGGGTGGTGCGGCGCCGGGCGTCCCTCGCCCAGCGTGACCACCTCCCAGCCGGTGGCAGATTTCGGCATGAACCGGCGCGACAGCCCGGCCTGCCTCTCGCTGGTGATGCGAGAAGGCGGCAGCACGCTGCCGTCGAGCGGTGCGGGGCTCCGCACCATGGCGCCGGCAGAGGGGGAGCTTGAGAGCGAGTGCGTGTGGCGAGAGTAGGGCGAGAGAAACGAAGAGCTAGAGCACGGATGGCAGAGGCAAGGAAAAAGTGGCGAGAGGAAGGAAGCGAATCCCTTCCTTGGTGCCTTTTATACCCTTGCCTATGCCGCGCCCGGCTCCTCGTTTCCCGCGCCCACTACCTTGCCCCCTCGTTTCTCGCGCCCACGCCTCCACTAACCCCACTCGCCCGCTTGCGGCGCGCGCGGCAGTCGTGCGGCCATGGCGGTTGAGGAGGGGTAGATCGTGTGCGCATTTATCGCGCTCGGTTACCGCAAAAAGCGCCATCATCACATCCCCAGGCGAAACGGACCGACGTGTCCCGATCCGCGCGCTGCCTCGAGTAATGTTGCAGTTACAAAGAGACCGCTCATTAATGTCGGTCGGCATTCCACGCCGATAAGCGCGGCTCGCGACTGTACGAGTCCTGCCCGCCTTTGGGGCCGGTCCCACCTGTCATCGGGCCCGAGGGGTGGCGTCAAACCTGGGTGCCCCCCCGGTGTGGGGCCACCCGGGCGTAACGCCGGGGGCTACTGTCGGTGACATGGGACCGGGGGTGTCGAGACCAAAGGGAAGGGCGGCCACAGTGATCCACGTGGCCCGTTCCCCCGGAGGGGTCGGGCCCGAGGGTGACGTGGCGGCTGCCCTCCCGGTCTCCCCCCGGGGTCGGGCCGCTCCCGAATCTGCCCCGAGGGCTGGGGCGCCCCGACCCCCTGTGGTTTTGGTGCCACGCGTGCAGGTTAGGTGAGCGTGGCAGAGCTCACCTAACCGCATTTATGGCGGTTCAGACGAGCGCACTACGCCGCATTTAATGCGGCGTGGCGCATGCCTATCCGGTCCGTGACCGGTCACAACGAGTGACCGATCACAGACCGGTCAGATCGCGGGTTAGGTGGCGCCAGGCGGCCTGTGGCACGTCTCGCCTCGTCCCGTCAAAATGATAAGAGCCCTTTGTCTCTCGTCTCTCAGCTGGAGCTGGCGTGCCAACTCCCGGAGTTGGTATGTCAGTCCCGGTCAGATGCATTCCAGATTCCGGCGCAGGCGAAACGAGAAAGTCGTCCGCCATTTAATGAAGGTTGGAACGTGCGTCCCCCGGATTGGGCCGGCTGGCTGAGCAGAGGCGTGCTGCGGTGTCTGTCAGAGGCTGCTTCTGGCAGTAGGATAGCCCTACTTGTAAAAGAATGTTTTCTTTCTTAGGCAGCTTGTGGCCCATGTGGTAGCCCCTTGTCATATAAAAGGAGGCTCAGGCCTAGAAAAGGAAAGGAGGGATCAGACTCTGGCTGACTCCCTCTAGAGGCTGAACTCTCTCTGGATTCTTTGACACTCCCAGATCTACCAGAACATAGGAGTAGGGTGTTACGCTTCTCAGCGGCCCGAACCTGTCTAAATCGCCTGTGTCCACGCGTTCTTTCTCGCTGAAATCCCTCAGATCAGGGGCTAAGAATCTCACCTTGCGTCCCCGGCCGAACCGGCAAAGGGGACCTGCACGGTCTCCTGGTGAGGAGTTTCACGCTCCGTCAAATTCATTTACGTGCTTTTGGGATTGTAAAGAGCAGCTGTAAAAATGCCTTGTCTAAACATTCCTAATTCATACTTACATCGATCAGAGTCGAAGAATTCTTGTTTCTCTTTATTTTTACTTTTCTCTATGGGGCGGCAGGACAGATTAATTAGTTACTACTCCTTCCATTTCATATTATAAGTTGTCTTGACTTATTTTTTATTAATTTTTTTAAGTTTGACTAAATTTATAGAAAAATATAACAACATTTTTAACACAAATCAAATATATTATCAAAATATATTCAATGTTACATCTAATAAAACTAATTTGGTGTTATAGATATTACTAAATTTTTCTATAGAATTATCAAATCTAAAAATGTTTTACTGAAAAAAAAGTAAAAACAACTTATAATTTGAAACAAAGGTGGTACCTTTCTTTAATAAATACACCGTTAATTTTTGATATGTCGTTTGATTATTTGTTTTATTGAAAAAATGTAAAAATATAAATTATGCTTAAAGTTTCTTTAGCGACAAAATTAAACACAACAAAATAAATAATACTTAATAAAATGAATGTTCAAATTAATATCATGTTAAAATTAATAGTGTTATTTCTTAAAAACGAAGAGAGTACATAATTTTATAATTTTATTGGATGACTAACAGGGAAACAATTTTTAGTCCCGGTTTATAACCTCTTTGCTATCGGTTGTAGCAACTGAGAGAAAATCTTTGGTACTAAAGATGTATTTAGTCCGGGTTGGTGTTACCAACCGATACTAAACATGTATTTTTAGTATTGGTTGGTAACACCAACCGAGAATAAAAATAACAATGTGCTGTTGAGTGTTTTAATTGATGCTAAAGACCTTCTTTAACACCGATTTATTAAACATTCGAGATATTTACTATTTTTACCGATAAGTATAATTTGGTTGTTCAGTAGCGTGAGAAAGCGCATAGAAGTAACGCACACCAGAAATGATCAAGGCGAAGTAAAGTAGGATCGTGCAATCTCGCGATATTAGATTAGATTAATTAGAGTAAGACTTGGGACTTGCATCGTCGACTAATTAACTTACTATTTTTTTTCTGATTTATTAAACATTTGAGATATTTGCTATTTTTATTGATCGAGTATAGTTTGGTTGTTCAGTAGCGTGAGAAAGCGCATAGAAGTAAAGCACATCAGAAATGATCAAGGCGAAGTAAAGTAGGATCGTACAATATCGCGATATTGGATTAGATTAATTAGAGTAAGACTCGAGACTTGCATCGTCGACTAATTAACTTACTATCTTTTTTCTCTTCGATTCTGCGTAGCTAGCGATGCATCCTCCACACGGCCGGTCTGCATATCATAATGTATTGTTGATCAATAATACATTTAGTCATGTCATGGCCTGGTGTAGGGTCATAGATAAAATGGATGTATTATAGTTTAATCACGCAGAAGCATCACGCCAACCCACTAACTCTTGATTGTTTAATTAAATCCGGGCTTAGCTAGGGAGCTCGGCGAAAGCGAAAGTTGGATCGGGCACGATTAAAAACTTGATGGATCGTGCACCTTCCCTAGAGAAACTAGCTAGACAGGGTACAGCCCCTAATATAATAACTACTAGCAATTAATTGCTTGATGTGTGTATAGGGGTAGATGTGTTAATTTGTTGGTTAAACTACTAATTAATTTATCCTTTTCTTCAAAAATACTATGCTAATTATCTTTTTTTCAAAGTACGGGACAAATACAAACATTTATATATATACATACATACTCACTCTGTAAACACACACGTATATCCTACTGTTATTATTTATTAACACACCTTTTAAATCATTGGCTATAAAATTCAAACACATGTGTTAAGTCTGAGACTTAAACTCAGATGGGTCATAAATCCAAGCATTCATGCTCTATCCTTTTGAGCACCTTCGAAGTCACCGGTCATTAAATATAAGCACCTGGATTAAGTTTGGGACATGAATTTAACTGGCCATAAATGCAAACACTCATATTAAGTAGTAAGAGACTTTAACTCAGATGAACAAGTTTCATCACAAGAGATCTTACCAGCTGAGCTATCTTTAGTTCACAATTAACCATATTTTTTAAAAACTGTTCTTTAGCTGTACTCGATAACTGCAACAAATAACTTCACTACCTAGAGCTAGAGGTTGTTTGCTTGCAGATTTATATATATATCACTGGGTTCTATTCCATGTCTTTCAAGAAAACAAATTCCTCTGGTGAAGTATTTCTGTATTTCAACCCACGGAGTGCAATGGATTGTCGTCGATTTCAACCATGCATCAAATGATATATGTGGACACAAGCGCTAGCGGGTTATCATTTTACGATAACACTAATCATCAACTCGGTCCTCGCTGCACGAGATAATATTGTTATTGATAGTATAAATATTAATTTAATAATATTAAATACATCATTTTAAGTTTATATAACTGATTATATTAAATGTAGAGTCCATATCTGTCAAAGAGTGGATCTCCTCTAGCAGGGAAGCAAGTACCCCTTGAGAGATTCGGCCATAGAGCGAGCTGAGATCAAACTCGTTCGCACAGTTAACACAGAACACGATCAAGTGTACGCGTTCGGATTGCTCGGAAACATAACATACTACTCCTGTGCTTGAGACTATGTGTGATGATGAACTAAGGTTCTATACTCGAGCTTAGTTCTTTCAAACCTCCAACCCTTTTCTAAGTAGCTTGACTCCTCATTTTATACTCGAAGGGGAGACGACAATTACATTCTTGCATAGGAAAGTGACTATGCTTGATCTTGTCATTGTCCCTCCTGTCACATCAGTCTGAATGTAATCATTGCTGCTGATTGGGCTTGCGACTGTGCCCTGTAGGAGCTGAGCAGAGAGTCCGAGACAGCTGGAGAAGGCTTCTTGCGTCACCTATTCTGAAACCGGCCCGGTTGGCCCAGATAAGGGCGTAGTGGACTGGCCACCCACCTTATTGCTTTGCATTGAAGTCATGCATCGTTCATCGGCGCACGACATGTCATTCTGCCTTGTTCCTTTGGGTGACGCAACTAGCTTGACTGCCTCATGTCTTGCCACCTCCTTTTTGCATGTAATCGAGCTGAGCTGTAATCTTGAGCTGTAATTCTCTAAGTGCCACTCTACTACAGCTTAATGCCACCGCTCACCGTCCAATCGTTGAGCCCGCAACCCTGCGTAGACCGTCAGGAAGTGATCCCGGGCTAAGCTCGGGGCAGCGAGTGTTGCTGCCGATGTTCCTAGGTCGAGCCTAGGCAACAAGCGCCGCCAGGTTTGCCTTCAGGATGGTAATAATATGTCTAAGTCTATTTTGAGGCTATATCGGTGCCTTGAACCACTGTATCCCCGAGGCAAATCGCACTCCCGAGGCATGGTCCGTGCCCGGGGCCCGTAGGTATTCCCAGGGCCCCGCGTCCTCCCATGCTGCTTGATGAGATGTCTTGTTAACTTTGACAAGCTTCTCGAAGATATCGTTGATGAAGGAGTTCAAGATGGACATGACCTTGGAGGATATGCCGATGTCCAGATGTATCTACTTCAGTACCTTGAATATGTAGATCATATACGTCTCCACATTCTTCTTGATATTTTATAAATATAAATCTTATATGTCTCGACACTCTTCTTGAGACTTTGTAGATGTAAACCTTGTAAGGCGTCGATGCTTCGGGGCCCTGGTTCCCGCTATGCGACAGTTATCACTTCCACTTCCATGGTTTCTGACCTGACAATAAATTCTGTATGTGAGAAAAGTGATCTTGTGGGCTCATGGTGTCCCGGGGCCCGAAGGAACGAGGACCCCAGTTTTCGTTTCTCCAACAATATCAATTACAAATCCCAAAATATTAATTTTTAATTTCATAATTAAATTAATTCAATACTAAAATGAGAGTTCAAGATAGGTAATACTACATTCATCCTACAATATTAACATTTTTTAAATTTTTAACATGGATTAAGAAGAGAGGTGAAATTAAATAAACAATAATTATGATTGATCGAGACGGGGAAAGAGGAAGAGAAAGTTGGCAGGGACTAAAACAAGAGATGGATGTGATTAATCGAGATGTGGGTTGGTAAAGAAGTCTAGCTATATTTTATGGAAAAATTGGAACATTCCAAGTAGCTGAATTTTAGAATGAAGGGAGTACAACTTCTGTATATATTAATTTTTGAAATCTAGAACATTAAATGTTGGATAAAAACAAAAACTAAGAATCGATCATATATTCACAATAGCATGATATATATATGGAATTGCTAACAAATCCTAACAATTTTTTTCCCAAAAATTTTTGAATTTGTGACCGTCAAAATATTGCCTCGACATTTGTGCAGGAAGAAAAAAATTTAAATAGCACGCACGAGCATGCAACCGAAGCATACAGGTTGTCATCTTAGCCAACTGAGCAGATTATTACTTTTAATAAGTTACTTACGAGTTATATATAAATTATATTAGTAATACAATATAGTTATAATATAATTACATCCTATTTATATTATAGTTTTATTTAAAAATTTTTCATGAAAAACCTGTCGAATGTTATATAGCTGTCTTGACAATAGTTCCAACTAGTCAACGGTTTGGTTGTTCTTAGGAGTTTCCTTAAACTGCTAATTAATACTATAGGTGTAGGCATATTACAGATAGATTAAATCAAACTAATGAACACTGGATCTTCGCCTATGTGGATGTGGATCCTCGACAGTAATACAGGGACATTGAAAGTCATAGATGTGTAAGTCTAAAGTAGATTGCGGCACACGGTTGATATTGCCCCCAACAACACTATAGAGGATCAGGTTTCATCTACCTATACTTATGTCCCTCAATCGCAGGATACAGCTCAAGTTTTATCTTAAAATATATAAAATTATTCACCTACTCCTTAATCTCTGATAATAACAGTTATCTTTTATTTAATTTTCTCATTTGCTTTCTTATCTCAATCAATCATAATCAATTTTGTTTCTCTTCTTATTTAGTAAAAAAGAAACTTATGAGTGCTTATATTTTGTAACTGGGAGTACATCAAGGCTAAGTTCGTTTTTTTTGAAAACTAATCTCTCCATCACGTAAAACAAAACTATTTATTAATGCATGATTAATTAAGTATTAGCTTTTTTTAAAATAGATTAATATATTTTTTAAAATAACGTATTTATAATTTTTTTAAAAAAAATATATCATTTAGTAGTTTAAAAAGCGTGCATGCGAAAAAAATGAGTTGGGAAACTCAGCTGCCAAACACAGTATTAGACTGATTGATTGGAAGGCATCTTGTGCCACAGCGTCCATCCTACGAGTTGTGTAAATGTTACTACCAGATTGCAATCTCCACAGATAAATACTAGCACAGTACATTTCCTAGGGAGAAGAAAAAAATTCTCATAACATTTGTAGCAAGAGGAATAATGAATTACACAAGTATAATAGTAGCATTTGTACTAAACGGACCATTGCGCATGTACTGAAATTATTGATCTGTGGAATTAACTACTCGACTGTTCGATCGTTGTCATATCCCTGAACACATCACATGTCTTTCCATATGCTGAAAAAAATATCATGTCCTCGCTTACTGTACAAACAGGCCTGACAAAGTTGCTCTGAAGAAACGCACGGCAAATCATATATCTCATGGATTGTCTCAAGCTGTGCCCTGTGCTGCTGTGCTACCAATACACTACCCAGCTATGGATGTATGGTCAATAATGCAGCGCCAGTGCAGGCTACTGCTCCCCTCGTTGAAAAATGCAATAGATTGTTGACAAATACTCCCATAAGATGTGCGTATAGAATAATTAGCAAGTATTTTTCCGTACTGTCACTATTTGTTTGGAAAATTTTATCTTCTTGACAAAAGTACCTCAAGTACTAACATTTTACACTAAAAATTTTAATTTTAGTATCTTGAAATACCCAGTATCTAGAGATATCATATTTTTACACTAAAAAATACGATACCTCTCGGTATCTTTTTTCAAAGATGATAAAATTACTCTATTTGTTTTGTCTATCTTGTATGCATTTGCTTATTAATTAACACCGCACAATAAATTCCCTCAAACAAAATTCAACTGAACTATTCTTCTTTTTTTTTGAAACTAATAACTGAACTATTCTATAACACTCAAGAATAGTACTACTAGCTATCTCTCTCTCAAAAGCAATTGATTTATAGAATAATTTATATATATATAAATGTTATTTTTTATGCTCTTACCTGTCTTTGGCACATAAATCAAGAAGTATCGAATGAATTTTCTCTCTTTAGGATGTACCCTTACCTATCCACTTGACAATACCCCCATTTCAATTTACTTATTGCTTCTGCAAGTCTCTCACTAAATTATATCGTGTGACAAATTATATCGCTACTCTCATTAATTACATCATAATCGTCTTTTTTCGAGCAAGTATTAAAATTACTTGCGAGGAGTGCACTGATGAAGGGTATAAACGAAAAGATGTCTATAAAAATGCTTTGAAATGTTAGAATGAGAAGTATTTTAAATAAATAAATAAATAAATTTATTCCTGTTCCAAATTATAAAGAATTTTGCTCATATGGACAGCAAATAAAATTAAAATGAAGGGAGTACTAATTTTCCCCCTCACTATTTCTCAAAGATTTCAATACACTGGGCCAATGCGGCTAAAACATTTCATAAGCACCTCACATGTTAGGATTTTTTTTAAAAAAGAAAAGGTAGCACTAGTAAATAATAGGCCATGGGGTATTGGGGTGTACACAAAGAAAGAAAGACTTGTAAATGTGAGGGAATGGTCCAGCTGCAATGAATTGGAACTCTGAAAGGTCGTCCTCGCCCAACCCAAATCTTGCCTCCTCTTTCATGGCTTGGATAGCAATAGAGAAGGCCACCTTTTCTTCTCTTTCTTTCCTTGATTTTCTTCTCAAAAATTCATTGCTTCTTCTTCTTTGCTGCCCATTCATGGCGATTCTGGCCTAGGAATAAACCCCCCATCCGGGTATTAAATCCAACCCCATTGCGGCCATGGATGTGGATGTGTAACCACATCCATCACCCCGGCCTCTTCTCCCATATTTTTCTTCTACTATAGGAAGCATGGGCTCAAACGTCGTCTCCCTCCCCCTACCACTACCAAGCTAATCAAATGGCTCCAAAGCTTGTGCCTTGTCTCATCAACTGTATACTGCTGGTCCATGGCCAACTCGAGATGATATGCTTGTAGCAATGCTTGATTATTATTTTTCTTAGATAATGAATGACTGATTAGTTTTTCTATATAATGAATGCATGATTAATTTAGAAGTATTACTCCATCCACAAATATAACTTGTCCATGTTTTATAACCAAAATTACTGTTTTACTGATCTGTAATGGTATAAGCAAAATTCATATTTTATAGTTTAATGGATCGCATCTTTTATACTACCACCTCAACTAGTATCAAAATATTTTTTTTACTGATAGTATAACCCATAATCAATGGTTGAAATTTCACTTTTACCGGTGATAATACAAGCAATATTAGAATACTAACAGTAGAGATCAATGTAAAAGTATTTGAGTCAAAAAAGTCCAGATTTATAATAAAGAAAATCTTTATATTTATGGATGGAGGTAGTATATAAGTAAAGTTTAACCTTTGAAATTGTTGCTGAATTGTTATCGCCATTCCAACATGGTCCTGTATCATATGCGTGTAACATCCTACTGTAGCTAGCTGTCGATGCTTGATCTTTTTCGTTGATGAGAGCAATTATCTATGCCACTTTGATCCTCAGATTCTGAATTGAACTGCCACTTCGACACTCTTTGAGGATTACTTTAATTTGCACACTTGACTGGATGGATGGTGAGCTAGCTCCATTGGTGACAAACCACTAGGACGTGCTGAGAAGCCTGAAGTGTTCACAAACAAAGTGTTTTTCTCATGGGAGAACAATGTGCAATAGTAAGCCCAGTCTGGCCCTCTACAGTGAGCCCGGCAGGTTCAGAGAATTCAGACTTCAGGGATGCATGGAGAGGCATGGAGCTGTGTTCACAGTACATGCACCGATGGCCGATCAGGCAGAGTATCAGACCATGCACGCACCAACGTTGCAAAGTGTAGTAGCGCCGACTAACTAATCGTACAGAAACCCTACGGAAATGTCACGAGAAGGTCGCTGATCAAAAGTGCACAAATAATTAATCCTTTCTGAATTTTCTGCATTATTAAGTGCTCGACGAAAGCTACTGTTTAGGTGGCAAACATAATAGTCGCCATCCCTACGTCATAGGGGTTTGAAAAGAGAGACTCCGCTTGACAAAAGCCACGTCGTTTCGCCTATATATAGCTAATTATAAGTCATAAATTTTTTAATAGAATCTTCATATATGTGCTTTAAGTGACTTAAAATTAATATTAAAAAATAAACTAAAAAAAATCAAAAATCAACGTTGAAATTAGATTTTAAATTTAAATTTAAATTTTATTTTCGGGTTACGACTGATGAGCTGAAGAGCGAACGGACCTTTTTTTGTGCTGCGAGCATATGTATATGCGTGTGTATCCAAATAACTTTTTCCTCCTTTTCTGAAAGGCGAGGAACGAAGCGGACACGCAAGGACAGGGACACACGGACACAGCCGGCCCAGGCGCCCCCAGGCCCCAGCTAAGAGCAGCAGTCGGCACTTGACAATACGGCCCCCCACCTCGACTGTTTTTCTGTTTCCTCTCCTCCGAATCGCAACACCGATCTCGCGTAGCGTAGCGTAGTGTGTAGCTCAGGTAAGCTAAGCTGAGCTGTGTAATTTCGCGTCGAATCCGTGGAAACGAATCATGAATTTCGTGGTACGATATGCGACCAGATCGGACCACTGCCTGTCGCTTCCTCCTGTTCCTACGCACGAGAGGAGCGAGAACCCGTATCACAGATATTTAACTATTTACTATTTACTACTTCTATAAGTGACAAAGGGCTGATTAGATCCTTCAAAATGACAAAACTTTTGCCATTTTGAAGCACTTTTTGGCAAAATGGATTTAAACAATAGGGTGAGAAAATGGTAACTTTGTATTTGGCATTTGGCAGTCTGGACTAGCAAATTTCGCCAAAAAGTGCATAGAGACGCGGACCACCCCTCACGGACACGCAATACCCCCGCTCGCTCTCTCTCTTCCGTGATTCCGTCGCACCCTCTCTCTCGCCACCAAAAAAATCCCCATCCTCTTCTTCCCTTGCTCCGCCTTCTCGTCCGCTGATCTCCCCCGCGGCCCAGCCTCTTCCTCCCTTGCTCCGCCTCCTCCTCCGCCGATCTCCCCCGCCGCAGGCGCTCACGCCCGCTCCGCCTCAGCCACCACTCACGCTCGCTTCCGACTCCCTTGCTCCGCCGTCGATTTCGCCCGCCGCACCAGGTCACGGCAGCCTCGACCTCCGCCGATCTCCCCCGCCGCACCAGTCCGGGGTAGAAATGGACGACGACGGATACGGCGACGGCTCCGGCACGAGGGACTTCATGTCGCAGTCTGATTCACACGCCTCCCACGACGAGCTCGACCCCTACACCGACTCCCCATACTACACTGGATCCCGCAGCGGCAGTGCCTCCAGGATAGGCATGGCCGCCCTCGAACTCAACTCCGGCGGGGATGGGTGGCCGGATTTAGGGAGCTACGAGGGTCTTCTTCGATCCGGCTCGCAAGGAGGCGTCATCGGCGGATCTGGGAGCCACCATCGCTTCGCCTCGCAAGGAGGCGGCTCTGCTGACCTCCCTCCCGTGCGTGCTATGAGCCGGACGCTGGGCTTACGCTCGGCCTGCCCTGTTCCATGTGGCCGAGGCACCACGGCAGCTCGCGCCAATTCCTCACCGTATGGAGGTGGCCGTGCGGCGCCCGCGGCCTGAGCCAGGGGCCGTGGTGGTGGTCGAGGCACGCAGGCGACCAGAGCCAGGGGCCGTGGTGGTCGTCGATCCGCGGCTGCCACCGTCTCTGAAGACACCTTGGACGTCGACTCCGACAACGTCGAAGATGCCGTCGAGCTCCAAGAAATTTTCCAAAATCATGGGAAGGTATGCCGACAAACCATTTCATCTTCGTGGCTGTGCTGCTGTGATGTCCTGTGATTCCCTTTGCTTCAATTTTACCATTTCATAAACCTGTGCTGTGCTGTGGTGTACTACAATATAGTTGTGTGCTGCTGTGTGGTGCCCTTTGCTTCATTTGTGACCATATCATAAAGATATGCTGTGGTGTGATTAGTTTGAAGATTTTAGGAGTTATGTTGCCTTGTGATTTATATACCTGAGCAAAAAATTTGTGATTCATAAGTTTATATACCTATGATATGTTTATGTCTTGCACTATGATTCCTGTGATCCAGAAGCTATGTTGCATTATGGTTTATGTCTCCTGGACTGTGATATGTTTAGGTTTAATATACTTGTGCTTTGTGATTTGCTCTATTAGGTTTTATGTATCCTGGACTGTGATATGTTTAGGGTTTATGTCTCCTGGACTGTGGTATGTTTAGTTTTTTTTTTCTCTTTAAGTTGTCATAACTGAAGATATATCGGTTTCCCTTAAATCGTGTTAAATATTTTTTGCTTACCGCTATGGGTGGGTTTAGGTTAAACCTGACAGGGCCAATTGGACAGAGGACAATACCAGCTTGCTGTGTGAAATTTGGGTTGACCAGATCAATAAGGGAAACTGCGTGAATGGACTCATGCAGAAGACTGGGATGAGGGAGATTATCGCTGCTTATCATGCAGCAACCAACCTGCGGCATGGTAGATCCCAAATTACTAATAGGATTAGGCAACTGAAGGGATTGTAGCAATTCATTCAAACCCTACGCACAAACACTGGATTAGGCATTAGAGAGGATGGGACTGTGGATGCAAGTGACCAATGGTGGGAAGATAACACTAAGGTAATTGAGTAGTTAGTTCATTCTTAGATGTTATACATGCCAAGATAAACATGTCCTCACTATGGTTAGTTCTGCAGGGCCACCCAGAGTGGAAGAAGTTGAAGTGGGGATGGCCGCAATACATCGATGAGATGGACCAGATGTTCTTGGGTGTAGTTGTTGATGGCTCAACTTCTTTTGTCCCTGGGTTTAATGCTACAGCCCCTATCCCAGTTGATGATGAGGAGGAAGATGGAGATGAAGTGCCTACCCCAGTTAGCAACCCTAGTCAAAAAAGAGCCAGTAGCACTAGCACCACTGCATCTAGCCCAAACAAGAAGTCAAAGAGCCTCGCAGTTAAGTCCATGAATACTTTCATGGATCATAATATTAGGCTTCAAGCTGAGAGGAACGAAATGATTCGAACACATTTGATGACTGAGAAGAATGAGAGGCGAGAAAATATTAGACTTGTCCAACAATTTGCTAGAGAGTGTGGTGTAGACGAAAAGAGCACTGAGTTGTGGATAGCTGTCTACAAAATCACTTGCAGTGACGGTCTCATGGATTTTTTCCTAGGCACAACGGACAACGAGGCTAGGATGTCCTTCATTAAGGCAGCAGCCGATGGGAAGGCTTAGAGTACAAGTAGTCAATGTTGTCATTTGAAATATCTTGTTGTCGTCATGAACTATGTCGTATGCATGTTCTATGTTATTGTCATTTCAACAATGTTGTGACATGAAGTGTGATGTTTTTTTTGAATGTATGAATTATGTTTGTATGAATTATGGACATTTTGAATGTCACCTTCTGCTTTTATGACTTATGTTCACTGTAAATGTCACACAGGATAAATTGTTGGATCTTTTAACAGAAGATGACAACTCTGGGGTAATACTTGGTATGTTCATGTATGCCGAACACTTTGACAAATACTGCAATAGGGGTCCACCAAGAACCTTTGATGTATCTGGATTGCAATGGGTAGAGAGGAGGCTGGCTAATAGGAATAAATGCTACAATATATTTAGAATGACACCCACTTTGTTCCATCGACTTCATGATCTTTTGGTTGATTCATATGAACTGAAATCTAGTAGCAAGAGTAGTTCTATTGAGGCTCTAGGAATGTTTCTTTGGATAGTAGGAGCACCACAATCAGTTAGGCAAGCTGAGGATAGGTTTGAGAGATCATTGGGCACAATTCACAACAACTTCTACAAAGTTTTGAAATGTCTGGTAAAGCTAGCTATAGACATCATTAAACCAATTGACCCGGAATTCAGAAGTGTTCACTCTAGGTTAATGAACCGAAGGTTCCATCCCTTCTTTGATGGCTGTATTGGAGCATTGGATGGCACACACATACCTTGTGTGGTGCCAAACAATAAGGTGGCTCAGTACATGTGCCGCAAGAAAATGACAACACAAAATGTGCTAGCTCTTTGTGACTTTGATATGAGATTCACGTTTGTCCTTGCTGGATGGTCTGGTTCTGTACATGACATGAGGGTGTTTACTGATGCTACTACCAAGTACAGTGATGTCTATCCACATCCACCAACGGGTAAAGAACTTTTATCTTTCATTAATTAATATGTGCATGTTTTACATTTGAATTATACTTACACCGTCGTCTACTTGTGTAGGAAAATATTATTTGGTGGATTCCGGCTACCCTAACCGTCCTGGCTACCTTGCACCTTACAAGGGAACCAAGTACCATCTTCTGGAGTTCCGAAAAGGACCGGGCCAAAAGGTAAAAAAGAAATCTTCAACTTTGCACATTCATCCCTTAGAAATGTTATCGAGAGGGCGTTTGGAGTTTTGAAGATGAAGTGGAGGATTTTGTTGCACATGCCCAGTTATCCATCGCAAACGCAAACCGAAATAATAGTTGCATGCATGGCATTGCATAATTTCATAAGAGCGAGTGGAACAATAGATAGAGCCTTTGATTTGTGTGATCGTGATGAGAACTACGTTCCACCTGAAACATCGGTCTCTCAGCCTAGAACCCAGCCGGTAAGAGATGAATCGTCAGTGATGAATGCTTATCGGGACTCGATTGCCAATGATTTGTTCAATAGAATATGACTACTATAGTGTTGTAATATTTGTGTTGTATGGACTTTTAAAATTGTGTACTAGGACTTTTAATATGTATGTGGACATTTTAATGTTGCTATGCTATGGACTTTTAATAATTATTTGGACATTTTTTTGTTGGTATGCTACGGACAATTTGCGAGCTATTGATACATTTGAACTATCTGAAAATGGTCATTTGGGAGCTGTTGATACATTTGTGCACTGTCAAGCAGCAGCGGCGGCAAGCACAAGCAGTACAAGCATGAGAGAGAGAGCTACATTGAGGGGGCGAGCAATTAATATGGGCAAATATGTCTTTAAGGAAGAATGACAAAACTTTTGCATGCCTCTAAACACCAACTTGCAAAAATGCAATGCCGAAACTTTTGCCACCGAAACTTTTGCCATTTGCCATTTGTCATTCCAAATGCCTCTAAACAGGCTCAAAATTTATCCCTAAATCCATATATAGACCGATATTTTAATTACGAGTGACAAATATTAATTCCCCCTCTCCCTCATCCTGCCTTTAGCCTCTTATTATCTACTTATTAGTTTATTAAACGTAGACAATAATTTAAATTTTAATTTCATAGTTAGTTTTGTTTTTCTCCATATTATATTATTTTTTATATTAGCTTTCGAGCCGTTCATAACACAACTATTAAAGTTTATTAGGTTATAAATTATATATTTTTTGTTTACTTTTTACGGCTTATCTGCTAAGAGCCCAAACGGTTAGAGCCAAATCAAGTAAAAACATGATTTATATTTATAACTTTTATATATATGTGTTGTTAGCGTTTAAAAAGATTAAGACCAAAAATACACCGGAAAATCAACTTTAAAATTAAAATTATTAAGTTTTAAAATTTAAATTTTAGTTACGAGTTACGACCGGTAAGCCATCAAGTAAACGGTGAGAAGCATATATAATATCCTGGCCCGTGCCCGTGTGTCACGGTATTACTAGTGAGAAACGCTGAATGTTTTTCTTTTCCAGCGGGTGAATTATTCGAACGTCGCGAGAAAATCTGAAGCTTTCCAAGGTGACGTACTAGAAAGAAATCAGGTGACGTTTAGTAAAAGGATTCTGAAGCTTTTTTTTAACCCGAGTTTCAAGGTCGTCTGTTTATGCGATTTTTTTTTTGTTGCCGACTTGTGCTGCCGCGAGCCATTGCCGGACGACGACGCAGCCGGTGGCCGTCCACAGTGGCCGCCGGGCAACGTGTGGCATGCACTCGCCACGACGAGACGAGAGGACGAGAGGCGGGAGGCAGAGACAGGTAGGGGCGCACGAGATTTGGCCGCGCGCTGCTCTGCTTTGTTGACTAATCCGATGTCGGAGCCGAGGAGATTTTTTTTTTAATAAGTCTATATTCTCTCTCCACTCATGTGCCTGTAAATCGTATCCTTAACTGTAAAACTGAATATATTTGTCCCCCAACTTTTAAAACTGTTACAAATCGATACTCGAACAGTTTTGAAGACGGTTTTATCTCATGGGACATCTTTGACCTCACTGACTGACTAAGTCAGCTTGTGAGACCCACATGTCAACAACAAAAATAAAAATAAAAAATAATAAGGCCAACTATCAGACGCATTTCTTTTCTTCTCTAGGCCCTTCGTTGTTGTGAAGGAGGCAAAATAAATTTATTTCTTTTTTTCCCCCTCTCCCTCTTCGTTGTGAGGTGAGATGAATTACTTTGTTCAAGGGCCCAGCCTAAACGTGGCAGATGGCGCTGGCCCAAGGTGAGGAAGCCCAATAGGAGATATAGTTTGGTTCCAGCCCAGTATAATAACTGGCCCGGGACCTCGTTTTGCCGAATTTTTTTAATTTTTAATTTTATTTATTAAAATATTTAAAAAATAATTTTATACCCTTAACGTCATTTGTGAGTCATTTAAAAGGCTTTTTTTTACGATGTGGCACACGTTTGTTAGTGTATTCTAATGGTCACATGAACGACAATTTTACAGACAACCTCTTGCCACTCTCTCAAGGGCTACAAGAAAGCCATCTACAAAATAACCGGGGCTTGTCATTTATAAACATGTCCCTTGCCGTTTTCTTATAGGGTTGCAAGGGGGCCGTTTGCAAAATGTTATAGGTTGCCATTTTACAGATAGTCTCCCTCCACGCGACTGTTACAACTTACAACACGGCAACAGATGTGTGTTACGTCATAAAAAATAATTTTTGGAAAGGCTTAAAACCTCCTAAAGGACGGTGGGATGTAGATTTGTAAAACTTTGAAACCAAAAATTATTTTTAAAAATATTTTAATAAATAAAATTAAAAATTAAAAAAAAATTCCGTTTTGGCTATGCCGGCCGGGTACTCTAAATTGCAGTGCAACCACAATGGTAGTGCAGGTCGGCCTCCCGAATAGCCTCTAAGGTGGGGGTTACATGTGTTTGGTTTGTTTGTTTTTTCAAGTTTTGGTGAGGAAGTTTGTATAATCATATCACCCAACCTTAATAGTTGAGAGATTACATTCTGTAATGTTTGGATTGTTAACCTATCAAATTATGGATTTACTAAATTTTAGTAGGAAGAGAAACCAAACAGCAGTGGATGTCAATTGGCACGAAACAAAGATCACGGTCTAACCAAGGCTAGCTGACTAGTAGTATTGCATAAACTCAAGTGCTCATCTGAAAGCACCAGGTGTCCAGATGTAGTAGTTGAAGAAAAAAAGTAAAAAAAAAATATAAAAAGGCTGAAGCTAATTTAAGCATAGTCTAGAGTAGAGCACTAACTGCAAAAACTAATACTAAGAACAAGAACTGTTCGTTATACTTATCATGATAGCATTAATTAATTAACCTAAGCATATGAATATAAAGCTCCTAAAATTGCTCTCCTTTTTTATTATCTACAGTTGATTCCCCAGCGACACCCTGCTCATCGCCTGCTGATACACCGCGGCGCCGCGCCCCGCGCCGGCGGCGGCGGCGGCGGGCGCCATCGCCTCCTGCTTCACCTCCGCCTTGGGGACCACCACCGTCTCCATGCCACCGCCCTGGCGGTGCCACAGCAGCGGGTGCACCGACGGCGGCGCCAGCATCGGGTACTTGAGCCCCTCCACCACGGCGCCGAGGCCCGCCACCGGCGGCGGCGGCGGCGGCGGGAGGCCCCGCAGCGCCGGCGACGCCGCGTGGGCGAGCGAGTACGGGAGGTTGCTCATCGGCGCGAGCGGGTCCCTCGGCGGCAGGTGCAGGCCTAAGTGGGGCGCGAACGGCGCCGCGCCGCAGCCGCCGCCGAGCCTCATCAGGCTCTCCTGCACCGACGGCACCTCCGGCCTGCGCCCGCCGCCACCGCCGTGGGGTTGCGACGACGAGCCCGCGCCTCCCGGCGGCGCCGAGCCCGCCGGGTGGCCGCTGTTCCTCGCCGCGGGGACCTCGTGGTTGTGCTTCCCCTCGTACGTGGTGATCACCGACTTGAGGTCGTGCGACGCGCGCTCCACGTGCTTCCGAACCAGACACCCCGGGTGCGTGCACTTATAGTAGCTCCTGATCACCACGACGACGAGAGATCAGCATCCATGGAGGAGGAGCTCTGAAAATGGTGGAGAGGCTCGAGACGAACCTTGGGTTGGGATTGCCCTTGACGACCTTCTGCCCGTACTTGCGCCAGCGGTAGCCGTCGTCGAGGATGTCGACCTCGCTCGTCGTCTGGATCACCACCCGCGGCTCGCGCACCGCCCTCGACGCCGTGCTCATGTCCATGGCGGCGCAGGACTCCAGCTTCCTGAAGGATTCATTCACACGATTCAGACGCTTTGCGTGCACTGCCATGGGAGGAAGAGGAACAGAGGACAGTGATGGGTGACCTTCTCTTCCGCTCCAGCTCGTCGCTCTCGCCGTCGGCGGCGGCGGCGGCGGCAGCGGCTAGGGGCACCACGTGTGTCGCCTTGTCATCCCTGTCCACCTCGTCGGACACCGCAGACGTGACGTCGACGCCTTCCGGGGACTCCAACTGCGCCACCGCGCCGTCGTGGACCTGCATTGACGCCGTCGATTCGCAGAGCTCGCCGGGGACGGAGGGGGACGACGTCGCGTCCAGTCCCTCGCCCCCGCGCCAGTCCTGGACGGCCACGCCGTTGTGCCACTGCTGCCTCGCCTCCGCGCCAGCGGCGGCGGCGGCCGCGGCCGCCGCGGNTCGGGCGCGTGGTCCGCCTGCGCGTCGCCGGGCGGCGGCGGCTGCGGATGGACGGGGGGGCGCCGGCTCGCCGCCGGCTTGGGGTGGTTGTGCGTGCCCTTGTAGATGATCTCCGTGACGTGGCCCTCGTGCGAGCGCTCCACCTTCTTCTTCACCGCGCAGCTGGCGTGCGTGCACTTGTAGTAGCTCCTCGGGTACTCGCTGTGCTTCACCTGCTTCTGCCCGTACTTCCTCCAGCTGTACCCGTCCTCGGCCACCGCAGCGGCGGCGGCGACCGCGACCGCGGCGGTGGAGGAGTCCCCCTTCGCGTCGCCCTCCGCCGGCTGGCCGTGATCGGGCGGCGACGGCGCGCCGTCGCCGCCGGCGGCATCAGCAGCAGCAGCAGCAACGGTGTCAGGCGCAGCGCGGCTCAGCTGCCGCTGCATCAGTTGACTCTGCCTCTGCAGGCTCGCTTCATCTCGTGCAGTTTGAATGTTAGCTTCAGTCTTGACAGAAATTGGTGGCGACTGATGCTGGTTGTTGGGTAGAGATTTCTGCAGCCAAACAAAAATGGCATTATGTTCTCTTCAAATACTATGTCACAACAAAAACTTCAGGAAAGAAATTACTGGTTCAGTCAGAAATACTTGGCCAATCAAGTCTTTTTAAAACCTGAAAACAGTTCAGTGACTACGAGCTACCAGAATCAGTAGTGCAGCAGGAACAGGAACAGGAACAAAGAGTAGGGACAATTTTCAGTTACTCTGCTCACAGTCTTTTCCGCAGCTGCGTAGTGTGAGGATGCAAGATTCAGAGGCTTGAAAGAAAATGCACCAGATCCTTCTTCAATTGGAGGGGCTTCAAATCTGATTGGATTACTGTCGTTGGCACCACCAAGCATGTGCAGCTTCCCAGTGGTCGGCGAGGCCTGGCCCTGCAAAATTCCATACACAGAAAGCATTTGGTCAGGTTAGCGCAAAGCTTCAGGGTTGCATACTTTTGTGAACTTAATTTAAAACTATCACCAACGCATAACGTTGGGAAATGAGTTCAGCTGACCACCCTAAGACATTGCATTCTTAGAGTTCATTGATATATGAACAAGAACACTATTAACGCCTAATTTTCATTTACGCTTAGGTACATATACAAGGGGACATAGTTTGGCTGCATAATGCTGGATTGTTATGCATATGCACAACTGTAGCGGTTCATTTGTCTGAAAAGAAGTACTCTTTGAAAACAAAGCAGCAAGTATGATGGAGAAGTCTGAACTTTCACGAACTCCCGGAGAAGTCAAAAGTTCAGTAAAGCAAACATTCTTGGACTGCCAGCTTAACATTGCATGGACACAAAAGCAATCGCAGTTATACTACAAGGTTCAGTGTGCTTATTAAGCTAGAAATCGTAAACACGAGCAAAAACACAAAGAGAAATGATGATTGGATACCATGGCATTGGAGAGGAAGACCGGCGATTCCAGCAGAGTCGTCGGGCTCAGGCCGGGCGGGATCGTCACGTACGGCGACGGAGCCCCCGCCGACGACACGTCCGCCGCCGCGGCCGGCGGGTTGTACGGCACGCTGATCCTGGCGACGTTGCTGAACCCGCCTCTCGCCCTCCTGTCGGCGAGGCTGCCGCCGCCGCCGGAACCGAACTTCTGGCCAAACTGCGGCGTCAGTGGCAGCGGCGAGTGCCCGTCCTCCGGAGGCGGCGGCGGCGGCGAGCCAACGGCCACCGACAGGCCGTGCTTCTCGAACCCGCCGGAGTCGGCGACCCTGGAGCCACCGCCTTCTCCCGCCAAGAGCTCCGGTGGCGGGAACGCGTCGGCGAGGAAATTCTGCAGCGGCATCGTCATCAGGTAATCTGCGCCTCGATGGTTAGAATCCTTCCACTCCTCCATCGCTATGTCTCCGTCCATCTCGCGCTGTCAATTTAGTACAATGCAGCCTTAACAACACTGAGAAAAATGACAGTAAAAAAACAGAGAAGAATTCAGCTTCAGAGTTGATCCTTGTTCTTCACGAGAATTGCAACAAAAGTGTTGTTGTTTTTTTTAACAAAACAGAGCCACCTTTTTCGAAACAGAAGAAGGCCAGGTTCCAGAAAATAAACTCCAAATTTCAATTTTGTTCGCCTCTGAACTCGATTCCAAAACCTGAAACCGTGTCCACGAAGGTAAACGACAACACGCAACATTCGAAAGGTTTAGGCCGGCACAGTCCTCCACAAAAGGAACAGAAAACCGAAAGAGAGCCAAAGAAAAAAACAAAAGTTGTACTCTGTTCGTTCGATCCTACTACTACTACTCGTTCGCTCCAAGAACAGGAAAAGAGGTGGCCAATGGACCCCTACAGGCACGGAGCTCAAGGCGCGCAAGAACAACAACAGGTAACAACTTTCCTCAGAACATTGTGATTTCGCGTCCGGGATAAGGGGATGGAAGAGCCTCACACGGAGAAGCAACATTACGATTTCGATTTTTTCTTTTTTGAGGTGGAAGCGATACATGAACGGAAAATCCGAAAGGCGAAGATACCGAATCGGCGACGAGGAAGGAAATGCCGGCATCTGAGGCATTCTGATTGGTTTTGACATGACGATCAGCACAAAATTTCCTTCCTTTCTTGACAAAGATTATTGTTCCCTTTTGAGGAATCTCTGAACAAACAGAATGACAGGGAGGAGAAGGCGGTCTTGGTTTCAGAGACAATGCATGCCATTGCCTGGATCAAAGAGATTCAAGAACAGGGCACATCGCAGAAAGGAAAACAGAAAATCTAACGACGCCACATTCTGAAACAGGGATGGGAGAGACCAATCTCCATAGGCCAATAAATCCAGATCAAGAACAATCCACCAGATGGCAAACGGAACATAAACGATCAACAACGCCATAGACCAGAACCGAATCTCCCCTGCATGTCCATGGAAATGGCGGTGCATATGCAGAAACATCGGACAGGAATGCAGCACTGACCTCTCAAGAAACGGCAATGGCGATGAATCGAGATCGCAGGGAACAAGAAACCGCGCCCAATGGCGATGGAACGAGATCGCAAGGAGCCCAACAATGGCGGCGAACCGGCGAGTCTCTATCTCTACCTCCCCTCTCCCGCTCTCCCGATGGCTCGTCAGTCCAACCCAAATGGGCAATGACCAAAGAGACCAAAACCGCAGCCGGAACAGAGCACAAGGATTCAGAGACAAATGATGAGCTGCAGCCGCAGGGAGTCAGGAAAAGATGGTTCCCCCTGCCATTATTACTCCTCTCCCTCCTCCCTCTCACTCTCCTCCCTTTCTCTCTCCTCCGTTGGGTGCCATTCTTTTATGCTAGAGAGAGAAGATGATGGAGAGAGAGGGCGGTTTGACCGATAGGGATGGGAGAATGTGCAGCAAGGATTCGTTGGAGCTCGAGTGGGTTACGAGAGGAAGATGGCATGTAGTGCTACCTGCGCGTTCCATTCTGCATGGCCTGGTCTTGCCTTGCCTCTCCCGTTTTTCTTTTGTTTTTGTTTTGGTTTGGGTTTTTTTTTTTGGTTTCTTGAGTTTTGGTTTCGCTTGGTTGTCATCGAGCTGTTGGTGTTTCTCGAAATTAGGGGTTTTAATTGAGGTACGGGCTGTACTCTCAATCCTACGATGGAGGACGGGGTAAAAGGTTTTCTAGGCCGGTTTTAATGACTGAATTCTCCTGTGAATGTGGTGTGTTTGTTTGTCGCGGTATGTATATACATGGACGGTGGAAGTGTTTTTTTTACTACTATTAACCTATGATTCTGTTTTACAATGGATCATGCTCATATAATTAGGGATTGATCAAGTGGATGGGTTGAGAATAAATTATTGGATTCTACGACGGTGGTTACATACACGAAAAGAGTGGACGGCCTTCTATGTGGGGATGGGAGGAGGATAACCGTTCTTCTAAAAGAAATTAAATTTGGCTTTGAATTTGACTAAAACATAGGTTTAGATTCATAACTAAGATTTGATTTTTTTTCTTAGGACGAAAAAAATACGCGTTTACGTGAAGAGCCGGTAATGTTCTGTGAAAAAAAAATCTATATGAAACGCGGCACCAGTGTTGTGCTGGGCGGACGTTCTGTAAAAAATTCTGCATGAAACGGTATTGGGTGAGAGACTTCGTTCTGTAGCTACTACGTAGAAGTTGCTACGTTATAGTAGGAAAGTAACGAACTCAAATTCAGTTAGGTTACAAAACAGAATTGTGGATAACTAACCTTCAGTTTCGTATATAACTAAAACACGTTTTGCTTTCCCAAAAAAACACCTTTTTTTAAACTAAAACTCACGTTTAATTCTTGAAAATTGTAATATTTCAGGTGATTGACCTTCAGCCTTGATTAGGGGACGCAACAAGAGAGAAGAAAAAGGGTTGTGGTGGTAGCTGGGGCTTACCGGCTGACAGCGACGACCACGAGCTCCTCGACAATCTATTCATCTTTCCTAACGCTGGCAACAACTAAACTCAGAGACAACTAGGTATTAGGATTTCGGGGTTGTGAGGTGCTAGAGGGGAGGGGGTAGGAGGATGGCGAGGGCAGATTTAAAGTGATGGACGAGTATATGGAAGCTCGAGGTGAAATGGGTTGGTGGCGGGGACGATAACAATAAGAGTGGTTAGAAGGAAAAAGCCGATACTGTGATGTGAGCCATCAAAGATGAAGAAGGATTGATAGGACGAGAGTTTTACGTTGTCGGACTTGAAGAAGCCATACTACAAAGGAGGAAAAAGGGGAGGAAGGCGGTAGAGCTCGCCAACGCCATTTGCAGCTTATGGCCCTACCAAGACCAGGGAGCGGCACGACACGACGGCCGATGGGGTAGAGCGGTGGCGATGCAGAGTAGGGATATGAGCAAGACGTATGTTATAGGAGAAGAGGGGAGGATAAAGTTCATGTGGTACATAATCTTGACGTAATCTGAGACTTCTAAAGTTACGGAATATGTAGATATTTTTAGATGACTGGAAACTAGTTTTTTTTTAAAAAAAAGCCTAGCATGGTTGGCCCATGCAGATTACGCGACTAACATTTTTTTATAACAACTTAAATAATTTCACACTTTATTATTAAAATATATTAAAAATGACAACATAATTTTAAATTTTGTACTAATTTGACCAAATTAACCAACGTGTGATATTCATACTATATTGTATACACGTAATAGTTATTAATTATTTTTTAAATTTTGAATTTTAGTTATTTCTAAATTATACTTCTATATGGACTCTAGACTCTTTTTTTAATATTCCTTAGTTTTTAATTTCAGATTTCCATTATTTATAAATTTTATTTCTATATGGACTTTAGACTTCTGTTTCAATATTATTTTTTCTTGATTCTGAATTCTAGTCATTTGTACATTTTATTTCAATATAGGCTCTAAACTCTTCTTTCAATATTTTTTTAATTTAGAATTTTATTATTTTTAAATTGTATTCATATATGGACGCTATAATTTTTTCAATATTTATTTTTTTAATTTCGAATTTTAGTTATTTATAAATTATATTTCTATAGGAATGCTAGACTTTTTTCCAATATTTTTATTTTTTAATTTTGAATTTCATTTATTTATAAATTATATTCTATATACGCTCTAGACTCTTCTTCCAATCTTGCTAATTTTTTAAATTTTAAATTTTAGTTATTTCTAAATTGTATTTCTCTTTGAACGCTAAACTCTACTTTTAATTTTTTTTATTTTTTAATTTTGACTTTCAGTTAATTCTAAATTCCTATATGAACTTTAGACTCTTTTTCTCATATTCCTATTTTTTAATTTCGAATTTTCTTTATTTTTAATTGTATTTTTATATGGACTCTAAACTAATCTTAAGTTCAAATCAAGACCTATTTTTTATTGCAAAATACGTTCCCAATAGCTAAAAGATCAACAACATGTAAAAATAACTTAGAAAATATGAATTGTTTGTAGTATTTGTTTTATGCAATAAATGTATTTTGACACCCTAAAAAATGTATTTTTACGAAGTTTCCTCAAAAGAAATTGACGAACGAGAACATGTGCCCGGACGGCTCCTGGCTCGTTGAAAACTTGAGACTAGCCGTTTTCTGGACTCATAAATTCTGGTTGATTTCTAAAGGATGTACCGCTGCTACATGCTGGCATACGTGCAGAGACACGTACGACTCGTTGCAGACTGCAAAACCTGGCCTTCTGACTCAACACTCGAGCAGCAAAGCATCGCAAGATTTCGAATCAACGATTCAGAGCAGCCGTACATCGTACTAGCTCACCGCTAAAACAAAACAGGTCAGGAGCTCACAAAAAACGGGAGACGACGACGTCGAGTTAACTAATTTAATTGATTTGGGTGTCGGTCGCTGCAGTAAAAATCACATTCATTTGGCGTATAGTTTCATGGACTCCGTAGTCCCGTACACGTGTACTCCTAGTACAGTATCTTTATATGCATGGTAAATGACAAGAGAGAGGGCAAAAGATGCTGAATTATTTTTTTCGTCTCAAAATATAAAAAGATATTATGTGAATATAATATATTGTTAAAAAAATTATTTAAATTTATAATATTATGATATATCATATTTACCTAAAAAATTTTATATATTCTAAGACGTGTATTTGACGATCGATTTGACCCAGAGACATGAATTGATAGAATTGTCGCCGATGAGTAATTAAAAGCGATATTACAATCTAATGCTTTGTAGTACTCTACAACGTGGCTATCACGAACATCTCATAAATCCAAGCCTCACGTACGTGTTGCTTCCATTTGTGTGCAACGTGCAGTCGTCATCACCAAAGGGTTAAGATCTTGGCTTAAATTTACATGCACTATCTCAGCAAACATTTGATATCATCATCAATTTTTTTATTATATATTTTTTCATTTCAAAATAAATTAACCTAATATAAAATATAATGTATCATGCTACTGTGAATTTAAAAATCTGTGTAGTTATTAGTGACGCAAAGGAGAGGGTGCTAGTTCTATTCTGCCCTGTGCGGCTATAGTTTATATCATGATATACTAACTACGCACTTGTATCTGTTTTTTAATAAGATTTTTGTATTTATACAATAATATATTTAGGATTTTAGATTTGGATGGTCTAACATATATATATATATATATATATATATATATATATATATATATATATATATATATATATATATATATATATATATACACACACACTAGCACTTTATATGTCGCAAATATGACAAAGCAATTTTACAATAGTAGTATAAAATTTATCAAATGTGCATCATGGTATAGATAGATAAGGGAGGTTTTTTTTTCTCTCTTTTCAAGAGTAATTTTTTTTTTCACATAGACGGGCCTTGGATGCACCTGCGTGTTTACATGTTATTTTTTCTATTCGGCAGCCATGGCTGTGAGGGCAATAGTGTCGTAAGCAACTGATAAACATGTGGCTGCTATAGCCGTAGCCCAGCCTACTGAACACGTCCATTATTTTTTTTAGATGACCACATATTTATTTTTTGTCCTTATTATATTTAAGTAAGTTTTCAAGTGAAAATATATATATTTACAGCATATATGTCTGTGTAGTGGCTAGTGCACATATATATACATATTCCACGTAGCAAGAATGTCTGTGCGTTGCAACGGATGAAAACAAACATATTAAACCACATGTTATCTTAGTTTTTTACAACAGATAGCTTATCATTGTAAAGATGCAACATCGATAAGATCCATCTCCACCATAGAAGTAGAGTGGATGATGAAGTTGCGTCGTAAATGAGCCAAAAACATCATATAAAATTATGAACTACAGCATGAGCAGTCAATTATCTGTAAAAATAATTTGTAGTTATGGCTCTTGGTTGGATTTCTTGATCAACTTTTCCATGAGCGGTTTCTAAAAGTCGCATTACATTGTTTGGGTCCCATAGCCACCTTAGACTCAGCATAGATGTAGCCCATATGAATCAACACATTGGCTTGTCCTTCACGCCGAGCACACCACGATGAGATATCGATCGATCGAAACTACGCCGCTCATTGGCCGACGAACCGCCTCCGCCGACCCTACCTGCCTGTTGATTCTTCTTCATATATATAGTCACAGCCGTGCCTTCCATGCCCAAGCCAAACGCAAGCCTCCGCCGTCTCTGATGGGAGCTTCCCCGTCGGCTCCGATCCGTAGTGGTTAACGATGAGGACGCCCGAGGAAGCCGTCATCGGACCTCCCCTCCGCTGTCTCCTCACAATGCAGCCTATGCCTGCCGAGAGCTTTCTTGCCGTCGCACATTACTACACCTCCGTTGTGCATCGCACCCCTGCCTGTCATGTCCAAATCATCTCAGATCAAGAAATCAACCAATCAATCTCTTCCTTTTTCTTTTGTAATACTGATTTTGTTTGGGGTGATTGGAGTCCGATTCATCAACAAATAAGTCCTCCTCTTTCCCTATTCGTGTCCAACATGGTTTTCTTCCTACTCATCAACTTCGACTCTGACTCGCAGAGGCAGGACAAAGGTGGAAGGCGAGAGGGAGGAGCTGAGAAATAAAGATCTAGCCATCCGCTGGACGAAAGGTCACGATCATTAGATTGATGAACTTAAAAAACACTACCAATGTTTTAAGTAGGTAAAAATAAAGATAAAATTATACTAATTAATTAAGAAATGACATTACAGAATATAATATTATATGTGTAAAATCACCTACTACTCCAGCTCTTATCCATTAAAAAGGATACTACTACAGCTCTCGTATACATGAAAGAATCGTTGCGTACTTTGCGGCACTTCTGGCAGCGCTAGCTGCTACAGCGATCACACACGCGTTCGTGGGAAGCAATAACGACTGCAATTTAATGGCGCCATTGGATTCGAGATCCCACACACCCTCCCGAAGTAGAGTACGCGATCGGTATTAAAACCGCGCCCAAGTACACCCGCAATCACTCTTCCCAGCCACTCCTAGTCTGCTACGTACGTACTCTACTCGTCCGTATTGCGCCACATCATATCATCACCAGTTTTCTTCTCTCAAAAAAGAAAATAAAGATTATCACCCCTTCATTCAAAAGATCAATCCATATGTAGTATATACTGATCATCGTGCAAGTTTGAAACAAGCCCATCAAGTATGAGCAGTAAATTCAGTACCAATTCAGTTAGTAGTACTAGCAAGTAATTCTACAGTGATATACTCCATACCAGTAGCAAGCATGTACCTCCAGTGTACCTTCCGCTTGGTAGCAGTACCATACAGGGTACTACTACTGTACCACACGGCCTGTCACAATAGAGCAATGGAACCACGCAGCAAAACTCTGCCACGAACAGTTACTGCCGGTAAAAAAAAAAGTTGCCGGCCGGCTTTGCCACATCCTGTTGTCGTAGTTGGACTGATGAAGTGAATGCGTGTGGTGATAGATTCATGCTTGCTGTACAGTCTACAATCTAAGTGTACGTATGTACCCCGTGTCTACGCCGATCTCTGCGTACGTAGCCGTAGCTGTCTTTTTTTTTTGCAGCAGAGGCGACTACGGTCTCGGTCGTCTCAGAATCTCACGTGCCGAGGCGAGGCGACACCTGTTCGTTTCTTATGAAACAGTGAAGATAAAAAATAAACTTTCGTGGCACGCTTTTCAAACTCCTAAACGGTGCGTTTCGTGCGAAAATTTTTAATATGAAAGTTGCTCTAAAATGTTAGATTAATCCATTTTTCAAGTTTGTAATAATTAAAACTCAATTAATCGCACGTTATTGTCACATCGTTTTGTGTGAAACACTTTATCTTCATTTTTATCTTTATCTTCAGGACTTTCAAACACTACCTCAGAGAGGGAGGAGGAACCAAACCAAACCATTCTGCTACCGTTGCTGCTCCAGCTGCTGCCGCCCCTCTGAATCGAACATGCCTGGACTGGACCATCTCGTCGCTCCTGTCGGATGGCCGGTTTTCCTGATCTCTGCAGCTGATCTCTGCACGCGATCTTTGCTGGTCCCGCGGCGGATCGCGCTGCACCAGCGGCCGTAGCAAAACGGCCACGAAAGGAGGCAGCTCCGGCTCGGCTGGCCGGTCTCAGGATGCTCTTGCTGTACTCCTCCTTTGTTCACGCATGCCACGCTCTGGCGTTTTGGTGTCCATCCTGGAGCCAATCGACCGAACAGTACTCTGAAATCCGAGCTACAGTAGTAGTACAAGATTCCTCTGAAAACCGGACACCGAACCGAACCTCACCGAACTGAGCCGAAGTAGCGGTTTTTTTGTGTTTGGTTTTTCCTTCGATCTTAATTTCTCCGTTTGTTCGGTGCTTGGTTTTTGTATGGTTTGTTATTCTTAAAAACCGATGCAGCCGAACAACCGATTTATGCAAAAGCGCTGCTAGTCCAAAGTCCTTATGTGATCTTTTTCAACGTGAAACTCTCAAGGCCCACTTAATTCGAGTAGTCCAAAGTCCATTATCCCAATAATGATACTAAAGTATCACGTGGAGGTTGTTTACTTCGTATAGGACACACGGGTGCTCACCTCTTGCTACCCCAATCGTTTCCTGGAACGTAAGCTCTATGAGCAGGTCGGTTTTCACGCTTAACCGAAACTGAACCAAAGCACATCAGTTTATTTTGTGTGTTTTTTTATTTTTATAGCTAACACTTCGATTGGTATTTCTAAAAAACTGAGATTCTAGATAACCAAATAAACTGAACCGTTTTAACCGAATAAACCGAATATCCACCTCTACTCTCATCAAAAGAAATGGTTTCTTTTTTTTATTTTTTAGATGAGGGGACGACAGATGGTTTTTTTATTATATCAGTGAGAAATCTGAAACTGCTGGCTGGTTTTATTTTATCCGAGCTGGTTTTATTTTATCCGAGAGAACTCTGAGCTTGCTTCTGTGGCTCCGGCCTTGCTTCCGGGGTCCAAGGACTAGGAGTGTGCTCGGGATTAAACAATGACGCAGTGTCGGGTAAAGGCAAACCAGGTTTTGCTTTGTGAATCGGGAAAGACGACATTTGGACATCTTTTTTTCTTGCCTTCTTTGGTTGTTTGGAAGATTTAGCTATTCTTGCGATGCAATGATTAAAGTTCCTGCTTCGAAATGTGGTTAGTTCGGTCATTTGGCCAGACGATGATTCACTGCCATTGGATTAGTCCATGCAGTAGAAGCAAACCACTTGTATTACCGACTATTCCTCCCATATCCCGATCGATGATGGTATGCGTTGTGACTTGTACGAAGACCATGATTAGATGCTCACCTAATTAAACTACTCAAGCAGTCTTATCAAATTATCGGCGAGCTGGTTTTGCGGAGACCCATCACAAGATGCCGGCGACGTGCTCACAGTTCTTGCGAATTTTTCTCTTGTTATTATTACATCGATGTCTTTGTACGTACGCCCGTGAAGACAAACGTGTCCTAAACAAAAATATACAACGTCTCAAAAACGCACTACTACGAAGAGTAAAGATAAGAAAGCCACGGCTTTGCATTGCACGCGTCCTCGCTATCTCCTCTCGTCAACTGCCCGGCCGAAACGTGATGACTGATGACGCGCGGCTTGACGATGGCCTCTGCTCTGCCGTGCGCAAAGCCGCGAACTGCGAATCGGCGCGAAAGGGTCAGACAGCGTTTTACCCAACTTCGCTTTCATTTTATATAAAACTAAAACTATTTGGCTAGACTCTAGTACTAAAAAAAGATAGAAGTTGTAGCTTTGCCTAGCCGACCCTTAATTCGGCTTCGATTGCGCGGTGAGCGTACTACGGGCTGCGGCCCGCCGCGACGAGGAGCAGACGCGCGCGCGCGCGAGACACGGAGACGACGTGCACGTAGAGCGATGGGCCTCGGCCGGACGGCCGCGTCACACCCGCGATCCCGCCCGATGCTGGGGCCTCGGGGCGACGCGCGACGGCCTGCCCGCTACGGCGGCCTATGCCACGGAAGAGGCCGTGCCGTAGATGCCAACGCGATGGGCCGTCCGCTGCGTATTGGGCCACGAAAGAGGCTCGTGCCATGATGCCATCAGGTATTCAGGTGCTCTCATACGAGAGTAGGAAAAAGTCTACATTATCTTCCTCCATAATATAGGTCTAATCTGTATTCCTCAACTCAACTGTAATACCAAATATAGTTAAAAATATACGTGGTTAAAAATCTCAGTTAAAAATATATATGGTTTTCGCTCCCTCAACTACCTCGATTATTGTGAGGATGGTTTTCACTGACGTGACGTTTACGTGACATTACAATTAGTGAAAAAAATAAATATATATATATAGGACCCACATGTCACGGATCACTTCTTTTTCTCTATCCTTCCCTCTCTCTTCTCTTTCCCTCATCTATCTCAATCTCTCCCTTCTTTCACGGTTCTCTCTCACGGTGCTTTGGGCAACAGTGTGACAACCGACGGGACCAATGGCGGCGCCCGGCGAAAGAGGAGCCTAAGGCAGCGGTGAGGCTTAGAGGTTTGAGGAGCTAACCTGAAAAGATGGTGAAGGAGTTGCTGCACATAGCGCAGAGGACGGCCGAGCGGCTGTGACGGCGATGGCGGCAACAAGGAGACAAGACACCAGAGCGCCAAGGAGATGGTGGAGCAGGTGATACACCTAAGGGAGACGCTCAAGTTGGTGTGTAGGCCGCCGACAACTCCTCGAGGGCGATGGCCATGGATCTTCCACGACAGTTGCTCTCCTCGATGTTGGCTGCCGGGCTCACTCATCGTCTCTCCCATGCCACGATAGCCACGCTCGCCGTCTCCCTCCACGCTGCAGTGGCCGCTCTCCTAGTCGCGTGACATGCTTATCTAGTTCAACGACGTGCCATGCCACCTTGGAGGGGAGACGACGCGACCCTCGAGCTCCTTCGTTGCCGCTGCCGATCTCCCATTGCCCTGTAATAATCGTCGTGCGGGGGAAGGGGTTACTGACATGTAGGCCCTTATGTTGACTTAATCGGTTGGACTTGGTCAACGATCCACATCAGCAAAACACCACCTTGAATATTACTGAGGGACTTAAAATTACACTGATTTTAATAGTTTGGGGTTCAAGATACCTACTACTGCGATTGAGGGATACGAATCAGATTAGTCGATATTTAAGGAAGTGAAAGTGGACTTTTTCCTACGAGAGTATTATCACACACACCATACACTACTACGCTTCCATGCTGATCTCATGAACTTTGACACCACTACTATAAAAATCCTCATATGTATTGGCTCATAGGTGCCAGTTTATTTAAAATCGACACCTATTAACCGTTTCTCACCTCCACGGGGGAAAAAAATAAAACCGGCATTTTTGAACAACTATAGGTGTCGGTTCTAAATAAAAAAAGCATCTATAATATATTAATAACAAAAATTGAGCCGAGCCGAGCCACCATTTATCCGATCCGCGCGCCCGCTCTAGTCATCGTCGTCCACTAGTCCATCCTTATTCACCTGCTCTTTCTCTCTCTCTCTTGCTCGCTCGCTTGCATCCGGCGCCGCCGCCCGCGTCGTCCTCTCCTCCCGTCACTGCCCATCGCCGCTGCCCCATCGTGCCACTGCCTCATCGCCGCCCGCGCCACATCCGTTGCCACCGCCCATCGCCACATCCTACGCCGCCGCTCTTCATCCTATCCTCCCTCCGCGCCGCTACCCTGTTGCGTGGAGCTTGGGAGCGCCAGATCCGGCCGTTTGGTGCTCGCGTGCCACCAAATCTGGCGGTGGCGACCTCGATGCGAAGAGAGACCCTGGCGGTGACCTCGGCGTGGAGGGGGACCCCGGTGGCGACCTTGGCGCGGAGAAGGACTCCGATGGCTGGCAGCGACCTTGGCACAAAGAGGGACCCCGGCGGCAACATTGGCGGACCGCTAGACAGATTGACGACGACGGCAGGACCGGGGAGAGTGAGTTCATGCATCTTGCTTGTGTAGTTCTTCATCTTATTGATGTTGATCTGTGATTGATGGAGATGGGGATTGGGATTGTTGTTGATCTGTGATGGATGAGGATGAGAATTGTTGTTGTTGATACCGTGATCTATGATCTGTGATGGGGATTATTGTTGTTGATCTGTGATTTTTGATGGATGTGATTAGGGACTGCTTGAATGGGTGGCTCGAAAGCATCGGCTCAGCTCGGCTTGGAGCCGGCTTCTCCTTTTTTTTTTAATCGGGGAGAACACAAAGGTGTTGATTGTACGACCAACACCAATGACCAGTGTCATTGGTGCCGGATAATTGGTGTCGGTTACGAAACCGACATGTATATCAGGTTTGCAACCGGCACCTTTAAGGAGTTCTGTAGTAGTGCACGTAGACACATAACACATACAAATACTATATACTCCATATACTAGGTAACAACATTCTCCGATCACCAACAAGTATTGACGTCTGGTTGGTTGTACGTACGTGCAGCCAAGCCAAAGCCTCACAAACACGATACCAGCAGGGTCATCGCGCCGAGAGCCGCGGCGGCGGCGCCGTAGCTCGCGGCCTGAGCCACCGCCGCCGGTCCGGACGCCGACCTCTCGGCGCCGTCCGTCCCCGCCACCGGATCCGGCGGCGGCGCGGCGCGAGCGAACGCCGGGACGTAGTCGTCGTCGTCGGGCGGCGGGTGATCCGCCGCCCCCGCGCCGGGGGGCGGCGACGGCAGCGCCAGCACGGGCGGGGTGGCCGCGACGGGCGGGTGGGCGTGGAACAGCGCGTCCGGGAGCAGCACCCTGTCCAGCTCGTACACCGCCATGGCCGCCGACTCGTACACGCTCCCGACCACCTTGGCGTTGGACCACCTCGACCTCACGTGGATCACGCCGCCGTCGTACGTCACGTTCACCGCGTACCTCCCGCCGGCGAGCGTCTTCACCGGGTTGCTCTGGCTCAGCCCGTCGAACTCCGCCAGCGTGTAGTGCTTCGCCAGCGAGTGGTACATCAGCAGGTGCCTCAGCTGGTTCCTCGAAAGCCCCGGAAGCACCTGTCCATTCATCATCACAATGTCAACATACCAATCAAATCAAACGATTCTCCGCAAGTGATTGTGTTCTTGGTGTCATATTACCGATGGCTCGATAGCGGCGAAGGCCATGTCGACGGGGACGAAGATGGTGATGCCCTGGTGCGTCCGGTAGGCCTGGTGCTCGAACACCGCAGCGAGGTTGGTCTGCCGGAGATACATGACGAAGGTGCTGAAGGGGCCGACGACGGTGAGCACGTCGGTGAGGTTGCCGCCCTTGTCCTGCGGAGCCGGCGCTGCACCGCCGCCGGCCTCCGTCCTTACCGGCGCCGGGGGCGGCCGGGCGAGTGCGCCGGCGAGCAGGAGGGTGAGGGACAATGCGGTGGAGAGGAACGCAACGGCGAGCTTCATTGTGACAGACTGACAGTGCAGCTGCCGCTGTGTACGTAGGCCGCTAGATGAAGAAGGTGAACTTGGCTTCAAATGCGTGTGCGCTATTTTTAACTGCGCTGGAGAAATAAATGGACGACTTTGCGCGCCGTTTTTTCTGCAAAGTCCAGATCTTTGGCTGCCTATTTTTTCAGTGGTTCAGAATATTTAGGACAGTGTCAAACGACGATCGTTTGAGCCGTGACAATAAACTCTGTTCCATGTTGAAAGAGGAAAAACAAATAGAGACCAAGTCATTTGTGGAATTTAATTTAGTTTAACCTCTGCCAGAAAATGTTATTGTAAATACGTTCATGCAAAATGAATGTTTACATACACAGAGTTGCGACAAACGAATTAACGAAAAACATAAACATTACTCATTACTGTATATATGTACCCGCGCCCAAAAAAGTAAGATAAAAATCAACACCTATATCATCAGAAAACTGGATACCGTTATAGCCAAGATGGCGAGAAGGCGCCCGGCGCCAACGCGGCACGACAAACTCTTGGCGTCCGCGGAGCCACGCTCAGCTGCGCCCGGTGCGCCGTCGTTCGCCTTGTCCCCGTGCACCGGCGCCGGCGCTGGCGCCGGCACGGGTGCCACCTCAGGGGCGGTCGGGAAGATCTGCTCCGGCAGCAGCACCCTGTTCAGCGCGTACACCGCCACGGGCGACGTCGAGTACACGCTGCTGACGAGCTTCGCGGTGGCCCAGCCGGACTGGACGCGGATCGTCCCGGCGGCGTCGGTGACGTTCACGGCGTACTGCTGCCCGCCGGCGAACGTGGGCACGGGGCCCAACGCGGCCAGCGCCGAGAACGACGAGAGCGGGTGGTACCGGGGCATCCCGTGGCACAGCATGAGCGTGCGGAGCTGGTCGGCGGTGAGGTTGGAAAGCGCGGCGCCGTCGACGGCCGCGAACGCCGAGTCCTCCGGCGCGAACACGGTGACGCCGCCGCCCTGGTGGTGGTCGGAGGCGGTGTCGTTTGCCTGGCTCTGGAACGTCGTGATCACGCCCGTCTTGGTGAGGTACCCCAGGAACGTGCCGTACGGCCCGGCGAGGGAGAGCAGCTCGGCGAGGTCGACGTGGCGCGGCGCCGGCGCCGGCGCGGGGGTGTCCGCCGTAGCCAGCAACTGGGACAGCGCGACGCTCGGGAGCGCGAGGCACAGCACCGCGATGGCGAGCACGGCGGATTTCAGCTCCATCGCTGCAAAAAAATATCGCCTACGTAGTACCTAGTCGTGTGCAACGCCAGCAACTGCGCCACCTGAGTGAGGCCGTGACGAAGCCATGAGCAGCAGAAGAATTTATACTGGATGGTTAACTGAGCGATCGACTAAGAAATTATTTGTGAAAGTACAAGCAAGGGACGGCATTTGGTTGGCGTCGGGTAAGTTGTCACTGTCGAGTGGTCAACCTTCAGAACCCTTGCACACGATCATACAATTCGGGAATGTTTTACTCCTAGCTCCGACAGTTTGATATTTGTTAGTAGAGAAGATGGAGAAGAATGTCCTACAACTAATATGCACCGACGGTCAGCACAGAACAGATGTGGAAGCTGACATTAATTAAACATTTAAACAGAGGGCAAGTCGATCCTCAATCCAATTAAGTGTTATCCAACTCTACTCTGATTGCCAACTTGTTAAGTATCACATCCACAGGTGGGCGACGGGGGCATCGTGCAACCGACGATACTCGTTTCTAAAGCACTGACGCTGATGCTGTCAATACGGACTGGGATCATGTGCAGTCCCAACCACAACTGCATGTTAGGGACTGCACAAGATCTTGTCCATTCAATTTTTCAATGAAAGGTCCAGATGAAATACTACAGTGGTCTTGTTATAATAATTTTGTACCGAATTGTCTGAATGAACAGTGTCTTGTCAAATTTGGGCCTTTGGATTTGCATCCTACAGCCATAGTTGCAGTCATACTAAGGACTGCACAGAAACCAAATCATGTCAATACATTCGCCGGAGCATGCAGCTCCAACAGTGACGAACGCAGAACCAAATTTTAAGGGGTGCCGATAGAATGAAGCAAACTAATATAAGTGAATTAAATATAGGACAAATCCAAAATAAATTTATGGATACGATTTTGCTAACCATCTATCGAGTGATTGATTTTTTTCGTGGCTTTTGACCTTTTTTTGGCCGCATGATCTTTGTGCCAAGATTTGTGCAGCAATTGCCGTGGATGAGGTCGCCAGTGAGTTAACGTGGGCCAGACTTGTCGTGCGGATAAAATGCATGAAGTATGTAATTTTCATAGGTCAGATTAAAAAATATCTCTCTGTTAATTTACATGTCAAATTAAGTACTAATTAATACAACAAATTTAACATATCTTAAACATCTAGATAAAATTTGATTTCTTTAGCTGTTGAAAAATTAAGACATTTGAAACTAAAATATAAAATAAAATATAAAATTACAGTCCTATATAACTAAAATTACATTTGTAAATTCAGTTGATATGACATGTAAGTGCACTGTAAATTTTGATAAAATTGCCGTGTAAGTAAATATGTATTTGTTAATTTTTTTAGTCCATTGGATGTAAATCTAAGGGTAGAAAAAATCTGGGTGATTTTTTTTTGTTAGAAATCTCCCGACAAATAGATAGACAGTTCCTTATGGATATATTATAAATATGAAAACTAAAAGAACTAATTATGCTATGACATTAAGCTTCTCCTATACATAACAAGCTGAAACATGTCTTAAAGAATGGAAGGTATACTTTGGTTTGCCCAACGGTATGTAGGAGTGCCTCCCTGTTAGGATCGCCCCTGGGCTCCAGGTAGGATCACGCCACCATTTTGGCTGTTCGTCCATACGTCCACAAGAATTCCACATGCCCGAACGGCCGAACCCCCGAACTTTTGACGGATAGATGGCGACGTGCGTGCCGCAAGCGTTTCGTAGTTGTTCTGGGCGTACATACGTTACTGGTCCGCCACTTCTCCGTGTCTCGCCTACGTAAAGACAGTGGATGACTAAAACGATCTTTGTTAAGGGAATGACTCAAATGACCAGAAATAATTTGCAGGTGTCGGCACATGAGTTGTCTTTTTTTAATTGAGTCGTGCTGGCAGTCAACATGAACTACTCTCCTAGCTTTCGATTTTTTTATTTTTTTTATTTTTTAAAATATTTAAAAAATAAATTACCGTTTCAAAGTTTTGCAAAAATATACTCCTCCGCCCTACCGTAACATGGGACATATAAATTATCTTACGGTAGGACAATCTATATGACGTGACACCTCGCAGGAGAGACATGTCATGGCAATTTTGCAGGTGAGGGGGCCACCTGCAAAATTGTCACGTCGCAAAGTTTGGTAATGCATGAAACCGCAATGACAATTTTGCATGCGGCTCCTTCCCAACGATAAATCGTTCTTTCATAGGACGATTTATCCTTAGAAGCGGGCCACCTGCAAAATCACTACGGCGCACCTCCCACAAGGTGCCATATCATATAGATTACCTTATCATAGGACGATTTATATGTCCCGTCTTATGATAAGGCAGGAGAAGTATGTTTCTGTAAAACTTTAAAATGGTAATTTATTTTTGTAAATCTTTTAAAAAAAAATAAATAAATAAATAAAAATTCTCTGGCTTTCATCCCTAGCTGTACTCAAATATAAGCCCACCCAACCCAATTCAGCCAGAGCAAACCGGGCTGATTTTCCAAACTGGGCCAAAGCCTAGCCACGTTACCAAACGACCCAAAGAATACCGCACATCAGCCCAAAAAGAGGTCGCAACGAACGAACAGAGGATCTGTACAAAACGAAGAAGGTGGAGCCGAGCACACTCGGCCATGAATTCCTGCATGTCCCGCGTGGGCGCCATGTGAGAGGATCGGAACTATAGTTGGCCAAAAGGCCCGGGCTCGACGGCACAGTTCATGGCACGGACTTTTGGCCCAGCCTAGACACGGCCCGGACCAACTGTTGGGTCGTGCCTGGGCCTATACCTCGATACGATAGGTTGGTTCGGCACGGCCCAATCCAATGATCAGGGAGATTAAATAGATGAGGGAGGCAGAATAGACTTATTCCAGTCATATAAGACAGGCCCAAAGAGATGAGGGATGCCAAATAGACTTATTCTAGTCATATAAGACACGGGCTAAAGAGTTGAGGGAGGCAAAATAGACTTATTGCAAGAAAAAGCATGGTGGGCTTGTTGTGCTTTCGCGCCAGCCCGGCACGGCCCAAGCCCTATTGGGTCGTGCTTGGGCTGTTGGTGCAGCCCGTGGGCAGGCATGGCCTGCCTCGGTGTGTCGGTCGGGCCATCCCGAGCCGACTGATCTCGGACCGTGCCGAGCCAGGCCATCCATTTGGCCATCTATAATCGGAACATCTTCGACATTGTCAAGCTGTCACACAACCCAAGTGCCAAATATGCCACGATAAGCGGCACTGAATTCTAAACTCTCAAATAGACATCCTCTCATTGTTTATATATCATCCAAATGGTTATAATTTTTTTAAAAAAATTCAATAAGATAAAGTAATATGTGATAAATTACTTCACAAACATGCAAGTTAAAATTGAACTTCTATAAGTTATAACGAAAAAAATAAATTAAAGTACGGGTAGTTAACATATATTCACAGTCAAATTTGTTTTTTTCGTTGTAACTTGTAGAAGTTAAATTTGATCTTATATGTTTATGAAGTGATTTATTACATATTAATCTATCTTGTTAAAATTTTTTATAATTATTTGAGTAACATTCAAACAAGAAGGAGATATCCATTCGAGATTTTAGAATAGTTTCTCCGCTATGAGCTGCCAATATGCCATGATGAGCGAACACAACTTCTTCCACGAGTACTTGTACACACCCCATTCCATCCCCTCCTATTGTCAAATTCGTCTAAGATTTTTCGTACCGAAAGTTTCTCTGTGCCACAAACGGAGGCAGATAATGAGACGATTCAGTGCACAAACCTAGCTACTCCATTCAGCACCTCCATTTCGCTTTTCTGAACTAGCGTCCATGGAACGTGAAGGGCATCAACACTTGACACACAGGCAGGCGTATGCATCGGAAAGGAGGAACCGGTATGATGGCGAAACCGCAAAAAGAGAGGGGCCGGAAAGGGGACGAGATCACGAGAAACATCGACGGCGAAAAGGCATCTCGATCGAGTTGTCTACCCATCCATCCATGATATCAATTGGGTCCTGAGATCCATGTGCTTGGGATTTCTGTAGCTTGGGGATGGCAATTGGCTGAAACCTCTCGATCAACCTGTCTCCTCCTTTGCCGATGAGAAGATTCCAAGATTATAAGATGGCCGAGCTTTTCTGGCACCAAGATCTCTTCGAGGGGCGAAATGGGCGGCGCGGTCCACATCCACACAGCTAGCTTAGCTAGCTGCACATGCCGCCGAATCTTTCTTCTCCCCTGCAAAGCTGGATAATATTAGGTTCAGGTTTTTTTTTTTGAGAACTATGTTAGGTTCAGGTTACTTTCTTCTCCTCGACATTGCATCGGCCAGTTTCGGGATCATAGGTAGTAATCTAGTGCAGAAAATATCGGTGCTCCTAGTACGTACTCTCTTGAACGCTAGAAATGAAGGTTTTTTTAGGATGGAGGGATACTACTCCCATACTAACCCAGCGAAGTCGGTTTATTAATTCGTGGCCAGTTATTACAACTTGGGTTTGCTCCTAGGATCTGTAAAGATTGCTCAAATGTCAGGAAGGGAGACAACTCCCAACATGTCATGTGGCAATGGAAAAGGACGCCGCGTTCCTTGATCAAAACAAATCAAGCCCCGCTAATCTCCCGCCATCCTCTCTCGCGACACCGCAAACCCCAATGATTTCGTTTCGTTAGCGCGTTCGGTTTTTTCTGTCTATGTATCATGCAAGTCGATGCACAAAAACAGCTGTCTCTTCTGCAGCTTGTTCGATGATTGGACAATGGACACTGCGTACGTGTCGGTACGTGTCAAATAAAGTCTGAACTCGCATCACACATCTGTAGTACAGTTCAGTTCGTCGGGGAGTAACCGCTAATTCATCCGTAGAGGAGCTTCATGTAAAACCGTGTGGGATTACTGAAGAAAATGGGGTGCTAATTCGCCGTGATGATCTTAACGAGCGCCATCACCGACCACCATTGAAGAAAACGCTTTGGCAAAGCTAGCTCATGACCTGTGCGTCCTTACGGCGAGTATTGATGAGTGGTAATTGTTCGCCGGTACAGGCAGCCGCTTCTTGTCCATGGGGGGTTCGCCTTATAGTTGTTGCTGGGCTGTAAGAAAACATAATACTCGTGCAGCGTACTGTGTGTCGCTGCAGTGTGTATGGTGATCGCTTTATCGCCCACTGGCTGGTTGGTATTAACTCGTGCAATCAACGCGGTAGTTAAGTCAAACGATGCGCGGCCGCTAATCGGCCTGTTTACGTTTTTACCATGCCAGTTTCTACCGCTAATCGGCCTGTTAACGCGGTAGTACTAGTGAAGATAGTAAAAGACAAGAAACGAAGACACAAACACAAATGCAGAGCTGAATCCAATGGCGGCATGGTGCCGGTGCTTCCAGCTTTGCCTCTATACCTGAATCTTGGCATGCCTGGGACTCCGTGCTGCCGGCTGTCCATCATGCTGGTTTGCCCAAAATTATTGTCGCCTGAGTCGTGCCTCCTAAACGTGCCGGCGACGAATCCCGTCGTCCTGCACGCCACGCGCGCGAAGGCGCGAGAGGCTATCCGCTCCACCCACCCAACTCGCGCGTGGGACAGGCGATTTTACGGCGGAAAACGCCGCGGAGACCGACAGCCGCACGCGCGCCGGGATCGGAGGATCCGAGGACGTGCGCACCAGTCCGCCAGGCAGCCAGCCAAGGCACAGCCCCCCCCTCCCCCCGAACGGCCGATGCCCCCCACCCGGTGATCGACCGGTGCGTCGGCGTGCGAGCGGTGAACTGCGTGCGCATCCGGATCGTGGCGCACCGCGCGTCGCCATTATTCCGCGGGGACCGTCCGTCAGGGTGTCAGCAGCGCGCAGGCCCTGGTGCCCGCCCTTCACTCCGGGACGCCACGCGACATCTCACTTCCAGATCGGCTCATCGACATATGGCGTCACCAGTATTATTAACTTCGTTCCAAAATAAATTAATACACATCTTAGTATCACGTCGGTTTAGCTTCATAATACTATATTAATTTATTATGAGATGGATATACTACCTCCGTCTCAAAATAAATGCATTTCTCTAATTCAAATTTAAATTTAAAAGTACATTTATTTTGGGATGAAGGAATAAATACAACTGATTTAAAATCATAATGGTTTATTAGCAATTAAAATATAATTTATAAATAAAATTTTTATATATGTATCCCTGTTGACTTAAAAAGTTAATATCGAAAAGGAAACTAATACGTTGACCAAAACATCAAAATTATTTTAAAATTTTAACAATGACTTACTAGCATAGTAAATCATGGATTTTTTAAAGTACCTATGGATAGATGTGGGCTGTTAAAGGCATGAGATCCAACGGTGGAAATACATTACTACTGCACCTAATATCAAAATGTAGTATTATAGTAGAAGGGTAATTTTAAAAAAAGCATTATGATATTTTTGTAAATTCAAATTTGATAGAGGGTGTAATATGTAATCTGTGTTGTGGGTTGTAATAAGACCGGCCCAATCTATTTACGATGGCTCGTAGACTATTAAGAGCGACACCCCAATCTAGAGGCCAGAGGCGGGCGGCGCCGTCCCACCTTTGCCATCCTTCGCCCTCTCCTTCGAAGGGATGAGGATGGCGGCTTGGGCCTTGCAGTACATGGCTGAGAACACGCAAAATTACCAAAATACCTTTTTACCAAAATTACGAAAAATCTAAAATGCCTCTACTATACTACTGTTCACACAGCAGTGAAAACACTGGAAAACGTCTCTAAATCATAGGACAAACGATAAGACCCGTAGTTTTTTTTCAGTCTCACTGTGAAAATTGTCGCGACCGCGTAAATAATCACGGAGAGTAGTACTGGAATCAACTGTTACTGCCCAATTTCTGGGCCTCGTTGCACCGTACTTGGCGCCAATAAATGACAAGGAAAAGAGATTAAAGAACAAACAGTCCTGGGAGGCATCAATGGGGGCTGGACTCCGGTGTCCGGAGGCAGATACATCTCATTATTTGACCACCACCACCACCACCACTACTGCCAACGCCCACCACCTTCCCCCTCTTGCTCGCCTGGGTCTCCTCCCATCTCCCAGCACAGCTCAGTGCCACCCCGGCAAAGCCTCTCCATCTCCTCGTCGTCGTCGTCGTCTCGGCGTCTCCAGCTCTCGGTCTCTCGGCCGAGGCATACACAATCCAGGACGTCCATTGCGCCGGCCCGCTGCTCCCGCCTCCCAGGGATTTTTGTTTGGTCCGTGTTGGCTGCATCCTGTGAGGTGCGGGTGTTCTTGGGAGCTCTGTGTTCCGGGGTGGTGAGCTCCGGCGGCAGGCAATGAGGGGCAGCCATGTCTGCTCCTTGGTTTCCTTCCTCGTTTTGCTGTGGCTGGGGGTTGCTGCTGCGCAGAAGGCCTCTTCTTGGAAGACGCTCAGCGGTACATTCTTCGGGTTCCGGTTACCTTCTTGGTTCATTTCTGTGTATGCTGCGATGTGAATGAACCGAACTGTAGCACTTCCTTTGGTCGATAGAGGAACATTTTCGTTGCATTTTTGGGTATCAAGTTTGGGGATGATCTGTAGGACGTGTTCTAGGTTCTGCCTAAAATGTTCTCTCTCTTTTGTTATCATCTTTCGCACCACATTGATTTCGTTCTTGCACGGTACTAATATAGTTCATTTTCGCCCATTTAGCATTGTCCCAACAGCTTACTTAGCTACATTGTGTTTCTTAGATGTTGTGTGGAAAAGATTGGGACCAAACGACCAAAAACTGGCCCTTTGATTTTTTTTCCTCTCTTGGGTTGCATAGACTTTCTTACCTTACAGTTACAGACAGGGTAGTTTTGTGGAGATTAATCATACATGTATTTTCTGTGAAAAAGTTTTTTTAAGGATAAAATTTGGCTTTTACCATATTATTCAGAAGTTAGGACCTAACCATTGCAGTTGGGAGTTATGCTATGCACGTCTACAAGGCTAACAGTCAGCTCACCATTTCAGGCAATGCTCCGGCAATCATAGCCAAGGGAGGATTTTCAGGCATATTCCCCGATTCAAGTGAATTCGCATATCAGTTTGCGCTCATTGCTAGTTCGCCTGATACGATCCTATACTGTGATGTTCGGTTGACCAAGGATGGTCTTGGTATCTGCCTGCCGGACATAAAGATGGACAACTGCACCAATATTCCAGATTTCTATCAACAGGGTAGGAAGAGCTACCTTGTCAATGACGTGTCGACGGCGGGATGGTTCTCCGTTGACTACAATGGCACCGAGCTTGGCCAAGTGTCTCGTAAGTGCTATCATACTGATCTAAGCTCCCAAATATTGGATGAGGAAAGCGGAATGCCTATTGTGTTAGTTTACATGTCTAACTCGTTGTTATTGTATATTTTTTTGTGCAGTGAAGCAATCAATCTTTTCTCGCTCGCCGAGGTTTGATCCAAGCTTCTTTCCAATTCTTGCTGTCGAAGACATAGCATCCAAATTTAAGCCTCCTGGAATGTGGCTCAATGTCCAGGTACTATTAGAAATCTTGACGTGGCGCAGTAGGTTATGTTGCGTGTGTTTCTGTTGTCACTAAAAGCAATTTGTGCCATTTGCAGCATGACAGTTTCTACAGTCAGTTCAATCTGAGCATGTCAAACTACATCCTTTCTGTGTCAAAACGTGTTATTGTTGACTATATCTCATCACCTGAAGTGAGCTTCCTTACTAAAGTATCTGGAAGGCTTAGCAACAACACAAAGCTTGTGTTCCGTTTTCTCGATGAGAGCACAATCGAACCATCTACCAAACAGACATATGGATCCATGTTGAAAAATCTTACATTTGTCAAGACATTCGCATCTGGTATACTTGTCCCAAAAAAATATATCTGGCCTGTTTCACCAGATAATTATCTGGAACCACACACTTCAGTCGTCGATGATGCTCATAAAGCAGGGTTGGAAATTTATGCTGCCGACTTTGCCAATGACTTTATGTTCAGTTACAACCATAGCTACGATCCATTAGCGGAATATCTCTCGTTCATTGACAATGGTGCTTTCTCTGTTGATGGAGTATTGACTGATTTCCCTGTTACACCTTCAGAAGCCATAGGCAAGTCATTTTGGTCTATATCATTGTGGACAGTCATTTTCGTTCTTAAAATTTAGAAACACTCATGATGATGTTGTTTCGTCCTTTATTTTGCTGTGCAGGCTGCTTTACTAATCTAAAGAACAGCAAAACAGATCATGGTATGTTCAATTTCACCCTATTTTCTATGTTTCATGTTTAATTTTGTTACTGACCACCATTTTCACATTTGGTATGCAGGAAAGCCTCTAATTATTTCCCACAATGGTGCTAGTGGGGATTACCCAGCCTGCACTGATCTAGCTTATCAAAAGGCAGTTGATGATGGTGCCGATGTCATTGATTGCCCTGTCCAATTGACCAAAGATGGCATACCAATATGCATGAGTTCCATTAACTTGATGGATGATACTACAGTTGCAAAATCACAGTTCGCCTCTCAGACAGCTGTAATAAAAGATATTGAGAGTGTGCTAGGAGTCTTTACCTTCAACCTCACTTGGGATGACATCGTAAAGAATCTGAGACGTAAGTTAAATTGAAACATTTCTACCTATGTATGTGTTATCTTGAATAAAATGTATGTGTTATCCTAAGAAAATATAGACACTAAGACTATTCATTTCCATTCTTACAGCCAAAATATCTACCCCATTTAGCTCTTTCAAACTGGACAGAAATCCAAGATATAGGAATGCGGGGAATTTCATGAGATTATCAGACTTTCTGGACTTCACAAAGGATAAGGATTTATCAGGAATCATGATCAGTGTGGAGGTGAAAATTTTATGTTATGAATGCTTGTTTCAGTTTATGAACAGAACTACATTTATCTATTTATTTCAGTACTTTATTGCAATGATATTGCTGTCCTTTTACTTCTGTTGAATGATTTGTCTGTTCCAGCATTGTTTTTCTTTCACATTTCAGTGTTTAAGCCTACCAAAAACAAACCCATGAACCACCAATCCACCATCTGAAAATGTGTAATTTTGTTTTTTTTGCTGAATTTCAGCAATAGCTATTACTCTCAATTAACAACCTACCTATATGTTTGCAGCATGCTGCTTTTGTGGCGGAGGAACTTGGGTTTGACATGGTAGATTCAGTTATCAAGACCCTCGACGCTGCTGGTTACAGCAACCAAACTGCCCAGAAAGTTATGATTCAGTCAAGCAACAGCTCGGTTTTGGTGAAGTTCAAGCAGCAAACGAAGTACGACCTTGTGTACATGATCAATGAAGAGGTGAAGGATGCTGCGCCTTCTTCCCTTGCTGCCATCAAGAAGTTTGCCAATGCCGTTTCCGTCGAAGGCAACTCTATATTCCCCGAGAACCGCCATTTCACTACCTACCAGACCAACCTCGTCGAGTCCCTGCAGAACGCGGGTCTCCCGGTCTATGTTTATACTCTCATGAATGAGTTTGCTTCTCAGCCATATGACTTCTTCTCGGACGCTACCGCACAGATCAATGCGTATGTTCAGGGTGCTGGAGTGAATGGCGTGATCACCGATTTCCCGGCAACAGCACGGAGATACAAATGTATGTCTGGTTAGCTAGCTTGTGTGCATCAGATCCTAGATAGCTCCCAAAAATCTCTATTCATTTCTCAATCATGTTCTTCTGAGTCCTGACACCATCCGTTTCGTTTTTGCAGTGAACACCTGTATGCACATGGGGAACAACACGCCGAGCTTCATGGCCCCGGCTCGCCCGGGGGATCTGCTGCAGATCATCAGTAAGCCGGCGCAGCCGCCGGCGATGTCGCCGATGCCTCTCCTGACGGGCTCGGACGTGGCGGAGCCGCCGCTGCCGCCTGCAAGAACAGCTCAGGCGCCGTCGCTCGCGAGCAGGATGCAGGCTCATGTCGCGATCATTGTCACATTGGCGATGCTTCTCGCTTGCCATCCCCTGGTATGACCGAACAACGCAGGTTCACACGCCAAAATACTAATCCAGTCTGTTTGTTCTGTTCTTCTCTTTTTCTCTCGTGTAGCGATTCGTTTCATCCTCATGTAATTTTTGCATTGATGGGTCGTCCCCGATTTGCCTATGAGGCTATGACACTTCTCTGTGGGCTGACTGCCCCCAGTGGTCTCAGTATATATGTGTGGTAATATATTGTTCAGCTTTTATCCAGCTGTCGTGTAAAAAAGTATCTGATTCGGATGGTGCATTCCTCTCCCACGATCTTACACCTCGTTGTCAATTTGTCACATTTGTTAATTGTTAAGTAGTATGCAGTGACAGTTCTGACATGTATCTTACTTACCTTTATCTAAGCCCCTGCTTGGATCCTTTAGTCCCTGGACTAAATTAGTCTCAGGACTAAAGTAGACTAAATTAGTCCCAGGACTAAAAACTTTAGTCTCCTCCTGTTTGGATCTAGGGACTACAAGTCATTAATTGATCTCAGTCATTAATTGATCTCTAACCATGCAATTCGCAAGGATAGAAATCAGATCATGCAAGGGTAGTAGGTAGAAAGAAAAGATTTTAGTCTCTATAAGCTCCTCTCACAGGGACTAATGAACTAATGCACAAGTTTCTTTCATAGAGACTAATGGACTAATGTACTTTTATTCCCTTTTAGTCACTCCTGTTTAGAATTTTAGGGACTAAAATGAAGGGACTAATGAATTAGTTCTTTCAACCAAACAGGCCCTAAGCTATGAGAAGGCTTGTTGGTGTAGAACAGTACAAGGGTAAAAACCAGCTCACTCCGTGCCTACTGATCTGGTCCGTGCATGGCCACAAATGGTACTACTCCTACCTAAGCTAATTACCAGTAGAACTGCAGAAGACAGCAATGATCTGTCACAAGTGCTCCATTGCCGGTCACTCCGACCACAGCCTATTAGCAGCAAAGAAGATCTGACTGACTCATCATGCATTGCCTCAACAACTACCTAACTCGAGATCAAACCCACCACACGGATCATTCGTTCCCTTCCTCAACGATCCCGAATGCTCTGAACCTGGTCATTCGAAATCAGTCCTGATTACCAACTTCTGCCCTGCTCCCCCCACCCATCAAACCCCTTTTGTCCACCGTAAAGTTGGGCCACTTGGCCACTCCCTCCCGCCTCTGCGCATGGCCTATCTTATCTTAGCCCGCCTGCTGCTGCTGATGCTGCTTCTGCTCCCCTCGTCTTCCTCTCCGGACGCAGCGCGACACCGGCGTCTCCAGATGAGACACTGACATGTGAACCTGTTAGATATAAGATCTACATGTCAGCCATTCGAAGTCAGAGGATAGTACTTGAGAATCACTATATGCGGTGCTCGCACGCCGAAGTCGATCAGCTGTGACAAATCATCGCACAGTGCTCGCTTGGAGCCCGGGCCGGGAGGAGGATTAATAGCTTGGCTCGGCGGAAAAACGAGGCGCTTTGATCTGATTCGTCACGGCCCACGGTCACACGGGGGTGTGGGCATTTTTTCGGTTTCCTGATGAAACCCAACAGCGCTCCTCCGTCCCATTCTGCTTCCTCCGAAGAAAACCGAAGCGCATCGATCGATTGGCTTTTGCGTGACTAGGCGAGTCTTTCCATGAGAGATCACGGTGATAAGTAAACTGCATATGTTTTTTTTTTCTTTTCCCTTTTGAAACGGATGGCAGCCAGGAGAAGTATGTGAGGAAATACTACCAATTAGCTAGGATTCAGAAGAGTAGCACATCCTAGGCATGTACAGATTACTAGCACTCTATACACTCGGGTAATAACTCTCTAGTTCATGGAGGATATACCGACACCAACAATCGCGTGTCGATCAAAGATACAATCATGAGTTGAGCTCCTGACCATAACCAATGGATACACACATGGTCTGTAGTATCTGCATGTACGTACGCTACGGACGCCGTGCCTAGGCGTAGATGGCGTAGCGCATGCTCTCGCGCACCATGAGGTGGCTGACCTCGTCGGCGCGAGGCGGCCGCCACCCGCTCGTCGCCCACGCCTCCTCCACGTCATCGCCGTCGAGGCGCACCACGCACGACATCGCGAGCAGCGCCCTCGCCATCAGAGCGCCTGCCCCGCCCGCCGCCGTACCCGCCGCCACGCCGCGCGCGTCGTCTGCGCCGGCGTGCAGTCCCCCGAGCGCGCTCTCGTCCACCACCCGCGCCGTCCGCCGCCACCGGAAGAGAGACAGCACGCCGCCCCACATACCTTATCTCCCTTCTCCCTCGTCCTCTTGCCTCTCGAAAGATAATTAAGCTTGCTTCTTGTCAAGCTCGCAAGCACGGTGGCTTATATATATACACGTACCAGACGCGCACGCACCGGAGAGACAGAATCACAGAACGGAACACGATTTGATTGGATTGATCTCACCGGTGATCTGCAAACAGAGCGAACGCCAAGGAACACAGGAAACCGGACGGGGTCATGGATGGAAAGGCGAAACCGCGAAAGGCGAGATGGGTGGTGGTGGTGGGGGAGAGAGGAGCACTCGCGCAAAGCTGAAAAGGTTTTTGCGAGCTAGCGAGCGAGAGCTAGTGGGGGTATCCATCGATGGCAACACACCTACACGAGCCGAAAACAACAGCAGCCTACTGCGGAAAAATTGCACACATCTCTCATCTAATCTTCGCTGCTGCCAATCTGCCATGATCAGGGAGTTGTACTTCCATTATTGTACTCTTACCAACCAAAAAAAAAAAATCTCCCTGTTGTTCTTTAGACACGGTCGTTTTTGCCTGGCCGTGGATAAAAAAGGGGCAGGAGTTGACAAGCTCGCTCGTGGTCTACTGGTTTGAGATGGCCGGATAGGCGCTTGTCACTTTTTGCAAAGCTACTACTACTCTTGCCCGGAGTGCTTGTCGGCATATGCTACAGTGTGCTCACAGTTTCGAGATAGATGCAGGACTGATCGATCGATCCATTGCAAGTTGCGTGCGTATCCAAAAGGTTGCGAAGGTGAGGCCTTTTTTGGGCGTACGACCCGTGAAGACTGAAGACGGCGCGCCACCAAACGCAGTTGCTGCTGGCTGCTAGAAAGTATAGATGCCAGGTGATCTGGACGTACGCTGCACGCTGGGTAATAAACCATGCAGTAATACTGTCACGTTGGATTCTTCCATGAGCCCATGAGCGCGGTGGTTGTGTGATTATGATCAGCTCTCTAATTGTGTTGGGCCGTTTCCAAAAAAGAATGTCTTTGGGCCGGCCAACGGGATAAGGTGGGCAAAATCTAGGACGGGTCAAGCCCTAATCAATAGTATATGTTACGTCTACACGAGTTCATGTAGGGATATAAGTGAACCGACCCACGAACCTACTTATAGATCAAATAAGTAGATAATCCACGGGTTTCAGCGTCATGACCCAGTTTGCCATACTTAAAAAAGCAAGTGATCGATCTTACAAGCTAAATTAGTAAATTCATGGGTTATCCATTAATTTTGTTTATAGATGGGTTTATGGGTTGACCCATTTTTACATTCCTAAGTTCACGTGTCGTCAAGGACGCAAACGCTGATTAATCAATCAGCTATAATCAACCGAGCACGTAAAACGCGCCAGTTCCAACCGACCCCGTCGCGTCGCGCACGTACGCGACGCGACGCGAGCCGCCGCTGCCGCAACGCAGCGCAAGAGAAAAAACCGTAAAAATAGAGACACCGAAAAAAACCAGCAGAAAACACCACCCCTCTCTCTCTCTCTCTCTCCTCGTCAGTGTCCTCGGCCCGGCGCCGCGCCGCTCGGCCGCAACGAACCCTCTCCTCCACCACGCCGCCCGCCGCGGCGGCGCTCGCGGTACGCGGGATTGGGAGGCGGCGGCGGCGGCGGCCACGGCGCCTGGAGTGAGTGGTGGAGCGGGCGGCGGCTGGAGGGGCGCGGGGGCGGGGGGAGAGGAGGGGCGGCGGAATCTAGGGTTAAAGGGAGGGCGGGTGCCGCGGCGCCATCATCGCTATGGACGATGATGGCGGGGAGAGGACGTTCAAGGCGAACTTCACCGGGGAAGGGGTGAGGCTGCTGCGGGCGCGCGTCAAGGAGAAGCTCAAGGAGCTCATGGGCGACTACTCCGACGACACCCTCGCGGTGAGCCCCTCCCCAAACCTTCCCCCACTCGATCGTCTTGTCTGCAGCGCGATCTCCGATCCGTTTGCTAAAACCCTGGCTGGCGATTACGAGTGGGATTAGATTCCCGTCGTGGCTGGCACACGTCGTGTCGGTGTATGAGGATTTCGCGGGCTCGCGTGAGAAGTTGGAATTGGTTTCGTTTTAGATTCGTTTGCGGCCGCCGTCCTATCTGCATTTGTCTTTATTTTGGTTCCTTTGCTTTAAGGATTGGAGTAAGAAGCTTTTTTTACCCTTATATGGACTCTGAAGCTGGACAATAAATAACTGGCGCTCAGCACCTGAGCAGCACATGGGATCGTGTTATGCATTTTTGACGAAGCATGGAACATTGGCTAGCCAAAAAAATATTGTCTGCTAAGACAGTTTCTTGTTAGATCAGTATTGCCTTGGTGAAGCATCAGTCCATTTGATGTTTTTATTGCTTAACTGGACTGGCGATTCTGTGTGCACCCATTGGCAGAAATTGTGCTTCGATGCCTAATATATTTTGAATTTTGGGATATTTTTAACTTTTCATGAGGTCTATGGAGGTTACATGGTCGGCTGATGTCGTGAAACTTTGTTGCTAATCCAAAGGAGTTTGTGTTACCTTTTTGAAATGTAGAAACCTATGATCCATCGTTATTGTTGATCTAACGATTTCATTTTGTTGATCAGGAGTATGTTGTGGTATTGCTCAGAAATGGAAGACGGAAGGATGAGGCTGCAAAAGAGCTGGAGGTTTTTTTGAGTGATAACAACGATGCATTTGTATCCTGGTTATTTTCTTGCCATCCAAATTTTTCTAAACTTTATTTAACCATGCATATTTTGTTCTAAGAGCTCTGAGAAACTATGGCCACGCAGGTTATGGGACCACCTGTCCTCAAGTTTGCACCTTTATGTGCAACCCAAAGCTATCTCTTCTAATAATGAAGCTAAAAGTACTCGGAGTAATGCTAGAGGAACGCCTGCACAAAATATGACTAGCAGCACACAAGCTATTCGTGAACCTGTAGCTGGCACTCAGAAGACAACAGGAATTCATCAGAGAAGGGAGTGGGGAGGAATTGTTCGAGACCAATCAGAAACAGTTCCCCTTCGAAGTGTCGTAACTACTGTTTCGCATGCAGAGGAAAAGGATGTTAATAAATCACATGCTAGAAGACGAACCCACTCACCTGACATGCATCACCATAGAAAGAGAAGCAGAGAAGATGAAGAACGGCAAATCAAGGTCTCTAAGCTCCTCCCAGTCTGAATTTATCTTACAAACATGTCCAGGGCATACATTTTTTTAGTGCATATATGAATTATTAAGTTGTGTCATGAAACACATAGTCTCCTATTGATAAATTAATGTTTTAGCCATACACTTTTCTCTAGCCTTGGTTGTAAGTCCATTGAACCAACCTACCCTTATCTTTTATTTGTGTAATATTAATGCTCAGATGATTAAATTGTGCACTTCTCAAGTTTAACGCACCTATATTATGACAAGGTTCTTATTATTTTATTTTGGAATACAGTTGTTTTTTTGTCTCCGGGGAAAAATTGGAGTAATGGTGCAAACCTAACAGAGTAACAGATATAGAATTTACGTACCGTTTATTTTGGTTATTGATATACATGTCCTGTTTTCTCCTTGCCATTACTGAATTCATTTATGTTTGCTTATTTGAAGTTTAAACATCCTTGTAATTAATTATCATTATTATGGGTTTCACCGTTTCTTTCCTTTTTCTCCTTTTCTCACTTGTAATCCCAGTTCTGCATGTCAAACCCCATCATAAGATTTGTAGGAGTATTAATCTTCTTCTAGTTTTTTTGGTTGCTCAGTGGAATAGCCCTCTTATATAATCTCTGATTCCACTTTATTATGCTTATTTTGGATCCCCTTTCATGTACAATTTCGGCCTCAACTTGAAACCTGATATTCAAAGCCCTGAACTTTCACAATTGGATCAACTTCAACCATGATAGTAGGATCTGTTGTGCCCATTTCACGTAACCTGGTTTGTGCTATTGTGGCCCTATAGTCAGCAGCACATGTGCGGGATTAGCCAATAAACAAAATAAACTACCTCATATATCTCAAGAGGCAAAAAAAACCATGAACAACTATGGGGGTATGGTATACACTCAGGATGTTGTTTGCACCATATCTTGAAGTTTAGGTTCTTGATTCTTAGATGAAATCCTTATTCATTTAAGTTCTTTGGAAATAAAAGTCTCATGACTAATAAAAGTATAAGTTTGAGAAATCCGTTGAAGAGAATACCTATAATGCCCATCAATTAAGTTCTTTGGAACATCCTACTGTCCTAGATACAAAATTAGTGAATGAGCTATCGTGTTTTTATTTGTGTTGCCACTGTTTATTTATATCATTACTATATCTGTGACTACTGATATCATTCAATGCATAGGAGATTCTGTATTCCTCGTCCTTGTTCTTCTTGGTATCTCATACTTTTATATCTTTTCAGAGAACATCACATCAAGACATTGATGCACCACGCCGGCTTCTTCAGTTTGCTGTTCGGGATGCTGTTAGACCTGTACAGCCCATAACCCCTAGATCAGAATCAGGTTCCAAACGACTTCGTTCTGTGGTGTCTACCATGCCATCAGATTCGCCACTTGATGTCAGACTGCAGAGAACGAATTCAGATGTAAGAGTACCTGGTGTCACCGCAGCAGCATTAAGAGCTGCAGCTGAGGCTGCTGAAGATGTTCTGAAGGAGAAATACTCTGGAAGTGTGTTTAGGAGATTGGGTAGAAGGGGCATGGTGAATGCTGCTGAGGAATCCTTTGGTTTCAGAGAACAAGCTCGAGAAAGAGAATATGGTGATATAGATAATGTCCAAGCAGAAAATCAACTAGATTTTCATGGAAGAAATCATTATGCAGGCGATGTTTATATGTATGACCGGGAGGCAGCCAAAGGCGCTGATTCTGCATCAGATATCGATGGGTATGATGATACTGGTGCAGCTAGGTATAATGATTTGGTATCTTGCCGAAGTACATTGCCTTCTAGTATAGGCAAAGAATCATTAGTAGCGGGGTTCAATACTGTTGAAGGAACTACTACCATTAGAAGCAGAAGGTCTATAATGCAGGACCCACATGCTAGTTCAGGGCGAGGACCATCTGAAAGGATAAACATTTCTGTTAACAATATTACACATAAGCCTGCGAACCATGCAACAAGAAGTAACGCTGTGAAGATAGAGCCTCATGTGCCCACAGAGATGAAACATACTGACTCAAGAAAGTCAACTGCGACACTTGCACATGTTAACAATACTCCAATGACTGACAAGTCCAAAGTAAGTTTCTGTACTTTCCAAGGGGTAGCCGTTTCACTCATTTTGAAACTTTAAACTGGCTTGGCTCATGAACATCTACAGCATACCACAAATCTTTTCATGTAGAATAAGCTTGATTTATTGCACCAAATGCATTAGTTCAGTCCTCACATGCTCAGTATACTTGGAATTGTAATCTTAAGTTGAGGCATCCAGGCTTTAGCTTGCTAAGTATATCCTTTGACAAACTTTGACTTGCTAATTGTTTTCTTAAAGAAAACACTGTAGAGGGAGGACTGGAACTCCAAATTCATATTGTTAGCCTGAAATTATTTTCTCTAAAACATGTGTTGGAAAACACGTACCATGGGTTCATAAGAACATACAGTGAACACCATTTTTTATTTTTCTATCCGCAAATAATAAAGCATGTCTGGGTTGTTGGCGTCTCCACTTGCATCTCTTTTTCTAAGTACTCTTCTGCCTAATTCTCTTACTTGGGTTTCTTCTGTGCTGTGACTTGTATGACGAATTTGTAATTAAATGTTTTTCTTATGCTTCTTTTTTTCTTAATCTTACAGGATGCAATGTGTTCAAGCTCTATGGTGGAGGAACATAAGGTTCCATCACTTGGTATGTAGCACTTGAGTGTAGATTATGACAGCTACATGATGCATTGAGCTTTTATATCAGCATGCAACACCATGTTTGATTATGAAACACATCTTTATTTAATTGAAAGTCATCATTCAAAACATCGCTACTGTACTATTGACTTTTTTTACCCCCTAACCTTACTTATTTTACATGTTGATTCTGTGGCTTTTCAACACCCTCAATGACTCAGAAATTTTCCTCTTCTTGCCCCCCTCCAGCTGTTGGATCATGCACTACAGGTCAGCCAGAAGGTGGCACTGATTCTAGAACAGTTTTTCTTTCCAATGTAAGTGTCTCATATTACCATTTCATTCATGAAGCTGAGAAGCTGCCTTTATTACTATTTACTAACGATTGTTCTCTTGTGTTTATAGGTACATTTTGCTGCTACAAAAGATGCTCTTTCCCGTCATTTCAATAAGTTTGGAGCTGTGCTTAAAACTCTTATTGTGACTGATATCTCTGGTCAGCCAACAGGGTATGAATTCCAAGTCCTCTACATTCTGAAGCCTGAACATCAAAGTTATTTTAGACATTATCTCAATTTTTTTTTCTTTTGTTGTCCGTTCAGCTCGGCCTACATTGAATTCTTGCACAAAGAGTCAGCAGAACAAGCTCTAACTCTGAACGGCACATCTTTTATGTCACGCATGCTCAAGGTAAAACCCCGTGTTGACCTTTCTATTGTGCATTAACACTCTACAACTCTATTGAATATTGTGGATCGCTATGCAAGATTCAGCTGCTCTAGGAAGCTTGCTTTAGTTTTATTTGTATGGGAGAACATATTAGTTGAGCTGCTTCACTGCACACATTATTGCCAGCTGAATTGTGTATTTATCTTTAGATCATACCTGTTGGTAAACTATAAAATAAAAAAATTCCTTGCTATTGCAGTCAATGCCCCACCTTTTCGGTGTTGTAATTCCTGGCAGAGAGATCCTAGTAGTTCTTTTTCATGGCTTGCCAAGTTGCCATGCATTCATGATCCCAGCAATTAACTGTGTGTACTGCAGGTTGTTAGAAGGAACTCCCTCGAAGTGCCTCAACAGCCTGGCTGGCCCGGCGTTTCTCGGGGATCAACATTCCCTTCAAGGCTCATTAGAACCGCATACCCAAGGCCAGCATTTCCTGGTGCTATCCGTGGGCGTCTACCACTCAGAGGTGGTGCTCGGAGCTTACAATGGAAGCGTGATGGTGCTGATACTGTCGATGCTGCAAAACCTAGTCACAGCACACCTATACCTACCGGTAATCAGTTGGTAAGCCCAGTTGCACGGAGCTTCACCTACACACGTGCTGAGCAAAAACAGGACGTTGGTGCGACCATTTGATTGCTCCTGATGAAACTCGCAGAAGGACCTCAGGATTAGTGCCATCTCATAGTTCCTCCTCTTCTCGTAAATACTATTTAGCTGCAGAGCTTAGTAACAGGCTGGTTTTTTTGGAACTGAATTTGAGCCATGTTCTACGACCAGTTTTGTGTGGCTTTTTCCGGCCAGCACTCATGCTGTGCTGGCTATGCGAAGTTTGTGGAAAGGAAAGGTTGTAGAATGTGATGGGAACCTCAACATTTAATATTATCATTAGGTTATTCACTCGGCACATTTTTCTTTATTGACTGATGTGATCATCTGAAAAATCTGTAGTTCTAGTAATGCTATCCTGCTGCATCTTTTGGCTCCACGATTGCCTTCCAATCAGGCAATTTTGTATGTACAGACTACAAATTCTGGCTATTACACCTGTGCTATTATAAATTGTAAACTACTCTTTTCGTTTTAAAATATAAGAGATTTTCATTCATCTAAAATTTTTTATATTTTGAAATAAATAGAGAACGGTACTGGTAGTACTATGAAAGAATAGCCCAATTTTAGCTTGGAATCAACGAAAACCCACGGGAAGCTCAAATCCAAGAATTGTTCACGTTGACTCAACTCATTGAAGGCAGATGATTTAAGGACAAGGACAAGAATCTGTGTCGTAACCCTCGTCTCATTGTCCCCCTTCTGCTGTTATCTGCCAATCTCATAATTTATTGTACTTCTTTTGTTTGGACTTGTTGCTGGAACAATTTTAGTGTTGTTAACCATTTAGATTTCAAATACTCCGTATCGTTATTGTATTTTCTGTCTTAAAATATAAATATTTCTAGAGTTTTTTATGAAGATTAAAAAAATAAAACTAAATGAGTAATGGATATGATTGATTAAAACGAGGGAGTAGGTGAAAAAGTTACATGAGCATGATTATGAAAACACGGAAACAGAAAAACTGGGGAATAGAGTGCTATGTTCTGAAACTATCGTCTGGATAACATGCAGGTAAAACGTCGAAACTTTATGTCATTGGAAGTAAAAAACATGAGGTAGAACCTCCCTATAAAATTAGTATTAAATAGCTCATTTTATAGAAATTTCAAAGAAATTTGGAAGAGCTATTCCTTTGTTCTGAGTAATCACATAGGAGTTTTTTTTACAAGAACCCAATCCTCCAAAATTTATGTTTTCTTTGTTCCAAGGGAGTCCATATTCTGAAACATTTTAAACTATAGAAGTTTACTCCCGTTTCAAAATAAGTTTATTTTTCATCTGTCCCACATATATCAATACAAAACCAAAAATACTAAAATACCCCTACTTTATGAAATCGCAATACAATTATTTCTTATTTTAGCTACTCACATTCTCTAATTACACAAATTTCGATGTAATAATTACTTAAAAATAAACTTATTTTGGGATAAATGGAAGAAACGAGAAATAAACTTATTATAGAATTAAGGGAGTACATTTTAAGATGGACAGAGTAATTGTTTTACTGTTTCTATAAATCCTAGCAGGTGTGCCCAATGATTGAAGGTAACTTTCCCATAGGCACTGATTGCAGCTCATATGATTTGTTTGACAATGCCTTGGAGCAAAGTAAACCAATGATTGAAGGCAACTTTCCCATATGCCCTGACTCTAGCGATTATGTTTTCCCTTTATCGAGCCTGTACACATTTTACTACGGACACGACTACGCTGTGCATGATCGCTGGTTTGGTTAAACCAGCGATATAGCTTGGTCACTAATTTATTTTTTAAAACTTTTTTGATGACTTATATATTTTAAACTGTATATTATTTTAAAGATTTATTTACATCATTGTACTTCACTCAAAATATGTGACAAAACAAGTTCAATATTGAATATATTCAAATATTTTATTAATCTAAAAGTAATTTATTTAAACTATAAAAGTGACTTAGCTATGCAATAGAAGTAACTCTTTATAACATTAAAAGTAATTACATTACAAATGACTTAAAATAAGAAACTATATGGAATACATTCACAAGCAAAGTCTAGAGAAGATTTTGAAGTAAATACATATATTCTTTATTTAAAGTAATTACTATATTATTTTTTAAAAATAAAATCTTGCGTTATATTATAACTCTTCATGATATTAAAAATAATTATACTACTGGAAGGAAGTATCTTTTAAAAAAATTGAAGTAAATACACTCCTAGAAAAAAGTAACTATAAAAAATAAAATAAAAATAACTCTTCAAGTTATGAGAAGTAACTGTATTTACTTGAAATTTTTCCATGCATTTTACATATAAATTTATTTCATATAGTTCTTTATTTCAACTCATCCATTATATAACTACTTCCAATGCTATAGATAGTTATTTCTATTGCAGAGCTAAGTTACTTTTATGATTTAATTAAATTACTTTAAATGTTTGAATATATTTAATATTGAACTCGTTTCATCGTATATTTTAAATAGATCATGATGGTACAAACGAAAATGAAAAATAATACGTGGTTTAAAATATATAAGTCATCAAAGTACTTGTTAAAAAAACAGGTCAGTGTAACCAATTTTTAGTTTTGATGGTTGGTGGTATCCTTTGATGCTATTGCAATGAAAGCAAGCATGTTTTTCTCACAGCGTGAGGACGCGAATGAACGGTTGTCGAACGTGTCGCGTGGTAAGACGAAACCGAAAACACTCTCAATTTAGATTTCCCGTTTTACTACTCCTACATGATTTTCATGTGAGTCGGTTCATTTCCTTTAAACTCCCCGTAAAATTCATCCATTTCCATTGCGGCTAAAATATAATTTCTCCTGCCTATAAGATCCAAAGGGGCTGGGCGTACATGGCACAGCACATCGAGTGCCTAGAACTGTAGTACAAACCATCCATGGCAGTGACGCCATCCCCCACTTTTTACACGTCTTTTGCGCGAACTAACGAGCGAGCGGCCGCTGATCTCCCGGGTGGTGAACTGCACTGCACATCGTGTCGTCGTCTCCCGATGCGCAGGACAAGGGCGCCACTCCAACCTCCAAAAGCGCCTCCTGCTCCATGCACCCCAAAAGTCCAAACGGAGCACAGTGCAAAATGTCAGTGCATCCGACACCACAGCAGCCTGCCACATCGTACGACCCCTGCACACGCCGCAGCTGACACTACAATATTTTAGGCTTTGTTTATTTGAGAGGTTGGAAACCTTCCTCTCTAAAACAATGGATTAACATATAATTAATTAAATATAAGTTATAATTTTTTTAAAAAAGTTGATATGATTTTTATAAATTATTTTATATATAAAATATTATTTAATAGTTTAGAAAAATATGGTTGTGAAAAATGAGAAAATAAAAGTTGAAAAAAAGGAAGAAAAGAACACACACCCTTACTCCTATCCATTGCCATTTGCCAGCAAGGTCGGTCTACTCGTCCGGACGGCCCGGTGAGTCGTCAACCGTTGATCTGTCCATCGACGGCGGGATCCGCGCCCCGGACAGTGGTCAAGCCCTGCAGCGACTTGTCATCATTGCACTTGGGGGAGTCAACACTCAGTCAGCAGCAGCAGCAGCACGGGCTACGCACTCGTGACGCCTTCTCTTGCACTTCCGCTCCTCCGTCCATGGCGACCACCACCGCCGCCACCACCAACCTCCTCCTCTTCTCAGCTGTGTTGCAGCTCCTCGCATCGTTATTGATCGCCGCCTCGGCGGCTGCTGCGCCGGCGATGGCGGCGATGCCGGTGCAGCCGCAGGAGCTGCTGCTCAGCTTCAAGGCCTCCCTGAACGACCCATCCGGTGCTCTCTCGACGTGGTCGCGCTCCACGCCGTACTGCAACTGGTCGCACGTCACCTGCACCACCGCCGCCGGCGGCGGCGGCGGCGGAGACGTGGCCGTCGCCGTCGGCCTGTCGCTGCAGGGCCTCGGCCTCTCCGGGGACATCGCCGCCGAGCCGCTGTGCCGGGTGCCGGGGCTGGCGGCGCTCAGCCTCGCGTCGAACACCTTCAACCAGAGCGTCCCGCTGGAACTGTCGCGGTGCGCTTCGCTCGTCTCGCTCAACCTCAGCTCCGCGGGGTTCTGGGGCCCGCTCCCCGACCAGCTGGCCATGCTCGCCTCGCTCGCGTCGCTCGACCTCAGCGGCAACGACATCGAAGGGCAGGTGCCGCCCGGCCTCACCGCGCTGCGGGGGCTCCAGGTGCTCGACCTCGGCGGCAACCGCCTCTCCGGCGTGCTCCACCCGGCGCTGTTCCGCAACCTCACCGGGCTACACTTCCTCGACCTGTCCAAGAACCAGTTCTTGGAGTCCGAGCTGCCGCCGGAGCTCGGCGAGATGGCCGGCCTCAGGTGGCTCTTCTTGCAGGGGTCAGGGTTCACCGGCGCGATCCCCGAGACTCTTCTGCAGCTGGAGCAGCTCGAGGTTCTTGATCTCTCCATGAACAGCCTCACAGGAGCTCTGCCACAGGCGTTCGGCCACAATTTCCGGAAGCTGCTGTCCCTCGATCTCTCGCAGAATGGATTCTCCGGCCCGTTCCCGAATGAGATCGACAAGTGCGTGATGCTGCAGAGGTTCCAGGTGCAGGGCAACGGGTTCACCGGCGAGCTCCCCGCCGGCCTCTGGTCACTGCCGGACTTGCGGGTGATCCGCGCCGAGAACAACCGCTTCTCCGGCCGGCTTCCCGAGCTGTCCGCGGCGGCTTCCCGGCTCGAGCAGGTGCAGGTCGACAACAACAGCCTCTACGGCGAGATACCCCGGAGCATCGGCATGGTCCGCACCATGTACCGGTTCTCTGCCTCCCTGAACCAGCTCGACGGCAGCCTGCCGGAAACCCTCTGCGACTCGCCGGCGATGAGCATCATCAACGTCTCCGGCAACTCGCTCTCCGGCGCAATCCCGGAGTTCACGAGCTGCAGGAGGCTGGTGTCGCTGTCCCTGTCCGGCAACGCGCTCACCGGCTCGATACCGGCGTCCCTCGGCGGCCTACCGGTGCTGACGTACATCGACGTGTCCAGCAACGGCCTCACCGGTGCCATCCCGGCCGAGCTCCAGAGCCTCAAGCTCGCGCTGCTCAACGTCTCCTACAACCACCTCACCGGCCGGGTCCCGCCGTCGCTGGTCTCCGGCGCCCTCCCGGCCGTGTTCCTCCAAGGCAACCCCGGGCTGTGCGGTGGCCCCGGCTTGCCGGCGAACGGCGGCTGCGACGCGCCGCCATCGAGAAAGCCCCACCAAGGCCTCGCGTTAGCCGCAACCGTGGCGTCCTTCGTCACCGGCGTGATGCTGCTGGCTCTCGGAGCATTCGCCGTCTGCAGGAGGCTGCACGGCGGCGACACCAAGCTGGTGCTCTTCTACCCGATCAAGATCACCGGAGACGATCTGCTCGCCGCGCTCCGCGACAAGAACGTCATTGGCAGGGGAGCATTCGGCAAAGTCTACCTGATCGAGCTGCAAGACGGGCAAAACATCGCGGTGAAGAGGCTGATCGGCACAGGCAAGCAAACGTTCAGAGCGGTGAATAATCACATGAAAATACTGGCAAGAATCCGGCACAAGAACATTGCCAGGTTGCTGGGCTTCTGCTATTCCCAAGGCGGCGAGGTCAGTGTCATCTATGAGCACCTGAAGATGGGGAGCTTGCAGGATTTGATATGCGCGCCGAAATTCAGAGTCGGATGGAACGACAGGTTGAGGATTGCAATCGGAGTAGCACAAGGGTTGGTGTACCTTCACCATGATTACACTCCTCGCTTCCTGCATCGAGACCTGAAGTCGAGCAATGTGCTACTGGGCGATGAATTTGAGCCCAAAGTTGCTGGATTTGGGATAGATCGTGTTGTTGGCGAAAAGGCGTATCGATCTTCGTTGGCTTCTAATCTGAATTACAGGTGCTACATCGCTCCAGGTAAGCATTCATTCATACAATTCAGTCGATGCAATCAGTTTGGGACAGTGTGGATATGCAGTTCTGATCTTCAGAAGTATATATTTATTTTAACGAAATCTACAGAAGTATTTTTTGGTACTAGGCATCATCAGCTCGTTTGTGTTTTCAGTTATACATTTCACCCAGAAGCAGAATTTCATTAGGACTATTTCCACAACAGAATTGCACTCCAGATTTCATAAAACTTTGGCTCTCTGCACACTTATCCCACTGAAGTTGTTTGCTCTTTTGCTGAAACCAGAGGTAAACTGCACCAAGAAACCGACGCACCTCATGGACGTGTACAGCTTCGGCGTCATTCTCCTGGAGCTGATCACCGGAAAGCCGGCGGAGCAGCCGGCGTCGGACGACTCGGTGGACATCGTCCGGTGGGTGCGGCGGCGGGTCAACGTGACCGACGGCACAGCGCAGATACTAGACCCCGCCGCGGCCTCCCACACGGCGCAGCAGGGGATGCAGGCGGCGCTGGAGCTCGCCCTGCGCTGCACCTCGGTGATGCCTGACCAGAGACCGGCCATGGATGAGGTCGTCCGGTCGCTGCAGCTGCTGCATTCGCCGCAGACTCTGCCGCCGCCACCGTCCTTCACCGGAGTTGCTCTGGAACCTTGAGTGGAACAGCTCGTCGAGCCAGGTTACAGATTACTTCTGCCTCAGGACTTATGTTCAGAGTTCCAGACTTGAATTGTTGTACATAGTGTGGGATTCTGATTGACACTAGAGAAGGAATCCACTACAAATAATGAGAAATAATGTGGGTTTATTCTGCAACCGGAGCTTGGAGTACAGAAGGAACTTCAGAGAAACTAATGGTGCCACAAATCAAAACGTCTACAACAACTAGATATTTCAGAATCCATTTTCTTATTCCATCATAATATGATGAATACAAGCTCAACAAGATGATTGTTCCATTACATGACACAAACATATAAGGATGATACGAGTTACATAAGCACAACTAGACGCAGAAAATTGATTTGGAAAACAAACAAATCGCAATAAACTATTGGCTACATGGGCAGTTTTGAAACACCAGCTCTGCCACAACTTATGCACGTTCAGATCACACTTTTGCTATGGTACATAAGCTCAGACTTCCATCATCGTGATCGGTGAAACCTACTATGTCGCCAAGCAATCTGGCGACGCATTACTCTTCCATATCTTGTGCACGTTCCGCACGAGACCTTGATCGTGTCTGATAAACTCTCCTTCCTCCACTATTGTTGCTGCTGTTCACTACATCACTCAAGAAGAACCAGCAGATCGTGCTTTGCAGAGGCCCTGGCATGCCACCAACCAAAGGATAGCAAGGCGTAGACCTCCCGGTTTCCATGTCGAACACCATGCCCTGATCCCTACCACGCCCACCAATCCAGTACACACAGTTGCCCTTGAGACCATGCACACCCTCAGCAAACATTGACACGGCATTGTTCCGCCCAACAAACACTGAGTAGCCCCCCAAGTCTGTCACAGCATCCCAGCATGGCTGGCGACGGGGGTAGTACCTTAGGACCAAGATTTCATTCTCCGATACACGACGGTGACCACCTCCGGGCAGCTGCAAAGTAACAGTGCAGCTTGCATTCCTCCAGATTTGGTACAAGTTACCCTCACACAGCACTATGTTCTTGGCATTGGTAAAAGCGGACACGATGTTGTAGGACGGAGCGAAACTGGTGGCAGGGTCAAACGGGAGGTTGCCCTCTAGCAACAAGGGCTCGATCGTCGCCGGTGCGTTTAGATCCGGTTCGAGAGGTCCGATCGCGAACCTCCTATAATTAAAAGGGATGAGTGTCTCTGAACAGACAGTGAGCTTCATCGGCATCATCTGATCCCTCGGTCCTAGATGGTCATAGCAGACCATGCGAAAGTTGTGGTGGAGTTGGGTTCGCCTAGCTCGAATAGCAACTGCGCATTCAGGCAGTGGCACCGGAGCCTGTGCCTCTGGTGGTTCTGATGGCCCTGGCTCATCGGCGGGTTTCCGACGACGGCGCTCAGGGAGGCGGAGCAGGTGCACGTCTCCGCACCTCGTGAGGCAGTAGACCTTACCTTTGTCGTGGTAGACAACGTCGGTGAGCTGGTCGCCGGTGACGAGGCGGACGGGGTCGAGGACGGCCCACCTCCTGGCGCCCGCGGTGACGTAGGCGATCCTGTCGATGTCGCAGATGGCGGCGGCGGCGTAGTCGTCCTTGGCGGGGCTGGGCGCGAACACGACCTTGGAGACCCACCTGCTCTCGTAGATCAGGGGGGGCAGGACGATCTCCGTGGTGGTGATGGGGTTGAAGAGGACGAACGCGCTCTGCCCGCCGTAGAGCGCGATGGACAGAACGAGCCACCCGTTGCTGGACCCGACGCATCTTCCCCCCGTCAGTATCGCCGCGAGGTCGAAGCACCGCCGCGTCGGGAGGGACGCCGCCGAGGGGCACATCCTGGCGTCGGAGAGGACGAGGAGCGCCGGCGACGGCGGCGACAGCGCCGACCGCCACGCCGTGCACGCCCCGCGCGCGCTGGCGTAGCACTTGAGGTCGAGCCTGTCGCCGATGCGGCACAGCAGGTCCGGCGGCAGGTCCGCCCAGCGCCTGAACGGCGCCATGGCAGCCGCGTCTTCGGCGGCGGCGATAGGCGGCGGCGGCTGATCCGGCGCGCCTACCCCGCTAGGGTTCGAAGGCTCCAGGCGATTGCCAGGTTGGGGAATTTTATGCTCCTCCTCCTCCTCCTCCATGCTCGAATCCGGTGGCCATCTTGCACATTACCCCCTTCACTCTCTCCGAATTACCCAAATTTGGCGTGGCGTGACTGCTTCACACCATGTGGGCCGAAGGCCCACTCGATTACCACGAACGGGCCCAACGATTTAAGTGGGCCGTCCATGGCGCGCTCGAGAGAGACCGCGTCCACGCACCGGAGTCAGCTCAGCCGTCCAAGTCGTACAAACGGACGGCTGGATGGAGGTCTTGGTCCATGGATTAGCCGTGGACCGGCGATTTGGCTCTCCACGTTTTCGCCGAACTGAAAATTTGAGTTTTCGAGAGGAGCCCGCCCATCGCCGCCGCAAATTCCCCATTTCTCCCCCTCTCCTCTCATCCAGTTCGCCTATTTGAGCACGTCGCTGCAGAGATTTGCGGCGGGTTGGATGTCATAGCGCTATCGGGGGGTTCGAAGCGGCAGGATTAGAGGAAGAGACGAGCAAATGTTGAGTGGTTTTTGAGATTTGGGGCTCGTTTTGTCCATTTTTGCTGAACTGTCGCTGGGTATTTTGATTCGTCTGTTCGCCTCTGTCTTTGCAGATCTGGTGAGGTTCGAATCTGGGCAGGAGGTTGAGAAGGGTAAGTGAGAAGTATGGCAGATTTTTGGGGTGTTTGGGTAGCATATCTCTTGGTTTTGCTGCATCGATGGTTACTTTGGATTTTGCTATTGCAGATTTCTGGTGATAAGAGTAGAAGGAACACTACCTCGGATTCATATACAATTAGAAGTAAGGATCAGAGAGAAGACCAAGATGTGAGGCTAATATGTGACCATTTCCCTGATCTTTTGATGCGTTTATGGATTCTTACCCATATGTGCCACTTCTGCTGCTTGCAGATTACAACATGCCTGAGATGGGGGATAGCAAGAGGACGGCCCTTGGCGACCTCTCCGGTGGCGGGTTCTTCATCAGGAGGGTGGCCTCGCCGGGTGCTCTTGCGGTGAGGAGCGCCGGGAAGCCGTTGGCTCGGCGGTTCATACGGCCATCGAACAACAAGGAGAACGTGCCACCGGTTTGGGCTGTGAAGGCCACGACCGCAAAGAGGAGAAGCCCGCTTCCTGATTGGTACCCGAGGACACCGTTGCGTGACATCACGGCGATTGCAAAGGTGATTAAAAGCTTCTTTCAGCTTATGATATGGATCATGCAATATTTATGATGTGACATTGTGAATGAGTAAATTAATCCCCTCGCAGAAAAGGTATGTTCAATTCAGTGGGCATGGTGTCTGTTAAGGACTTGATTGTAGTTGTAAAAATACAATAAATGTGTGACACACTGTTTATTTTTTGTCTACATTGATTCTGGAATTGTTTATTTTGTGCTGTTTAAGATTTTAGTACCGCGTCGTTATATATGGTGAATTTTTTGTCTTAACCAATGGCCATCTGAAGCAATTTGTTGTAGTAACTTACTCATAGCAAGGTATTTTAGTTAAAAAGTGCTAGTTGGAATTTTAAGGCAACTTCTGGTGCTGTTTACCCGCATTGATCGTCTGAGAACATTACTTTGGTTTGTTACATGTTTAACATATCCTGTAATGCATTTTCCTGTTTCCTAGTGCCTCTTAAGCGTCCATGATACTTCACTTTGGGCATGTGCATGTAGTAGCTTAGTTTCTGAGCTTGGATTACTTTGCTAGTTTCTTGATCTTGTAGTATTATCAGGCCATGTTCTCTCTTCAAATGAATCCTGAGGCATATGTTATGCCCTCCTTTGGGCAAATGTTGTGTTGAGCTCCTTTGGTCTTGCACTTATGCTTTAGGTCAATAATTTCTTAATAAGTTGTATGTACGGCTGTTCATATGTTGATACTGCCATTTTGAGTCAAAACTGCTTATCTTACTATACCACAATGTGTTATCTGTATGGAAAACATTGAACTGTTTCTATAGCATTGCTCAAGTCAAGTGATGTATTTTTGAGTGGGTCTGATTTCCATATATATTCTGAATGACTATTTGCTGGGTAGAATGTTGGCTTTTCTTAGTTAAGCTTGAAGCGCATATCCACCATCTAACCACTGCAAACTTCAAAATTTACATTTGTATAGACTTTCAGTGAATCTGAATTTATATGACATGAGTTCTGATATTTTTCAGCTGTACTTGCCTTAGTCACAAGGATGTTATGGCCTACTGTGTGCTTTTTCCTTGCTGGTGCAGCTAATCTGACTTAAGACTTTCAGGCTATTCAGAGAAGCCGCTTAAGGATTGCTGCTGCTCAGCAGCAAAGCCAGATACCTGAGCAGGATATTCCTCATTGCACTGAAGTTCAGGACTCCCTTGATGTTGCACCTGGTAGCAACTCAACTCAAATTGTTGCGACCCCTGCACCTAGCCTGGCCAAGGATAATCTGAAGATTTTCTCCTCACCATCTGAAACATCACTTGTTACCCCATCCAAGCGAACGGATCCAGCCCTTCTGGATGATATGGAGAAGAAACTGTCCAGCTCAATAGAGCAGATAGAGAAGATGGTGAGGAGAAACCTGAAGAGAACTCCGAAGGCCGCTGCTGCTCAGCCTTCCAAGAGGGCCATTCAGAGGCGCACACTCATGTCGATGCGTTAAGGTGTATACTCTGCTTCATAGTTGGGGAGGGGAGGAAGTCCATCTCAGACTTCTCCTTCTTCCCTCTTGTCTGCTACTTCCATAGCCGATAACTTAGACTGCCCAATGTGTTGCTGCTATTCTCCTTCTAGGCTTACCATTGCATGGTGCTCTGCTCGAGGACCTAGTTCTAGGATTAGCAGCTGGAAGTGCCAGATGTGCTGTCAATGGCAATGGCTCATTCTTCTGCAGTAGAACAACTGAACTGTAGCTCGTCCCACCGTGTCAGCTGTGCTGTCACTGGCAGTGGTTTATGCTATTGTAGTACAACCATGTGTTCTACTAGTTGCACTGGAACAAGGAACAACGGAACTCTGTAGAAATACTTGTTTTTGCTGCAATATTGCATGAGCCACTACTGTATGCATGTTTTTAGACCTTTGAGTAATTCATGCGTTTCTTTGTTATACAAGCTGATGTACTCTAGAAGGTACCGCTTTGTCTTGAATACAAAGATGATGTGTTCTAGGCAATTCAGGCTCTGTCGTCATATGGATTTCTATACTCCTGTTGTACCCAAAAAGCCCAGAACTGGAGTATGGCACTTCTTGCAGAATATTTTGAACTATAGCAAGAATGCACAATACCTGCTGCCAATAGTGAAGCACCAAAACATGAAATGCTTTTGGAGCCTCTTGCTGTCCCGCAAACAACTCATTGGGTTTCTTGCGGATGACGTGGTCATGTTTTTGTGACCTACAACTGAGGACCTATCTCTTATAAAGCAAATTTTGGAGTTCTTTGGCCAAATCTCGGGGCTAAAGACCAATATGGTGAAGAGTTCTTGTACTCCGATTCACTGTTTGGAGAATTGTTTGGAATTAATCTCTAAAGAGTTGTCTTGTCAAATGATGAGTTTTCCCTGCAATTATCTTGGGCTTCCTCTTACAATCCAGAAACCAACCAAGACAGACTTGTTGCCTTTGGTGGACAAAGTAGCAGATAATTTACCGAGTTGGAAAGCTTCTTTGATGAATAAGGCCGGCCGGCTCACAGCAGTTAGGGTGATTTTTTCAGCCATTCCTATTTATGCAATGATGGCCCTGGATCTACCTAAGTGGGTGCTTAAGGCCATTGATAAGAGGCGTCGTGGTTTTTTATGAAAAGAAAGTGATAACGCTAATGGAGGAAATTGTTCGGTTTCATGGGACTGGGTGTGTTGGCCCCTGTCCTTGGGAGGTCTTGGTATTCTCAATCTAGAGAAGATGGGGTGGCCTCTACGCATGAGATGGCTATGGCTAAAAAAACTGATACTGCTAGGCGTTGGGTAGGTTTATCCATTAATGTGCCTAAAAATGTCCACTCCCTCTTTGATGTGGCTCTTAAAACTATAGTTGGAAATGAAGAAAATATCAAGTTTTGGAGTGATAGGTGGTTGCAAGGGAAGACGGTTGCTGAACTAGCCCCTAATCTCTTTGCCTTAATCCCTAAAAGGGCAAGAAAGCAACGTATTGTGGCACAAGCTTTGACAAATAGGAGATGGGTTGCTGATATCCAGGGGGGCTTTCAGTCCAGGTTCTTGTTGAATATCTGGCCATTTGGGATCTAATAGAAGAGGTGGTGTTGATACAAGATGTCCAAGATCAACATGTGTGGAAACTCATTGCTGATGGTATTTACAGTTGTAAATCTACCTACGAAGCCTATTTTCTGGGTTCGATCAAGTTTGCTCCTTGGAAACGTATCTGGAAGTGTTGGGCTCCCCTCCGGTGCAAATTCTTCATTTGGTTGCTATTAATAATAGGTGTTGGACAGCTGATCGACTGGCTAAGCGTGGGCTGCAACACTCGGTGATCTGTCCCCTTTGTGATCAAAGTGAAGAATCCATCCAACACATTTTGATCTCATGTGTTTTCTCTCGCCAAGTATGGACGGCAATCTTCTTGAGGTTGGGGTTATCTGAGGTGGCGCCTCAGCCTTCTACCGACTGTTTCTTGAGGTGGTGGAACCAAGCAACCAAGAATCGGCCGAAGGAGGTGCGGAAGGGGATTAACTCTTTGGTGACCTTAGTGGCTTGGGAGATTTGGAAGCATCGCAATGACTGTGTTTTCAATGACACCAATCCTGGAATTGTGACGGTCTTGCAAGTAATAGAAAATGAGGGTAATCTTTGGTGTGTTGCAGGAGCTTCTGCCTTGCAAAAGCTCCTTAGTAGGACGACAAACCTTCGCAACTAAGCTCTTCGGGTGGTCTTGGGTATGTGGGTCTCGGTAGGAGGGTTCGGGTCCTCCTACTTTGTAAATTTTTTTGTTTTTGTTTTTTCTTCCCCTTAATGAAATGAAACGCAGCCCTCCTGCGTTTTCGAGAAAAAAAAACCGCCGCCATGAGGAAGACTGGAGTGTCCCCGAAAAAAGAGATGAAGACTGGAGTGGCTGACCAAGTTTGATCAAACTTGCAAGGCATTTCACCCTAGTTTTTGCTGCCATTCACTTGACTAAATGAAGATTGGTACCTGTCACTCTCATCTGCACACGTGTAGTTGGCTAGCTGCTTACCGAGCAAAACCTGCCCGACTTCCTGCCTGCATCTATCGTTCAGTTGTTTGATGACTTCAGAAAACATATGGCGAAAGATAACTGTAGTCGTATAAAAAACAATCCATTTGATATCTCATGTAGTAACCACAAAACAACTTGAAAGTAAGAAGAGAACAGAATAAAAGCAGCAAAACTCGGTAAACAAAGCTGTTCAGATCACTCTTTCCTAATCTTTGTAAAATCTGAAGACTGTGAAGTTATTAGATTTTGTTCAGATTCACATGGTAGACCCTATCTGCTGGCCATTTGGCACTAAAGTGATAATAGTGCTGCCTTATGATGTGCTCCATAAGTCAATGAAGTGCATTGGCTATTTCTCTACTACTGGGAACATGACCTTTGATAAAGCAAGTATACTTAAACCAGAGCAATGAGTGAAAGGAGGAACAAAAACAAAACATCGGGTGAAATACCGAGGAGAATAAAGAAATCAGCAGGCAAAAAATATGTCTTGATTTCATAATAGTTCAAAGTAACAATTTAGTTCTTGAAGAGCTATAGTAGACCCTACATTGATTTTTGTATTTGCCCAATGGAAATTAAAAATAGTTAAATGGTATAATGACATATTAGACTTCTATAGACATTGGTCAATATAGTTAAATGGTAACTGGGGAGAATAAAGATGAAACGAGATAAAAAAAAAGGAGCTTCTTTGGTTAAAGCAAAAACCAGGTCCAGGCGCCAAAAGCCTCTGAATCACTTTCGCTTTTTCGAAACAAGTACGCAATGTGCACCTTCGTCTTACTTTACCATATAATTAACACAGCTGATAGAAACATTTCTGGCTTCAGAGAAGAGTTTTTGGTTGCATTTTTCTACGATATTTGGAGAGCAAGATTGACATGAGACTAGCGTCAGCTACCAACAGTTTTACATTGCTGAATACTGCAGGGCACAAAAACTGTAAGATCGTTTTTTTACGAAACGCACAAGAAAAGTGAGGCCTAAGTGCCTAATTCAGTAAAAGTGATGGGCATATATTTTCTGGGCTTATGTTAAAACTTCAGAACACAAAACTACAGCTTAATCAAACGGCCAGACACTTTCAGTGCCAGACTTAAACAGCGGCGAGCCGCGAGCACCATTTTCCGAGTTACCAAATATTTGTTCTGAATGATCCTGCAACTTCCAGCCAAGTTATTATCATGATATACTGTTTGCAGAAAATCACCTCATAGAACATTACATCCCACTAAGGTCTCAACTCTGTACAATGGGTACACCTCCACTACTTATTCAGAAGGGGGAGAGACAAGTAACAAATCCATTTATCACATAAAAATAAAACTACAGATAAACCTGCCTTTTAGTTCTGAAACATGAAAGAAAAAGACATGAATCCAAATGCAGATCGCCCTGAAAACTAACTAATTGGACAGGTTACAGGAAAGCAGCACAAAGACATGCAGTTTCGTGAGAAAAATCCCAGGAATCTTCACCGGGACTCCTGTTCTTATTCAAATCCAAAATAAAAAATGTAACCCCACCATCTCATCTTTATTCCCCATAATTCCGAATCCATCGAAACTGGCGCGGTCACACGATCTCAGTCTCACTCACCAACCTTTTCTATTTTACACTTGACCTTAGTAGCAGTAGTCTTGTGTGCTCACAGATAGCTTCAAGCTTCTGCAAGATTTTGCTTAGAAACAGCAGGAAAAAGCTCTGAGAGGCCATTGCGTGGTGGCTCGTCGTACTAGCTGATGGCGCCACCTTTGCATGTCTTCCCTTGCCGGTGACGGGAAACCCGACCGGCGAACCGCAACGCGTTCAGGTGTCGCGGCGGCGTGCACGGTGAGTGATTCGGTGGCCGTGATCGCCGGTCATGGCGTATCCGTACGTGTTCCGTGCACAGGCGCCGCCGGTGATGGCCAAGGACGCAATGGCGCCACGGCCACAGGTCAGAGAGCCGTGGCCGGCGGGCGGCGGTGGCGGCGGTGGTTGGATGGGCGTTGGCTCCGGCGAGAGGCTGGCGAGCGCGTACGACCTCGTGGAGCAGATGCACTACCTATACGTGCGCGTTGTCAAGGCGCGCGGGCTCCCGGCGCCGGCGAGCGCCGTCACCGGCGGCGGCGGGTGCAACCCTTACGTGGAGGTGCGGCTCGGCAACTACCGGGGCACGACGCGGCACCACGAGCAGAAGGCGGCGCCGGAGTGGAACCAGGTGTTCGCCTTCTCGCGGGAGCGCGTCCAGGCCACGGTGCTCGAGGTGTTCGTCAGGGACAAGGACGCCGTGGCGGCGGCGCGAGACGGCTACGTCGGGAAGATCGCGTTCGACGTCGGCGAGGCGCCCGTGCGCGTGCCGCCGGACAGCCCTCTCGCGCCGCAATGGTACCGCCTCGACGACGTCCGCGACGGCGGCGTCGGCGGCGGCAGGACGGTGCAAGGAGAGGTCATGCTCGCAGTGTGGGTCGGCACGCAGGCCGACGAGGCATTCGCAGACGCGTGGCACGCCGACGCGGCGTCGGTGCGCGGCGGCGGCGGCGGCGTGGCGGCCGTGCAGAGCACGCGGTCGAAGGTGTACGTGACGCCGAAGCTGTGGTACCTCCGGATAGGCGTGCTCGAGGCGCAGGACGTCGTCCCGGCCGCCGGCGACAAGGGACGGCACGGTGAGGCCTTCGTCGTCAAGGTGCAAGTCGGCGGCGTGATGCTCCGGACCAAGCCGTGCTGCCCGAGGGGCCTGACGAGCCTGGCGTGGAACGAGGAGCTGGTGTTCGTCGTGGCGGAGCCGTTCGACGAGCCGGCGGTGCTCATCGTCGAGGCCCGTGGGCAGCCCGGCAAGGATGAGATCGTCGGCCGCACCGTGCTGCCACTCACCCTCTTCGAGAAGCGCCTCGACCGCCGCGGCGCGGCCTCGCAGTCGCAGTGGTTCAGCCTGGAGCCGTTCGTGCACCGTCTGCGCTCGCCGGAGTCCACCTTCGCCGGCCGCGTGCACCTCCGGGCGTGCCTCGAGGGCGCCTACCACGTCATGGACGAGCCCACCATGTACGCCAGCGACATGCGCCCCACGGCGAGGCAGCTATGGCGGCCGCCCATCGGCGTGCTCGAGGTCGGCGTCCTCGGCGCGCAGGGTCTCCCCCTGATGAAGACCGTCGGCGGCCGGGGCACCACCGACGCGTACTGCGTCGCCAAGTACGGGCAGAAGTGGGTGCGCACGCGCACCGTCGTCGACTCGTCCACCCCGCGGTGGAACGAGCAGTACACCTGGGAGGTCTACGACCCGTGCACGGTGCTCACGCTCGCCGTGTTCGACAACTGCCACCTCGGCAGCAACGCCGCCGCCGGCAGCGGCGGCGGCGGCGGCAAGGATCAGAGGATCGGCAAGGTGAGGATACGCCTCTCGACGCTGGAGATGGACAGGGTGTACACCAACACGCACCAGCTCGTCGTGCTGCACCCGTCCGGCGTGCGCAAGAACGGCGACATCTGTCTCGCCGTGCGCCTCACCTGCCTCTCCCTCGCCAGCGTCGTGCGCCTCTACGGCCAGCCGCTCCTCCCCAGGATGCACTACGTCCATCCATTCACCGTCGCGCAGCTCGACGGCCTCCGGCGGCAGGCGATGGGCATCGTGGCTGCGCGGCTGAGCCGCGCCGAGCCGCCGCTGCGCCGGGAGGTCGTCGAGTACATTCTCGACGCCGACTCCCACCTGTGGAGCATCCGGCGGAGCAAGGCCAACTTCTTCCGCGTCACGGCGCTGCTCTCCGGCGCCGCCAGCACGGCGAGGTGGTTCGTCGACGTGTGCCATTGGAGGAGCCCGGCGACGACGATCCTCGTGCACCTCCTGTTCGTCGCCTTCACGTGCTTCCCGGAGCTCATCCTGCCGACGATGTTCCTCTACATGTCCATGGCCGGCGTCTGGAACTACCGGCGGCGGCCGCGCCGCCCGCCGCAGGCGGACGCGAGGCTCTCGTGCGCCGAGGCGACCAACGCCGACGAGCTCGACGAGGAGCTGGACACGTTCCCGACGTCGAGGCCCAACGATGTGGTACGCGTGCGGTACGACCGGCTGCGGACGGTGGCGGGGAGGATCCAGACGGTGGTCGGCGACGTGGCGACGCAGGGGGAGCGGGTACGGTCGCTGCTGGCGTGGAGGGACCCGAGGGCGACGGCGATGTTCACGGCGCTCTGCCTCGTCGCCGCCGTCGTGGCGTACGTCACGCCGTTCAGGGTGGTGGCGCTCGTCGCCGGGCTGTACCTGCTCCGCCACCCGCGGTTCCGCAGCCGGATGCCGTCGGCCGCCGGCAACTTCTTCAAGAGGTTGCCGTCCCGCGCCGATACCATGCTATAGCATTCACCTGTATATGATGTTGTCTTGTGGCTTACGAGTTACGATGTGAAACCTTTTTTGTAATTCATCGCCTCTAATGCTTGCACGTTCATATATACAAGATTGTGATTGTGTCATTTTATATAGCTTCTAAAAACACAAAGTAATAATATACGTCTTCAAAATTGCAAACAATACAAACGGGAAGAACGCTAGAGTTTGATTAGGAGTCAGAAAATGATTAGCAACAATGTTTACTGCCCTTGGAAAAAAATCCAAATGACCTAAATTGTTGATCTGACTATCTGGCAACTTGCCAACAAATGATTCCAGCGTGACTCCAGTACAAGTGAGCAACACATCAAGTCCATTTCGATCAGCCAGTATTTTGGAGACACTTTAAGGCCTCCTTTGGCAGCACGGGATCCCGAAGGGATTCTGGCCCATTCCCAGGAAAAAAAAAGGTCCATAGGGGAATTATCCATGGGCCAAATTACTTACACGTTTGGAAGCCCACGGGACCGGGAATTCCCGGCCTTATCCGCGTCACTTCCGTGGGGAAAGGTCCCCGGCCTTGGGAGGTCGGGATTTTTCCGCCGACTCGTCCGCGAGCGAGACGCCGCAGCGCAGCTTCTTCCTTCGCGAGCAGACGCCGCCGTCTTCCTTCTCGCGAGCCGCGGCTGCCGGACCTCCTCCTCCGACGAGACTCCGCCTCTGCACCTCTCCCTCCTGTGAGCCACTCTTCTTCTTTCTCTTCTCTCTCCTCCTCCTAGGGTTTTCTCCTCCTCAAGATTTGTGAGACGTCCACCCAAGCCGAAGTTGGTGGCAAGGAGGGGGAGGAGGAGCACGTCGTGCTCCCTACTAATGAGTCCTATGACCGCCTGCTCTGCATCCGCCACACCGTATTGTTTCTTCGCCTTTCCTTCCTCATCTCTCTACCTGCCATTGATTTGGTTTTTGTCATAGGGTTAATTTCGTTTTGATTTTGGCAATCGACTAGTGTCCCAAGTGCTATATTGTTGGTTAATTTGAGTCCTATTTGCTGCTCCATTATGTCCATGTGTCGTCTGTCCCATGTGTCGTCCGTCCAGAGGTTGTTCTCCAACTCCAAAGCGACGGATAAGGACCTCAACAAGATCAAGAAAGAGATGGTAAACCTACATTGGTGTACCCGAGCATGACTAAAAAATCTAATTTAGTATGGTGTTCTTTTCTTTGAACAAATGAACTAAAACGATGTTGAGTGATTTTTGAGTTGCTTAACATGATATGGGGGTAGGACTGGATCATCCTGAAGAATCACCCACTGGTGAGGGAGGAGGTACGGTGCCCAGGCAGGGAAGAATATAAGAAGAGATTGAAGCACTTAATGAGCCAATATAAGTAGAGAATTTTGGAGGATATCAAGGAAGAACCTATCACAATCCATCACATTGTTTTGTACTACAATTTCATTTTGCTTTCAGCATTACGTTTTCTGATGTTTTTTTGTGTGACGGGTGGAGTCTATGCTCATGTTAGTGAGTTCACTGCATCGTGTAGGAAAGGACCTCATGTTTTTTGTCTAAGTAATAATAGTACCATATTTGTATCGTGTGCATATGTTATTTCTCTGAAACTTTTACTACAAGTAGTCCTAATTTTAGCAAATGAATGGTTTTTAGATTCAAATATGATGTCCGATTTTATATTGTCCATCCTTTTGCGATCATCTACTTGAAATAGGATAGAAGAGACAGTTTGCTCTCCATTAGTCCATCACAACGGATGCAGCTGCATTAAACGTTTTGATTTGCAACCATAAAAATAGATCGTTTACTATAAAAATTACATATATATTCTCACGTAGCTGTCATACTATGTAGCAGTAATTTGTTGTACTGTATCGAGTAAATGTTTTGTTTTACTAATCTTCCTAGATAATCATACTTTATTCTATTTCACAAATAATACTATGCATGTATCCTTTCTTTCAGTACTGTATCAAGTTACTTTGATGATACCATCACAGAATAATTATTCTTGTAATGCAGAGGATGATTGGGAGATTCAAGATCCCTTATATATGAACATGGTTGGCACACATACATTTCGTCAAGTTTTTGTCCCTGGAGAACACTTGGGAAATTTTGTACATAGTTTTATCCCATCATGATATAAGCAAACTAGCTTTCATGGTTTCTCTATAGTATATAGACTTCAGCACTAGTTCTTTGATTATTCATCATTCGTGATCAAGACATTGTAACCTTGTATGGAATATAGTCTATAATTTGCATGTGTGGATGCATGGATGCCAATGATACTTCTGCTGCTTTGATGATATATAGTGTTCTTACATCATAAAGCTCATCATGATATTAGTATGTTGCTGTGGATAATTTTTTTTGTTTTTATGACCGTGTAAAAAGTTACCTCATTCCAATATTTCTCTGGATTTTTATGAATTTTTTATATTGTTATTGAATATTTAGATTATTATTATTATTCTAGATTTTCTGTAGATTTTTTAAATTTATCTAAAATTTTCCTTTTAAATTTTTTGTGCGTTTTTTTCTTTTTTTCGTAATTTATATGATCTTTCTAATATTTCTGATTTGTTTGCACCATGGAAAATTTCCCCTGCCACGTTTACCAAATGGACACAGGGGAAGCATCCTCGGCTAAGATTTCCACCAAGAGAATGGAGGGGGGAGAGCATGTCACCCAAAAAATCCCCTTGAAATTTTTTTCCCAGGGTCTTTCCCTTGGCTCCCAAATGAGCCCTAAATTGGCCAGTATTTTGGAGACACTTTAAATTAGATGTGACGATAGAAAACAGAAACACAAAGCACAAGACTTCAGTGGCAAATGGCTTATGTGTATAGTATGAAAGTATGATGCAGAAACACAAAGCACAAGACTTCAGTGGCAAAATGGCTTATGTGTATAGTATGAATGTATGATGCAGAACATAACTAAATTGAACCAGCAAAGTGTATAAGACTTTAGGTAAGATTTGACAGACAGATACTAATGGAAACGAATGGTTCACCAGTCAGATACAAAATTCAAGAGCGCACTCAGGTTGAACAGGCAAAGTGGCTTCAGAACTAGAGCCTAGCACCAACAAATCTAGAAAACCATCTCGTGGGGCTTATCGCCATCCCTGAGAGAGAACCGTGCACCAAGGTAAGTTTTCAGATCTGGGACAGCCTCGATAGCTTTGATCAACTCGGCATCCACAACTTTCTGGTCCTCCTTTTTGAACTGAGGCAGGTCCTTGGTTGCCTAAAAGAATAGATGAATCACATAATAAGAACAGACTGCAATATTAAAATGTACAATGATCAAAAGTTCAGATTATATAAAACATTTACCTTCTCAGTCTCAAAAAGTTCACCCTCAGTCTTCTTCACCTTCTGCTTCTTGTCCCTAGAGAAGTACTTGTCATCAAACTTCTCCACATTAACACCAGATATATCAACCTTTGTGGAGGTAGCAATGACATAGGACTGGTTCACACGGCGGATCGGAACTCCATTGATCTTAAAAGGTCCTGAAAGGGATGCATTGTAAGTCCAACGTATTGTGATCGTGAGTGTCCGAATGCAATATAAAACTCAAGATATCCTAGACAATACAAATTCACATTAAGCCAGATGCGTTTTGCACTACTTGGTTCTGTACAAAGAAACATTGGGCAGACTTATCGCATATACTGAGCTTACTTCAGCACATACAACTCAACGAGGGTAGAGCAGATAAATAGAACTACCAAGCTGACATTAACACATGACAATTGAACTGTATAATACACATGCATGCTAAATTTATGCAAAACATCACCATATCTCAGAGGTGACTTCAATATCATTGCAATTGTATTGCAGATGTACATTGTGTGCACAAAAATGTCTCATGCTGTTGATGGGAAGAAAAGGTATCCAGCACAAAGGACATTTCTATGAAGCTATGATGAAATAACAGTATTATGATGCTAGCAACTGTTTACGTGGCACTCTTAACCCCACAATGGAAGTATTACAGTGTTTTAAAATAACTTTCATTAAGGTTGTTAGTAAAAGATATAAAATTACCAGTCCATCTTAAATGTTCTCTCAGAAATTGAACCATATGATGATTATAACTACAATAAAAGGTCAACAGAACAAAAAGAAACTGCCTTGTATAAAATTATATGGTCTGGTCTGTTACAGAGAAACACATTATTTCAACCAAACATTTCAAAGCATTTCTACTAACATGTGTGTGACACTTGCCTGCACCTAACTTCACCTAGCAGTGCTATACCAAATACCATAGACCCAAATTTTTTAGTTATAACCATCTCCAAACATTCAGCAAACATTTGTCCCAAAAAATCAGTGCTAATCGAAGGCACAATCTACACTGCTACTGTAAATGACTGTCAAGAGATCAATACCGAAGCTAATCAACGAGACCAGTTATTTTCATCACAAATATATCAATGTTTACACGATAACAACTCGTTAAATGACCATTCATCACAGATTCAGGGCGTACGAAATATATACTATCATCACAGTCAGCTACATCAAGCAATCTAACAGATTTTTAAACTATACTTTGTCACACTATCAACGTTACCGGTGACGAGAAGCAGGCCGGATTTGAGCTGCTTGAGGAACACGACGCGCTTCCCCCTGAACCTCCCGGCGAGCAGAATCAGCACCGTCCCGGGCGTGATGGACGACCTGCAACCCCCAAGGCGGTCAGCAACCGAACCACCTCATCAGCAAAATGAATCGAACAAAGAGACCCAGCCGTTGCTGCTGGGACCTGAGCTTGGTAGGGTTGGGCTTGCGGGTGCTAGGCTGGCGGGGCTTGACGTCATCGGCGGGGTAGAACTTGGGCGCGGCGGCCGTGGCGGCGTCGGGCTTCTCGGCCTTGGGGAAGGCGCCGCCGTGCTTGGCCTTGATGGCCCACAACCCGCGGCGGTGGTACGTGTGCGACCGCGACGCCTTCTTGATGCCCTGCGACAGCTTCGACGTCGGCGCCATTAGATCGGCTCGCGGCGGCTGCGGCGGCGGCGGGGAGCTTGTGCGGAGAGGGCGAGAGCAGCGAGCGGCGGCGGCCCGGCGGGTCAGGGTTCGCCTTTATATCTCGTGGCGACGGGGGGATTTGGGAGGTCGTAAACCCTAGCTTTCGTGCTACCGTAATGGGCTGCTGTTTGGGCCTCTTGGCCCATTTGGCTTATAAGGTGTAGTATACTAGTGGAATAAGTCCACTTTGACTTCCACAGATGTGCCTCCAGCCTGATTCGTACTTCTCAATCGCAATATTGACCCCAAACTGTTTAAAATCGGTGCAATTTGACTCATTCGATGGTTTTGAGAATGATTTTCGTTGATATAGTTCGTTGACTTGGTCCATGCAACTGAGTTAGAGAGTAAGGCCTACATGTCATCGCCTCCTCTCTTCTCCTTTTCTTTCCTCCCTCCCTCTTCTCTCTTTTCTGCGGCGTTGCACATCCTCGCTTGCTCCGCCCTCAACGAGTCTAGCTCCTCGATGGCAGCGGGGTGCGGGTGCAAGAGTAGCCGCGACAGCATCACACGGAGCAGCCGGTGCACAGAGAGGGAGGCAACGAGACAGCGTAGGGTCCCCAGTATCCTGCAGCCAAAGCATCACGACAGGGGACCGCAGAGGCGGCGTCGACCACAGCACGCGCTTCGCAGTTGGCTGATCAACTGATGACTCAGTTGCTCGGACCAAGTCAACGAGCCACGTCAGCGAAAACAACTCTCAAAACCGTTGAGGGAAACCACTCTCAAATTACTTCGATCATTGCAATCTTGCAAATCGCAGTACGCCCAAAGTTATGGATTATATAGTTTAGATAAGTTGTTTTGAAAATCTTAGTCTTGTAGGGGACCTGAAAATCCTTCTAACCACTACATAGTAGATCAAACAACATAAGATACGTACCCTCACACCTCACTGATACTCTCAGTTCACTCATAGCTAACACAAAATGCACCTTTTCTGAATTATATAAACAGACAACCATTCTCTTGTGCAGTTCAAACATCGGTAGTTATAATGCAACGGAGTTACATTATACAATTATGAAAGGTTAAATAAGATTGTACCGTATAACTGGTTGGAATTAAATTTGAAAAACACTATTCATTTTTTTCCTCAGAAATATTTTGGATGTAATTTTTTGGCACAAATATACCATCGATATTGCTGAATCGTTGCACGAAAATGACGAGAACGTGACGACAGGTGGTCTCGCACGGCCAAGCAGCAACAGCGTTTTGAAAATTGATTAATTAGTGATTAATTATCCCGATTAACGATTATTTAATAATAAATAATGTTTAATTATCTTAATTAACGATTGATCAGGATAATTAATCACTAATTAATCAATTTGAATGGCCTCAAACCCTCGCCTCGTGCAACTTCGCGTCTGTCATCAGTTCAGCGATATTGATGATATATTTGTGAAAAAAAAAATTGTATCCCGAATATTTATGAAAAAAAATAAAAAGTATATTTTCAAATTTAATTCTAACTTGTTGCACCAAATTAAAAAGTACAGCAAAAGGGACATTACAACAGGCAAGCATGCTTGCTACTCCAGCAAGTAGCAGCAACCAGGTAGAATTTCGAATCAAGTCTTGTGCACTTCTGAGCCGAGATATATGCACATTGGACCAAGCTGCTGCTCCAGGCCTCAAAAAGGGCCAGCACATCTCAGACGACTAGACATGAACTCTTTTCATTGCGCACACAACAGAAACAAAGCTTCAGCTTTCATCCATCCAGGAACAGAAAAAAGAACAAAAGTTGCTGCTTCTTTCCCCCAATCTCAACTTGAACAATCAATCATGCATCAACATACAGAATACTTGAACTGGAACAAGCTCCCTGTTCAAAACTCAAATCCACACAATACAAGAAGAGAGAGAGTAAAGAGGAACTATCCAGAAGCATGCAAAAAATTCCATAGGAAGAGCAACTTATGAATTGTATTCTTTTTTCCTTGGTTTGGTATGCAAAAAACAAAGATAATTAATGGTGGTAGCTAGCTGCCTAGCTATCATACATACTACTGTGTTCCTTACAGCAAGAAATGAATCTGAATAAATCCCAAGTGCATCACAGATTCAGCAAAACGAAGAGCACAATCCATAGACCATGTTCTAATAGGATTCTGGTTCACGCGCCCGATTCATTAACCCGGCGACGGGATCCCTCGCAATCATGGTGACTGCCGCCTGGGCCCCCGGCCGTGGTGGTGGATCGGGTCCGGCCCGGTGGGCACCTCCCTCTCCGACTCCGCGCCGAACCCCGTCGTGGTCACGTCCTCCTCCGCGCCCTGCAACCCCAATCAAGAACCCTACACCACCATGAGATCGATCGAACAGGGCAAGAAAGCCATGAAAAGAGCAACCTTTTTGGGTTTTTTTTTTCTGGAGGAAAAAGCTCAGACCGACCTTGGTCACGTCCTGCTTCTCCCGCGACTCCTTCGCGGTGTACATGGTCGCCGTCGTCTCGGCCCGTTGCAATGCCGCCGCCGCCGCTGCGCGCGCCGGCGAGGAGGAGGAGGAGGAGACAAAAGCAGCGTCAAGAACGCACGTTACGGGAGATCGAGAGCCAAGAAAGAACACGGCCTTTGAACGTACCTGGTTGTGACGACGATGCGGCGGCGGGCGGCGGCATGGCCAGGAAGACGGCGACGGCGAGCACGGCGGCGACGAGGAGGCAGCAGCAGCAGCACGGCTTGACGGCACCAAGAGCCATCCAGGCCAGTCTAGCCGGAGCTCTGGCCCGTGCCCTCACTCGTATACGCGCAGCAACGGGAGACGCGCACACAAAAAAAAGGCGGAGAGGCTTTTCCTTTTCTGCTCGAGCCTTCCAACCTTTCGCAGGGGGGAGGTGCAGCGCAGCTGCTGCGCAGGTGCCGCCTCTCACCGTACGGTCGCGTACTCCAGGGCCGCGAAGGGACACGTGGCGTGCATCGGCGCCGTTCACGTCGTGCCGAGGGGCCATCGCCGCTGCTGCTGCTGTGCTGTGCTCGCCTCGGTCTGCGTGGGGCCCTGCTGCAGAGGGAAGACGAGGGGGGTGGGGCCCACGTGCAGTGGCTGTGGCTTGCAGGGCCTGGGATTCCATCCTTTGGCGGCGGCGCTGCCGTTGCTGACGTCAGGGCCAGCTGGTGTAGGGAAGGCTGGGGTGTTGTGGAGGCTGTCAGAGTCGTTGCACGATACCACTCCGTATTTACAGGTTTGCCATTGCCTGCCTCATTTTTCTCTCTTTGCTTTGGACGGTAGCAGGAGATAGAGATGGTGTGTGTGAGACGGTTTAAAATTCATAATATCCTCAGCCTTTTCGCCAACAGTGTTCGGAAACGATCCCCATCCCTTTTTCAGTATGGCCATCACAGATTTTGAAGTTTGAACAGGGAAGAAGATATGCCTGATCGGCTGATCATCCTCCTCCTGCTGCTGCTACTAATAATGCTGTTTAGATATATGCTGACCACGATGGTGGTCGACTCATTTGCTTAATTATTCCGTATAAATAATTGATTTATACCGATTATTTATTTCTTCCTCCAACGGTCACTTATTGATCACACTACCATATTATTATGATCACCAAGATCCTAACTCGTGCACGTATATAAGCAGCACGGCAGCATAAACCAAGTTCAACAAAGTGAAAAAGAAGAGTAAAAGCAGCATAGCAACTGATCATGCATGCCCCCCTCCTCGAGTCCTCGTCGTCCGGCTACATGCTGTGCTTCACCGTCTCCCCCTTCATGGCCAGCCCGAGCGCGCCGAGGCAGCCGCCGTTGTCCACCGTGACGCCGGGCATGGCCACGGCGCGGCTGCCAACGAACCCGTACTCCTCGACGGACACGGAGCCGAACTTCACCTTCCCGGCCTCGCCCTCGTACACGTGCCCGAACAGCAGCGCGTCTCGCCCGACGCTCGCGCCGCGCTCCAGGCGCACCATCTCCGGGTTCAGCAGCGCGCCCATGGAGTCCACGTACACGCCGTCGGCGGGGGACACGGAGGCGCCCATCAGCCGCATCCACGCCGCGAACAGCGCCGACCCGGGCGTCAGCTCGGCGAAGTACTCCGCCGTGGAGGCACGCACGGCCTGCCAGACCGTGTCCAGGAACACGGCCCGCGACCAGATGTGCACCGTGTCGCCGTCGCTCCTGCTGCCGACCAGCGCCCACTTCGCCGCCGCGCACGTGGCCATGGCGGCGATGCCCGACGCGGCCCAGAACGCCGGCAGGAGCCAGTAGAGCGGGAAGCGGGTGGCTGCGGCAACGGCTAGGAGGCCCTTGAGGGGGAGGAAGATGACGAGGCCCAGGGCGGAGTACGGCACCAGCGTTTGCAGCATCGGCTGGCACAGCGTGGCCCAGAGCGCCTGGTACCACGTCCTGGCCAGTGTCACCTTGGCGGCGTCCCCGGCGGTAGATCTTGTGGGTGTCGCAGCGGCGGCGACCGGGCATCCTGACAGGTCGATCTTGGTGTCCGACTGCTCCAGGAAAGCTCGCCACGACGCGGGCAGCGGCTCGCCATTCCGCAGGCGCTGGCATATCTCGTAGACCAGCGAGCGGCCGTGGTCGATGGACGCGCTCTGCGTGCACGACGTCGCCGGTATGACGTCCACCTCAGGGCACCGCAGGAACGGGTTGAACTCGAGCTTCTCCGCCTCCTCCGTCGGGACGTTGCGGTCGATGCTGACCTCGCCGACGTCGATGTAAGGGAACTCGGTCTCGTCCCACGGCCGGGTGCAGTCGAGGGCGACGTCGTGGGCGGCGCCGTCTGTGGGCACCTCCCTGAGCTGCAGCTGGAACACGTAGCGCACCCCGTCCGAAGAGTCCACCTTCCTGCGGAAGTCGTCGGCGAGGAAGAGCAGGGGGCGCGTGTCACCCTCGTCCCTGGGGATCGCACCGGTCTCCGGCGGCAGGATGCCTCTCGGCACCACCTTGCCGGAGTCCTCGGAGACGTCTGGATCCGCAGGACGGAGCTTGAACTTGGCGTACATCTCCCTGCCGTCGTCGAACCGCAGCAGCCGGCATATGTTGGAGTAGTAGTGGAGCACGGTGTACGAGTCGGTGCTCCGGAGGGAGCCCCAGACGGCGTCGCGGATGTGCGGCGAGCGCTTGACCTGCTCCTCCCTCGCCGGCAGGCCGCAGACCAGCCAGGTGGCGAAGTCAGCGATGGTGCGCGCGTAGAACGCCTTGCCGCTCTTGAGTGTCAGGTCGAGGAGAGGCACCTCCCCGCCGCTGCTGCCGTCGTCGGAGAGGATCCGCACCGCGGCGCCGCGTGCGTCGAGCCTCGCGTCGTCGTCGGCGCTCAGACTGTTGCTGTGGCGGACGATCACCGGGAAGGACTTGCCGGCGGCGAAGATCTTGTGTCCGGGCAACGACGGTATCTCCTGGTACATCCTCAGGACGCCGCGGCCGCTCACGCCGATGCGGTGGAAGTACCTCGACTTGACGTTCATGGTGGTGATGGCCAAGTTGGCCGCGAGGTTGCCAACAATCTTCTTGTATGCTTGATCCATCTCTTCAATCCGCTCGTCGTCTTCAAGCAAGGTGTTCTTCACCATGGCCGGAGACTCTGACCCGACGTAGACGCCGCCTCGCCTGAGAACAGCATTCTCCGGCGCGACGGAGAGCGCGCCGAGGATGACATTCTCCTGGAGGACACAGCCAGGGAGGAGCAAGCTACCACTTCCAACCACGGTGTTCTCCTGGACCTTTATCTCTGCACCTGCAAATCCTCCCTTGGAGTAGAACCCTGGAACAATATTGCAGAAGTCACCCAGATGGACGCCATCACCGACACTGATCAGCTCAGGATTCGCCACCGGATTAATGGCTCGGATAGAACAATGCCTGCCAATCTTTGCTCCGAGAAGCCTCAAGTACACGCAGAAGGCTTCTGTTCCAGATAGCATCTTTGCAAACCTGACATGAGCAGAGATGGTTATGCGCCGGTGGATCAAACTCGCAATGCCATTCTGCTTGGTTCCAGGCTTTGCAGCAAGAGCTCTGCTGGTTAGACTGGTGAGAAGGCTGAGGATGACACCATAGCTCAAGTAGGCGAAGGCAGTGAAGAAAGCAAATGACAGTGCACTTGTGGGTGTCTCCTGGACAATTACAGCATAGGCAGTGATGGCAGCTGGCAACCAATGAAAAGCACCAGCAATGCATGCAAAGGAGAAATGCTGAGGCGAAGCCGCTTTGCCGGAGAAGTGAGTGTACAGCGTGTAGACGATTGCACTGGACAGAGCACCCAGGATGCCAACCGCGTAGATGCTAACGAGGTGTTCAAGTATCATGTTTGTTTTGCTTGCTTCTTCCTGCACAGAAAGTAGACGGTTATTTGATAGCAATGTACTCAGTTATTTGGATAGCATTACATAAATATGGCCATGCAAACGAGAGCTTTCAAAGTAATAAGATATCTACGCATTGCGAAATGAAGACCCGGAAACCCTGAAATGCGCGCACCACTAACGTGAACCCAAGAGTTAATCATGTTTCCTTTACATGATTTTTCTACTTGACCACTCTCGTGCACACTGTAAAAAATGATTTGCTTATGGTTCCCCTGGCCCTGATAAAATCTCCGTCCCTTCCTGAATCTCCAAAAACATTTTCACTCAGTTTAATGTAACTAAAGGTAGGCAAGTTCTTTGGTGGCAACTTCATCCATGATGAAAGAGCCGAAGGAAATTCAAATGGCCTATGGTGTAATTGTAAATCTGTAGTTTACCATATTTAATGTCTAGAAATAATCAATAAAGCGTTTCTGCTCAACAAGGAACAAGCTATCGTTGTATACCATAACAAACTATAGTTTTGTTACACCCAAGTAGCTTATGAAGTCTATATAGTTTAGTTACCATTATGCTTACAGAAGTTCTGCTAGTCCGATGTGTTGATTTCCCAGCCTCGGTCTTCTGCAATGGTGGAACAACAGCTCCATCTTCCACAACAGTGCCCTTCTGAAGCACAGCATAAGGACCAATCGAAGCCTCACGGCCAATCCTGATATGCCTAAAACTTAGCACTTCATTACAGACTTCATGGCCCTGAACAAGAACGCCTTCTGCAAGAACTGCACCATCTGCAACTGCTAACAATGATGGATCGGTTATGTCTATGGTGTCAATGACAACAGATGAGCCAATCCGAGCTCCTTGCATCTTGAACCAATAATTTAAGAAAATTGTGCCCTTTAGATGCACGGCTAGCATCTTTGCAGCTAATGCTTGTGCCTTGTTTAGTGCCCACCATTTCACAAAGTCAACTGAACATATTGAAACATCAGGGATCAGAACATAATTTGGCTGAAGGAAGGACTTCCCTAAGATAGACAGTGATAAAGAAGTGAGCGAGATATAAAAAATCCATGCAATAGGTGCCATAACCAAAGAACTAAGATAGCTCAGCAATGGTGATCTGACCAGACTGACTGTAGAGAAAATGCTCATGTATGTCCAACTGACAAGATATGCTGGGAGTAGCAGCACAAAACAGACATAAGTAAGAGCCAGCAGCTGCAGGATGCCAGTACCCAAAACACTGAATTCTGGACTAACGGCATCCATGGGAACCACTTGAGTCTCATCCTCAATATAGCAAGATGCATCAGGTGCCAACTGCGATTGTGACTTATGCGCCAAATTCCCCAAGAAGCTAGCTAGCTCAGAAATGCAACCGGCTGTAAATATGTCAATGGCTCCAACAGGTACACCGAGAAAATCAGAGAGTTTCTGTGCTGCTTGGACCACCGCAATTGAATCAAAACCATATGAAGGTAGGCTATCCGTCGAAGAAATTTCATCCTTTGGAATCCCTGTTTGATCTGATACAATCTTTGTCAGAAACTCGATAATCTCCCTGGAGTTTTTCACTTTCCTTTTGGGCCAAGGCGCCAACTGTGGTTGTGACTTATGCACCAAATTCTCCAAAAAGTTTGCAAGCTCCAAAATGCAGCTTGCTGTAAAGATGTCAATGGCCCCAACAGGAACACCAAGAAAATCTGAGAGCTTCTGGGCTGCTCGTACCACAGCAATCGAATCGAAACCATATGAAGGTAGACTGTCAGTTGGAGAAATTTTATCCTTTGGAATGCCTGTTTGCTCTGATACTATTAGTGTCAGAAACTCAGTTATTTCATTGGAGTTTTTAACTTGGCTTTTGGGCCAAGGGCTAATGGTGCGGTCAACAGTTTGCCGCAACAAGGGCCTCTTTGTCTCCATGCCAGTTCCTGTTGTGAGAGACCGAAAAAGACCTTTTTTCTTAGATATATGATAGCCATTAGCCAAACTAAGAGTATTGTCAACAAACTGCCTCATGCATTCAAATCTTCGTATCTTCCCAGATGTTGTCTTGCATATGGTTCTAGGCTTGATAAGCTTCACAGATGCAACAGCTACACCATGCTCTTCCACCACACGTGCTTTGATGCTGTTAACAACCTCTTCAGAGATTGCCTTACCGTCCCTAACCTCTGCAATCACAACAAGTCCAACCTGATCAGAAGAATCAGGAATTGAGATGCCTTTCTGAGCCAGAACTTCCTCTGGGATACCGACCACAGCACAACAGCCTGGTCGGAGGACCTCAGAAGAACTTTCCACAGTCTTCTCTACATCCGCCGAATAAATATTTCTACCAGCAACAATGATGAGATCTTTGATCCTTCCAGTAATAAAAAGGTTTCCATCGATGATCCGTCCTAAATCACCGGTTCTTGTGAACTTCTTGTTGGGGTGGTTCTTAAGCTGATTGAAAAATGTTTTCTGGCTCATTTCTGAATTGCCCCAATAACCTACTCCAGAACTAGGACTGCTAATCCATATCTCACCTTCAACACCATCTTCTTGGTGCTCAGTTAGAGAGTCAGGATCAACAATTCTGATGAGAATGTCTGTTTCATCTTGCTCAACATACCCACAGCATACTCTTCCTTGCCAGTCTATGAAAACTGGCTTGCATTCACCAAAGGCACAGGTAACATAGACACAGTTCTCAGCCAAGCCATATCCAGGTGCAAGAACACCTTCAGAAAGGCCAAAAGGTTGAGTTAGCTCTATGAACCTTCTGACAGTTTTTTGCCTTACTGGCTCTGCCGCAATCATGAGGAAGACCATTGAAGAGAGGTCATAGGCTTTGTTCTTCTCGGCCTCAAGCCTTCTTATCATGAGTTCAAATGCAAAATTTGGACCTGCACTGTGGGTTCCATGGTAGTCATTGATCGTTTGCAACCACAGAAGGGGGCTTCTGATAAATGACATTGGTGAAAATAGAATGGAAGTTCCTCCACTTACAAGGGCAGTGAAAAGACCTCCTATAAGACCCATGTCATGGTACTGTGGAAGCCAACTGACAAGGACAGTTTTTGAAGTACTTCTGTAACGCTTCTTCATTGTCTTCACGTTGTGGATAAGTCCTCCATGAGTTATCATCACGCCCTTGGCATCACCAGTGGAACCTGAAGTGAATTGTAGAAAGCACAAGTCACTTGGCTGGGGTTTGGTAAATAAAACACTCTCCGAGTTGAAGCTGTCTGGGCTTCGCCGGTAGTTCTTTATCCATGAGTCAGTATGAATCCATGGGATGTCAGGCCACTGTGCTGAGCATTTCTGAGCTCTATTTGCCAAAGTGACGATGTTCTTGATATAACCTGCTCGTACAGCAGCATGGTACGAATAAGTGGATAGAATAGCCACAGCATTGCACATCTTAGAGATGTTCTCAACTTTGAGAAGAGCTTGTCCACCACTTTGCATTGGATCAGGGGGCAAAACGGGGACTGGTATAACTCCTGCTCTAATACATCCAAAGAATGCATCAATAAACTCCAAACCAGGGAGATGAATAAGCAGAACTCTGTCACCAGGCTTGATAACAGGTTTTGTGCTTGTCAAAAGTTTTTGTGCAATGTGAGATGCATTCCCATGAAGCTCCTGGTAGGTTCTTCGATTCATGATCTTCCCTTCTTCATTGATCCAAGTATATATAACATTCTTCGCAGTGACTTCATGAGTTCCCCAGTATTCCAAATATCCATCAAGGGAGGGAAGGTCAGGAAATTCAACACCTTCAAGCTCACCAAGATCTCTAGGAGGTGATGGATTGCTACTACGGGACAAAGGGAATAATCTCTGCAAGTATTGAAAAATATATGCACATTTTTTCTAAGAAATATGATAAAGGTGGAGTTAATAATTGAGATATATTGTGCCATTATTTCTTGCTCACCTTAACATAAGGAGTCATTTTTCGCTCACCATCAATGGCAAAGTGCTTACAAACAGCCATGATGGAGTACGAAGCGTTTCTTTCAGTAAGCTCAAATGCTAGCATACCTCCGACATAGTAAGTGTTCTGGAAACCTTGTAACTGGGACTCCAACCTTTCATAGAATCCATCTTTCATGTCTGCAATGCAGGAAATCACCAATGTTAGCATAAGGAGAAAAAAAGAAGACCTAGCAACAGGAGAAATATTACTAATGTATATACCTTTACTGCTGACATGAGGGAAATACTTGAACCGCCGTTGCAAAATCACTTTCTGAACATTGCCTCCCATAGTACTCACGACATCAGTCACACATTTAGCCACAAATGAACCTTTGATGTCTGCTGAATTTCCATAAGACCAAAACAAGAAAATGTTTGTGTCAGCAAAGAATCTTTGCATTGCCACAGGGCATCCTATTGTTGTTGGATCCTCCATGAATTCTCCAAAGTAGTAAAATCCCTTTGGTATGTGCTCGAATCCATTGATCTTAACAACAGTAGTATAGTAGTCGATAGTCTGTACTTTACTGAATAGTTCTCTTTCGAGATTGTTTAGCTCCACCACTTCACTTTCTCCATCTGAACAAAAGATCATACATACTAATAAGGCAGCTGAAATAATATAGCTTCAATACCAGCCAAACTGAATTCAAATTATGCTCACCAGTAAGGCTAGAGGATCGATATGTTTTGCTGTTCTTGAAAGCAAGAGCACCCGATAGTATAATTTTGTCGAACTCCATAACTTGCTTTTCACCATTGTTTTTCTTGATAGTTACACTCGCACCAGAACTGTTGCGCTTGACATTCAGAACTTCCGTGTCACAAAAAACTTCAAATGGTAATGATTTACTCAGTCTCTCCCACATGCTCATGTAACCATTCTTGAAACGCCGGATTTTACCAGCCATAGAGGTTCTAGTAAACTCCTGAATGAAAGCATAGGGCATGTCTTGAACAAAACCATAGCCCGAAGCGGTGTAACCATATGCTACAGATTTTGGCATTGAATTTATTCCATTTTGCTTCAAAAACTCAAGAGTTGGATCGGATGCCAATCCACTGAGAGCATGAAGTCCAGCCCGGCCTGACTTATTTGCCTCATCCTGTAAGAATTATTGAATAACACATGCAAGAAACAGAGAGAATGTTATAAATAATTAGGTGTTTTTTTATCTAGTTACCTCAAATTTAAATTTTGTACTAGAACAACTCACCTGTAATTTTAGCGTCAGAGATACCATGGATACATAGTCCTCAGCTACTTCAAGATCTCGAATATTTCCTGTTTGGCTGTCAATCAGGGCAAGTTTGTGTGTATCCATCTCTTCGAAATCAGACCCTAGTTCCTTTGCTAGGTGAGTTATAACAGGAGCACTGTTTGCCGCTATAACTTGTCCTCCCAAATCATATATTCGTCCTACATACAAACGTTGCTGAGAACTAAAACTGTGCACAGAATGATGACTGAATATAAGTTTTCTGAATAATTTCCACACCTTCGATGTCAATGGACTCACACATCCCTGAAACAGTATGGCATTTCTCAAACAAGGTTACATTGCAGTACCCTAGCTTAGCTAGTGCATAGGCTGCTGATAAGCCACTTGGTCCTGCTCCCACTATGCCAATTCTAGTATCAACTGGCAAACTTGGATGCAACTTAGAAAATTTATCATCTATTGATCTCTTTGGGTCCATTTTAGACGAATTGTTGTCCTTGATAAATCAACCTGTCAAATTTATAGACACAGCTGTCATTAGTATTTCTGCAAGAGAAGTTTCTACACTATTCATTAAAAGGAAATTGACTAGGCATGCATGTTGACTTGCATTCCTCTTAATAAATTGGAACTTGATAGTCAAACACTGTAACCTCAGGATGTCAGCCCCATTATTGTAGTTAACATAGCAACTAGCCCATAGAAAATTACAGAATTGCTTCCTCACATGAATTTTGACAAATGTCTATCGTATGACAGGTAGAGTGAATGTCCATACTTGAAATAATAGCTTATTAACTGTTTCGCCCCGATTTTCGATCGGGATTAAAAATTGCCTAATAATACATTTTCCAGAAATTTAATAAAAATTTAAAGCAATTTAATCAAGTGAAATTGTGAGGGAAATTAAATTTTCCATTAAAAATTATGGCCGGAAATATTTTGTAATATTCCCCGTGCCCTAAAGTACTCTCCAAAATTTTTCGTGAATTTTTGGAGCTAAAGAAATAATTTTAAACCACAAAGTTCATTTAACAAATTAAATTAATTGAAAAACAAATTAAAAAGGGTCCCTTTTGTTTTGGGCCATTTTCGGCCCAAAATCCTCTCTCCCTCCCGCGCGGCCCACGGGCCACGTCCCTTCCTTCCCTCTCCCGGCCCAGGCGACCCAAGCCGCCCGCGCACCCCGCCGCTTCCCCTCCCTGGGCGCGGCCCAAGGCCGCCGAAGTCCGGGCCGCCTCCCCCGCACCGCTCGGTCGCTGACGGGTGGGCCCGGCGCCCGAGTCGTCTCCGACTCGGCCGGCCGCCGTGCCCGCGCCGCCCAATTTCTCCGGCGAGAAATCCGCCCGCACCGGCCAAACCCTAGCCGGGCCCCCATATATTTTCCCCTCACCGCGACCTCCTCTCCCGTTTCCCCGTGCGCCGCCGCCCCTCCCGAGCCCTAGTGCCGCCGCCGCCGTCGTCCCCTTCGCCTCGCCGGTGAGCTCCGCCGCATCCTTTCTCTCTCCGCTCTCTCGGCGCCGCCCTGTGCACCATCCGCCGGCCGCCGCTAGATCGCCGCCTTGCGCCGCCGCCCGCGTGCACCGGCCGCCGCATCCGGCCGCGGCCGCGCCGCTGCTTCCCGGCCACGCCTCCGGCCGGCCTCCGTCGCCGTTGCCGCCCGGTGAGCCTCTCTCCCTTTCTTTCTTCCCCCCCCGGTGTGCCGCCGCCACCACAGCGCCACGTGCCGCCGCCCTAGCCGCCCCGCGCCTCGCACTGCCGCGCCCGCGTCGTCGGCTGCCGCCGGTGGCTGCCCGCCGCCGCCATGCCATGGCCGATTCGGCCTAGGGTTTCGGCTGAACCCTAGCCGCCCGCCCGGCCGTAGAGGCCGCCCCGGGCCGGCCCACCTCCCTCTCTTGGCTCAGCGGCCGTTGGGCCGATTGGTCCATCTCCCTCGCAACAAGTCCATTTCACGTCCCTCCTCGCACTTTCTCCTCTATTGGGCCGTCGGCCTATTATCCTTTCTCCACACAAAAGTCTACTTTATGTCCCTCAGCCCATTGGTCCTTTTTCCAGTAACAAGTCCATTTCACCTCCTTTTTTCCCCCGGTTCGCCGACTTCTATGTCGTTGACACGTGGGCCCCCTTTGTTTAATCCGGTCCACACCCAGACCACGTGGCCGCCCGCGGCTTCGCCACGTTGGCGTCCACGTCGGCGCTACCTTCTCTCTTCCGACCGCAGTGGCCGCCACGTCAGTGCCACGTGGTGCGTCCGCACCCGTGCGTGCGTGGACTTGGTCCACCGTGGACCGTCCGCCCCTTGACCTGTTGACACGTGGGACCCGCCGTTCCGGCGCCGATTCCCTTTGATGATGTCAGCGTAATCCTTTCCTTTGTAAAATTAATTAATAATTGCGCAATAAATCATTTTAATTTCCAAAAATTCAGTTAAATGGCTCAAAACTTCTAAAATTCATATTTAATTCATACGAACTCCAAATTGAGCCTTTCAACTTGCAAAATTCATCTAAAATTGAGCTCTACATGTTTGTTTACTTTTTATGTACTGTTTACTTGGTTTTTATTAGAGTTTTTCCTCGTTTTGCGTGCCAGCGTGTAGATTCCGCCGTTTCGGAAGTTCGCGCTCGCGAGGAAAAGAGTTCGGAAGATTGTTTGAAGAAGCAAGGCAAGTCACACATTCCCCTTGAGCATGTTGTACCCATTTTCTAAAATGTTTTTCGTTTGCAAATAAAGTGCATGTTTTGCTAATTACATGGGAATAGGATTTACCTATCTGTTCGCTTGTGCCATGTTTATTTGTTAAACCATCCTTTGTTAACTATGGGTGATAATTTGACTAGCGTAAGTCACTTATGTTGACTTTGCTAGGATTATATATGCTTAGCCATGCTTAATTACCACTAGTTCATTTAATGGGATAATTACACTGTTACAGTTAGCTTCTAACGAGCGGTTCGCTCGGGACACCCGACTAGATTTTATTGGTCGTAATTATCCAACTAAAATATGACCTAATGGTGGGCTATGGGTGCATGGTTTTGCTAGTCGCACCCATGGCAATTAAGGACCGGTTCATGGGAAACCCTGAAAGACTAACAGTGCTTACCACAAGCAAGAATGGGCAACTGCTGGACTCGTAGTATAGCTCTTTCCTAGCCGACGCTCCCCGGCAAGGGTGGGCGTGATGGAGTTGGGTCGGCCGGGGATATACCGGTTGATCGGCTGCCGGATTCACCGTGGCACGAGGGGGGCTGCCCGCTGCTGGATATAGGGAGCGGGGGCGAAACCTGCGGTGTGGTGCGCTTGGTTAGGAGGAGTTATGCGAAAGGTCTTGTCACGATTTCCCCCTTTGCAGTATCGTGGCGATACTTCGGGGCATGGTAACATGTGTGGAATCGTGTCTTGTGGGTACAGTTGCGCACCTCTGATCAGAGTAAAACTATTCGAATAACCGTGCCCGCGGTTATGGGCGATCAACCAGATTCACCGTGATTAGTCCCACATGCTTAATTAATTTGACATAATGAACTGGTGTAGTTCAGGTGGAATGGTTGGGCCTGTTCAACGTGGTTGTAGCGTTGTTCAATGGAGATTTAATCCTGTCATAATTAAACAACTGTTTACTGTTTTAAAATATAAAGATTTGCAACCGCTTTTCTGCAAAAAGCCACAAGCCTCCCTTTGTCTCCCCTTTGCACGTTTGCATGTTTGGTGTGGCTTGTTGAGTATGGTGGTTGTACTCAATCTTGCTATTTTTCCCCCTTTTCAGAAGTTTAGTACTTCTGAGTTGAAGTTGAAGTTAGATGACCAAGGCTCAGACCCCAGTTGAGTTTGCCTGTGGAGTGGAGCTGAAACCCCGCTAGGATCGTTTCTTTCCGCTGCTGTTTTCTTTTCGGTGTGAGGACTAAATGTCTCTGTTGTAAGTATTTATCGCTTTATTTACGTTTGGATCTGTTTATTGATTTGTCGTTTTGTGTACCCTGGTTGATGCCTGGACAGGGACTTAATACACAAAATAGTCTGGAAATTTGGGAAAATTTCCGGGCGTGACATTAACCAACAAGGAATGACCAAGTAACTAGCATGGAGTGGTCGCAAATTGCAATTTCATTATATGGACACCAATAACCAACCTGTATCATCAAAAAAATCAAGGTTTATAATGTACTAGCTCATCAAAATGAAGCAATTACACAGCGATGTATAAACAATCACTATTGTTAGAATAACTAGTTCATATGTAAACACGCCACCTCTTCCAGGCTGGCTGGCCGGCTAGCCCTTTGGGCTGCCTCTGTAATTCCTATATACATGTGTGTAACCCTCTGTAAACTCATCAAGTAATCCAAAGCCTATTTGGCCTTTCTCTATTATGGTATCAGACTGGAAAAATAGCTGGGAAAATATTTTTTTCCCAAATAATAGCGGTCTGAAACGAAGTTTTACAGGCAGATTTACTGGATATGAACAGAGAACAACATTAAGGTACAAAAAATTTCTACTAGCTCACCATGACGAGGCAATTATGCTATGTTGAGTGATATTTATGGCAAACAAACAATGTAGCAGATTTTCCACTTATTGGACATGTGTGACAGTATCAAACGAACCTAAGCATAAGCATGATATTGTTCTGACCGGTAAACCTAAGCGACAATCTCGCAATTTCAGCAAATTATAGGAGAAAAGGAAGTTCGATAATAACACAACTGGACACCAGGCACAATCAGCAGAGAACTAGAATATTGACCAAATCATCTAAGATAGATAGACAGCCAAGAAATAGCTCGAGCAAGCAGAGATGTCAGATTCAGGCATACAAATAATGCTTGCATATTGCAATTATTATGGCACACTAACATTGCATTTTCACCCACAGACAGAACTAACGAACGCCGAACGCTCCATAACCAATAGAAGCCTAAGCAGAAAAGAAAAACAAGAATAACTCATCTCATTACTGAACACAACTAACAGAGCTAGCCAAATGTAACTCGCCTCAAATCAAATGATCTCGGTTAAAACTTAAACGACAAAACCAACTCACACTCACACAGAGCAGAACAATGCCGAATCGACCAAACATATCAAGTACGGTTCATCCGACGCGGTGTGGAAGGGGTAATTCACTAATTCATACCTCCCCCTTCTCCGATCCAAGCGGGAGTCCGCGCTCGGGGCAGCGGCGGCGCGCTGGCGCCAAGTGGCAGCTCCCACCACAGCCTCCACCTCCACTCCCACTCCCACCGGTCGGGCCGTGGCATTGGCGCGGTGACCTCAGGGGGCGCGGTATTTAAGAGGCCGCCCCAGATTTCCCCCCACCACCACCGCGGCCAAGGGCGTCGCGACAAAGCTGTGCCGCCGCGGCTCCGCGACAGCGACGGCGACGTCGCGGGGGCAGGGAGAGGGAGGGGGTCGGCTGGCTCGGGCGCTGCTCCATTGTTACCGCCGAGGCGATGGGCGCGCATATTCTTCGTATGCCACGGGAATTTACCGGCCGGTCGGGGGGTTGTGGTCTCCGCCGGCCGCCCTCCACGCCCGTGGGTTTTTCGGACGGCTGGGGAAAAGGTCACGGTAGTTTTTTCTTCTTCTTCTCCTGTTATATCTAAATCGTAGGATGGTGAAAAAGACCCGGAGGGTTCTTTTGCCCTGGTCGAGAGGTTCTTTGGCCCTTTTCCTCCCAGATCCCTCTCCTTGTCATCTTCGGCGGCTCGCCGCCGGTAGCAGGGTGGAGAGGTAGACCTGCTAGTGGGTTGGGCTAAAATGGGTTTTTTGGATTGGTTTTCCTTCTAGATTAGGAAAAAGTACACCGGATGTCTCTCATCTTTGTCATCGAATTATAAAATCGTCTCTCAGCTGGAAAACAGATATATGACATTTTTCAACTTACAAAATCAGGTCCATCTAGGTCCTTAGACAGTTTTATTCGACGTGACAGTTGAGTCAGCGTAGAACCCACGTGGGTCCCACATATCAGCGAGTACTTTCCCTCCCCTCACCACCTCTCTTCCTCTTTTGCCGAACGCCTAGCACCACTGCGCGAAGTAGGGGAAGACGACGATATGGATGTCGTTGCAGAGACGGTGCGGAAGTCGACGTTGCGGAGGAGCGCGCGCAGCCACCGGCGAGCAGGCCTGCCTCGAGAAAGGAGCCATCGTCGTCTGGCGCGCAGCGGACGAGGCGGCGGCCATGGACGGGTTTTTTCCAAATTCAAAATGTGCCTTATGTCATATGTTATGGCACCGCTTGCAAACTAATTATATTAGATTCTCACCTAAAAGACATTACGCTATGTTAAGCTTTTGACAAATAGATAAACAAAAAAAACTAGGACACAGAATACCGTTCGAGCTACAAAATAAACTAAAGGATAAGGATGCCGGTTAGTTAATCATGTCTTATCCCATGTTACTACTCCTCCCACGACCACTCGTCTCTTGACTCTCTCTCCTGACGCCCTCTGCTGAAGATGAAAATGAGCTCAGGTGGTACAAATAGAGTTGACAGTGGCGCAATTGATAAGGCCCTTATCAGAGCTAATGACCAATGATGCTCCCCTCCAACCAGCACCACCGTCTCGCTCCCCTTTCTCTTCTTCGCCTCAAGTGTTGTGCCTACGGAGACGTGGGCGTCGACGCAACGAGTTGATTTGTGGCAGTCATGCTGGTGGCGAAGCGCCGCCAACGCCCAACGTTGGATCTAGATGCCTAGGTCGTCCCGTCCCTAGATCCGGCATGTGCACACATTAGTGACGAGGGCGGTGAGCGGCGTTGGTCCTTTTGCCTCCTCTTCTGTCTCAAGCTTGTGGCAAGGTGACACCTATCAGGATCCAGGTTCAATGGAAGCAGGGGAAACCAAGAAGAAAGAAGGCCATTGAAGAGGACGTCCATAAGGTATCAGCTATGAGCCATGATACCACAAGTATCAGGTATCAGGTCTGGTACCACAGGTATCAGGTCTGATACCTATATATAGGTTTCAGGTACCATATATGGTACCCAAGAGATTAGATCTGGTATCTATGGATATCAGGTCTGGTACCCCATGTACGGACGTACCTAGTATTAAGACGTCAACAAGGGACATGTCGTTACTTTGTCGATCAGCGAGGGTCTGCCTCCAGCACCTTTTATTCTCTTCTTCATTTTCCTTCCACCTTCCCTTCCTTGTTGTTGTGGGTGTCGTCCTGTTGCAACTGCAGCCTGTGCCATCCTCTCTTGGTGTCTAGTCGCCGACACTAGCGCTGCTGCTTCTTGCTAGCATCATCGCCATGCGTGCGGGAGGATGGATGGGTGTCCTCCTATTTCGCTCGTGTTTTCACTCATGGGATTTTTTTTTGTAGGCGGAGAAAAGAAAAGGATAAGGAGTTCATTAAAATATCCCGTCCCTGTGACGGGATCCCGTACTCTAATCACTCTCTATAAAATGTGGTATCTCATATTACCTTAGACTTCTTTCGGTAAAAAATATATTTGACCCTTTTTTATGGTTTTTACATGCAAACTTTTACTATATTTTTTTATTAAAAAAGATTATATAAGTTTACTTTCCTAGACAAATCTACTCGTATCATTTTCTTTAAGCTAAGCAGTAAAAGTCATTGTCCTATTAATCATTAATTAATCTTTTAATCAGATTGTATTCAAAACATCACACAAGAAGGCATGAGCTCACGATCCCAGCTTGTGCTCGTAATATAGCCTCCACTCTATTTGCTTACGATTAAAAAAACCTACAATTGCTTATTAACTTCCAGTATTAAACAAAGGAAAATAAACAAGATGGGTACTTTGCCTTAGGCATCTTATTATTGCCCAAAGACTGATAAAAACAAAAACAAAAACTAATTTGAAACGTCACCTACAAAGAATGCAGTGATTAGGTAAAGTAAAGTAGTAAATTAAAGTGACATCGTAGCATCAGAAGTAAACAATGGATCCGTTACAAGTTACCCTCTCCATTCCATATGTAAGATGTACACATATTTTAATATTCAACTTTAAAAATACTAATGATTAGTATAATGTAAATTAAATTTTATTTGCTAAAAAATAATATCATTGGATTAATATTTCAATATATTTTCATATGAGATATAATTTTGTTGCTACAAATTTTATAAAGTATATGAAAAATTGTAAGTCAAATATTAGTTTTGGAGATCGTGTAAATTTATAACCGAAGTAGCTAACCAAGTAACCAACGTGATGATTATATTATTCTAGTGTGAGACGACGTAGTCGTAGTCTCCTATGTACGTACGTCCTACCACACACTACTGAATACGGACGTAGCGACAAAATTGATGAATGTCCTGAACAAAGAACAAAAGACAGGATCTTTGCTCGTAGACCTCTCTAGGTACAACGACACAAAAATAAAATAAGTTGGAGTAATTTAGTTGATATTCTCGATGTGTTCTCCATCATACATGCATATATCTTCTTATGAACATGCGACCCGTTAGTTACGTACCATGTAATCATTCTCCATTAATAAAATTTCATTATTCTTGCTTTGACACACACACATGCAAAAAAGTCTTGCTTCCTCCCATGAACAATTGTCCTACCATTAGCTGACACCGATCGATCGAGATAGATGAACCTTTGCAAGAGCAAACAGACGAGCAAAAAAAAAAAAACCATGAACCATGACCGAGCTCGATCGATGGGCACTGTCCAAACTGAAGAAGCCATTTCTACCCCCCAAAATTATCACTAATCACGGCATATTACGAGCATCGGGCTCGCATCTTAGACCGGGGCAAAACCGGCTAGAGTATACGAGAACCGCTTGAATTTGGGCGCGCGTGAGACGATCAGGATGGACGCAGCCACGCATACGCATGTGCGTACGCGCGTACGTGCTTAATTGGACCGGAGGCAGGGGACGAAGCGGACGTAGCTGTCGGGCGGCGGCGAGGAGATATACCGCCGGGATGCTGATCGGATGCTCGGAGTTTTCTGGCTGGCGCGCGCGTCGCCGGTGCGCGCGTAAATTAATCTGCTTGGGACGAGCAGAGCCGGATTACGTACTCTAATTAATGGCGCACGGTGTTGTTGGTAGTGTCGGGCGGGCGGCCAGGATGGTGACACGGACACGGGCAGAACGTACGTACGTGTCTATCGATCGGTGGTAGGATTGATTGTTTGTTTCGGTGTAGTGAAATATTCGGTCGGTTTATCCTAGGTAATGTTCGGTGAATCGGTTCGGAATATATCGGGATTATGCTGCCGTGTCATCATCATCAGTGTCATGGTTTATATATCCAATGCCTTCTAATTCCTGGGTTTTGCTTACTTCAAGTCACTTGATTTATTGACCAAAATCTCTCTCTCTCTCTCTCTCTCTATCTCATATTTTTTTCCAACAAATTTATGGAGCCATCTGATTGACCATCCAAGACATCAAAACTCCCATAAAACCATTGTTACTGTTCCAAATGCAATCATTTGATCAAGTATATATATTAAAAAGAGAGAGTATAAAGGGCCTGTTTTGAAGCCTGGTTCCGGGCCTAAAACCAGTGCAAATTATAGGCCCAGAAATTACCCCTAGTTGGGCTGTAAAAGCTTCTGAGTTGAGCCAGTTTTTTTATGAAATAAGTTCATCTAATGTCCCTTAACTTGTCAACAAATCCGACTTTCGTCCTTCAACCAAAAAACCCGACACAACGGGTTCTTTATCTATCAAAACCGATGCAAAATAGATCCCAGGATGATTTGGACGACGGTTTCAGCTGACATGACGCCTACGTGGCTAATTTGACTCGTTCTTTATCTGACGTGGTATTGACGTGATGTTTACGTAACAATTCGACCCCGAAAAATAATAAAAATTGTGACCCCCCACATATCAGTTACACCAAAAAAATTAATAAAAAATGGTGAGACCCACGTGGACCCCACGTGTCATTCTCACACCTCCTCTTCTTCCTCCTCTCTCCCCATCTCCCCTCTCCTCTCTCCAGGCGCGACAGAGAGGCAGCGGCGCGCGGCGGCCGACGGGAGAGGAGCTGCACGACCCTGGAGGGAGCGGCGCGCAGCGGCGGCGGCGAGAGCGGAGGCGGAATCGGGGGAGGCGCGGCGGAAGCTGAATCGGCGGAGGGCTGACGCAGACGGTGAAGCCCGAGACTCCGCCGACCCCAGCTGCGGCTCCAAGTCTGCGCCGGCAGGGGGTTTTCCACATCGGCGACGGTGAAGGTCACCATGGCGACCCCGCCGGCGAGCTCCCCTCCTCGCCGCCTTCATCGGTGTACCTCACCATTGGCGAGAGCCCGCGGTTGCTGATCACGTGGCAAGAGTGTCGCGGCAGCGATGCGATGACCGAATCCTTCTTCCGGAGGCCCCAGGGTGCCATGATCGCCGCGAGCCAAGACCGATGCTTCCGCTCCTTGTCGCCGCACTTCTCCTCTGACCCGTGTTGCCGGTGGCCTCCAAAGAGCGCGGCGAGCACAGAGAACTTGCTGCTGCGCCACTGGATCTGCTGCCAAATCCATGAGACCAAAAGCCTGATCCTTCACTTCTGCTGCAACACACAACCTGTTTCTATTTTCTTGCAAGTCCAGTAAGTGGCTAATTGTCAATTGCATATTCAGTTAGATCAATACAGTTTCGAATGAGCTAATCATTTGGTCGATTACCATATCCCTCTTCGTATGCAGCTTCAGTGAGAAGGAAAACAAGGGCGGGACTGTCATTTGGGAAAAAAAAGAAGAAAATCAGTAAACCTACCAGCGGAGGAGACGACAAGCAGGACGCCGCGCGGGTTGAGGTTGTCGGCGCCCCAGCGGCAGACTGCCTCGATGTCCCCGACCTCGGTGGAGCCGGTGAGCGAGGCGCGGCCGATGGACCGCCCGACGCCGCGCAAGTCGAAGGTGACGTCGTGGTACCCGCGCCGCGCGACGCCCTCGGCAATCCCGCGAAGCAGGCCCTGCACGCCGCACAGGATCGTGTAGGGGTGCACCAGCACCACCGCGATGTCCTCCGCCGCCTCCACCTCCGCCCTCGTCGTCGGCTTGAACAGCCGCACGCTTAGCGCCCCGTCCGCCGCCTCCACCGTCGTCCACTCCATCAAACCCACCCACAGAGGAGGAAGAAGAGGAGGGGTGTGGCTGACATGTGGGACCCACGTGGGCTCTATCCTTTTTAATTAATTTTTGTGTGGTCCATCGTTTTATATTATTTTTTTTAAATCAAATTGTTATATAAACATCACATCAATATCAAAATCGAGTCAAATTAGCCATGCAGAATGTCACGTAAACTGAAACCATCCTAGATCCGTTTTATCTGGTTTTACAAGTTAAAATAGACCTCAGATGAACTTATTTTTTTTTTTTATTTTGAAGATTCGTCCGATTGAGCCCATTACACCAAACACCAAGACGAGGAAAGACCGGGTCTCCTATCTCGCCGCCGGCCGCCGTGGCGTCACTGCTAGCGCCGCCCCCTCGCCCTCTCCTCTCCACTCCACGCTCCGCCATAGCTGTCTTCATTCCACCTAGCTTTAGTCTACTCGGGCAGGCAGCGTCGTGCCGCCGTCGATCCGCTTCATCGGTCAGCTGCTACAATCCTACAACCCCCATCGGAGGAACCGAGGAAGGCGGCAGCACCAGCTCCAGATCCAGCATCGATGGCCCAATCGGAGGACGATGAAATGACGAGGCAGCGCGAGTTCCAAGCCTTGCTAGTCCCTCCCTTCCCTTCATCAGCTACAACAGCGGAAGTCCCAATCCCCCTCATTTCGTTCCAGGTGAGCCTCCAGTACCCCGTGTGCATTTCTGGCGTAATTCCCTTTTTTTACTTAGAGAAAATGTGAATCCCTCGTCATTTCTTACTTTTAACGTGTACTAGTAGTTAAAATTTTGGCATTGCCAAATGTTGGAAAGGTTTATTTTGGCAACAATCTGAACAGGCCCGTACTTATCCAGTGCCATAAGAGCGATATTTGTTTAGTCGAACTTATTTCATCTGCGGTACTGAACTCATGTAAGATATATACTATTTTAACGTTCAGTGAGAAAGGCACTGTGTGAAACTCTTTTCAAGTTTCAACTCATTTCCGAAGGAACTTCTTGAACCAATGTGCCGAGTTCTTGGGGTATCTTTTCATTCCATCATCGAAATCCACAAAGTTTATCCCAAACCGGACTGTGTAGCCGCTTGTCCACTCAAAGTTGTCAAGCAGCGACCATGCAAAGTACCCCTTCACGTTTGCTCCGTCCCTGTAGAGGCATATGGGACAATGCGTTGTTAACTAGCATCTTAAGTTGTCTACTGATAGCTGAGTGTCTGAATTGGTGTTCAGACCTCATAGCACTTAGCAGGGCGAGAAGGTGCTTGTGATAGTATTCTATCCTGGTATCATCCTTCAGTGCTTCCTTGAGTGGCATGGTCTTATTATTAACTTCATCAACGCCTTGAGATGTAGAAATAATTAGTAAAATTCATTCACTTTTAGAAGAGAATACCTTTTTATTACATATTTACATAGCTACGAGAGGAAAAATATCCAAGTCCTATGTGTACTATTTGCTAGATTGAGAAAATAAAGAATCAGATGATGTTACAGTAGTATTGGATTAAACAAATGCTGAGAAATTGTATGACCTATATGTTTATTGGAACTTACCATTTTCAGTAATGTAGATGGTAGGATTGCCATAGTTGTCCTTAATATAAAGCAACAGTTCACGGAGCCCTCGAGGGTAGACATAAAGCCAAGGTGAAGCAGCCTACACACATTTTGTTTATAGAGTTCAATATATCATGTCACCTGATCAATTGTTTTACTAACAATTTGTTCTGTGGATAACAAAGATGTAGGTCACCTGAGGACCAATGAGAGTTCCATTTCGACTACCTAGCATAATTGGGCAAGGTTAGCACATAGTAGCATCAAAAGTTACAAAATACATGTATCCGAATCATCTATCAAATATTCATGATGAGAGAATGTGGAGCATCCCCATGTTTGAAAACGTAGGCTGTATTTTTTTTTTGTCTTCACACACATTAAAGAGATTGAAAATGACTGAACTAATCATAGCCATTATATTCTATTGAAGCACTCCACATTTACTTCATGATGCAAAGAAAGCAGGGGCACTCATGGAATATGAAATACACCCTTCTCAAATAAAGTAGGCAATTGACAATGCTGCAGAGGCTATGCTATAAACTGACCAAATTCTATCCCTTTTTGCATATATATGTTGTGTCGGGAACTTGCCATATGTTTTTCATGGTTCAAATGTACAAATGAAGTAGATTTATCCTTGCCTATGTTGACTCACCGGTAACCTTAGCATGGGAATCAGTATTGTAGCTTCTGTTAAGGCCATATGATGGAGGAACATCAAAGGCATAGCTTGAAGAGTAGTAGTTAAGTCCAATAAAATCGAATGCACCCTTGACCATTTCAGATTGTTCTTTGGTGAACTCTGGCAAGCGATTTCCAACCAATTCTCTCATGTTTAGGGGGTACTCTCCTCTAATGAGAGGATCCATAAACCTAGAAGGGATTTTGTTATTAGAATCTTCACTCTCCTAATGACAAAATTATGTGTGATGACGAATTTACCATCCAAGCACAAAGTCTAGAACACGTCTTGCTGCACCCTTGTTGGATTTGGATTGGGACAAGGGAACATACCACTGTGAGTCCACAATTATTCCAATCTTCCCCTTTTGTAAGGCCTGCATTTGTCAAGCATTTCATTGTTCATTGTGTGGTTTGTGATGGTGTGAGTGCTGAATTTAAGTCCTTTCGTTTGACAAACATAACTGATTCTACTAATCATTCAGTGTGCATTCATGGTCAGGGATTTTGTTGTTTAGTAAAACAATACTAACAACAAATGCATATCTATAACAATCATGTTCAAATTAATTATAAGGCCTTGAACATATTATTATGTAATAAATTGAAGAAGCCTTGAATATACCAATAGACTAGAGTAGGGTTATGTCTGTGTATCTGACAAGAATCCATTTCACAATATGCAGGATATGAGTGATGTTTTGCTTTTTAAGAATTTCTCGGTTCACTTGTCGACTCTAAAGCTCTTTCATCGAATTTTAGAATAAATAATAAAACAATGTATCTCTAACCTAACCAACATATCCAGACCTTTGTATTAAGATGCACCAATATTAAGTCATGATATTTTGTTTTTATGCGAGAATTTCTAGGATTTCTATTTTTTTCCTCAACTATAGAGGATCTTGCATAATAAATACATAAATAAATATTTTCTCTGACCTACTTTAACTTCTGTAACTAGGGCACATTGATATTAAGGCCAAATACTTTTTTGCGAGATTCTAGGATGTCTCTTTTTTCCTTATCGACTACAGGCGTCTGTACTGGCAAACTGTACCACCAGGGCCCAGCTGAAACTGAATGCCAAGTAGTAAATAATTTTCGATTGTGAAACTTAACTTTGCTGATCTTCGATTTAAATCATTATCAGGGATGAACTGTGACTGCCTGACAACTTCTTTAGTGAATTGATATTTCTCTTTGTACAACAGAACAGTTTCCACGTGGGCAAGTAGTAGAAGATGGCATGCAGTATAAGGCTCCCTCCCTGAATCTCCAACACTGCATTTTCCCATCTCCCAGTGCGAACACCAGCCTGGCGCCGTGATGCCAGATGCATAGCCATAAGAGCAGAAGATCCAAGGCTCATTGAAGGTGATCCAATGTTTCACCCGGTCACCAAACTCTTTGAAGCAGATTTCAGCATAGTCCTTATAGTCATTTCTGCAACAGGCTTAACAGTCAGTATTCAGTAATGTTAGCACCTTTTTCATGGCAAGTAACATTAAAATGTTTTAGCAGAAAAGACTATAGAAATGGAGCAGTAATGTGGGTAGTGTCAGTGCAAACAGGGCTTAGACCCTGTCCAAAGCAAAACTTGTCTTAAACTTCCACTTCCACATATCGCAGTAAACAATATTCACAAAGAAAATTGGGGAAGGGAACTACTAAAGCTGTTGACATTGAAATATTGGGTATTTAATTGATACGCACGATGACATTGACAATATTTTAACTGAACTACATAGCACAGTCCCTAGTATTTATGGAAAAAAGATTCAGCTGTAGACTTGCCATTGCACTCTCCTATCTTACTGAATACTGAGTAGTGTTTATTAACATTGTCAGCTCCAAATTTAACTTTTCCAGATTTAACTTGTGATATATTTAAGCAGCAAAATGTACCGAAGAATTGTTGACTTACATGATATTAGGGCTAAGAAATCCTTTATACTTATCTTCAAGTGCCTGAGGTGTATCATAATGGAAAATGGTAACAAATGGTTGGAGCCCTGCAAATGTATAAGATTATTTTTCATCTTGAAAAAGGAAATCTGGCATACCAAGGGATGGAGCTAATGGTTTCCACAAGTTGCATCTAGCCACTGAACTTAAAACTAAACAGTGAAGATTAGACAGGCATACCCTTCAATAATAGCTCATCGATCAAATTGTTGTAGTAGTTGATGCCTTCTCTGTTGACTCCACCGTTCAGACTTCCATCTGCCATGACAGTGAGATTTTAACTCCTTGTGGGATCACTTTGGAGATTGAAAAAGATGTGCAAAATATTGTTCTTGACAACAAAAGAGAGAACATCTTCAGATAAGCTCTATATCTGTTAGTAGGTGTATGAGTATGAAAGTGCATTATGGTATATACTAGTTCTGAAAGATAAGGTCACACACTTGGAAGAATTCTTGACCATGAAATGGAGAACCTGTATGCATCCATTCCCATCTCCTTCATCATGTACACATCTTCCTGCATTTTTTCAGCATGCGAGTACTAATTTAGTCCTTTTAAAGAAGCTTAGAACTGTTCTCTGAAGCTATCGTGGTAGAGGAAGACTGGCATGCGATATACTATATAGAGTATTTTTTAATCTGAAAGAAACAAAGAAACTAACACAAACATGTAGTGCATATTTAATTAGAATCCTTACAAAAGGTCTATGAAAAATGGCCAGGACATCTACTTGAAAAATGCTATGGCTAATACCTTGTAGAGATGGTAGGTGTCGTCAGCTAAATCCCCGTTGCTTTTGTCAGCGATTTTATCTGCCAAATCAGAGCATTTTCAATTGAAAATAATGTTTCATTGCCTTTTCTTTCTTGTCATTTACAGTTAACATGCCTGGATACTGATGTGTGAAGGTGTCCCAGATGCTTGGTCCTTTGCCTCCCTCTGCTGCGCCACCCTCGTACTGCATCATGTATGAAGGTGTGAAGCAACGGTCAATTCTTCAGGTTTCAGACCAGAAACAGAAGACGCCATGATGAGAAACATTTGATTGACCACTGAATGCTTATTTCATTCCATGAATTTCTGGCTACATGCTGATTCGAGAATCATTTTGAGTAATTTGAGCATTATTCAGTACCATCTCTTGCTGGTTACCTACACTATTCAGGTACACAAGTTTCGCAATCTATATATTATCTTAAATAAAGTAATAAAAAAAAGAGGCACCGCTTTTGCTCTTACGGCATAGAATTCTCACATTAATCGTGAAGAAAAGGTCTATATCATTGATTATATTTTGGGTCCAGATTATAATGGCCTATATTAAATTAAAGAGTACAAGTAGAAATATATTTAAAATATCTGAAATTTGGACATTTGTGTTGTATTATGACATGTATGTTCTAAGTATTAATATTGCAAAGCATCTAAAGTTGAACCTGCTATACAATATTAAATTTAGTCGCATAAATACACGGGCCACTGTGCTAGTGGGTCTTAATTTCCTCATTTTTCATGTTCTTGAGAGAATTTATTTTAGGTGGCAGTTTTATGAAAGCGCTCTTAATTTCTTGTAGGAAGGATGAGACGGATTGATGGAAGTTCTTTTTTTTTTTCTTATAAGAAGTTGGCTGAAGCTTGACCTGATAGGATGACGAGGACGTCCCGAAGATGAACCCCTTGGGGAAGCTTTGCCGGCTGATCTGCGTCAGCTCGCCGGCGTCATTGTAGGCGGCGCAGGCGACAACCAAGAGGAGAAGACCACCGGAGGCCCCTGCAGCCGTCATGTGAAGTGTGGCCTTAAGACGGGAATGGTGATGGATTGCTGGACACAAGCGGCTCAACACTGTCCTCCCTTATATATGGACTGTAGAATCATAATCTGGCCATTGGGACTAGTTGTGAATACGTAATGGCGCTGCAGAGTGGTGAGATGACCACCATGAGGTCAATGACAGAGACCCATCAGCCAGTGATCGTTTCTTATGTAGTTCATTGCTCTTGTTAAACATATATCCGCATCACACTGTTGAGTGATGCATGATTGGTAGCTTGCATTATTGTACATTTTCTCTTAAACTATACCGATAGGTGGTAGAAGGCGCGTTATTGATGTGATGAAATGGATCTGGAGGGATATCCCCTCGACACTCTTGTACATGCACAGTTATGAGGGTGTGTTCGGGAGAAAGGTTAAATAACTTTTTTTTTGTCACACAAAACGAAACATGTATTATTACATGATTAATTAAATAAGCTATTTTTTTAAAAAAAATAGATTAATGTAATTTTTTAAATAACTTTTGTATATAAAATTTTTGTAAAAAACACACCGTTTAACAGTTTAAAAAGTATACGCGCGGATAACGAGAAAGGTGAGTTGAGAAAGTTGAAGGAAGAACATACCTAGTCCCCACGAGACGCATGGAACTTTTGCTAGTTATGCATTCTTACCATTTAAAAGTATAAAGTGTCCTTGTTTTTCGTAAAATCAACATTTAAAATTTTTGACTAATAATTAACCTAAAAATATTTATGTTTAGTGCTATGTATATAGTATCACTATATTGTCACACCCCGCCCCTGCGCCACTGTACAAATGGCACCGTGGAGGGCGTGCCGCAGGAGAACGGCGAACCGCTTTCCCACGGAACCGCAAAACAGGTACCAGTCCCAGGATAATGATGCTGGTACCAGCGGTAACATGATGAATCAACGCAAGATTTAGATAAATACAATATACCTTTACGTTGCAGCTTCGGGTAATCCCTGAGTTGCAACCTCCAATCAGAGTCAGCAGCAGTGAAATTTTGCGAAGCTAGGACACCAAATCCACCGGCAGTAGTTTGGGTTTAGGGACGAAACTCCAACCTTCAACTTCTTCCTGAACTCAAGCCAAGAGGAGAAAAACAACAACAATGGGGGATTGAGTACTTTCGTACTCAGCAAGCCACTAGAAAATGTGTACATGCAAGCATCAAAGACAGGCTGAGTTTGTTTAGCAAATCATTTTTAAAACACTTTTTCCTTTGAAAATTCTAAGTGTAGGTTTTCAAAGTAACTTTCCCTTCGGAGAGAGAGGCGTCTCACCTCAATCCGTCCACGAGTTGCTTTGCAACGACTCGAGCGGGAAAGTCAAATTTTAGCATTCATAGCACTTCCTTCTTTATTAGTTTCTTTTCACTTTCAAAACTTAACCCAACATTCTCTTCAACAATCATCCGTTAACCAAGTCTCAAGGTTAACAACTCCGGGTCCGGTCCTCTCGACCTGCCAACCCAAACTCGGCCATCTCGGCCCCTGAACCGGCCCTCTCGGCCCTATGGTGTCAGACGACACCCCAGGTCACACAGGCCTGTTCCCAACCACGAAGGCTGGCCGTCCGTCACAAAGAAGGACTCTGGTAACGGTTCCCATTCCATAAACCAATTTATTAAATGAGTTTTAAAAACAAATCTACGCTATGGGCATCACCTCACATTCGCCCTTGACCGTGGGCACGGCTGTTCGAACAGTTCAATTAAACCTCTGCAGAGACTGTACGCTTTTCCCACAAGACACGAAGCTTACACCGATACTGGCCGGTATCGGAAGTTCGTGACAAAGCCTTTCTCTAACCAAACCATAAATGTCCCGTGTCCCACAGATGGGTGGAATCTCTCCACCAAGCATCAGGCCAAATTTCAAGCCCTCATCTACTCAGGCCCCACCGTATGGACTCCCGACACATTCCCACTACAGGGGATTGCCGTAAACTCCACCATACCGGTGCTCCTCACCTGCTAACCTGCTAGACATCTATGTTTCAGCTAGTTACTCATCTAGGGGCATCCCATTCTACCCATGTGGTCGTACTGTGAGATGCTCGGATGTAAAACCCAAAGGAATCGGTCCTTATGCGCGATTATAAAACCAAATCACATAGGAGAGGATTTGTGCCGCAAGTTTTCTCCCATAAAACCTTTTTATTTTCAAAGCCACCGACTTCCTGAGTCAGGTTTTACAAACGTTTCACAACCCTAGTTTTTTCACATCGATAACCATGTATAAACCTGATATAAACAAGTGATGAAAAAAGACACTTGTGCTCAAAGAGCGCAAGTATCGAAGTACTGCTGTGGTGGAGCGACAAGGGTTAAGTTTAATAAGGTCTTACAGAAAGTAATGCAACTACATAGATTGATCCGTCGGTCGTGTGCTCGTAGACCGATGGCCGATCAAATTAATTGTGTACGCTAAACATGCAATCTTCCAAACAACACATTTTATAAACTAGGAGCAATATGATTGAAGAGTGGCTTGCCTTATTGTTGGTCTTGAAATCTTCGAGAAAATCCGCGTCCGTTGCATCTCCGAAACGTCCACTACGCGATCGAAAAGAGAAAAACATCCAAAATCCTATAAGCCAGACAATAACTATTATAAACTAATAGTGCCACCGTATAGATCTCATTTTTAGAAAAAATATGGAAGTTGAANTTGGCTGTGAAGAGGGAGAAATCGTGGACTTTATTATGGGAAGGCTTGGGCTTTAGCCCAGAGATGAAGGAGGTCGGGCAGGGATGTAAAGTGGACTTGGTGGATAGATTATCAGGCCGGTTGGCCCAATGAAGTGGAGGGCGTGATGTAGACTTTGTAAGAATTTTCATGGGCTTAGCCCGATAACAAGAGGGAGGAAGTGTAGACTTTTTGGCGGACCTTATGGGCTTTGGCCCGACAAAGAAGAGGGACGTGATATAGACTTTTCCCGAGTCTTTGGGTCCGCAGGGAGAGAGTCAACCTAGTGGGGTCCACCGGTGGGTCCCACCTTCTTTTCCTTTTTCTTTTCTTCTTTTCCCTTCTCCTTCTCTCTCTCCTTCTTATCTCTTTGTTCTCTCTCTCCTTCTTATCCTTCTTTCTCTCTCTCTTTTCTCTTCTTCTGCTGCTGTTTCCCGAGCAGGGGAGAAGGCGGAGCGCCGGGGAAGGCGGGGCGGCGGCGGTTGGGAGCGGCGACGCCGGCTCGGGGCAGCGGCACGGTGCCAGCCACGGCAGCAGCGCGCGGCTCGCGGCTGGGTCGGCTGCGTGGCGCGCGTCAGAGCGTGGCCGAGCGG